>OZ025291.1:44199524-44857024 GCA_964019185.1 Maratus speculifer | reverse complement strand
GGATGTTTATAATTAAGTTTCTTTAATTCCAAAATTGCTTAATTGTTTAATTCCAAAACTAAATGTACACATTATACTTAATATCAAACATATGTTGTTTAACTAGCAAAGTACGCGAAAAAGTAACATGAAATAAAAATCAAAGGTGCCTGTTACTTTTCTTTTGTAACATGAAAACCCCTTAATTGTATATTTTATTCAGATGACTGAACACAATCGGTTTACATAGCAACTCTTTCCATATGCGTTGGAAAAATGCAATAAAAATGATTTGACGTATTTTTATAAACACGTACTGAAACATAAAAATAAATTCTAATTGTATCATAAATATTTTTTAAGGATCTTAAATGTAATTTAGATCATTATACATTGCCGAGGAGAGTTTTATCTCTTTTATAGAAAGTCCGGGGATACATGCAATGAAAGAAGAATGAGTTTATTTCTGACATAAATTTTATTTTTAGCCATTTCAATTTCAAAATTTTCTAATATAATAATAATAAAAATATCAGCAATCATAAATCTACAATGATTTACCTTTTAAAACTGGATTCAGAAAAATAAATAAAGTCAAATAAAATGTTATTACTGTTAAATGACGTTTTATCAGCTCGATCGTATAGCATATTTGTTTATCTTATTTAAAAATATATTTTTTTGTTTCATACATAAAGTATATTTTTGGGAAATTGAAAAAAATACTAAAAGGAAATGAAATATTTTAAAAGTGATAAATATTGATGTATTAAACACGACCCATTGACGAAAAAGTCCCCAAAACAAATAAGATCCCTTTAAAGAATTAAATTATTCAAGGAGTGATTTTAGATAACTTTATTGATAAAATGAACTATTTATTGATAAAATGAAGAGTTTTTTAGTAAGTTGTTATCTTCTCTATTTTGTTAGAAGAATATATTGCTAAATAATAATTTTCGTATTAAAGAATCAGTTTTAATTTGCCATTTTTTAGAAATATTGAACACTATATTTTAAAGAATTATCAATAATAATAATAATAGTAATAATAATAATAATAATAATAATAATAATAATAATAATAATAATAATAATAATAATAATAATAATAATAATAATAATAATAATAATCTTTAGAATGATCCGTGGAAAATCTGTAAGCAGCTGTCCCATTTCTAAATATTTTGCAGATAATTTTGATGATGTCTTATAAAATTCTGCAGAAATTATTAAGATAATGCTACATCTCTAAAAAATTTTCAGATTTCTTTAGAATATTTGAAGAAAGATGTGATTTCTTCAAATGGCCTTAAGATTATTTTTAGTGGGGTTTTTACAAGTTACAGTTTAATACCTTGGCAGTTTATAATAAGTTTGTTTAATTCCAAAACTAAATTTTCACAGGTTACTTAATATCAAACATACGTTGTTTAACTAGCAAAGTCCGTCAAAAAATTTAACAAATAAAAATGGAAGGTAAATTTCCTTTTCTTATGTAATACAAAATCCTCTTATTTTTATATTTTATTCACATCACTGAACAGAATCGATTTACTATGCAACTTTTTATATATGCGTTGGAAATTGCAATAAAAAAGATTTGACATCTTTGTATAAACAAGTTCTGAAACATAAAAGTAAAATCTAATTTCATTATCATCATATTTTACAGGTCTTAGATCCAGTTTATATTTTTATGTATTGCCGAGGAGACTTTTTTCTCTGTTATATAAAGTACGGGGATAGATGCAATGAAACAAGAATGAGTTTATTTCTGATATAAATTTTATTTGTAGTCATTTCAATTTCAAAACGAATAACAATAAAAATTTCAGCAATCAAAAATCTACGATAATTTACTTTTTAAAACTGGATTCAAAACTAATGAATAAAATCAAACAAAATGTTATTACTATCAGATGATTTGGTATCTACTGAGTCGTATAGCATATTTATCTTATTTAAGCAGATATTTTTCCGTTACATTCGAAAAAATATTTTAAAGAAATTGAAAAATAAAATAAAAATCATATTCTGAAAGGAAATGAAATATTTTAAAAGTTATGAATATGGATACATTAAACACGATCCGTTGGCGAAAAAATTCCCCAAAACAAACAAGATACCTTTAAATAACTAAATTATTCAATGAACGATTTTAGATAGTTTTATTAATTATTGGTAAAAAGAAGTGTTTTTGTAAGTTGTTAACCTCTTTATTTTGTTAAAAAAATGTATTGTTAAACAATATTTTTCATATTAAAGAACCAATTTGAATTTAGATTTTTTTTTAAAATATCGAACTTTATATTTTTAAGAATTATCAATAATAATAATAATAATAAAAATAATCTTTAAAATATTCTGTACAAAATCTCTAAGCAATTGTTCCATTTCTAAATACTCTACAGAAAATTTTGAAGATGTTTTAAATCATTCTGGAGATATTACGATAGTGGCAAATCTGTAATCTTTTTGAGATTTTTGTAAAATATCTCAAAAAAGTTGGATTTCTTCAGATAATCATAAGATTATTTTTAGCCGGATTTTTACAGGCTACATTTTTAATTTATTGGCAGTTTATAATTAAGTTTGTTTAATTCCAAAACTAAATTTACACGGGATATTTAATATCAAACATATGTTGTTTAACACAATCGCTTCCGGTCACGCGCTGGCGCGTGAAATTCTCAATTTTTTAATAAAGATGGCGGAGTTATTGGCAGCGAACGTGTTAACTAGCAAATTCCATCGAAAAATGTAACGTGAAATTAAAATCGAAGGTACTTTTCATTTCCTTTTATAACACGCAAAACCTCTTACTAGTATATTTTATAGAGATCATTGAAAAGAATCGATTTACTAAGCAACTCTTCCCATATGCGTTGGAAAGTGCAATAAAAAAGATTTGAAATCTTTGTCTAAACAATTTTTGAAGCATAAAAAGTCTAATTGCATCATCATCACATTTTAGGCTCTTAAATGCAGTTTATATTTTTATGTATTACCGAAGAGATTTTTATCTTTTTTATAGAAAGTACGCCGATAGTTGGAATGAAAGAAGAATCAGTTTCTACTTCAATAATAATAAAAATATCAGCAATCATAAATCTACAATAATTTACCTTTTAAAACTGGATTCAGAAAAATAAATAAAATGTTATTACTTTCAAATGAGTTTGTATCTACTCGTTCGTATAGCTACTACTCGTTTGTTTATCTTATTTAAATAAATATTTTCCCGTTACATGCATAAAATATTTTTGAGAAATTGAAAAAGAAAAAAGTAAATCTAAAAGTAAATCAAATATTTCAAAAGTGCTAAATATGGATATATTAAACACAATCGCTTGACGAAAATATTCTCCAAAACAAATACGATATCTATAAATAACTAAGATGTATAATGAATGATTTTAGATAAATTTAATAAGGTATTTGTACCCTATATGGACAGGGCTCTCAATATGGACACCCCTAATATTTTTAAAAGTAACAATTTTCAAATAGAGATCGCGCTACATATCCGTGAAGAAAAGCAGTTGAAAAGATAATTATGCCTGTAAAGTACAAAAAAGCGTGCTGTTCGCCATTTAGAAGGAAACTTGTTCTTTCGTGGTCTGCTGATCGTAATTACAGGTAAGTTTGAATTCTTATTAGATATTATAAAATTACTTTAAATATTGAAAAGTGGGGTGTTTTAGAAAGCTTTTAAAACATATTTTCGATTGCTATTGCATATATTGCTTTAAAAAGTTTTCTTTATTTATTTATTACAAGATCTAATAAAACTCCTTTCGATTCCCAATATGGACACCTTATATCCACATTGGAAATAGAGCAGGTGAATCTTCAGATTTACAAAAATAGAAAACTAAGCAAAACCAACTACATTATTTCATAATGTTTTGTAGTAACTGAGGTGCTTTGCATCGGTCTTCGAAGAACCACAACCGAAAATGACCTCACGCTCATAAGTGCATGTTCTGAAGATATTTACTGTGCCTTCCCCCGCAATACTTTAATATATATATATATATATATTAATCCCCTCTCTTCTAAAATTCCATAGAAGAGTGGCTCTTTCCTACATCCTGTGTAGTAAGTCAATAATTAGGCACCTGTCCATAATAGGGACTGGTGGTTCCTTATATGGACATTTGTTAACTTTTTTTTTTATCATTTAAATAAAACGGGAATAGTTACAAGGTCGCTAATTTTAATAATGATAGTGAACAGTCCAGGAATCATGGTAATAAATTTTTGGAGTCCTATCACGTGTACATGATGGTGAAAAAAATAAATTTTCCTTAGGGTGTCCATATTAGGCACAAGTACCTTATTTTTTTAAAATTACAAACGATAAAAAAATGTTTTGTAATAAATTATTAACCTCTCTATTTTGTAAGAAAATACCTTGTTAAACAATATGTTTCATATTAATCTTTAAAGCGTCCGTTTTATTTATTTTTTTTTTACTTTATGTTTCAACATTCATAAAATAATACCTATAAAAACCATTTGTGTGCGGATTTGTCCATGACTTCCTGAGATACTTATTTATCTTATGCGCTATAAAAAATAAATTCAGGCCAAGCCTGGACTATCCCAGCTATCACAGCCTCAGAATACTGACGTTTTCAACTATCGTAAGGAAGGCAATAAGTTTAAATTTGTAAGGACTAAAGCGTATGTAAAAACTCGTAACTGGAATTTAAAAAAAAGCATTGTTTTAAATAACTAACGTTTATTTAAAAAGTACCTAAAGCTAGTGGAATGGCAAAAGTTAAACTGAAAGTTTAAATTGCAGAAAAAAAAAGTTTTTTTTTTTTTTTTTTTTTTTTTTTTTTTCATGCAACTTTTTACAAAACATTCAAAGATTTTCTTAAGAGCCTTTGTTTGTAGCTGTATGATTTTCGACAAAATAAGTTGCATAATATGCAATTTTATTTAGATTTTCAAAATGAAATTATGCTTGAAATTATTCAATGTTTAATACATGACTTATCGCCTGCTAATTAAGCAGAGAAACCAACAATGTGAAAAATGTCGAAGGCGGAGATCGAACCTGGAACCCTAGTAAAAGCGTCCCGATTGCTCTACCATTTAAGCTAAGAGGACGATGCCCAGTTTGGAGATTTCAGTACCATATACAGGGTGTCCCAAAAGGTCGTTTACAAACTTAACATGCTGGTCTGTCATATCATGATGAACAATATTAAATAGGAAACTCAGGGTCCCAAACGTCTTCCAAAGGAGATATGCGCCATTAAAGTTTAGGGTACAAAAATTCAAATGGTTATAAAAAACAGAAAAATTGGTCGATTCGTTTGTGGTTTTCACTAAAACTATTCTTTATGTCAGTATTTTCTTGAAAATAAATTATAAAGATAAATTTCAAAAAATGTCGATAAAGGGCGCTTTAGACATTGGAGTAACGATAAACTAGTTTTTACCATTATTTTTTGCATCTCATTAATTTTTTTAGAAGCTTAGACATAAACTTAAATTTTGAGCTCAAAATCTAAATCGTTGGAAGTGGTTAAGTAACGCAAATTGAATTGCGGGGGGAGGTTCAAATTTCAAATGATTAGAAAAAACGGAAAAATTGGTCAATTGATTTCCGATTTTCACTAAAATTATTCTTTATGTCAGTATTATCTTGAAAATAATTTATAAAGATAAAATTCAAAAATTGCCGATAGAGGGCGCTTTAGACTTTGGAGTAACGTACAACTATTTTTTAAAGTTATTTCTTGCATCTCATAATTTTTTTTAGAAGCTTAGACGTAAACTTAAATTTTGAGATAAAAATCTGAATCGTTGGGAGTGGTTAAGTAGCGCAAACTGAACTGTGTTCAATGGGGGTGTGGAGGTTCAAATTTCAAATGATTATAAAAAACGGAAAAATTGGTTGGTTTTCGCTAAAACTATTCTTTATATCAATATTTTCTTGAAAATAAATTTTACAGATATCTTTCAAAAAATTCCGTCTGAGGGCGCCTTAAACTTTATAGTAACCAACAACTATTTTTAACCGTTGTTTTTTGTATCTAATAAAATGCTTGTAAATGTTCAAACTTAAATTTTGTGCTCAAAATCTGTTCATCATGATATGACAGACCAGCATGTTAAGTTTGTAAACGACCTTTTGGGACACCCTGTATATGTAAGGCTCACTGCAGCACAGGATGGAATATTCTTCATGAGCACACAGTCCTGAGACCTACATGAGATACAAAGAAACCTATCATCGGTGAGCACATATAAAATTTTAATTAATTTTCAGCAATGAAATTACGTCTGAAATTATTGAACATTTAATACATGATTTATCACTTGCTAATTAAACGTAGAAAAATGCCAATCTGGATATCGTCCTCGTAGATAAAATTTTGGAGCACTTGGAGCGCTATTTCAGGTTATTCATTTTAGTGCTGTAATGACATCCTAAGAGGGTTTATTTTTTATTTTAAGCATTAAAAAGTATTGTTGTCATAGATGACAACCATAAAGAATAAGGAGAAAATTGTATGACCAAAGAACAACTACTTTTTTTTTATGTCCAAAGAGTTAAATATCAAATGATCAATACTGTATCCTGATACCGCGATTAATTGCACGTAACAGACATTTGTAAATATCTATGGCAGCATAGTTTGTATCTTTAGAAATGGACAATTTACATGCGATTATTCCACCGTATTTTACAGTTTTGTTTGCATAGTGTTATTACACACATAGGAGAGTAATAACGACAAATAGCATTATTGTATTACTTTTTATGAATACATATCTTCTGAAACATTAATTCTTCTACATATAACCAAAAAGTTGTTGCATCAAATCCTATATTTGAAAAAATATTCTAAAACTAAGTAATGAAAATTACCGGAACCTTGATGGGGTGTTATTATCCCAAGACACTTAATTTAACATTCACTTGCAAAGACATCACAGAAAAATAAAATGTTACATCTAGATCACGTACCAACACAGTCGGCGCTCTTCTCTAACAAACTCTACAAAGGAAAGTCCATAGCTGTACAATGTATCTGGCTTTTGAGAAATCCCATCTTCAAGTAAATCTTAATAAGTATCCTTAAACCCAATCAAAAATCTCGAACATTTTCATTTATACGTTGCAGAAGGAGACAAATGAAGCTTTATCTCTCTGCATCGCCATAGACGATGTATACAGCACATCGATAGGCCTGTAGGATTGGAAATGGCAATTCAGCACCAATGGCAAATCGCACCTTTATCAACATATACCTTTTCACATTTTTAGTGACAACCTAGAAATTTTCGCTCATAGGAATAAACACCCTCCGTTACTCAGAATCATATAATTAAAAAATATATATCTTCCACAGAGTTTTTCTCCTCCATGTCACCGCTCATATTGGCACAGCTGACAATAATCTCGCTGACACGCTGTCTAAAGAGGTCACGTCATATCCAAACATAGATCTCCACCTTCCTATTCATCAACCCAAGTTAACCGCTTCCTTATATTCTTTCAGGCTGGCAACAATTATTCCATATCTTCAAAAGTCCATACAATTTCATTCCTGCTACCGCACCAGTATTCCTCTCTAAATACTGGCCATTTAGGATATACCTAAATTATTTCAAACGGTCTGGTATAGACCTCTGTGTAAGTGAGTCTTTTGAATCCCCATATCGTTACGTTTCTTCTGCACAATCACAGAGATTTGCTATCTAAAATACACAACACCCCCGAATACATACGTGGTCAAAGAAATGGTATCTCCGCCATTTGGTAGACATTTTTCACTCCCTGATGGTACTGACTAATATTATTTGCTAGTTGTTTTGCATCTGTATTCCTAAGATTCTCACATTATCGCGTTATAGCCTTTGTCGAGCTCATGGCTGTGCTAGAGCCCCTTGTCTCGCAGAAACAATTTTACGGCGCATTTCCCATCCGGGCGATCTGGCCCTAAGTTTAAATTAATTACATTGAATACTTCTGTATTTATATGGACTCGAAGCGAGAGCTCTGTTTACATGTTTTTTAGTATCGATAAGCCCTGAGTCCCCTTAAAAACTCTGCATATTATAAGCAAAAAACTTAGCAAAAATTGGGTCTGTTTTAATAAAAATCTTAACTTCTCTACAAGTATAGATGCTATACTCAGAAAAATTAACACAATAAATTAAAATAAGCCACCTAATCATAATCTGCAGTTTCAACGCTTTTGCTACATTAGTTTTTACAGGGTTATCTAAAAGATCTCATTTCTTTATCAATTCGTTGACTATCCCCTATGAGATTTTGGGAACATAAGCTTCACGCAAATATTACCTGTTAAATATATGACCTGTTCTATTTTATTTACAAACCTTAAATTTTAGAATTATTCCTTATGTATTTTTTTACGATATTTAACAAAACATCTAAAATTACAAGTATCCGGTCATCAATAATAATATATCGTATATGGTCAAATGAATGATCAAAATAATTTGTATATATATATATATATATATATATATATATATATATATATATATATATATATATATATATATATATATATATATATATATATATAAACTGTTATAGGTTTGGCGGATAATATGTGAATGGTATGTAAAATACTTTGGAAAAACTACACAACAAATATATTAATAAACTTTATTTTTTAACTGCAATGTATAAACACTGTCATTGTCCTTATATTTTTTTCCTTGAAAATGTTCATAATACAGCTTAGAACAATGGACAAACAATCTGAGCAACATTTGTTTCAGAGCACCAAATATATTTACAGATGCATTTATAAAATACATAATAACTATTATCACAAAGACAGAAACAAACAAACTTTGAAACTGCAGTAATTATGTGTACCGCATAAAAGTTTTATCTCTTTCACCTTGAATGAAGCCGTTCACAACATGGCTAAAACAACCTTTTCCTTTGTAAAGCACTCCTGCATGGAAATTTAGTGACATTTCATTCAAGTTTGAATTTTTGATGAAGAAACAGAAGATCAGATGAATATATTCATAGATAATGACAGAATATGGCACATTTATATTTCGGTCTATTGCAACTTATTATTTTTAAATAAGCAGTATTAATCTGTTTAAACCAGCTTTATATGTATAGGAACTGTACAATAATAACTTTCGTGAAATAAAAATGAACTTAGTCTTTAGTAAACTGTAAAACAGTTATTTTTAATTTCATTATAATATAGTTTTTGAGAAAAAATTCAAGTCACACACCTAATTGCGGAAAATCATAAAAAATAAAAACTTCCCTAAAAATTGTATAAAAAAATGAAACAAGCAAGAAATGTAATCCAGAATGGATTTTTATGCTTTTTTTAGAACAAATATGCTTCAGATTAAAAGAAAAAGAGACCAATATCAATTTTTTAGTAAAGTACTCCCACCAAAAAAAAAAAATTAATTTGTATAATTATTAATTATTATTATTATTATTTGATGTTTCATATGCTAAAATACAATTTCATAACTTCAGTAGGATAAATCGAACACTGTGTGTATTTCTCTATAATACATATTGAATGGAACAAGGAAAAGAAAGCTTAATTTGTTAACTTATAGTCTTTTATTTTCCCGTCAATTATTTTTAAAAATCTTAAAATGATTTCTTTAATACTAAATATTTAGTCAACAAAATGATCTACTTGAGGATTTGGGATTATTTTCTTTAACTACAATTGATTTTCTCTATTTAAAGGACAGGTTCTGTACATTTTTATAATTTAAATGGTGGACGGACAGCAAATCATCGATTTTAACAAGATTGAGTTTCCAAAGGAAATGGACTTTCAACAAATAAATGTAACATAATTAGTTGATTAAATACGGTTAAAGACCGAATAATAATTTCAACATTGTTAGTACATACAAAAATATAGATTTTTTTTAAATGTCCGCTAAACAATTGTATCTACATTGTTACTCAATAATATTATTCAAGTTAAAAAAATTGAATAAAACGTGTAATAATGGTTAAACAAATATTCAATTTTGTTAGATAAATTAAAGTATAGATAACATAATTAGCAAGCATGTCCAAGAATATTAATACTTTGTGTTAATAAAATAAAGATTGGTTTAAATATTTCTTAAACAATACCAACTTATCATAATGGCATTCAATATTTACAAGTGTATTTTTAGTATAATGAAAAATATAAATTGTAAAGTTTTCTGACCAATGAAGGATTTTATGAGTATGAGCAAATACCAGTAGCATAATTCCTGTTAAGGAATGTTTCTTTTCAGTTGAAAGTTTTTTATTATTGATTATATAAATATAAAACACTTTGGTAAAATTAAACCCGTTTCGAATTGGTGGAAAGATTTTCCTTGTTGCTGTTTTTATTTTAGTTGAATTTTTACAGAAACAGACAGAGATTTTGAACTTATCAATTTCGTACACTTATAAATTCGAAATCATTAAATAAAATAAAGTATGTCCAGGTATAATGTAGAATGATTTTGAGTGATTTTAAAAGTTGCATTGTAAAATACCAAATACAACAATGTGAACATTTTTGTAATCCAACCACATAACTTCCAACACTTATGCTTTTTGTACCACAAAATTTCATAGTAAATGTTACCGTTTAAAATTGCCGCCATTTGCCGATTAATTAAGCCAAAAAATTCTAATAAATTTTGTGATACAAAAGAGCGAAGATTTGGCAGCTATAAAAGTGTTTTTTATTCTTTTGCCCGATGCATTGTAGTAAATTCGAAGTCTTTTTTCATTTGTTATTTAAAACTACGTAAGTAAAAATCTTTTGAGGACATTTTTGTATTCCCATTTTTGAGTTATACATTTAAAGGCATTCATTCAAAAACGTTCCATTTTATTCACCATACTTAAAATCTAATAGAAAAAATAACATCCCTAAACTAAATTTATCACAACCTCTCACTGTCATGTCTCTCACATCCCACGAAAACATTTATTCTCTCACGTGACTAACACTTCAACCGAGATTTCCATAGATTTATCGCAAGTAAATCTTTTGACCGACACCTTCTTTTCTTTCTCACAAGATATCTGACTTATCATCTGGCTTCTTGTATGAAAGTTTCACTATCTGAAGCGTAGATATTGTCATGGATGATTTCTATGTCGACCACATTGGCTAAATGATTTCCTCGTCATTCTGCAGTTAATTCTCTCTTCGTAGAAAAGGAATATTTTTGTTAGAATTTGCTCATCATATCTATCTGGAAGGAATGTTCAAACTGGTGTAGATAAACGCACTGGTTCTTTCTTATGATTTGGCCATTGCTGAAAAGAGAGATCAAATTTAGTATCAGTATTAAGAAATCAGGCATATTCAAAACATTATAATTATTATTATTATTATTGTTAATTGCATGAATAAACTTGAAACATTCGATAATTTATAACGTAAAAATTAATCAATATTAAAGTTATGGCTTTTACGATTACTAATCTACAAATGAATGTTTCGGGTTTTAATTACAATATTAAAAATTAACAAATTTTATTTTCATAAATATTATATGTAGTAATTTAATAGTACTATAGATAATATTTACTTAGGCATTGCTTAAAGATAGATCAAATTTAATATAAGTATTAATTTTCTAGGTATCATATTTTCTAAAGTAAAAGTTAATCAATATTAAAGCGACTTTTTTACTATAAATAAACGGCAAATAAATGTTTGGGGTTTTAATTCGAATATAACACATTTTATTTCCATAACGCTAAAAATTACTATAGATAATATTAATTTGGGCATTGTTGAAAAGTTAAATCCATTCTAATATCAATATCAAGAAATCAGTCCTATGTAAAGCATTATAATTACATTTTTCTTTATTTGCAGGAATAAACTTGAAACATTCTATATTTTTCTAAGTTAAAAGTTAATCGGTATTAAAAAGATTGCTTTTACTATAAGTAAACTGCAAATAAATGCTTTTTTTTTAGTTACAATATCATATAATTACAGTGTTATGTAAAGTATTATAATGATATTTTTCGTTATATGAATAAACTTAAAACATTCTATAGTTTTTAAAGTAAAAGTTAATTGAAAAAAAAGTAATGGCATTTACTATATAAAACTGCAAATAAAGGTTTCGGGTTTTATTTACATTATATTTTATTTTCATAACTATTTAATGGCTATAAATTATATTAATTTAAAACGTAGTAGTAGTAATGTGTTTTATAATAATTACTTTCTTTTTGAATATTTTAAAATTTGCTGAACTTTTATACAGAAGAAACACTAAAAAATAAGTGAATTATTCAGTCTCCTCAAACGTGTATATCAAGAGAGATAGCTCACAATTCACAACATAATAAAGTCTGTCTCAGGAGGATCTAAAGAGAACCAAAAAAATAAAAAATCTTTCCATAGTACGTAAACTTTCCATAGATATTACGCTTAGAAAAAGTTTACTCTGTGTCTATAGATTTACAGAACCATGAAATATACAGTTTTTCGACATGCACAAAGTCCACATTACTGGGAGTAAAATTGAAGATACAGATGAAAGTTGAGAAAGAAATTTTAGTATAAATATTTTTAATTCATGTCTAAAATATAATGTTTATTGTCCTTTTTTGAGGCTTTCTATAAATAATATTATACACAACATTTTTATGAAGCCATGGTTGACAGGAAACTTTTACGTGACCTATAAATGTTTACAGAATCCTTAATACATTTAATGGTAATTATGTCGTATTTAACTAGAGATTGAAACTTCGATATGTGTAGGCAATAAATTTAATGTAAAAATGCAGATCGAAAAAATAATAATAAAAATAATAACAATAATAATAATAATCCGTAAAGCACTCTTCACCAAAATGTTTAAAGAAAATGCAAAAAAACTAATATGAGTTTAATTTCAATAATTTTTTTAAATATTCCACTTTGAAAAAAAGGTTGTATTGTTTAGATGTTTATACCATAAATCTTTATATTAAGAGAAGCCTAATGAAAAGTATATTTACATGAGTATATAAAAAAAAGAAGGCGAAGGAAGTTTTATAAAACTTTTTGATATATTTCTTTGATTTTAGAATATTCAACATTTCATTCCCCCCCCCCTTTTTTTTTTTTTTTTTTTTTTTTTTTGAATGTATGATGAATGAATTCTTATTTTAAATTTCTCTCATTCAGTATCTGTAATAAATCATGATTTCTGAATATTTTTAATTGCACATACATATTGAAAACATTAGGAAGATATTTTTACAATGTTTCTTTTATCAGTTTGTAAACTTTCAAAATAAAGAAATTTAAAATGTAATGAACCAATAAAGTACATTTAAATGATCGAATAACACCTCTATAAATAGGTTTCAACTTTCTGATTTTTCAAAAATTAGTAGTGTTTATAAAAGAGTTACCATAAATAATACAGAGAGAATCCTAATAGATTATTAATTTACATGACAATATAATATTTTCTATATATTAAATCAATTAAGTAATCCATCACATGATCTTATGTTGGGCTTGATTGAAAATACTGTTTAAATCTATCATGTACATTATTGTTTGAAACAGCGAGAGTGAAAAAGTTATTGGTGAATAGTATTGTCAGGTGTGAAAAAATAAAACAAAATAAATAATTCAATTAAATCCTCTGAGCAAATTCTGATCTCAGCGTAAATCGGAGTTCAAAATGCTCTAGACATCAGTACATTAAAATTATTTTCTTTAAATTCGTTATTAAAAGAAAATTGAAATTGTAGATCCAAAACAACTTGCAATCCACGTATTATACAGGAACCACCAGCAGATTCTCTTACATACATTATCCAAAGGCCACAGAAGATCTCATTCCACATTTCACAGGAATTTGTACATTTTTGCAAAGATACACGGTCCTGTTAATTCCTATCTTTACAAAATTGGAAATTCAGCATTTCAGGAAATTATTTTTGATAAGTTTTTCGAAGTTCTAACCTGTCAGGTATGGCGTAATATACATGAATATAATAACACCTCTTAAAAATAATAATTATAATCATTATTTTTAATTATTTAATTATGAATAATTTTTCAATTCTGAATGTTTTTCCTTATTATTACTTACGTCTTTTATTTTATTTCTTAAAATAATAAATTTTCTTCTGAATTTCTTTTGCTTTTTCTTTAATTTACATAACTCTTTAAAATTCAATTAAACTTCTTTAATAGCTCCCCTATGTCTTGCAAATAACGTTGCGAGATTTACAAAATAAATCGGTTCTCTAAATGTTGCCCCACTAAAAATAATCTTAAGATTATCTGAAGAAATCGACACTTCCTTCAGAAATTCTACAGAAATTTAAAGAAAGTTTTTAGATTTAACCTTATCTTTAAAAAATCTGCAAAATTTTGAAAGATATTCAATAAAATATCTGCATAATTGGCCAAATACCGACGGATTTCCCTCAGATTTTTTGGATAGATTTATCCCTATAGATTTTTTACAGATTTTTTTAGTGCGGTGAGAACACCTGTTTTTTAAAGAAATTTTCATCACTATACATAATGGCACAATTATGGTTCCCAGAAGATCACGGGTAAGAGTGACAAAAATTAAATTTGGTGTAAATTGAATTTAAAGATAATCGGTGTTAAATTGGAACTTAATTATTTATTAAATGAATCCAAATAAGAAACCGCCGCTTATTTCAATATGGTTTTTCATATCTTATTTCAATAACAGTAAAAAATGTAGAACGCAATTTTGATGTATTTTAGAATCAATCAATATTGATTTTTATTTGAGAAAAATGGCAAATCTCTAGACGGCAGTACATGATTAGAAAATCACTTTTATTTATTTCTTTACCACAAAAGAAAAAAGCACATTTCCAGATTGTCTATGCACTTATATCGTTCTCTTTTTCCATTTTCATCACTTATATCCTTTGGCTTCTGGGTAATCGTATGCGATTAAATATTCCGAATTAAATTGTAAGAAATTGCTGATGTCTTCAGCATATGCACTCTGATTTGCATGTGATACATATCAACACTATTTTAAATAACCTGTTGCCTGTATCTAAAGTTCCCCTGAAAGTAGAAAACCCGTCAAAATACATTAAATTATTTGGACACTCTAAATATTTAATTATAACGATGTTACATCTATTTTTCGCTGTTGCGAAAATCAAAGCATGTTTGAAACTTCTGAAAGCACATACATTTACAGATGATTCTGAAGAGGCTAAAAATTTCAAAATAAAGTGTAAACTTCTTATTATCACAGCAACAATTTCTAATGCAAAAAGTTTTCTAAATGTAATAATAAAAATAAAAGAAGAATAGATAAAATACAAAAAATATTCGTACAGCAATTTACCTGAAGAATCGGAGGTATGCTAGAAATGAGAGGCGTTTCCACCGTGATTCCACGGTCCGCACATTCCGCCTCAGCGTCATGTAGCATTCTGAGTTTTCTCGGAGTCTGCAAAAGAATAAAAATACCTGAATAACATACAGAAACAATAAAAATAATAAAAAATATGAATGACACTGACTTTTTTAAAGCATATTACGGTGCTTTTGTGTTTTTATAAATGGGTTTTCGTCATTGTTATTATTGAGACTTGAAATTTGTCATTTAAGGTGGTAAAATGAAAAAACAAAACATGCATTAGTTTTTAATCTAAATTTAACTACTTTTTTAGAGTTTATTAGTAAAAAAATAAGTGTTATTTCACTCTTTGGACTGTTCTTGATCAGTTACAGTGACCAGATTGGCGAAATTCATGGCACATAAGGACGATTGTAGTGTTGTTAGTTATGTGTCAGAGATGGCACATGGTGCAGTGAAGGGTTTATACTAGCTGGCTTAGTTATGCGTTTCCAAGACACGTAAATGAACATCAAATTTTTATTTTTCATATTTAATACCATTTTGTCTAAATTAATATTTTTAAATAAAAAAAAAACTGGAAAAAATTTGATTTTAGATACATACTATTATGGGTAATTTGATTTTTGACCTACATGCCTTCCAAAAAATCGAAACCATGACAAAAATCTCGGGTTTTAAATAATTTCGTGAACATTTTCACACATTATATTTATAAAAAATAATTAACGTTTAAAAACTTCGTAGACAAATAAAATCTGTTTTATTTGGGGGCTTAAAATAGATTGTGTTAAAATAAGGGCAATAAATAAAATAAGAAATTGAGGAATTTGCTTAAATTATTATTCGAAAATAGTGGTTGATTAAACCTTCCGCTAATAGGGAGCACAGTATTTTCTATACAATCTTTGCACTATGACACAGTGATCAAAAGTTACAGTACATAACATTGGTCGATCAGAAGTGGTTGTTACAAATGTAACATTTTTTGATCTGTTAGCATGCGCCAAATTTTAACAAATTTGCGTTTATTCTTTATTCAAAAAAGCGTTTCTTTTTCATTTAAAAATCTTTTTTTTAAGACTAAAGAGTCTGAAACAAATTATTTGATATTTGCACATTCTTAATTAACATTTAAGGATACACCTAAATGCACAAACCTAAAATTTTTGATTTATAATTGGAACTTGCACAAAAATTTTACGTTGTGATTTTTATTCCCTTAGCAAAGTTAAAATAGATTATTTTCAAAGCAGCTATAATGGCTTTAACTTATGAAAAAATGGTAGCTTCGACTCATAGATAGTGAGATTTAAAGGGGAGTGCTTTGATTGGATGGTCTTGAGCTAATATGTTTTTGAGGAAATAAATATATATATATTTTAAAACATGACGTTTCAGGAGCTTTTAAGTAATATTCCAGCAAATTATTAGAAATTTAATATTTTGAATAAATGGTGCATTAAAAGAAGCCCTGGAATGTCTTTACAAAAAATTCCAGCTTCATACGTACAGTAGTTTTCGCTAACCATCGAAGACACACCGATAGACAGAGCAAAATTTTATTTTATTTATATATATATATTGTTTAAGTAGTATTTTTTAAATATAGGTATCAAATGTACAAAAGAAGCCAGTTAAACCGAATTAACTAGCACCGTCATCTATTCTTGTCACCAAAGTTTCGGATTGTCCAAAATTTCCGATATAAATAAAATAAGAAAGAGAGAATGCGACCGAGATTGGAAATTGAGTTTAAAATCTTCATTTCAGTTCTTTTGCTTCCCCAAAGTAATGGAATACAATATAACTTACTTTTAAATTCATAATTTACATATATAGGGAATCCTGCTGCTTCTTAATATTTGGCACCATTTAGTATTCTTAATCGGAAAGTTTCGAATTTACGAAATTCTTATATAAATATATTAAAAAACAGGAAGTAAATGAAATTGGAAACTCTGCAAAAACAATATTCATTTATATTGTTTTGTTTTCAGAAAGTAATGGTATATAGAATTACTTTTTTTTTCTTTGCTAAATTGCGTACTGATAAGAATCACTATGATATGGAAAAAAATGGCACCATTATTTATCCTTATAAAGAAAATTTCATCTAAAATAAATTCCAATAAAGAAAGAATAAGAATGCAAACAGAAAACTGAAATTGAAAAAATGTTTTCTCAATGTAATATCACATCAGCATAAAACTGGTTTTCATCTGAAGAAATATACTATGTATTGCAAATATATTGTATTCTCATCTACGAAACCATAATATTAAATAAACTAAATTAACAGAAATGCAATATTTCATTATAGACAGACCTTCACAAGTTTTGTTGAAATATACACATTAAATACATTTTTATTTAGTAGTACTGTTTTTTTTTTTTTTTTGCTTTTCTTAAGAAACACACTCACTGTGTTAACATTTTCCGACATACATGGATGTAATCAAAAATTTGATTTGTCTATCTGATGGTATTTCCGTTCCCTAATGATCTTAGCATTTATTGTTCAGTTGCAGAAGACAATTTGAATAATATCGTAACATTACGCTCTACAAAAAAAAAAAAAAAAAAAAAAAAAAAAAAAATGTTGCACGTTAAACGTAGCAAGAGAGCTGCTTTAGTATATCGAAGTTTTAAAAATATTCAGGTCTCTGTGTACTGGGTCAGGTATTCAGTACTTTGGATGCAGTATAGTGGCCAAAATCCTTTGTGTCTCTCCGTTAATGATATATGCTTTCTATTATGCAGAAATTAACTTATAGTAAACCTTAGCCACGTTTATCTATTTCACAAAACATGAAATACTTTAACATAAATAAAACGATCCCCAAGCAATGTTTCCCCCTATACCATTATGTAATGTCATACTTTTGCGTGGTCCTGTAAATTTGTAACAAATATTCTTTGCACCAGAGTTATACAGAAAGTATATTTTAGTATATACTTTATAGATGCATATCAATTTCATTATGGTCCACTGAATGCAACAAGATTAAAATGCTCTTAAAACCTTTTTTTTCATTGTGCGTAATCTAACTGATACTTTTGATTGTCCCTGTCATTAAACTATAAATCCAATTTTCTTAAAACTTGAAATGGCTTGATACATTTATGAAACAATTATGTATTTTAAATTTCAAACGATTCGGTTCGATAGTTTTTGCTCTGTTATGTGCGGACAGACGGATAAATGGACGGTTTGAACGACGACAGTTCTACGTATTTACGTAACCATGAACGCATCTAAAAATGATTTAAAGTCTATTTTAAATTAAATTGTTTATTTAAAATATCTCATTTAATTGTATGAAAAATAAAAATTCGTAATGTCATTCTACTTATTGAGAAATGTATTTCGTGTTCAATGGCTATTAGATGATATTTTGTTCTTATTTAACTATTGAGTACATTTTCTGTCGGATTTTTCAGACATTTTTAAGGAGAAGTTTTCGATTAACGGTTTCTATTTTACTGAATAATTTGAAATAAGGCATATAGCTCGTTTGCTCTTCTTTGCAATGAATTTACCTTTTCCTTGAATTATCGCTTGTTTTAATATGCAAATGTGATTTCGTTAAACATATAAAGATACTTAGTATAAAAAACCTAGTTTTTTGTTTGCAGTTATTATGTCATATTTATATCTAAACTCGAAACATAGATTTTCATATTGTAACAGAAAGTTTTATAATTAAAACTATTGAAAATATGTTTTTTATTTATTTATTTATTTTATTTTATTTCTCTTTGCTACATTTTATTTTTTTTTATCTATAATTGAGACATGTTATTGAAATGGAATTGAAAATATATTATTAAAATATACATCTGCATTATAATTAGATTTATTGTAAATAAAATTCGACGGAATGAAGGAATATTATTTTCATTATGTAGGTACATTGTTCCAATAGCAAAATTATCCTCACAAAAGAAATGTGATTTGCATACATTTCTAAAACAATGATGCACAGCAGATTTAATTATTGTGTTAAGTTAACTATACAATTCGATAGATTTTCTCAATATCTTATATGACAAATTATTTGCTATTTCATGTAAATTTCCATATGTAAATAATATTTTATGAAGTAGGAAAATTGAATTTATGAACTATTATGCACTTTTTACATGCACATTCATAATTATATGTCAATATTAAAATCCAACAAGTATATAGAAATAATTCTGCAATATTAAAATATGTATATAAAATAAATTATTCTCCATGGGATTTTTTAAATTTCTAATATGTCTAGGAGAGTAAACAATAAGTTCAAATTCGGCATCTTTTCCCATTGAAATGTAAATTTATACATCAAATTATAATCCAGTTTAATTAATGTATTCAAATACCAAGTTTTTGTTTCTTCTTTGACACCTTTAATTTCAGCGAATTTCTAAACTTATCAATTTATTTTCTAGTCAAATAGTTTGCACATAAATTTCAATATCAAGAAAATAAATGGATATGTTTTCAAGAATCTACTGAATAGTGAAATTTTCTAAGACTAATTTAAATACATTTGTGAAACAAGGGTAGAATCAACAGATAATATTAGCATGTGAAAACAACTGTGCAGATTATTTGCTTTCTCTTAACATTCATCTGTCAAAGAATGCCTGAATCGTGATAAAGCTTAATTTTCATATGTAAATAAAATTCTCTTAAGTATAATATTCGAAAGAAGTTCTTATTTCCATTTCATTTTCTTTAATTTATGTCAGGAAAATTAGTAGTTTTTTATTTTATTTATTTTTCTTTTTGGAGGTGTAAAGGTAATGAGAAAAACTATTATTGATTTTTGAATCCAAAGTAGGTATTCTAAGCATATAATGCTAATAAAAAAATATATTAAAAATGTAAATTTTCTTTTGTTATAAAGTTAAACAAAAACAAATAAGTGTTGGAATTCTTTATTATTATACAATGCTGAATAAAGTTATTACAAAAAACTGAATTTTGTAAGAATGCTTGGAAATAAAATATATTTCAGGCTAAGTTTATCAATATCAAATAATGTATTCTGATTGTCAAAGTATACAACTAAATTTTTTAAGGAAAACTCAATCTATTTATTATAAAAAAAGTAATATTTCTGAAAGGCAAATGAAAACATGGAAAAGTAATTTTATAACACAACAATATAATAATATTTAATAATAGTATTTCAAAAATATAGAAACATGTGGTAATCTAATAGAAGTACAGGTAACATCCCCAGTAATTGGCACATTAAGGATTTATCTTTAAACTTACTTCTATTTTCATTACCAAGAAATAAAATATTTACTTGCCAATATTTTTAAATCAAAGAGTGCATATCTGTGCAACTATTTTGCCCACAAAAAACAAAAATATTTGAAAAAACATTTTTATAAAAATATATTTATAAAAAGTTGCTGTAATCACCAGTAATTGGCATTTAGACTTTTACCCAATTAAAGTAACTCTTTTCAACTAAACAAAACTGTTGTCAATTAAAAATTAAAATATACTATAAATCAGATATTAATAAATAGAAATGCAGGCTTTCTTAAGCGAGAGAAGAAGCATTTGCAACAAAATTGGCTAATTTGATACAAGCCATAATTGTTTCTCTTTTCTAGACTCTGTTGTCATCTAGTAGCATAAATGAAAGCTATAATCTGTAAAGTAAATGAGTATATAACTGGTATATGGTCTTGCATTTTTAAAAGACTGGATATAAATCTTATTTTAGGACAATTTTGTAGGATGTGCCAATCACTGGTGCCTGCCAATTACAGGGATATTACCCGATCTATATTTAACTGAGTTGCAATAATTTTAAGTTTGCGCAATCAGTCACTTAACAGCTTTGCTCTAATAACTGTTATCTGCGATTTAACGTGTCTTTATTTAAAAAATTATATAAGTTAGATTGTAAGTTAGATACATTACTGTAGAAAATGCATTTTTATCATTTTTGCGATCGAATACAAAATAAATGTTAAAGAGTATAATTGTAGAAATAATAATCCCGATTTAAGAGCCCCTAGCTATCATATCATTCACAGAAAATGGGTAAATCTTTGTTTTTTTTAATATTTTGAGAATTTTGTAAGTTTTTAATAAAGTTTTGCTTAAAAAAATTGTGAAACAAGTTTTAATCTTTGGTATTCACAATGCCAGTGGCGAAATTGAATTTATGCCAATATGGAATTACGTAATTAATCAACATTTTTAGGTATCGTGTACCCGTTAAATTATACGTTCGTAGATTATCTGCAGTAATATCTACAGTGGCTTTGTTAAACCGCACCACACAGTCATCTTTTCTCTGTGTATCGGAAGTCCGATGACATCATGGAGAATATTGCTGCGGAGTACGCAGTTCTTCGAATTTACGTTACCAGTCATAAAGAAATGGCTCTATTGGGTTCACACAATGCGTAAGGAGCAGCTGTCATTCTCATCGTACCGGATGCTTTAAGGACCAGACACATAGCACTAACTTCTTGCGGTCAGGCTTCGCTATTTTTGATCTTTCGTGTCGGCGCTTTGATGTATAAATTGCACTTCTAGTGCACTGAATCTGAACTTCAAGAGAGAAGTCGAACTCGAAATCAGTTGACAGCTTTACGACTGAAGATGGGGGGAATAAACTTTCCCTTCCTTTGTCAATTCGGTAAGGTCAGTCCCTCAAAAATAATTTAAAGAGGTTTCACCTTTCTTCCCTTCGGAAAAAAAGATAGATTAATTGCTCTTTTAGTGTAAAAAAAAGTAGTGCTGTTTACCCGCAGCCTTACTACCATCATACTGCCCCAACCATTGAATTCGCGGAACGCGATGTTTCGTACCAAGTGTCGAAAATCTAGTGGAAGCCAAGTCGAAAAAGTTCCAATAATGAAACTTTATAAATTTAAAATTGAAATTTATTAAATTCAAGATATCTAAAATGGGAGGGGTTTTACAAAATAGATAAAATGTGTATGGTAAAAATTAAAAAAATTGCTGCTGTTGCTAAGAGAAGTTCACGATTCGTTACTTGTACGCACTGAAATTATAGTCTGTTCGCGGCAGAAAATGGATCGATAAGTTAGCTTTTCGTATTATTATGGAGCTCCGTTATTGCTACTGATCTATATTTGATGTTTCAAAATATTAATTTCAAATAGCTTAACATTTTAGTTACTGCGATCTTTATGCAGGACAGGGTTCAATGTGATATAAATACATATGTTAAATGTCTTCTTAGCAGCATTTTAAAAGCAACGTGTAAACATTTTCCAGTTTCTTTATTAAACGATGTCAACTAATGTGTTTTTAAGCTTATAGTTTTAACACAAGTATCATATAATATGATAAAATTTGTCAATACCATTCGTAAAATATATTGTTTGTTGCTTATCATGCATTTGTATGAGCTGGAACTGAAGCGGAAACATGTAAAGAATCGAGCGTAATATTTTTTGGATTTTAGTATTCAGTAACTGAACAACGTGAAACACCGCGTGCACTTGCAAAAGTAATTTTGTTTACCATTTCAAGGATTTTTGAAGCAGCCTCGAGAGGACGAAATGAATCGCATATAAAATTAACTTCTCGAAATTTCCATAACAAGTTCTGTACAACTCTCACAGACATGGGTCTGGCGTTGCCAATGATTTATGAGGAGATGCAGTGCTTCTGCTTATTTAATCTGTTTAAGTAATAAAGCTCACATTTATTGCTTGTAAACGGTGTGTTGTTCAGAGTGAAATAAAGACAGATACACGATTTGCATTTTATAGTGCTTTTTGATCCACTTAGTGTGACGAACTTGGTCAGTGATGGTGTCTTGCTGCTAACTGAAAAATGCCAATATATTGGTTTATTCTTCATGATTCAAAGGAGACTGTATAAGCTGGAATCTTAACAAAATCAAAAAACTATCATGTAATGACATTAGGAATGAAATTCGTGTTTTGTAAAGTGTCACAGTTGTTTTTATTTTTCTACTTAGTCATCCTATTGATCGACATTTTGTGCTACAGGTACTGTTTTAATGCTACTTATGATTTTAAATATTCTGATAGAATTTTTAAAAAATGTATAGTTGTTGCCATTTGTAATATTTTATGTTAAAAAATAGCCGTAACTGTTAGAATTTAACTGCTATTTTTCAAATGTTTCTTAAGTGTAAACCTCAAAACATCATAATTTAAACCAAAATTCTATTTAGTCTCTGTGAAGGATATGATAGCTAGTGGCTTATATCGGAATAGTGTTTTATAATCAACATATATATATTAATACATTATGAGCTGTTGTTAGACTGATACTCTGCCTTTTTTATTCATCATGCAAGTAATTTATCATTTTGTTTCTTTTGTTTTAAGTCCTTCGAATTAGACCAGAAATTTGGACTTGCAACGTCTAAATGTAATAACACATTCCAAACGTAATTTTCGATCAAAGTATTGATATTCCATTTTTGCAAAAACATTAAATTCCAATTGTTTATTTCTTAATTTTAGCCTAAATTGTGTCTGTATCTCAATTAATATCAGAGTTCCATCCTTTTAAAATTGGACCTATTACACCGCTTAAATTGTGTTTCAAAACTATTTTTATTTTTATTTCAAAATGTAGTTTTTCAAATTACAATTATAAAAAAATAATGAAAAAAACTGTAAAAAAGATCTTTGTAAAATTTACAATTATTATAGTAAAAAGTTTTGACCTATCCTTTCAAAAAATTATCATTTGATATGAATTATAAATAAATCACACTAATAAAAATCAATATATATGAAATAACTTACAGTAATTAATGCCGGGTCATCCGGATACGTCGTTTGATACTCTCTGTATTTTCTGGAACTCGGATCACTTTGAGCAGATGCTGGATTGACTCCTTGCTCAACTTCTATTACTTTCGGTAAAGAATCTGAGCGATCTATAAAAATATAACGATTATTTATTGTATATCCTCTAAATATGAACGGATTTGCCCCATTATGGACAGTAATATTAACATAAAAAATAACCCTGATAATTATGATCAATGGGATTTATACAATCCGGATTAATGTGGTTCTAAAATTGGCTTTAGGTAAAGATTAATACAAAATTGCAATGTATTTATTTCCTGTTGACATATTAATATCTTAGATAAAATATATTAGCTGTCTATCAACAATATTTTGGGTAATTTTGATATATTAAGCACACTGAAACAGTTTGTCCCTGTATGGACCGTACTATTAATATGAAAATCTTTTCTGACACATAATCAACTATCTAATCAGTCTAGAATAAAGTTCTGCTAAATATGTTTTTTCATCAATCTTCATCAGAAGACGGACTGCGCGACAGTATCGCCCAACAGTAGTCGGGCGATTTATACCAAACAGTGATAAGCGATAAACTATATCAAAGTCTAACGATCTCTGAAGTTTTATGAAAATCCATTAATTAGTTTTTGAGATATTGCTGTAGCAGAGGTAAAGCGCCCCAAAAATTTTTGCCAGATACAGACTCACAGAGTGACAGAGAGATCGAATGTCTCTCAGACAGAGATTTTGTAAAAACATATTTTTGAGGGTCTTTTGCTGTTAAATTTGTCGAAAACCGAAATTTTAAAAAATCACGGATCTTGTACTATTTTCTTGTAAAGATAGAAAAAAAGTAAAACGTAAAACAAGCTTGGTTGTAGATCGTACTTAGCTATACGATGCAAAAAAATAATTCTAAAATATTGAATTCAAATATGATATTTGAAAGCAACGCCACCGAAGGGCGTTTGAGATTCTCTGAGTGACTTGTATGACCTCTTAAGGCGTACACTAGTCACACGGTAAAAGCCGAACGCTAATGTAAAGTCTATGGGGGCGTTCTTTTCAAATATCTCGTTCAAATTTTAATATTTTTACATGATTTTTTTGTATAGGATAGTTGAGGACGATCCACAACCGGCCTAATTTTTACTTTTTCGATTTTGGTTATATAATTTTTATATTATGATAGTTTCAGTTTCAAAACCGTTTTAAACCGGTTGTGAAAATTAAAGTAATTTTAAAAAAATCTAAAACCAAAATTGAAAAAATAAAAACTAGGCCGGTTGTGGATCGTACTCAGCTATCCTGTAAAAAAAATCCTTTATAAATATTAAAAATAAAGCGAGATATTTGAAAAGATTGCGCCCATAGACTTATCATTAGCGTTCGGCTATTAGTGTGTGACTAGTGAAGAATCTCTCTTAAGAATTTCTCTTAAGAATTTAAAACAAATAAAACACACTTCTGAGTTGTTTCAAGAGAGTGAAATAATATGAAAGAATTTGCAAAATTACACCTAGTTATTTATATTGTTTTTTAGAGCAGAAATATCTAAGTTTAGTTCATTGTGGGTATTTAAATAACATTTAACAGGAAAATTATTAACATTAAATAACAAATCATATATATTACCTTGAAAGAAACTTTTTTCAGGGATAATGTCAGGACCTTGGCTACTAGCTACGCATGGTTCTTTACATTCTTTTAAATGATAAGCTTCTGACCTAAAATAAAAATATTGCGTCTCTTAAATTTACTGAAACTATTAATATAAACATTTTTTCACACAAATTACTAAAATTTAAATTCACCTGTTAAATTCTATTTTAGTGTAATTATAGATGATACATAATAATAGAAGATATATCAAAAATATGTTGAGCCCGAAAATCTAAAAATGTATTTTAAAAAAGCATTTTCGAAATACATCTTAGATTCATACTGTTATTAATCTAAATGTAGCTTTTAAATTTATTTCCAAAATTTAATTCTTCTGGACTATTTAATCGCTAATTTAACTTTTATATTAGATAATGAAAAAAATTCCATACTCATATATTAGTACTGAAATTTAAATGGTTTTTTTTTTTTTTTTTTTTTTTTTTTTTTTTTTTTTTTTATATATATATTCCACAAATAGATAACAAAGTTTTAATAGATTACTGGTTAAAAACTTTCAAATATTTAAAAAATATAGACATCAATTAATATATATGTAAACCAAGAAGTAGTTTTTTCTCCAGTTTTTATAAGTTACGCTCCAGCACAAAAAACAACAAAAATAGAATTATTATTTTCTACCCAGTTTCTTTTTACCATGAGAGCTATAAATCAACAAGATATATTATTTCATTCCTATTAAGTGTTGTCTTTGTAGAGTGTTATATATCATTTTGCACTGTGCTTCATTTTGATGTCTTATGTTTTGCTGTGTTGCGTCTATGTACAACAAAAGTTTTAAGATGTATGTTTTATAGGAGATTGTAATTAACTTGGACTTTTTTTTAACAGTTTGTGGTGTCTTTTGTGAATTAAATAACTCTCTTTCTAATTCACGATAACAACTCATGGTAACTTCGCTATATAAATTATATACCGTAAATATATATGTATGTATGTATTGGACTTCGTAGTCCTAAACATACACCAAACATTTGTATATGTATATTTATTTATATGTATTATATAAGAATATTTTTCTAATTGGAGAGGTTTTAAAAAGATGACAATAAAGGACACATTTATCTGAGGAAACGCAAAATAATTGAATAACTTCGTAGTTTCTATTAGAAATACTTTTTATTATTATTTGTTTTCACTAGGAGTACTGAGAAAAATTTTATGCAAGCTACAAGTAATATTAACATTTGAAAAAAGATTGGTCAATTTATTTAGTCAAATATTTTCAATTTTCTATTTAAATGAAACTATTGAGTAAAAAAAAAAAAAAAAAAAAAAAAAAAAAAAAAAGAATTCTGACATAGCAACAATATAAATTTCACGTAACCAAATAAAATGCAATCTTTTGTAGAAAAACATCAAAGTATTCATTACTTATATATTTCTTATACCCCATGAATGTAACAATATTGAAAATTATTTCCTTCTACAGGATAGGTGTTGTACATTTTTTCGAAAAAAAAAATTAGTTTCTTCATGTAACTTTTTATTTATTTACTAACCAATATACGCAATTTTATGTAAAATTAACTTTCTTTTCGTTATTAAAAACGATATTATGTATTCAAACCAATAAATAAGTATTCATTCCCTTTATGTTATTTTCTCTATATTATTCAAAATAAATGTGTAAATTAGTAATACCAGGCATGCAAAAATTTAGGCGCCAAAGGGCAGTCTCTGACCACGATTTTTTTTTCATCGCTTAAAGTTTAATAGTATTTTTATAAAAAATTTATTCAAAATATTAGACGAAAAATATCGAAATACATGAGTGGTGAGAGACTGTCAGCTGGCGAATAGACTTTTGCATCCGTACGTAATTTTGTCGTTATTTTGATGTTGGAAACAGAAGACGAATCAATTTCTATTTTGTTATTGTTTTTTTTTTTAAGTTTTAAATTATATTTTACAACTTTATTTTATAACTTTACACAATGGAATATTAAGAAAAAAATTCCCTTTAATAAATATAATTTTAAAAATTGCATAGCAGTTTGCTTGAAAACTGTGTCACAATTTATTCCATATTTATGTTCTTATCAAGATTCTTTCAACATCAGCTTTATTGGTAGCAGACGAGTATAAATGATAAATCTGTTTGCCCTTAATTTAATACAAACGATTAAGTATTTGTTTTCAGCCGATATTCCACACGTTAAAACTTCATGAAAAAAAAAAAAAAAAATGAAACAGAAATTTAACATATGCGTCATGGAACTAAATAATGATGCATGGCAAATGATTAAACTAAAAAAAATGAAACTGAAATGGACTAAAACTTTGGCGATTTCATTTTGTATTAACTCATAAGTAGTACTTTTAAATAAATTCCAAAAAAAAAAAAAAAATTTCAATACAAACTAACTATTTTTAAAAGAAAAAGTTGCTTTGGCGTTATCAATGACAATTTTAAAATTACATATAAATATTAATAATAAAAACAATGTCTTCCTTTATATTTTGGAAAACTGGAAGTTTGGTATTAAATCCTCTAGTTATTATATGTATAGATAAATTCTCCCAGTTAAAAAAAAAAAAAAAAAAAAATGTATATGTATATATATATATATATATATATATATATATATTTCAAAGATCCAAAATATCTCTTAAATCAACTTAATATTTTGTTTTATTATCATTTATTGCAGGAATTATTTTTACTTATGCTTTTCAAAAGAATGATTTCTGCAGCATTTTTGAAATAGTATTATTTAAATTTATTCTGGTATTGATGTTAACGTGAGTTTAATAGCTGCCTTAGCCAACACAAATGAAACAGCGATTAGAAACATTCAGATCATGTTTGTACAGATTTAAATTGAGTGACAACATATGATATTTCATTTCCTCAAATATATTCTGAATTTCTAACTTTATATTTAAATCATGTGTGTTCTTAAAAAAAAAAAAAAAAAAAAAAAAAAAAAAAAAAAAAAAAAAAAAAAAAAATCTCGAATTTTTTTATTATTTATGCATTTTTTAAAAATTAAATTATTTTAAATTTGTACATTATCGAATGTAATGTAATATTTTATTTAGTATAACGAATTACTTTCTGGTTATTTAATTGTACTGAACATGGGGGGGGGGGTATTACGCCGCATGAATACATTGTAACTTTCTTTATACGGCTGTTACCGAACAAATTATACTTCAAGATACTTGTTAATGTATTTATAATAGACGTCTTTTTTTTACATTTTTTGGTTTTTGTAGAATTTAAGTTAGTCAGAAAAGTTAATTCAGAAAATAGTTCAGAATTTATATAATTCAGAAAGTTCAGAATTTAAGTTAGTTCAGAAAAATATTAACTAGGAACGGTGCATGGCGTTGCAATGATCAGTATATGTCTATTATTTTTATAACCTCTTCATGTCCTTGATAACATATTTCAAAGTCTAGTTTTTATAATTACAGTTACAGTCAGTAATAATAATAATAATAATAATAATAATAATAATAATAATAATAATCAGGCCGTCAATATTTTAGAGTTTTAGAACAAATTATTAGTATTTGATGAAAATAATATCAGATAAATTAAATATATTATTTTTTAATAATTTGTAGTTATTTTTGAGGTTGTGTAGACGTGTAACGAAATACATAACGTTTTATTTTTTTATGTGTAAAGGTAGCAACGCAAATTTATAGAAGCCAAATTCGTGGGAAAAATTTCAAAAACCGGTATGACGGGAATGTATGGTATCATTTCAATTAAAATTTACTATTAAAACTCACTGGCCACAGGTGTGAACATTGCAATTTTTCCTTTTTTGTGAAAATTTATTTTTATTTACATACATTTTTTCACTTTTTCTTGATTTTCCATTAGTATAACATGAACAAATGTTAAAAAACAGATATACAAGTAAGTCATTTTTATTCATCACAAAAAATCATCCCCGGGGGTTAAAATACTTAATAATATGCTTCAAAAAATATATTTATATATGTATGCGCATTATCTTGCAACAAAATTATTAAATATTAAATGTTATAAAAAATGTAGTGATAGAAAGAACAATAAATGATAAAATAAATAAATAACATGTTATCTTACTTTTCTGAATCTGGCACGTAACATCTTCCTGTAAATATAAAACTATAATCAATTTATTATCCATAAAATTATAAAATATTATGAGTAATTAAACTAATATAGACAATATATAATTACACATACTTATTTTATTTTATATTTTTCATGCATTGAATGAATGTTTGATATCGCGATTGAATGACATAAACACAATTTTATAAATAATTTTTGCAAATTTGATATATAATCAAATATTTTCAGTTAATACTAATATTAGAAATTTTTTAAGAATACATAGTTAGAACGGCGCGCCGTACTAATCGCGGCGTAAGCAAATCTCTGAGAAAAAGGGGATTTTTCTCTACTGAGCCTAATAAATTATTTTCACTTCGCCAATTTCTTAAATGTTTAAACATATATGAATATGATCTTTAAAAATGATAATAATAGCACATTTTCTAAATGTCAAGCAAAAGAAACAATAATGTCCTTTGAGTAAATGCAGATATATATTATATATATCATTTATAGAGCTTTAAAAATCAAACCATAATAATATATTTTTTAAAAATGAGTTTTGATAAACAATTTGGAATATTTTATTTTTCGTTAACCCAACGCCAACGGGGAATAACAGAAGAAAATGTTTGTTTATGCTCTGGAAGTCCTCTTTTGCATGCAAATTTAACAATTTGACGACTCGTTTTATTCAGATTACTTGATAGTAATCACATTTTTAAATTTTTAATATTTGAATTACTTAACATATCATTAAATAAAGCGAATATTCTTTTTCAAAGAATTCTAACTACCAAGCAATCTCGATTAAATTAATATAATCAAACTATAACTCTCGTTTCATCTGCAGCTATGGGGTATTTATTTTCCGGATGGAGAAAGATAAATTAGTTTTAAACACAACGAGTTGCATTTTCGAAATGTTCTAAATTTTCTAAGAAGTTGTTTTAAGAATAATAACACAAAAATCTAATCGTAAAAGACTATTTTTAGTTTATTATTTGTTTCCAGGATAGTACAGAAATATTCAATAATCTTTTCAAAGGACATTGTATTCAAGTATGTTGATATAATTTACTTTTGTTCATACATATTTCATAATGTGTAACTAAGTCACAATTCATCTGTTTTCAGAAACAAAACGAGGTTTTTTGATGTCAAATTGTAAAATCAAAATCGAAATTTGATTTAAATTTTTAATCAATATATTATTTTATAAAGAAATATAAAAGGTCTGCCCGTAACCGATTTCCATTTTTTCCAGGCGCAATAGTAATTCTAAGGCGGCGCCACTGTGCAAATAGGAAAGAGGCAGTTTGCTCACGGCCAATTTAATTAGAGACTTAGAAAAATTTTGATTGATAGGGCAGAATTCAGGACATCATATCATATGATTTAAGGCCGACCCAATTGGCAGAGACAGCTGTTGTTTCCCACGCCCCTTGCTAGGACCCCTTTTTTATGCGGGATTGGGTCAGCGGAGATCACAAGATCTTACGCCACAAACTCCGTCCTAAGCCCTGCCTTAACAAGCAAAAGCTGTGTCCTCTAATAGAGTTGACCGTGGCTTACTGATCATGCTTACCTTTTTTCTCCGAATTCCATATGTTAGCTGCTATGAGGTGCCGTCATATGTGTTCGTATTTTGATTTCTCTCATGATGAAGGCAATTAACAAAGGTACTGTTTCAAATTTTGTCAGTGTAATATAAAACGAATCTTAAAATCGATTCTCAAAACGAAACAATTCGCATGCTTCATCAAATTTCTGGTTAATTCATGGTATTCATCAAATTCAGATTTATCAGATCTTAAAACAAGGAATTTCATTCGTTTCCCAACTTCCATAATAATTATACATGACTCTTTGTGACTTCTGGCTGCTTACGAAATAAGAAACGCAATTGAAATAATTCCATTTCGAGAGTAAAAAAATGAGATATGCAGTATACGATCATGCTCATAAAGCTTTCTATAAAATCTTTATGAGGTAGACGTAATATTTAGATAAGCATAGGGAGGCGCAAGTAGTATATCTTGAACGTGATTAGGTTGCCTAACCTAGCACATAACTTCTTTTTTCGGTAAAAGGTCGAAAAATTATCAGACAGGTCATGTTTAATTATTATAATCATTAGTTATTCTATATAGTTTGAATAATTGAAATCCCATGTTTAACCCTTTAATCTACTTAACTGAGTTTTACCTTTACGTAATCGTTGAAAATAATGACTAACTTAATACAAAACTATATTTTTTTCATAAAATAAACATACAAGTTATTAATAAACAAATCTCCATACGAGTGGTTTTCACAGGGATTACTTTATGAATCTTAAAACGTAAAGTAAAAGAAAACAAGCCGCCGGACGCTTAAAAGCTTAAAAGTGCAACAGAAAGTTTTTATAACGTCATCAGTATTATGCATAAAAATATTCAAGATCAGGGCTTCTGAAACTATGGGACGCGTACGAGTACTGGTACGTGAAGATATATTTACCGGTACTCGAATGACCCGTACTCTTATGTTAAAAGAATATGGAACAAATGCTTCTGTGGGTGTTGAGTTTCCGTTTTATCCCTCTGAAAAAAAGGTTTTCTTCGATTTTATTATATTGATGTGTGCATATTATTCGATTTTGCAGTTTCGACAAGCAGTTTGTTTTCAGAAGATAAGTGAATTTTTAATGAGGATACATATTAAATTTTCTTACGAGTATTTTTCTATTAATATTGTAAATTATTTTGACGAAAACACTACTATAAAAATACAATGATGAAACTATCTTTTATTTGAAAAATTCAGTCAACATAAACACTCATATAAGAACGTAATCATGCAATTAAACTCAGCAAAATCTGCTCTGACGGAAGCGGAAAAGACTGGAAAAACATTTCGCCTTACACATATTCCGTTTATACAGGATTTTCTGTATTATCTTTGAGTTTAGAACTTGCAGGTACGCGGAATTATGAATTTCTATTTAGTGGTACGTCAATCTAGAATTTTCAGAACCTCTGCTCTAGATAAAGTATTTAAAAGAACGACTATACAGATGTATATTTTTTTGTTATCCAAATATTTCTAAAATACATCTATACATTTGTCGAATCCAAAATTCGATTTAACATAATGTGAACTATTTTTTTAGATATACACATCTCATCACATTTATTAAGTAAAATATCTTAATATGAAGTAAAAAATATAATTAATAACAGTTTCAAAAAATCTAATTAATAACAATTACAAGTTCTACGGGATTATCGTTCTGTCCAAAATGTGCATTTTGGATCATATATCTCGTATAAAGCATGTAATTACTTTGCTATTCAAATGTATCAAGTAATGTGTTTCGAATTTTAATTTTTACCACAAAGATAAAAAAAAAGAAAAATTATTTGTTATATTTTGGAATATAAGGGATATACAGGGGCGGTCAAAAGTTTCCGGCCAGCAAAATTTTTTCAGTTAATTTGTAAATATACCCATATGAAGAGGAATCTCAAAGTGATATTTATACATTTTATAGACATAATAGTTAGGAGCTTACTTATAGAAGAACATACAAATATCAATAAATTTAACAGACAAAATTAAGTATAAAGGAAAACGCATGTTCTCAAAAGTTTCCGTCCAAATTCACAGGTTTCTAAAAAAGTGGTATTGTAATAGAAAATTACAGTAATCAACAACATTTACAATTAGTATCTTATTGTATTACTATTTTATTAATTTTAGTAATAAGTACTGAGCCGCAGCAACCTGACATTCATACATTCAACGGTTAAAGATCGTCTATGGTACGTTTCTCCCACATTTCTCGCAATTTTGGTGAAATTTCGGCTAAGTTGAAATATTTATAGTTCCGCAGACTTTTGTCAAATTCTTTTCAACGATTTTCTATTGGATTCATGTTGGGCGCTTGGGCTGATCATTTCAAAAACAAAATTTTTTTGTGCGAAAACCATTGCTTGTCGAGGTTTGCATACTTTATTTATGTCGTTATCATGTTAAGAAAAATAGTTGCGACCAAATTTTTTTTTCTCCAATAGGGAAGAAAATATTCTTGCAAGATATCCTTATACATTTTATCATTTACCTGGCTGTGGATTTAAAATAACGGACCGACACTTTTTGAAGAAAATACTCCCCAAGGCATAACGTGTCCTCCACCATGCTTCATTGTAGGAATAACATAAGTCGAATCATATCTTTTGTTGTTAGGTCATCGGAAGTTGTGTCTACAATCACTTCCAAAAGTGTTTCGAATTCGATTGATGGAAATATAGAACTTTTTTCCAGTTTTCACTTGACTAGACTTTGTGTTTTTTGGAAAACGCCAGTCGGGTATGTTTGTACTTTTTTTTTAACTCTGAAAAATTTTTAACACCGACTCTTCCATAAAGTTAGGCATCACGTCAGCATGTTGATACGGTATACGGACTTATTTCAGCAATATTTTCATTCCGTAAATCGCAGTATATTGCAGCGGAATTTTTATGCGTATTATCAATTGTTTTTCTCCTGTTAATTTTGTCCACAGGAATAGTAATTTTCCAGGATCTCTCGGATCTCTGAAAGTCCTGAAGGCCACGGCCATCTTTTTATAATTTTTAAATATCGTTTACGGTCGATTCTACCGATCGATAACTTTGCCACAATATCTCGGGAAGATTGGCCATTTAGCGACAAACTAATCACTCAATTATGAAAAATAATTGTTGATTTTTTTCAATTTTGAATTCAGACTATGCTATACACGTTGATTCATTTATAAACACAACCAAAAAACAGTTTATCGATAGAAAAAAAATTAAAGAATGATAAGTGGCCGGAAACTTTTGGACATGCGAACTTCGAATTTTATCCCTTTGCATGAAGCATCTTCAGTACCCAATCAAAATGATTACATGATCAGAAGTCATTCACACATTCCTAACTTTTGAAGCAATTGTGCTTCTTCTTTGCTGAAACCTTTTGGTAAAGAAATCGAAGAAACTAACTGGCCAGAAACTTTTGACCGCCACTGTAGTTAGTAAATATGTATGTAAATTAAATTTATCTGTAATTAATTTATAGTAATAAATTAATCAATGTTTCCTACGAGAAAAACTAATGTTTTGTAACCTTTGAAAGAATTCAAATAAACAAGATTTTTAATTGTGAAATAATATTATAATAATTCTTCAAAAATGGTCTTTATATATAAAGTGGTGACTGTCTTTTATTGTTATTATTATTTAATGAATGTATAACGTAAAACTTCATTACAAATTCAGATTTAATCATTCAAATGAAAATTCTAAATTAAACAGTTAATAAAAACAGTTTCATAAAAATGTAAATATCTATGATTTTACTTGTGAAATACTATTTATTTATTTATTTTAATTTTTCAATTTAAAATTCATTAATATTGCGTCTTAACTCATATGCATAAAGAAATAACTTCCTTTTTACAGTGTAGAATGATATTCGTAAACATAATTTGTCTTGTATAATTTTCATTTTAATTTAGCTAATGTTATTGCATAGAATTTATTAGAATTAATTAATGAAGAAGAAATTCAAATATTACACGAAAGACGATATAATGTAGCAATTCTAGAAATATATATTAAAATTTTTCACAAATTAAAATTATGTTAATATTGTAGAACAAAACAAAATGATTTTCTGAATAATATACATAATAAGGAATTACAATTTATTTTCAAGTCAAAAATGTATTTCTTTCGAATAATATTTCATAAATAGTACTTTCACTGGCAAATTATTCTGATGACTAATCTTATGTTTTATTCTAGATTTTATCCAAATGTATGCATTAATAAGCAGAAAGGTTTATAAGGATGACATTTAAATGTTAACGAAAAATAATACATAAATATAGCAATATTCTAAATTTGTATTGCAAATGCATTAATTAAATTTTAGGAACAAATTGAATCGGAATACATAATAAATTTTCATTTAATCAAGATGCCTTATTGGTATATTTTCTTGCAAATCTGACTAGCCTTTGAAGGAAAAAAGGGTTTTATAAATAAACTTTAGGGCTTTTGCGATTTTAAAATTTTTACAGGATAGATAGATTAAGAAGTTTTACGTAAAAACATTAACTAAAAATATAAAAAGTCTAAAAACCGATATGTTTCAACTACTTTGTGACCATCCTCAGGGACATGTTTCATGAATTGAGACTTGAAAATGACTTGTTAAACTACAGCTCTATGATGGTGGTGCTCTAGGCATAGTATTTTGCATTTAATTTTACAATATATAAATGCATGTGTCTCTCAGCATTAAAATATAATCCTGAAGATTGTCGCAGAGTGGTTCAAACCCGTTGGTTTGTAGACTTTTAGTATTGGGAGTACAAATTAATTCGGTCCGTTTTCAATAGATGGCTCTGGCTGATTTGTTTACTGAATAATGATAGATGTTTTTGGCATTGTTAGAAAGGTTTGACCTTTGTCAACCATATTCAGTCAACGAAGCTTCGAGTTTTATACAACATTGGTTTTCTGAGCATTCAATATGTCGAGTTTTGTGCTAAATAAACAACATTTGCGGGAAGTTTTGAGTTTCTTTTTTAATTGGAAGAAAAGTGCCGCTGTAGCGCATCGATCGCTTGTGGAAGTATATGGTGAATCTGCGCCATCTGATAAATCATGTAGAGTGCGGTTTCGACGCTTCAAAAATGGTGATTTTAGTGTCGAAGACAAGGAGCGCCCGGGCCAGCCGAAAAAGTTCGAAGACGCCGAATTGGAGGAATTGCTAGATCAAGATCCGTGCCAAACGCAACAAGAGCTTTCAGGATCATTGGGAGTCACTCAGCAAGCAATTTCCGTGCGCTTAAAAAACATGGGAATGGTTCAAAAGCAAGGAAATTGGGTCCCATACGAGTTGAAACTGCGCGACGTTGAAAAGCGATTTTTCATCTGTGGACTGCTGCTCGAACGACAACAAAGGAAAGGTTTTTTGCATCGAGTTGTTACCGGAGACGAAAAGTGGATGCACTACGATAACCCCAAGAAGAGAAAATACTATGCTCGGCCTGGTGAATCATTACCATCGACGTCAACATCAACGCCAAAGTCGAATATTCATGGTCTGAAGGTAATGCTGTGCGTTTGGTGGGATCAGACTGGGATAGTGTACTATGAACTGCTAAAACCTGGCGAAACAGTTACTGGCCAACGTTACCGACTGCAATTAATGCGTTTGAGCCTAGCATTGCGTGAAAAACGGCCAGATACCATCAAAAGGCACGACAAGGTAATTTTGTTACATGACAATGCCCGGCTTCATGTGGCAATTGTCGTTAAAAATTACTTGGAAACGTTGAAATGGGAGGTCCTACCCCACCCGCCATATTCGCCAGACATTGCTCCTTCTGATTATTGGTTGTTCCGACGGATGCATCATGATTTGGCTGGACACCGCTTCACTTCTTCCGAAGAAATTCAAGAATGGCTCGATTCATGGTTTGCGTCCAGAGGACTCATTTTTCAGAGATGGAATCCGAAAATTGCCAGAAAGGTGGACAAAGGTTGTGACTAACGATGGACAAAACTTTGAATAACATGTTTTTTCATTTTGATAATAAATAAAATGTTTTTTTAACGGAAAAAAAACGGACCGAATTAATTTGTACTCCCAATATATTTATGTATAATGTATATTTTTAAGTAAACAATTTTAAATATTTGTGTATTTAAATGCAAAAAAAGGTTTTTAATGTAATTTTTCTTGAGAGTTCTTATTCGCATTTTAATAAATAAAAATCTGTTTATTTCAAAATTTTAGATATTATTTATATATAAAATGTGTGTGTGTATTAAATAATAATTAAGTGCACGTTTGCGTAAAAAAATGATAAACAGTATTTAGAAAGCATCAAATGTCAGTACAAACAATTCTTCATTCTAAGTAAATCATTCATATCAGAATGGGGCTTCTTTTTATTTAAAAGTAGTTTTTATTCTTGATTGTATATTACGCAGGTGACAATACCTATCGAGAATAAAAACTTTTGCACTGGAAAGAAGGCTGGCTATTTACTTATTAGTCATTCACGTGTCTGGATGAAACTGAACATGAATTTTCATGCGTCAAATTATCAATTGTTAAATGTTTCATTTAAATTCTCAACAGAGAATCTTTGTGTTTTTTTTTACTAAGTAATGACATCAAACGAAGCATTAAAGAGAAGAATACTTTAATGAATGTAAGAAAAAGGAAACTTACGAATTATAGAAAGAAATTATCAATTTATTATTTTGCACATAAGGAGTCACTTTCTTTATCACAATTTTATAAACTTTTGGCCTAAAATAAATTCTTCCGAAGGTATTATATTTAAAATACCTTTAGTATTGTATAAATTACAATGGTATTCTACGTTTGAGTGTTCTTTCAACAAAAAGTTCAATTCAAAACATACAGACTGTCCCTAAGATCATGACCTACTTTATAAGTGGAGGTAGAGTGCACATAAAAAGGTAATCGTGATATAGAAACGTAAATCCAAAATGAAAGGTTTTGGTGAAAAGAAAAATCCGGAGGAAATGATAACGGAAGTTTTAATAACATTACTATGACATTAAGTGATCAAATATAAATCTGGTAGTGTCTAGCAAATGATTAACGCACCTTTATGCAGATTCCATTTGTTTCACAAACATCTGCAGCAACGATTTAAACTCTTGCTATAAATTCCGAAAAAGGACTCATAAGGTGTCTAATAGATGAGATATCTAGAACTGTCGAAAGGCTATGTTAAACATGTGCTAGATATTGCCACGCAAGTATGGATGTTTTGCTGTGGCATATTTGAGCACTTACTATAAATGTTTTTTTAAATAAAACACATGTTTTCATTTCTTCGAAATTCTTGCTTTTTGCGGAAACTATTCATTTTCGGATTCACATTGCTGCACTATGCGTACTTTTTTTGCGTACTTTATATTCCCTTATAATTTGACTCATGAAGCGTGGACATCCTGTATATGTAGATAATTTTTCATTATTGGTTTTCTATAAAAACTTATTCGTCCTCTTGTATACAATAATCTTTATTAATCATAAATGCAATTTACTCATAATCGATTGAATATCTCGAATTTTATATTTAATTATTAAAAATTCATATAAAAATTCATAACATTTAACATTAAAATTAAAGTTATTTTTAACAATAGTTTCTGGAAGAAGAAGTTTCTGCATAGTATTTTTCTTTTTTTTTGTCATGCAGTATTAAATGCGCAAATTTTAAATTTTAACAAAAATTGGACACAATTATGGACACGTTACCTTTCGGACTTTGTTTCTTTTTTTGAAATTTAATAACCAAAAGAACAACAATTCCTAATAACAGTAATACTACAATGGCACCAATAACCACACCCAAAATTGCAGCAAGTGTTCCGGAATCATCATCATCTGGAAAAGAAACAATGTATAGAATAACAGGTATTGAAACATATTTATGTATGAACGTGCAGTGCATAAAAGAGATTTGGAATAATCAGACACACCTAAACTTAAAGCTTTTAACATTTACTTAAGAATAAAAATGAAATATAAAAATGTAACTGGCAGTTAATTAATTTTAAGTAAAAACATTGAAGTATATGTAATGGTGCACTGTAAGAATAAATTTTGTTTAACGTAGATAATTTTTAGTACTATTAAAGAAAAATAAATAAATCTTTGTACTTCATCTATTAACCAACGTTTCCATGAAATATATTAAACATATTTAGAAATGAATGAAACAGACGAATCTAAATATACCTTAAGCGGTATTTCTCTAACAATTTTAATGTATGTTTTTTTTTATGTTATTAACTATTTTACATGATAACTTTGCAACTACAAAAATTATAAATTTGCAGTTAGAATTACAATATATTTTTTTACATAGTGTTGAAAAAATACGATATTTCTAACCAATCGTGTAAAAAAATTACAAAGAAAAAAAACTGTCATGACATTAAATTAAGTGTAATATAAAAGCATACATTAATTTCTTATTATTGTAATTTTTTTTTTTTATTTATCGATATTATATATAATAATAACCAAGGAGAAGCAATTTCTAAAGATGTAAAATTAATTTTTCTGTAATGGTGCACATTTATGTCTAAATACTGTTCTAAAAATGCTCTCTTTACATTTTATGTTATTTTAGAAATATACAGTTTTGGGCTACATACTTTCTAAACAATGATAACAAATTAATTTTTACAAACTGACTTATATGTAGATTTTATAATGATGTTTAAATGGAACTATAGTACAGTTTAAAGAACTATAATAAAGTTTAATATATTATTTTACAAAATTCTATGTAACTTTTTTCAGTATGTATATATTTAAACTATCTGAACCTACAAAATTTCTACATTCCACTAGTTAAATTTGGTTATGCAGATTTATAACACTGTACTTATAAATAAACATTATAAGCTACATTTCGCGTTTGATACGCTCAACAAAAACAATACTATGTAATAAAAACTATCGTATGCTATACTGTAAATAATGACAGACGTTTCTTAAACTAGAAAAATTTACTGTAATTATGAATTAAAATATTCAATAATCACCTTCAAGTGATACAATTGTCATTTCTATTGATCATGAATCATGCTACATTAAATACATATTTTGCAAAGAAATAATTATTTCCCGAAGTACGAAAACCAAAAATATTTTAACAATTCAATTTAGGAGCTAATTTTAAGAAATGAACTATCAAGTAACTAGTGTGCTTAAAATATAATTAAACTGCTGTTGCTCAAAATAAAACAAAAACATACAATGAAAAATTAACATCATTAGTATACATTAAATTAAAAAATAATATTTAACAAAATGATCAATTAAATATAGGTTTCATTTATTTGAAGTGTGTTCGCAAATATATATGTATTTTTTTAATTTTAGATCTGCATAAAACGTATATATTAAGTATGTATATGATTTATTTATAAAAAATTCAAACAATTTGTGTTTAAATGCATCTTTATGTTATTTGAATGACATTTAATGCGTCTCCAAAAAATATTCAATCATTCGGAGTAAATTTAAATATTTTAAGTGAAAATAAGTATCTAAAGTTTGAGATTGGAGTGAAAATTGCGGAAAGAAAAAAAAGATTTGTGTTATAGTATATATGGCATATGTTTATGATAAAATTATGCTGCTACAAAGATAATAATATTTCACAAAAGGCTAAAACTGCAAAAAATTCTATTAAATTTTAGTGGTGAGGAAAATCCATATACAGTTTTAATTTAAGTATAAATGTGCATATCCAAAAAACAATGGTCATGTACATTCGCTTTACTATGCTTTACGGTGAGATAAATTCTTGAAAGTTACGATGGCTTACCGTCAAATTTGTTTTTGAAAGTTTCGATGATTTACTTTGAGATAAATTCTTGAAAATTACGATGATTTTCAGTCAGGCATGTTCTTGAATGTTACGGTGATTTAAAATATAATACAGTTTTGATAATTACACTGATTTACGTTGTGCAGTCTAAATAGATAACGGTCCATAGTGTAATATTGATGGGAAATATTAAATTTTGTGCTGCCAAGTTTTTCTCGTAATTCAACCGTGAAATTTTTAACTGTATTTCTATGTATGTATATATATATTTACTACTCTCGACTTAAATAAATATCCATGCAATGAATTAACACATTTCTCCACAATTAATACTCATAAAATTAATATTTATCACATATATATATATATATATATATATATTTTTTTTTTTTTTTTTTTACCAAGATCTGAAATATTTACGATTTATAAATAAAGAGTAAAACTTTAATTTAATTTTTAATTAATTTTGATTAGCCATTATTTCTGTAACACTTTAAGGAAGTCCATTTTCCGTTACTTTACGTAAGCGTTATTATAAGTACATTTTCAAAATGTATGTCTACTTATAAATTAAATGCACTTATTCATGTATTTTTAAGCTAGAGATATTTTCTTTTTAATATTCTTTTCACATTGTGTACAGAAGGGTCAGTAACAACAAAAAGCAGGATTCCAAGTACATGAAATAATACAGATTTTCATTTCAAAGAAGTCATTATTATTTTTTTTTTTACTATTTATGTAATTCCAATTATTACCTTATTTGTAATACAATTAGAATAAATAAAATTTAAATTTAATCCACAAAAGGTACTGTGCGTAAATTAAAGAAACAAGTTATGCGAAATTACCTAAACAGTTTAAAAAATAAATGGTATAAATTATTAATATACAAAAGTAAATATTATCCTTTTTCATTTCTTTTTCAATTTTATACCCGTTAGAACAATTCTAAACAATAAACATGCTATGGCACAGACATCGGTAGCCATTCATAAGAGCATTTTGCATGGACATTATATTTTACTAGACGCCTCTGGAGACTAATTTGGTCTCCATTAAATATATGCTAAGCAGTGCATTATGTTATTTCCATTCCTAAATTTATATAGTTAGTGAATCCTTATCTATATTCATAGGTTCTTATAGAGAAATCAAGAATTCTTTGTGATCTTGATAACATTTCATACATTTTTTGTTGTATATTTTTCATCTCTTTTGACAACTATCATTTAATTTCCGTAGCTGTAAAAATGAGTGACATATCATAGCTTTAAACTGAGATTTGTTCATAAGTTATCGGAATTGAACATACTTTGCCTAATATTTTATTATTATAAAATTTATTTAAATTTGAAAATCACGCATTTACAATTTTTTTTCATTATTTAATAATTAAAAAATGAATATGTATATTTTTGAATTTATTAATTTTTTTGTCTGATTTCATAAATATGATATAAATATAACATACATATTACGTAAAGGAAACATAGCTAACTGAGGCAAAGTAAAATCCTCGTGAAAGCAAACCGTAAATACAGAGCACCTAAAATTTACATACTATGACGTCATAAGAATATTGTCCATGTCCATTCATTGTTGGAGTGCTTTGCGAATTATTGTCTTCGTGGTTTAATATTTTTTCCGTTCATGTGAATGAATCTTTTGTGTTTGTTTTCTTTAAGAAGTCGGATAGTAAGTTGTCAACCTAATTTCAATTAAAGAGTTCCATATCCTGTTGTGGTTGGCACAATTGGCGAAAAAAATCGAAATTGGCGACAAAAAAATATTTTAGCAACTTATCAGATTTCTTAAGATGTTAGAAAACATGATCTTTAAATAATTTTTATATTTATTTAATAAACGTTATATATGCCATATGTTAAAAAATTATACGATGTTTATATAAATATTTTTATGTATATACATTTTAGATATGCAAAAAACAAAAAGTAAAATTCTATTCCAGTAGTAAAAAAAATCCTCAAAGGCAATCACATTGATTCATTTAATGTCAAAGAAAAGTTCGCCAAAAAAAAACAGAACAGGATATAGAACTCCTTCCTATTGTAGTTATCGTAAACTAAATGTTTATTTGAACATAAATTAGAAACAAAAACGTTTGATGTTTAAATGAAATATTTGGCACAGATGTCACATGCGCATTGGGTTTGGCGCGATGTTTTTTTTATAAGAATTTGGCGAAAACTTTATTTTTAAATATCAGTTATACATATGTTTTAGAAATATTTTCTATTATTTGACAAAGGAAATAATAAATATACGACATTTCATACAACAACTATGTAGAGTAAAACAATTTATGTCATTATAAAAAATAAAATAAAATAATCCTTAATAAATAAACAGCAATAGCCAGGTTAAATGAAATATTTGGCAGAGATGACGTAAATGCACCGCGTTTGGCCAACACCGACGCAATTACAATATTGGTGTCGGTGTTGGTTTGGCACGATGTTTTTTACAGCAATATGGTGAAAACTTCATTTTTGAATACCATACATTTTTTAATTATTTTCTATTATTTGAAAAAGAAATAACAATTAGTTAACGATCTTTTATACAATAACTATATAGAACAAAAAATTTTTTGACATTTTAAAAAAGAAAAAAGAAAATTTCTCAGTAAATAAATAACAATAGCCAGGTCATCGTGTCAGGTAAAAAAACAGCAATGATATCTTTGCCAAATATTTAGTTTATGTTACTATTATTACGATTAATTATTTATTTGCGTTTTATTCCCAAATGCCTTGGCATTTTTTAAAGCTTTGAGTAATTCGGGTTTCAAAAAATGAAACAGTTGCCAAAACATGTGAATAGCTATTTAAAAAAAACCTAGTTTATAACCTGGTTTGGTTTTTGTTTTGCTTATATGTATTTGTATGCATATAAACGTATACAACACATATATTTGTTTATATCTAAATTACTTCTGTTTTTATATAAACATAGATTAATGACCTCTTTAAATTAAATAAATTTTAAACGTATGGAAAAAATTGCTTGTGTATATGAAATAAGATTTCCGGAAAATACGATACTACTTTTTTTTCTCGCCAAGGACCTGACATAAAAGAACCGAAATAGCCGTTTAGCATATAAAGAGTGAAGTGGGTAAGCCCGGAAGTGTTGTTGGAAGTCATATGACTTAAGCTTTTATTATATAGATTATAATTCCGTCGAATATATACTTGCGAATTATGGTACTACATTAATAAAAACAACATGTTTACATTCTTATTTTTCTGAAATGAATTACTAACAAAGACAATATGTAAACTAAAAATAAATGAAACTATAAAAGTAACAATACATGTTTATAATTACCTTGAATTATAACGAATTATTTTTAACAATCAAGACAATACTCGAAGATTTTAAATTTTAGCATGCAGCAAATCGAACAAGATTTAACACCAAATTTAAAACATTTGATAATGTACAACAGTGTTTACATACTACAAAAAGAATATGCATCTTTTAGATAATTGCAGAAATTGGAGCACTTGAATGAAATAAGTATTAACTGGTCACTGTCTATTGTCAAGAAAATCCTTTTTATAGCTATTTTATTATCTAAAACATTAATGAAAATTATTTGAAAAGTCTAATTGCAGATCCTGAAACGTGATATACAAAGCAAAATTTCTGAAGAATTTCCAGAAATTGGTTGTTGCTTTCCTGATTCTGTTCGTGATCAAAGAGTCCTTAAAAAGTATCATCTTTAATACATATTCTATACTATCTATTATCTATATGTTTAATATATAATCCAGAAAAATGCTCAAAGTATTTTTATAGAAATTAAAAGATTTGAATTTAAAGAAAATGAAATAAATGAGATAAATTGAAATAAATTAAAAGATGAAAAGATTAAATCCAATGTGTTCAATTGCTCTGAACAATTAGTGTAACTGAAAAGCATTATATGCAAAGATAATTAAATGTCCAGTATTCTGTAACTCTGAAACAATATATACAACACATCATAATATATATATTTTAAATAAGTTGAATACCAGTTTTTTGTCTTATTTAACCCAAATAAGTCTGTTTACTTTCGCTTGATATGCGAAAATATATTAAAGCATTACAAAATAAAAAAAAAGTGTACTCATAAAAAAACTGTTCCTCGTTCATTCCTCATCCATATTTTTAAGAAGAATTTTCTTGGGGAATAATTATGTACAGACCACACACACACACACATACACACACACACACACACATATATATATATATATATATATATATATATATATATATATATATAAATTGCAGTGATTTGATTCATTGAATTTTTTTTAACTTAATAAAAATACAGCAGTAACACAGGTAGCTTATGATCATAACAGTTGCTGTTTCCGAATAGAAATATTCGTTTATTTATTTACAGAATTTCTATTAGTTTCCTGTTATTAAATAAGCTGAGTGTTAATTTTGATGATGGACAGCAGGTCTTACATTTGCATGTAATTAAATGAAGACAATTACTTCTGCATATATTTATATTAAAAATATGTAATACCTAGGGGACGAGCGATCAGTTCACGTGCTGCCTAAGTTGCACAAAATTGTTGATTATTCTCATCAATAAATGTTTATTGTAAATTTTGTCTTACTTAATACGATCATTTTCCTGATTCAAATATGCAGACATTTCTGGTTGGAAAAAATTTGTGATAAAATATTAAAAATTCTATAAAAGACGCTCATTCCAAAGGCGTTAAAAAGCCTATAAAAAAGTGAATTGAACTGAAATAAAGACATTCAAAAACTTGTCATTGGAAATATTTCTATTTAAAAATTGTTGTTCTCAAATATAAGAATAGTGCATATACTTTAGCAAAATTTAATTATCAAATATAAATGACCCATAATACTTTTAAACTACAAAAATAGAAAAATGAATTACCATCATTTCCATTTAAGCCCATAGTACTTGTATCTATTGTGACTGGTTTTGATCGGCCTTTGCTGTTTCGAGAATACACAAGGAGCATAAGTGATTCCCTAGGAGGCAGTGAACAAGCAGTGAAGACTGGTGACGTGTGAGATGAAATGTTCGCCAAAAACCTGTCTGAATCTGTTCCAAACACTTCAAGTTGAAACTCCTGTTTTAAACCACCATCTTGTCCACTTTCACAATCCAACACAATGCATTTTGCTGTACGATTGGTAACGACGCAATTTCTTGGTTCTTCTGGTGGTCCTATAGCAAAAATCACAATGATATAAAATGTTTTAAAGAATTTATTTGTTAATTATCAACACGCAATATAAAAATGATATATTAATATTATAGTTTATGTCAAAAATTAAAGGGAGATAGATTTATTATTTGATAGATATTTTATTCCTCATAAAAAGTATCTGTTTATCTAAAAAAAAAAAAAATATTCATAATGTGAAATTAAAAAAACTGTAAAATAATGAGCCTATTTAGTCGCGTTTAAGTCAAGAAATGTCTAACAATTTTCGGTAAACAACTTTTTTTTTTGGGTGTGGGCGGAGGAGGGTAGAGGATTAAAGATGGAAAAGAAAAAAACTTAAAATACTGCAAAATTTTGGCTTTCTATGTATGAATATTTAAATAATACATAAAATATGAGAATAACAATATTTTATAAATAAAAGTATCAGTCATTTGTGTCTGTTTACTTATAACTTTTCCGCATTAACAAGTGTAAATTGTACAATTGTTGATTTTGCTTAAAAAATGATGCAAAAAGTTAAAGGGTCAATTTGTATGCGAGTTTTTGATTTTTTGAATAATTTCGATTCGGGAGATTGACGTAAACGCGAGTATATACAGTAGTCGCTTTTTAGGGGGAAAGAAACTTACGTTACCCTAAACTGTCAATCCAAATATTATGGTATGTAAAATGTACATCTATAAAATTGAAAATGTAGATGTGATAAAAGATATCTATAATCACACTTGTAATAATATAAGATTAATATTTAATTTTATTGCATGACAAATAATACCAAAGGTTAATTTTTCAAACGTTAAATGAAGGTGTTCTCCTGTTAATTTATTAGATATAAGAATTGATTTGTGTTTCTACTGATGAGACGCATTGACTGTTTGGAAAGCATGGCAGATTGTGTAATTAAAAAAAGTATATATCTTTTTTTTTTCAAATTTTGATGTCGCTTAGTTGGAAAAGGAAAATTTCTTCTAATTGAAATTGTGCTATGCTTCTGAAAATACCTATTGACTAAAGTGACAACTGTAGTGAAAGGGGAATATATTCGAAAATTTTCTTTTATTGGGATGGAACAAATTTAAATACTGTGAGAAAGCTAATAAAACATCCAAAAAGTAACATTATTTTATACACTAATTTTCGCATTTTGATTATGTTAATAATATAACAAGAAAAAGGTTAAACTCTTAAAAGAAAAATTCTTGTTCATATTTATTTATGTTTTACACTTTTTTCGCAGAACCAAATAACCTGTATTTATTATTAATAATTATTATTATTTGCCTTTGCCCAATTTTAATTTACTGATCCCCTTTGATTGATATTTATCCTGTATTCCGGTAAACTAATTATGTTTCTGTTTTCTTCTCTTTATGGATATACACAATGGAAAGATTCAACATCTATAGACTGTGTTCGAAGTTGTTATAACCTTCTCAGTCCTCATGTCGCCTGTAGCTGAGACTAAATAACATATTTTAAATTTATTTAAATTTTTCTAGAATTCTTTAAATTTGTTAAAACTGTTTTACATAAATGTGTGCATATCATAAGAATTGACTGATACATCTATGGATTTTTTATAGTAATTTTAAACTTCATTTACTGGTCCCTCTTAATATTCGTCTCAGGATTGAGGAGGTTAAACTAGTAAACCCTTAATCCTGGATTTACTGTTTTACTCTATTTATGTTACACAAATATTTAGAATCAGTATTGCTATTAATTTAAATACTAATATGTATGGCTGCCATTAAAAGGTTCACTAGTGAATAATCCCTACGTTATATTTGCAGTTTTAATCAACTGATACTTTTAAAATTTTACAAGATTCCTACTAATTAGTGACATTTCATGACTTTAGGTCAACATTTTACCGTTATTTCCTTGCAAAACAGCTTGACTTAAGTAATTACAAATTTCTGTTTTATTATACCTGTTTTTGTTTATTAGAAATAATATATATATATATATATATATATATATATATATATATATATATATATATATAAATATATTTAAAAAAAATTAAAAGATCTTTTTAAAACACCATAAAAAATAAATAAGCTACTACTCTCGAAAAATCGAAATATTATTTTTTAATAGGGAATATACTCGTATATTATACCTGCAGGTACAATTCTAAATGTGCAAGGCTCTCTTTGTTTTCCAAGTGCATTGGAAGCCCAACACATAAGAAGTCCATAATCTTGTGGTGTTCTTGGTGAAATAGTAGCTATGCTTTTCGATCCATTGATGATGTAGTGATCGGATGTTAAAACAGCAGCGCCATCTAGAGCCCAGGAAAATGCATTTGGTAACGGATTGGCATCTACTTCACATACAACAGACACAGATTCTGTCCTACCAACTCCATAAATTCTACTTCGGACGGAATGACATCTTGGGGAATCTAAATTTTAGAGTTAAGTGTTATAATATTAATACATAGATGTACATAGCAAATCTTTAGGTATTATAAAAGAGATAGTTTCAATCAATCTTTATGATAAGACATCAAACACTACAGAATATGTACATACAAGAATAAAACAGCAACAACATCAACAAAAACCAATCATTGAATATTTTTAAACAAAAGTTCTTTTCAGACACTGAAGGAACAAAAAAGGAAGGAGAACGTTGATTCATATAAGATTGAAAATTCAATAAGTCCACATGACAAACGGTTGACAGAATTTCTCTACTGCTTCTTCTTTTTAATGCAGTCAAAGTAAAAAGAAATCTGGACATTGAGATTGAGGCTTGAATGTCAAGATTTTTATTTCGCAATGTATATATATCGATGAGCTATTACGATGCGTTATGATATACATTAAATACATATAGCTATAGATATACATATATTACAATACGATTTTTGAAACAAAGATATTCTGTTTTTTTTTTCTTTTTTCTAAGGATCTATAGTTGAACTCCGAGTATAAAAATACTCGTTTTAACTATTTATCTCAATAAACGTGTTTGTAATAAAAAAGCTAAAACCTCCATATAACTAACATATTTACAGATGTAAAGTACTCTAATTATGATAATAAAATTAATTTATTATCATAAAGTTAAAATGAAAAATCACTGTAAATTTCGTGAATGTTGTATTCTTTATACGGGACACTTTTCAGATAAAATCATAATAATGAAGTCAAATACTTAGTCTTCTTTCGCTGAATGGATTTAATTGATCCATTTCTATAATTTATTTTATTCGAGTTGAACAAGAAAATCTTCATAAATAACAAAAACAAAAAGCAGACAAGAGTTAATTAATATCGGTTAATTAGTTAATTAATACCGTCGGGCATAATACTTTAAATTACCACATCTCCTCAGACAGTTGTAATGTAGATGTATTATGTTTAAGTAAAAACATGAAATGTACATCCACGTTGCATTTCAGTAAAAATCACATTGAAATGTAGGTCGTTTTACTAGTATGAAACATGCTCCGGTATTAACAGCTCGTAAAAGTCATGAATAATTCGAGTTCTTTTAAACAAATTACCCATTCTTAAGGCGCAAATGCTTTAATCGTTGCCTTGTTTTAAAGATTTTGGTATTAATCATGTTCGACAGTGTTTACATTGTTCTGGTAAATTATCAAAACACCCATTTATTCATCGACGTTCCATCTGAATTGCCGTATTCTCAATTGAACAGAAATAATATTTTTGTAATATAGATTTTTAGATGCGTTGCATCGTTCCATATCGCCAACCTTTTTGTTATTTTATTTCATTAAATTTTTGTTTGTGCATTAATGATACATTAATATTCTATAGATAAGCATAATGAACCGGAAACGAAAACAATCGATTATGTTTCATCATGATATTTTAAATTAAACAATCACAAAAATGTATCCGTTTAGTCGTATGCATATATATATTGTAATATCAGCTAAAACGCAGGAATATGATAAATTATATTTTTCATTTGTATTTTTGATCGCATTAAATGTAATGAATTTGTATATGTTCTTTCATATTTTGGGCATAATTAATTCATACTTTTTCGTTTAATTTCTATTTACGCTAGTCTGTAATATATAATTAAACATAATCACGCGTAAAGAATTCGAATATTCTTTTTCTATGTGTATTCGTTATTTCAAAAATATTTCATGAAACCTGCTGAATAATAATTATGACACAATATGTTACGAGTTGGAGAAAAGCCAGAACTTACCGCATTATGTAAATTTGATAAAGAGTTTGAAACATTAAAAAATAACTCTTAACAGCAAAGATGATTATTAATTTGCATGCTACTAACTATCATTAATCTTATTTACTTTTAAATAGTTTCAAATATCCGTCATGAACAGGTTTTAAAAGTTGTTCATCTAAATATTGAATGTAATAATGTGACAATTTCAGTACTTTAAATAAAAATCTAATGCAAATGAAGCAATGCTATAAAAGACATGTTTAATTTAAAAATAACAACATTTTCATTCCTTTTATTTGAATGTATTTAGCTAAAATGAATTATTTTAAATTAGGTAGTAGTTATTTTATAGAAACGAAGGTCAAAATAAATCTTTATTTTTGAAAATTCCTGTAACTTTTTTTTGAGTTTATATTAAAAGCCTAGAAAAATTTATAAGTAAAATTTGAATTTGCTTAAAAATTTTCAATTTTTACATTTATATTTATATTACTTCCTATACCTAGTCTTTTCATACCTAGATTACAAAATTCGTGTAGAAATTTCTTAAGAAAAACATTACATGTGGTATTTTTTTTAAAATAATGATTACTTTCTAAGACTGTAGTTTAATTTTAATATTAAAAATTATACTAAATCAATTACTAATCTATAATCTTTATATTAAATAATCGGTAATCTTTATATTAAATAAAATACATATCTATAGGTTTAACAGTTGACAGAGGTTTAACAGTAGAAAACCAGATGTACATACAAATATTATGCAGACATACATACAATAAATGTAATGAACCCTACTGTAATGAATAATTAGCCAGAGCCAATTCGTCGTCACTTTCAGTATTCCAAGTATAAGATGACTAGAATCAAGCGAAGTAGACTTTTTTTACACCATACTTTTCAGTTTTAATTATACTATATTGACGAAAGAATCGTTTATATCTAAAAGAATTTTCCATCATTGCTTCCAGTTTATCCATTTCTCTTCTAGAAAGACGATCAGTTATGTCACCAAATCTAATGCATTCCATAAGGAATAAAAAATAAATATATGATATACTTCGATTGGAAATTTAAACACTTGTGCCATCGTTATTCTAAAATATGACGAACATTGGAGCATTTGTAAATAACCCCTAAAAAAAGAAGATAAATAAATGCTCGTATTGATGTGACGTTTCTTTTACGAGTATATATTATTTACAATCTCTTTCTTCACATTCACAATCTGAAATGAAAAGCGCGATCGCTCGCTAAGGACTTCTTATGCCCGAATGAGAATTTTCGCGGACAAGAAAGAGGGGGGGGGGCATTCGATTTTCTTGCATAGCTTATATGTGACAGTCAGTGCAGTTATCGTGGTCCATTTTCATTGAAAATGTCATTTTATTTAAGTATTGTTTATTTACGACCAGTCCTCAAATGTAGGTCAGAGGCGAGGGTTGTATTAGTAACCGGGTTGATCACCTGAGGTTACTAATGAAAATTTAAATATAAGATATTTAATAAGATTTGAGGTACGATGGAATTGGACTATAACGAATTTTATGACTTATATTTTCTAAGTATTTGCAAAATGCCTATCTCTGCTTCAAAATATGTCTGACATATTGCCAATAATTAGGTCAACACATATAAGTAATGTGATTTGAAGTTTTCTTTTTAAGTACTTAGTGATAAATAGGAAAAAAAAGGAAAACTGCATTTTGTAATAGTATCTTCTTATAATGAAAATCAAACTAAACAACAAAAGTCTTAAATGAAAATATATATTACATATAAATATGATTCCTCTATAACTTTATTACTAAGCATTCCATAATTAAAACATAAATAATATGTTTCAGTTTTTTATGAAATTTGCGTACAAGTTTTAAATAATAATTAAGTAGTGTGAAATCAAAGTAATATAACTTTACGATCATAACACATAAATTATAAGACAAAAATATATCTGTCTGATGTAAGATGCCCGTCATAAGGACGATAGTAACAATTTGAGTAATATTTTTTCTTTTTCTGTAAATTTTGTAATTTAAACATTTCACAATTAAAATGTTTATGCTAATAAGTAATATATGCTAAATAGTTTATGCTAATATAAAGTATGCTAATTCACTGTTTGATTATACTGTTTATTATTTCACTTTTATTTCTTAAAATCGTTTTCAAAACTGTTTCTTTATATTTATACTTGTAACTCACGTCTCAAGTACCGAAAATTGCTACGTATGTATGTTTCATACTTTTAGTTTATGTACAGGGTGATTAAAAATGAGTGGTATAAAAAGATAACATATCCCTGGCAGTTGGGATGAATTTATAGTTAATTTATAAATTAAAGATTGAGCTTTAATTATACAAGTTTTTGAATGCGTTGGATGACGGACTCTCCAGTTACACAGAAAACGTTTATATGGTAATTCAAATCATGCCACATGTTTACAAGAATACCCGACGTTATAGAGTCCATTATCTTTCTTACCCACCGCTTTAATTTCTATAAGTCCCGAGGAAGTTAGACTAAATACACTTTGTCCTAAATCTATCATTAAAGAAATGTGTCATTGTGAGACTTCTTAGAAACATTTCACGAATGATTTGCACCAGTGTTGAATTAAGAAGATAGCAAATGGAAAGCATTCATTGTGCAAAGGATATCCTACCCCAGAGCAATGGAATGATCCCACCCGGAAGATTTGAGACACTGTTTTTCAAATGGTAGTAAAACGCAATTCCCCCCTTATGAAATTCTGCAATCCCCCTTCCCCCCAAAAAAACATAGAAAATTCTTTCACGAAAAGTGTTTGAACTGTTTTTCAGCAAATTCCTCGTTTATGACTTTCGGTCGTTCCTAGCTTTTTCCTCTTGCAAGAGCAGTCCGTCATCTTTAGCTGCATCGTGTGACTACATTATGATGTTGTGATGATGAGGTGGTTCTCTTAAAAAATGGGCAGAAAAAGTCTCTGAACAGCGATAACCGAAATTTTTGCGCACTTTAACACGCAATAAATCTTGGGGGAGGGGGTCGACATATTGAATAAAAATGTCTATTTTAGTAACGATTTCAATATGAGTAGTATTTTTGCTGTTGCCTGATAAAACTTGCATAACTGTAATTTCACGCTATATTTTTATTCTATAATTAAGTAATTTTCAGCTTTTTTTTTTTTTTTTTTTTTTTTTTTTGCCGTTTCTTGTCTTTTTGTTCCAATCATTTTTAGTCAGCCTGTTCTCGTAACTGATTTTATCAGTACAATCTATTTACTTCAAATACAAAATTTTAATAATAATAAACTATTGAAACATTCAATAAGGATACATTTATATTGCTGTATTCTAATTAAAATAAGAACAATTTAAAAAAGAATCAAAAGCTAATGCTTTGATATATTTCTGAAAGAAAACAGATTACTATACTTACACGTTAATTTCAATATTTCTGGTTCACTAACTGAGCGTCCTTCACTATTTGCGGCAGCACATTGATAATTTCCTTTATGTTCTGGTCCAGCAGCTAGTATATTCAGTGTTCTGTTGGTAGTGTCTTTTCTTAAAGGTGGACCTAAAGATACTCCGTCGTGTAACCATTCAAGTTCTGCGATTGGGGGATTTGATGTGACTGAACACGTAAGGCTTACGTCAGTGCCCTCTTTGATTGGAAGCTGTTTATCAATATTCACGGACAGCTGGGGTGGAACTGAAAAATAAAAGAAATAAAAAGAGCGAATTTTAAAGGTCTCGTTCAAGCAGACTAAAATGTCCCTTTCGTGGAAAAGGTGCATCTACAATGTGATTCATAACTAACTAAACTTAAATATTGCCTTATTGTCTGGAGGCAATATTATTTATTAAATATTGCATCTAAATACTTAAGCTCTAATTGCTTAATACTGCCTCTAACTACTTAATAAGTTTCATTAAAAAATGTGCAAAATTTAATGATATCTATTGTAACTCCATGGGGTCTATTTAAGAAAATATAAAACTAAATTTTAATACGGTCCCCGTAGGGTAAATTACCCAATTGGGAAAATTGTCCTGATCCATTCCTAAATTAAACACGAAAAAATCATTTCGATACCTTGAAAGTTTGCAGAGATAAAAATAAAAAATTCATGTAATAATTTCTTTTGTAACTATTTTGCCATTCATATCTCAAAAGATATTATGCTAGCACTTTCTGAGACTGATTTAATGGATTGTAGTAGGTCTAGAAACTTTAATTAAAAAAAGCGAACTGATTTTTAAATGTAAATTTATCTTAATTATAACATTAAACTGTTGCTTTAATGACGTAAATGATATTTTAGGAATTTCATTATATTAAATAAAACATCCTTTACAATTTAAGAATAACTGTATGTGAGAATTAACCTTTGCAATAATTTATGAATGTTTTAAATACATGAAAATTTTAGTAATATATAACTTAAAAAAACTCTTTTTGATAGATTAACTGAAAAATCTTCAACCATAAAAAATTGCATTAATTATTTAAATCTTTCTATAAAATTTATTTAAAGAGCATCACCAACTAAATATCTTAAGGTTTTATACTTTTTTCTCTCCACAGTTCCACATAAACTTTTTTTCTTAAATCTTAGCAATCTCAAAATAACACGATGCATATTGTTATGTAAATTGTGTCTGAAGTTTTTTTCTTTTATTTTATGTATTTGAAATATTTCAGATTTAATTTAATAAAATGCGAGACTGTGAAATGGTATAAATATAGTTTCTTTCATAGTTTGCATTTATTTAAGTAATTTAAATTAATATATTCCTATGAAGCTTAAAATAAAAATAAATGTTATTGAATTCATAGGCATTTTTCTTTTGCTAAATTTGCGTGCATACGGGAATTGTAAACTGTAAATGTATAGTCAACTAGAAACAGTTTTTTTTTTGTCAGTGTAGTTGAATAAATTCCTTAATACTTTATGAATGAACATCTTTCACAGAAGTTTTAATCTCTTTTTATTGCAATATAAAATACAAGTTTCATTATAAATTCAATTTAAAAAAGAACTGTGATTAAGCAACTAAAAGTTTGCTGTTGATATTTACTGGTGGGAATAATTAAGAATTTCGAGCATCCTGTACGTCACTTGTACATGTCGTAGTCATAAAGGAATAAGAATATTATTGATTTAATGCGGAAATAATATTATGAGTAAAAATTATATACATACACATAACCTCGTATTTAACTCGATTGTGTGAAGTTTAAAATGTAAACCAAGATGAACATTTATTTTTACTAGTTTCTCAGAACAAAGCTTAAAACAACACTTAAAAAATCAGTAATAGTCCAGTCAATATATATTGCATATGGATGCTACCTAACAAATATCATTCTAGTTCTGGAAATCTTGCATACATTTTTAGGGTAACTAAATCCAAAATTTCATCTTCCCATCAAACTTTCTCCCGGCAACTTCCCGAATTTTTCATAAAAAAGTCTCGAAATTAGCATTTTTTGGAGACAAAATACGATAAATTCAGAAAGAAGGCTAAATTTACAACAAAAAAGATATGTGATATTATGACGTTCGATGAACGGTAAGGGAAAAGTTTGCCTCTCAACACACCACGGCGCAGTATGCATTAAATTAGGGTATTTTACCCATTCACATCGTTTACGTTCACTCTCCTGAATCTTCTCCGAACTAAAACTATGAGCCGTATTTTATCTATTTCAGATCGCTAAATCTATTTTTTTTTTATTTTCTCACAAATCCCCCAAAATTTTTGTAAAATATCCCCAAATTTGGTTTAAAAAATCAATTTAAAAAAAACAATTCTCATGTTTTAGAGAAAAGTATCAAGAAATGCAAAGAGTAGACTAAATTTCAAAGAAACAAGATACATGACATTCTAACGCATGATGAAAGCAGAGAGGAGGGGGGGAGCTTGCCTCAAAATATGCATACAGCACTGCTTGCATAAAGTTAATCATTCACACTGTTTACATTCACTCTGCCGTATCTCTCTCTATACTTTATCTATTTAGCTTGCTTTTATTGAGGAGAGAGGACGGGTCGCTGAATCCAAAATTTTATTTTGCCATTATAGTCCCCTAATTTTAACCCCCAAAATTTTTGCAAAGAATCCTCAAAAATGGGTTAAATTTTTTTAATTATTCTTTTAGGAAAAAAATTCCTACAAATTCAAAAAGTAAACAAAATTTTCAACAAATAAGATACATGACATTATGGCCTAAGATGAACGTGGAGGTTGGAGGTGCCTGCCTGGGAAAAGAAGGAAAAAAAAAGCGAAGTATAAAAATCGACTAACTTAACAAATTATCGCATTTTCATGCTCTGTGGAAATTGGATTCTTCTCCAAAATATTTTAGTCATCCTTATTGATCTGATTGGTCAACTTTTCGAATTTCACTTGTTAGAGGTCAGAATCTACATCAAAGTCCTCGAGGATAATTTCAGGGATATTATCAGACGAAATTTTGCACTTGAGGCATGTGAGAAAATTGAGAACATTTTAACCTGCTTTTCATGCATCAATACCGACAACATTTTACACAACAGCAGGACTTTAGATTATTTGGCGGAGTGGTCGGTTTCTAACTAGTTGCTAAATATGCTAACAAAAAGTTGAGAATAAATTTTTACTTCATTTGTATGGTTGCAATGGTAAAAACAAGACTTTGAACGCTTTTAGACATCAATGATTTATAAAATCCGCATTCACAATAAATAGAATACTCCTTAATTGCTCCCAACAGTAGTTTTTGCTGAGCAACATTCATTAAGAATGTTCCACCAAGTCCAAAATTAGCGAGGAAATTTTATGAATTGGGGCTGAAAAAAAAAATAAGCTACGGGGTATGTCGTATAACCTTGAGAGTGTTCCGCTGCTAACGGGATCTGGATTTCTAATTGGATATTTTTTTTCATACCAGCACAATTGATATTGTTTTAAAGCTTTTATCAGAACTTTTAAGTACGAAAAGAGTGACAAAAAAACTAATTATCGAGGACTTCCATAGAAATTACTGACAGTGACTATCAAGATCATCTGCAGTTGAAAAAAATATATAGTTTAAAATTCCCCGCTACACGAAAGCCTCCGAAAACTTATCTGCTGTAGGTGTAGAAAAGTATGCCACGGCGCATGTAGCTGCAAAAAAGCATGTTAAAATGTTTCAGAATATCCCTGAAGTTATTCTCCAGGGCGTTGCTGGATGATCTACACGAAGTAGACATTGAAATTTTAAGCGAATCGATTGATCAGGTTGACGATCAGGTTAACGTTTTGGAGGAATATTTTGAACCTCAAGATTCAGCTTTTATAAAGTTTGAAAACACGGGTAATTTGTTATGTTTGCCGATTTTTATATTTCATTTTATTTTCATCAGTTTTTAAACGTTTTTTGAACATGATTCTCTTATTTTTTCCAAGCAGATTAGGTTAACTAGACACAATTAAAATTAGATTATCCGTCGATGAATCCACTTTAAAAACGTGATTTTAAACTAATTATATCTTTGCATTGCAACAGATTAACTTTCAACTTGAATAAACAATATTTTAATCTTAGATAAAACCCACGGAACAACATCTGACAGATCTGACAATGATTAAATTGAGCAAAATAAAGTTGAATCCGCGAATGCATTCAAGGTAAAAAGAGGAAACTAAAATTATCCCGAAAAATTACAGTAATAATTAGAATAATAAATAAAAATAAAAAAAAGACTAACATTTGTCATTATAATATTTTTTTTGTTTTTTTATTCAGAACTTTACATTAGTCGGGAACGTTGTGAGTGAAAACGGGAAAGCGAACGTAATCAATGTAAGTGATTGAGCACAAATGCGTAACTTAGCGCACATAGCGCCGCGGCGTATATTCAGAGGCAAGCTCCCCCTGCCTGTTCATCCTACGTCCAGAATGTCACATATCTTATTTGTTGGACATTTTGTTTACTTTCTTAAATTCTAGAAACTCTTTCCTTAAAGCAGTATGCACACACATATACAGATATATATATATATATATATATATATTTTAAAGTCCAAACGTATTTCTGCGTAACGCATACGTCATTTTGCGATTGGCAACATTTTCACTTGCAATTCCGTTTTTCAATTATAGGTATCGCAAATCTTATACTTCTAAACATAAACACAATTCAATTTTTATACTATCGTGCAGAGAAAAATATGTACCTTTAAATGCAATTTGTTTGAAAACTGTATCTTAATTTATTTTTGACATATTACTATTTTTCATAATTTTTAGTACGAATTTTGTAATTGTGGCAACAGAAATACGCCATTTTCTCTTAAAATTTATAAAAATGGAAATGTGCGCATGTAAATTTTGAGAAGATGAAAATTATGATGGGTTTAGCCTTCATAAGTTTTTGTCAATTTGAATTTTTTTGTCATACGCATTTATACCAAACATAAGAGCCTCAATTGATAACTTCATTTTAATAACTGATCTTTATTGTATTTTGTTTTATTTTTATATTTTTACTTATGCGATAAAAAAATGTATTTTAATAATTTGGACAACTGAGTTTTATAGAAAAAGTACATATATATATTTTAATTCTAGCTTTAAATAATATTTGTTTGAAAGGTAGACTGACAATTTGTAAGATGTATTTTTTACTGTAGCCAACTTTGTGGGTTTATTTTCGCACAACGAAATAGTTCCTTCTTAAATATTTACTTTTGTCAAAATTTGACGGTTTCAACCTTGTTTTTTTTTTTCTTTTTTTAAAAGGAAATCTTATTTTGTGGGGCATTTTATCAAAATTTAGGGGTTTGGTGGGAAGTTAAATATCGGATTCAACGACCTAAAAGACATAAAGTAAATCTTATAAGGAAAGTGCAAAAGATGACGGGAGATCGAACGCAAACGAAGTGACTGGTTAAGAGGAATTGTGTAACTTTGTGCAGGCAACGCCGCGTAGGCACCCCTTCCCCGATCATCCTACGTGAGACTCTCGTGTATCTTATTTGTTGGAAATTATGTCTGTTTTCTGAATTTTTCGATACGTGCACCATATTACAAGAAAAAAAAATAAAAAATAATAACTGTTTTGTGAGTCTCTTACTAAAATTTTGTAGGCTTGCCGGGGGCAATTTTGTGTTTTTGATAAAATGTGAAGCGCGGATTCAGCGACTCAAAAAGCTTAAATTAAGTCAATTTTCGGAACTACCGTTGATTTTGTTAGGTGAAATCCTCTTTCGCCTGGACAATCAATAATGTGTGATTTTGCTTTTTAGATGAATAATATGTATTTTTTATTATTTTAAAAATATCATTAATTTATCACTTCTGAAAAAACCCTTAGGGGAACAAATTAGCACTTTAATTAATTTTAACGTTTTATTAACTTTCTTTTATTATTAACTTTTTATTTTAATTCTAAACTTTTTTTCTTAACTATTGCTTATTATTACTTACCAGTTAATAGCAGCATTTATAATAGCAGTAATAAGAATTATTATATAAAGACAAACATATATTGGACACATGCACCATAAAATTTTACTACTAAGAATGTATTTATTAAAAATACCAAACATTGCTCAGTGGTGCACAAAACAAGAACTTTATTCTGAACTTGTACAATTTAAATAAAATAAAATATCAACGTTTCGCGCCGTCTTCAGGAAAATATCATGTTGAAATGACCGATGTCATGTTGAAATATCATGCTTGCTTACCGATCGAGAGATAATATTTCTAATAAAATAAAATCGAAATGAATCAAAAGTTTAAATTGGTTACCACTTACACGTGAGAAAAAATAGAAATATTGCAAAGAGATACAATATATGTAATGGCATAACATCATAATATAAATATGGCATAACATCATAAAATCTTAGATTTGTATCTCTGCAATATTTCAATTTTTACTCACGTGTAAGTGGCAACATATTTAAACTTTTGATTCATTTCGATTTTATTTTAATAGAAATATTATCTCTCGAACGTGAAGCAAACTTTTAGTCATTTCGACATCATATTTTCCTAAAGACGGCGCGAAACGTTGATATTTTACTTTATTTTAATTGTAGAAGTTCATATTAAAGTTCGTGTTTTATGCACCACTGAGCAAATTTGGTATTTTTAATAAATACACTCTTAGTAGAATTGTTATAGTTATAATTATTTTTAACCTAGTATGTAAGGTCTGACCTATATAGTTTAAAATACATGTGTATCATAGTATGTGTGGTCGCCACCCATATTTATTGCCAATTATATTATACAGGATTTGTTTAAAGCTTAATACAGGTGATTTGTAATACAGTAATTTCTAATTCTCTGGAATACAGTGCAAAAATTTCATTTACATAACTCTTACATATTACAATAAGTTTTTTTAAAAAACTAAATCTATCCAATTTAAAAGAAAATTCGATATCGGATTCAATGAATGTAATTCTAATATGAGATTTAATTTCTTAAAAAAATTAGAGTTTAAGACAGCAGTGAAAAAGAATGTTCTGTATATATGTGTACTTACAATGAATATCCAGTATCCAGCTGTCTTCTAAGATACTATCGGGCACCTGTGGATTGTCTCCCCTGCAGGACAAGTTTCTTTGGTTATCATGCTTGCTGGGATTGAAAATGAGGCTGCTAATAGTAAGATTCTCGTCTCTGGCGGTGCTTTCAGTTATCCTTGAAGTGATCTTTTCTCCATCAAGCCACCACGACACTTGAGCTGGTGGTCGGGCTCCACGAGCAACGCAAACAATTTCGGTGGCGCGATCCACTGACAAAGGTCGATAAAGGCTTGTTATCTGCACATCAGTAGGTTTTACTGAAATCGAAATGGTAATAGATATACATAAATAATCTGCCATTAGTAATATTTCCAGACAGTTTTATATAAAAAATAAGGTAAATCTACTTAGAAATTCTGTATAATAAATGTTATTAATTAAAACCTAGTAAAATTATCTTTTTGCAGTCATAAGAACCATTGTTATTTAAACCTGTACACAGAGACTTAGACAGCATCTGTCCCAATTTGTAGGTTGTTAAATGTTATCCGATAACCCCAGCCCCCTTGTAAGCTCAAATAAAGAATTATTTTTTAAATAACGTTTTATTTGCAAGATTATTGTTATTTTTAAAAGAACATGTTAATGTACTTAGATACAAAAATAGAAAAGAAAATAGATTAGAAAGAAAATACGATAATGATTAGATTTTCAGCAGACGCTACATCGTTAAACTGCTATTGTACGTTATGCATATAAAATAATAATTTCCTTTTTCCAACATTTAAGTATAAAAAATAAAATAAAACACGTTGCAATTACGGTACTTAAAAATAGGCAGAAAGTATTGATTATTTGATGCATAACCGATTTCTTAAAATAGTTGTTTAAAACAAGCAGTGCATCTGTTAGTGGACATTATAATTTTAAAAAGATATATCTGTTACCACAGCTCTCTTCAAATGCGTAAACTGTAAATAACATGTCTCGTAGTTGTTATGTGTTGCAGAATATTTTTAACACTTTGGAAGCAACCCATTTATCAGAAATATGTTCCTAGGTTCCATCTACTTTTTTCTTACTACATAATCCTTATAAATAAAACATTATCACGATGCATATAAGTGTATGTACAGGGTATATCTAAACTCTTGGGCAAAACTTTAAGAGGTGATAGTTAAGCTATTGCATAGCTTTTATCGCGGGCTTTGAGCGAAGCGACCGAATCTAGAAATTCCGTAACGAGAAAACCACACTTCCGTAACGAAAAAAACCTAACACTTCGGCTAACATCGTTTCAGTTCGCCAAACTTTGGCACGGTATCCTTCGGTAGACTTCGGCAGACATTGACGCGGTATTTTTCAGATATTAGGATATCAAGTCTCAAACTTATGTTTCTTATGATCTAATTTTCATAGCGCGGCCAAATTTTGTTTGGTAATTTATTATGAAACAGTGTTAATTTTTGGTGACAGGAAACCCCCCCACCGTGAGGGTCGAAAAATTTAAAATGCTTATAACTCGCGATCTAACTTTCGTAGCGCAGCCAAACTTTGTTTGGTAATTTATTATGAGACATTGTTAATTTTTGGTGGCAAGAACATGTTAACAACATGTCGACATGTGGGGTGTCGACATGTCACGGTGAGGGTCGAAAAATTTAAAATGCTTATAACTCGCGATCTAATTTTTGTAGCGCGGCCAAATTTTGTTTGGTAATTTATTATGAGACTGTTAATTTTTGGTGACAGGAGACCCCTCACGGTGAGGGTCGAAAAATTAAAAATGCTTATAACTCGCGATCTAATTTTCGTAGCGCGGCCAGATTTTGTTTGGTAATTTATTATGAGACAGCGTTAATTTTTGGTGACAGGTGACCCCCCCCCCCTTCCAAGGTGAGGGTCGAAAAATTTAAAATGTTTATAACTCGTGATCTAATTTTCGTAGCGCGGCTAAGTTTTGTTTGATAAGTTATTATGAGACGGTGTTAATTTTTGGTGACAGAAGACCCCTCGAGGTGAGCGTCGAAAAATTTAAGATGCTTATAATTCGCGACCTAATTTTAGTAGCGCGGCCAAATTTTGTTTGGTAATTTATTATGAGGCAGTGTGAATTTTGGGGACAGGAGACCCCTCACGGTGAGGGTCGAAAAATTTAAAATGCTTATAACTCGCGATCTAATTTTCGTAGCGCGGCTAAATCTTGTTTGGTAATTTATTATGAGACTGTGTCAATTTTTGGTGACAGGAGACCCCCCACGGTGAGGATCGAAAAATTTAAAATGTTCATAACTCGCGATCTAATTTTCGTAGCGCGGCCAAATTTTGTTTGTTAATTTATTGTGAGACAATGTTAATTTTTGGTGACAGGAAACCCCCCCCCCCACCGTGAGGGTCGAAAAATTTAAAATGCTCATAACTGGCGATATAATTTTCGTAGCGCGACCAAATTTTGTTTGGTAATTTATTAAGCTATTGTATAGCTTTTATCGCGGGCTTTGAGCGAGGCGACCGAATCTAAGTATTCCGTAACGAGAAAAAATCCTAACACTCCGGCTAATGACGTTTCAGTTCGGCAGACTTCTTCACGGTATTTTTCGATAGACTTCGGCAGACATTGACACGGTATTTTTGCATACGTTGACAAAAAAATGCTATGCAATAGCTTTACCGCGGCAGTCCCCGAGTGCCACACCTATTTTTCTCATAAAGGCAAACAATATTATATAGGGTACTAAGGGATCCAAACGTTTTCTGAAGGATATATTAAAGTTTAGGGTCCAAAATTTCAAATGATTATAAAATACGGAAATGTTGGTCGATTTATTTGCGGTTTTCACTAAAATTATTTTTTATGTCAGTATTTTCATTAAAATAAATTTTAAGGATAAATTTCAAAAAATGCCGATAGCGGGTGCTTTAGATTTTGGAGTAACGAACAACTATTTTTTGCCGTTATTTTTTGCATCTTATTAAGTGTTTTCGGAAGCTTAGACTTAAACTTAAATTTGAGCTCAAAATCTCAATAGTTGAGAGTGGCTAAGTAGCGTCAACTGAACTATGTTCAGAGGAGGAGGGTAAGTTTTTCAAATTTCAAATCATTAGAAAAAACAGGAATATTGGTCGATTCGTTTGCGGTTTTCGCTAAAACTGTTCTTTATGTCAGTATTTCCTTGAATTAAATTTTAAAGATAAATTTAAAAAAAATCCGCTAGAGGGCGCTTTAATCTTTAAAGAAACCAACGACTGTTTTTAACCGTTACTTTTTGTATCTAATTAAATGCTTGCAAAAGCTGAGATTTAAATTTTGAGCTCAAATTCTGAATCGTTGAGAGGGGTTCAGAAGCGCAAACTGGAGTGTATTCAGGAGTTGAAATTTAACCCTCCCCTCCCTCGAATTTTATGCTAAAATGTACTTGATTAACATAATGTAATTGCAGCAATGGGAGTTTTTGGAGCATTAACTTAGTTAGCATATTTTTTCTCATTATCTTTTTTTTTTTTTTTTTGGACAATCAGTGTATATATGCATAGCATTCAGATAAATTATATGAAAGGAATATTATATGAAAGGAATATTATATGAAAGGAAAATATTTTGCTATAATTTAAAAATAAATGTACATTTTAATAAAAATGATTATATTTTTATAATTTATTTTTGTAACAAAATAGATTTTAAAAATGATCTGTCGAATTCAAACATAGTAGTAATTTAAAAGTACAGGGTTGTTATAATTAAAGTTCGCCTATTCAGAAGACTCTAGAGCCGGTTCTATGGCTCCAAACCAAGGAGAATTTCACTAGTGCGTAGTTGAAAGGATGCGCTCTGCGAAAAAAAAAAAAAATTAGTTAAAATTTTTGTCAATAGGTGGCGTTGCGACAATATTTAAGCGCCAATAACATGCGATTTTTGTTTGTGGGGATTTTTGGCAGATTCTGCATCTAAAGACAGATTTCAGACAATCTCTGATCTGAAAGACAGTATTAGACTTCGCATTTTCTCAATCTCACAGGACAGTTTACGCAATGCTATAGAAAACTCAATTCTGAGAATGGAATGCGTTATTGAAAATGGTGGAGGATTTATTGAGCATGCGTAATGTTATTCTTCGTTATTTCCTCGCTGCCGAGTGATATGTTTAGCTTTCGTTGATTCAGATTAGATCACATGAAATGATATTCATTTTTTTGTATTGTTTGGAATCATAGGTCAGGTTCTATAGCAGTCTGATTAGGTGAACTTTAATTATAACAATTCGCAGTTCGTTGAAACTTTTAAATTTGTGCACTTTGTCTGGATTGACTGAAATTGATATAATGAATCTGTAAACATCGCTTTAAATATTGCGGCAGCGCCACCTATTGACAAAAATTTTAACTAATTTTTTTTTCGATTTTCGTAGAGCGCATCTTTTCAACTACGTACTAGTGCAATTTCGTTTCGTCTAGAGCCATAGAACTGGCTCTAGAGCTTTCTGAATAGGCGAACTTTAATTATAACAACCCTGTATTCTTAGATTATTGCTTTTATCTCCACGCCCCTTATCTGCTGAGTAATCTGCAAATGACATGTATAATGATGATAATTTACGGTAATCGTGCAACCATTGTTTTTTTATCGGATCTGGTCATTAAGATATGCATTTTTCAAAATCATGTACGAAATTTAAAGATATCGATACAATCTCTTTTCTTTTGTGAATTGAGAAAAATAATTCCAATTGAAAGATAATGATCGGCTTCTAAGTAAGCCTTATCAGCAAAAAACGTTTTTTTTTTACAAATCACATAGTTATACAGCATTAATAGCGTTATTAACAACAAAGAAATAAATATTAGAAGCTATATTTTAAATTTAAAATAGCGGATGTTTACTAATATGTTTTATTAAAAAAAATGACTTCCTAACCTTCTGGCCGTTTTGCTGTTTTCTCATCTAATCACGATTTCTTAAGTTATTAATTAATTTTGCATCAAACATTTAAAAAAATAAATTTTTGAGCTACATTTTCTAAATTAACAATAGACAATAATAAAAATTGTCAAAAGTCTTTTGTATTTTTATCATAATAGATTTTAATCAAATATTATTGAATTAAATTTTCTGACTTCAGGGTGTCAATTTTAGTGAAAGTTAAAGATGATTGTTTAAAATTAATTCGGTTATTTTTTATTTAATGACTCAAAAATGAGTATATATGTCAGCAATTAAATATATTTTATAGAAATTATCTTTTTATTTATTTAGGGTATAATGCACGCTTTGATTTTATGGGAACATTTGGTTTTGTTCGTATTTGAATAAATAGAATTATTTAGTAAATTAAAATATGTTAGCATATATTTTTCTCATTATCTCTTTTTTGATGACCAGTGTATTTATCCGTATAACATAAATTATATTATAGCAAAGAAAAATCTTTTACGGTAATTTTAAAATAAATGTACATTTTAATATGAATGATTATATTTTTATAATTTGTATATATGTAAAAAATTAATTTCACAAATGGTCGGTCAAATTCAAACATGGCAGTAATGTAAAGGTATTCGATAGATTATTGCTGTTATCTCCACGCCCTTTATCTGCTGAGTAAACTGCAAATGGCACGTATAATGATAGTAATTTACGGTAATCGTGCAACCATTATATTTTATCGAATCTCGTCATTAAGAGATGCATTTTTAAAAATTATATATGAAATTTAAAGATATCGATACAATCTCTTTTCTTTTATGAATTGAAAAAAAGAATTCCAAATGAAAAATAATGATCTTTTTCAAAATAAGCATTATCAGCAAATAACTTTTTTTACAAATCTCTTAGTTATACCGCATTAATAGTACCATTAACTATAAAAAAATAAATATTAGAAGCTACATTTTAAATTTAAAATAGCGGATGTTTACTAAGATATTTTAAATAGAAAAATGATTTCCGAACCTACTGGCTTTTTTGCCGTTTTCCCATCAAATCCCGATTTTTTAAGTTATTAATTAATTTTGCATCAAACTTTTAAAAAATTAATTATTGAACTAAATTTCTCAAATGAACAACATAAAATAATAATAAAAGTAGTATAAAGCCTTTTGTACATTTATCATTATAGATTTCAATCGAATATTATTGAATTACATTTTCTGACTTCAGGGTGTCAATTTTAATGAAAGTTAAAGATGATTATTTAACATTAATAGAGTTATTTTTTATTTAATGACTTAGAAATGAGCATTTATATAAGCAATTAAATATATGTTATTCAAATTTTTTTTTTTGTATTTATTTAGGGTATAATGCATGCTTTGCTTCTATGGGAAGATTTTGTTTTGTTCCTATGTGATTGAACAGAATTATTTAGTAAATTAAAATAAGGATTTGCAAAACTGGATAAAAATTAAATTGGAAGATTTTTTGTACATAAATATTAGACTAAAAGTATTAGATTGCGTTTCAAAATATTTAATATAAATAAAATAATAAAATAAATAAATAACTAAATAAATAACTTGCAATTTTTTTCTACTAGCATGCCAAGTATATCGGGCAAACTGTTATAGAACTAAAGATTAGTTGATAGCAAATATCACCCATAAATGTAGAGAGAGTAAGAAAGTTGTGTTTGGAATAGTTCATGGAAATAAAAAGACACACTACGAAGGTTGTTTGGAAGCATACATAATTTCTCAATATATATATGAAATAATAAGACGATTTTCTGCAATAATGTATCAGTTCTCGTGGAATACCATCTTTGTTATAAGAATAAGTCTTTTCCTTTTAAAATAATAAACAGGCTCAGCAGTCGTCGTTGCAAACCATAGATTTGTATTCCTTTGGGGTTTTCTCCAATAAAAGGAAAGACAATCAGTTTTTAATGCTTTATTATTTAGAGCACGAACATAAGTTACTCCACAGGTCACCATTCCAAAAAAATTAACACTAGACAACTCGCTCTTAAGAATGCATCCTCTCGACATTCGAAATTATGCCAATATGACACGGGCCTCCCAATATTTGAAAGATTAGCTGCATTCTCACGCTCTCGTCTCGCAAAATCAGTCTCCCAAATTCCAAGACAAAACTAGCCCCTCCCCTTTTCCACGTAAGAAATTTAAAGACACATTAGGATTATTTTCAACGCAAAGAAAACCCAACTCACTATCTCCTATTGGTACCTGGGCGTGACTCCTTGTAAGAACTTACTACCTGACCGCATAATAGCTTAAACTGCTCACACTCAAAGGCGCATGAATATCCTCCAGCAGACGATTAATTAAATAATAAAACAAAATTAAAGTCTCGATAAATATTCCAAAAAGGAAAAGGAACCTGTATACTGAAAGAAAGATTTCGCAATAACACTCCCGCTCTTTTTAAGAAAATAATCAATAGATTATTACTAATTTAAATTAAATAAGATAAAAGAACCTTAGCTGTTAAAATATCAATACATTACGGAAACTGAGAATGAAAGTATGTTCCATAAACCTTAGAATTAAAACTCAGGGCGGACAAAATGGCGCAATTTGTTTTTATTTATTATATATATATATATATATATATATATATATATATATATATATATATATATATATATATATATATGTAATAAAATAAAAAAAATTGCGCCATTTTTGTTCTCTCTTAGCTGCAATTCTAAATTTGTGGAACATATTTCAATCTTAGTTTCGTAACTTGTAACAGCTAAAATTCTTTTTCTCACTTTAGTTATTAATAAATTATTGCTTGCTTCTCAAAACGGCGGGAGGTATTTCGTAAGCTTTTTACTTTCTGGAATATTCCTGGGATTTTAACATCGCGTGACAGGTGTTAATACGCGATGCTAAAGGGCTTGTTCTTCCGAGGAAAAAATATAGTTCTTGCCAAAGACCGCCTACTACGACCAATTAGAATTGATCATTTTTGTCCGTTTGAGGCTCGAGTTCATCCTAATTGGATTTTTAAAATGATTGACGCGGAGTAGGAGGGAGATAGTTTGTCGTGGAAATGTCCCATATTCATTTGGTCTTTTAGGAGGTTAGAATGGATTTGCCCTTTAAACTACCAAGCCGCACATTAGATTTCTCCGCTGAATTAGAATATTTGATGATGTGGACGAGATAATGACAGTTGTAGTGTCGATGGGTACTAAGGTGATTGCGGGGAAGATTTTATCTATTTTATGAGTTCATCAATAAAGAACTTGAAGACTGATGGTTTCTGTTTTTTAATGGGGAAATACCCCAATGTAACTCTTCTACTGCTCGCCAACTGTCGGAGCGACTACTCTGCCCGTGCTGCTAAGAATATCTAGAATTTATGCAACATAGTTTATTTTCGTCGAGTTCAACATATATTTATTTATTACATTTTAGCCGGCAGAATAAAAAATGAACCGGCGTACGACTTTTGAGAAAAGGAAATTATTGTGGCTTAATAACAACTGAAGCTTTGTCTGAGAATTCTTCGCAACGCTGTGTGTACACGCGCCATTTTCGCCGAGCTTGAAACTAATTGCCTTTCTTCTGAAACTTCTGCCTTTGTTTATTACTCATCTTGAACCGACATGAATCATCGAGTGGTGCTACTGGTATTGAGGGGAATGCGGTCGATAAAGAAAAATTTTTTCTCAAAAAAGGAAATCTGAGAATAACATCTTCCTGTCCATATAAAAGAGAAACCTTTCAGCTGTGAAAAAAGATCGTGTTATGAAGTCTTGTTTGTAATTATGTGTGGTATCTACAGCTACAAATCTTTTAATTGTGAAATATGCCTCTAGTATTTTTTTATACATGATATTTACGAAAACGTGTGCTGATTATTTAATCCAAAGAACACCTGCACGACAAATTTCAACATCATTTGCTTTTATTTATTTATTATTGTATTTTCTAGGTAAAAATGCAGAAATATTTTGATCAATTTTCATTTCATAATAAATGAACACTTGCATCACGATTGCGAAACTACGGTTGATTCCATCGGTAATATAAGCTAATTGAAATTTGCACCTGTGAGTCGTATCTACGAAGTGCTTTATTTTTGTTTATTTTAATAAATTTTAGGCATTTGAACAAGGCCATATCGAGGTGTCTGTAAGTTATTATTTATTATTTTATTTGTTTATTGATTAAGAAATTTTAATAATAATTTCTTTGTTTAAATTCTTGATTTTTTTTTCTTTTATTACAGATATTAAAAAATAAATTTGTTCTTAATTTATAATTAATTAAAATTTTCTGCTCATAGAAAGTTTATTTAGTTTTAAAGGTGTTTTAAAAAGGAAAGATGGATTATTTTGTTCTTAAAAAATTCTCTGTTGCTAAATTTATTTTCAATACGTAAAGAAAAGTAGTTTGGTCTTAAAATTATTTGTTATTTCCCATGTATGGAAAACCGATATTTATTATTTTATTTATTTATTACTAATTTATTTATTATTTATTTATTTCACATGAATTCAAACACAGAATTGATTTATTTATTATTTATTATTTTTATTGTTATTTATTGAAGTATTTGAAGTATAGTAATTCAATTTTAGTAATTGAAATATAGCATTTAAATATTTTCCATATGAATTATCCTTCTTTCATGTTATTAAGATCTGGATTAGTAAAGGAAGAAAAAATGTCAGAAAAAAAACTTGATATTGTACCTTTTGACTTTGAGTCAGGCATGGATATTTTTAAGTGGTTTAAACACTATGATAATGAGTGTTTTGGAGAAAAAAAAGATAATCAGTGGAAAAAACAAAATATTTAAAAATATTTAAAGGGGGAAGCGCTAAAAGCTTATATAAATGATTGTTTGGATTGTGCTACTTATGAGGAAATTGTCGAGATTTTAACTGAAAAATTCATTCAGGTTAGAGTTCCAAAATTTTCTGAGTTTACTTCCTTAAAGTTAAATGATCTAAGTGATTTGGATTCTTATTTTAGAAAGAAAGTTGAGATTGGAAGGCAACTTCAGCTTGGGGAAAATTTAATTATACAGGGATTAACTGATGGACTTCGGCCGGAATATCAAAATTGTTTGATGGTTAACCCTCCCTCCAATACTCGTGAATGGTTTCGCATTGCTAAACAATTAGCAGCGATTCCAACTCATACCTCTAATAACAGCAATAGAAATTTTCAACAAAATAGATCTACACACAATCCCAATCCTCAGCCCAGACATTGGACTCGACCTACTCCAAACAATCTATCCCAAAATTTTAATCCCAGGTTTTTTACTCCTAGAATGCCTACGACTCATTATCAAAACAACTACCCAAGTCGTCCGTGCAGAATATGTTTAAACAGAGGCATAGAAAATGCATATCATTGGGAGAGGAGTTGTATATTTAACACAAATTCCTTTCAGTCTCAAACTCCTGCTCCTATTCAACCACCCCCTACTAATAATATTTGACAATTAATCATCCCTGGATATGTGGGCAATAACAAAGTGTATTGTGTGGTTGACTGTGGATCAACTGTCTCAATTTTACCCCTCAGATTTGTTCGATATTTAAATGGTAATTTACATAATGTTACCCCTATTACTATTAGACAGGCACAAGGAACTCTTACAATTAATAAATCTTGTCGATTATGTATTAAATTTGGTAATATAAAGAGATATGTTAATTTTTTTGTAAGTAAGCTAGATTTGGACTATGCTATTTTAGGTTTACCTGATTGTGCCAAATTTAAATTGAAAATTGATTGTGCAAAAAGCCAGGTGCTAAAAGACAATATTTCGTTAAACCAATATGTCAACATGTCCAGTGATAACTTAGAATTGCTTCAATTTGATATTATAAAAAAATGATACTACTGTGCAACCCGATTATGGAAATACCATAACTCCTCAATCCTTGCCGCGAACTAATAATGATGATTATAATCTATTGGGGGATCTGAATGCTATTCAAAATAAAAATGTAAGGGAACTTTTAAGGGATTATTTAGATATTTTTGCAAAAAATAAATATGATGTAGGGAGAATTAATATTGAATCTCAGCGTATTTATCTTAAATCTGACCTACCAATATCTTTGAGGCCTTATCGTACATCCACTGCTGATGAAAAAGAAACATCTCAGCGAATCCAATCCTTATTAGCTGCTGGGTTAATTAAAGAAAGTTATAGCCCATATTCTTCTCCAGTGACGTTAGTAAATAAACGAGATGAAGGCAAAAAAACCCGAATGTGGTTGATTACCGAAAATTAAATTCTATTATGAAAAATGACGCTGAACCTTTGCCCCGAATAGATGAAATTTTAGACAAATTAAGTGGTGCCCAATGTTTCTCTACACTAGATTTAGCCTCAGGCTATTGGCACATACCTATTCACCCAGCCGATTCCGAAAAGTTAGCCTTTACTACTAATTGTGGGCTCTGGGAATGGAATGTTCTCCCCTTCGGTGTAAAGGTAGGCCCCCCAATTTTCAACAGGACAATTAGAAGAATTCTTACAAAATATAAAATAGACTTTGCTTGTTATTATTTTGATGATATAATTATTTTTTCTAATTCAATAGATGAACATATACAGCATCTCATCCAAATTTTTGATTTATGCCGAATAGAAAATATTAATTTAAAATTATCTAAATGTACTTTAGCTCAAAAACAAATCAATTTTCTAGGGTATGAAATCCAAAATGGAACTTTAACTCCAGCTAATACTAATATAGAAACAATTAAAAAATTAAAACCTCCTACTAATACTAAAGAATTACAAAGATTTCTTGGTTCTATAAATGTGTATCATAAATTTATTGACAAATATGCTGAAATTAGACACCCCCTAAATAAATTACTTAAGAAAGATACTATTTGGGAATGGAATACTGAATGTCAAAACTCTTTTCAAAAATTAAAAGATGCCCTCATTGCTAAACCAATTTTAAAGATTTATGACCCAAAATTACCCCTACACATGTTTGTTGACGCTTCTCAGGTGGCGGTAGGTGCAGTTCTTAAACAACCCGACCATAATAACTTTTTACATCCAATTGCTTATTTTTCTAGAGGATTGAGAGGTTATGAGAAAAATTATTTCATTACCGAACTAGAGTGTCTTGCTATCATTGATACTTTAGATAAATTTTATCATTACTTCCACGGTGTACAATTTACCATCCATACTGATCATGCATCTCTTGTTTGGTTAAAAAATGTCAAACATTTAAGAGATCGATTATTTAGGTGGTCATTGAAGTTAAGTATGTTCGATTACAAAATAGAGTACTTAAAGGGATCTACAAATGTCGAAGCCGACATGTTGTCCCGAAACCCTATTTCTCATTTTTGTAAACCCCTTACTTTTCTTCTTGACGTTAAAGAGATTATTGAGATGCAAGAAAAAGAAAAAGTGTGTGGATCAAATTATATTAATGATAATGGACTGATTATAGTTAAAAGAAAAGGTTTTCGTAAAGTGGTAGTTCCCATGTCCCTAAGAAAAAAATTGCTTAGTGTTGCTCATGAACAGTTTGGTCACCCTGATGTTCAAAAAATTCAAAATTTAATTTCTCCTAACTATTATTGGCCAGATATGACCCAAGACATTACTAACTTTGTTAAATACTGTGATATTTGCCAGAAAAAAATAAAAAACCTAGACAGAAAAAATTTGGCTTATTACAAGCTATGCCCACAACAGATCAACCTTTTGACAGTCTGTCTGTTGATACTGTAGGAGGGTTCAATTATTATAATTCTACAAAAAAATATCTCCATATTATAATAGACCATGCCACAAGATATGTTTGGGCATTTCCTTCCAAAAGTGTCACTACAGAAACTTATACAAATTGTCTGAAACAAATCTTCAATATCAAAATCCCTCAACAATTATTCTGTTTTAGTAAGATTTCAAGTGTACAGTCCCCTCAAAAAATACTAAGTGACAGGAATGCTGCTTTTACTTCTTCAAGATTCAAAAAATTCCTGCGAAATCATAATATTAAACAACGTTTGACCACTGCCCATCATCCACAAACGAATGGGAAATGTGAAAGAGTAAATCAGACAATAGTAACTAGATTAAAATGTAAAGTAAACTCCACTACCTCTAAAATTCCCTGGACTAAGCTTTTAACTGAGGTAATTAATGAATATAATAATACACCCCATTCTATTACTAAATTTCCACCTGCTTACTTGCTTTTTGGCCAATTACCTTATGACTCCCCCTTACAACAAAATTATTATCCTCCTGTTCATGAAGCACTTAAAATTGCTAAAGCAAGAACTGATGAATTTCATTTAAAAAATAAAAGATATTATGATAAAGATTATATCGAACCAAAATATAAAATAGGAGATCTACTTATCTATAAAGAATTTCAGTACCCTAATACTAGAAAGTTATCACAAGTATTTAGTGGCCCTAATAAAATTCTTAACAAATTATCCGAAGTAAATTTTGAAATTGATAGGCAAAACCAGTTCAAAAGTTAAGAAATAGTACATGTATCTAAATTAAGGCCTTATTATTCCCCTGATAAATTTAAATTAAGTCATGAGCAACAACCCCCTAATCAACAACAACAAACTCAAGTAAAAACTGTAGCTTAGACTATATCTCTAGTTTATCATTTTATAATTTTTCTTTTTTTTCTCTTAAACAGTAAATTTCTTTCCATATTTTAATTCAGATAATATCCTGTAATTCTTACAGAATGGCAATGATATCTCTTGACTGCAGCGAGAGTGTCACTTGTCTGGAAATTTTTATATTTGTTTATTTATGCCGGCGTAGACGAACAAAGTGGAAATTTCTTATTCTGTACTGAATTACTCTACTTAGAATAATATAATAACAAATAAATATTTAAAAAATATATATTTTTTTTTTCAACTGAACCTATTTGTAATATTAAATTTAAGCTATCAATTAATAAATTAATTATTTGCCAAGTAACAAAATTTTTATCACTTTATTTTAATTTTTCTCTCTCTCTCTTTGCTGCTACATTCCAGTCCCAGTACATGTCAATTAGAATTTAATTTTGTTTCTTTTTCTCTTTCCTACTTGCATCTTGCAATGTTTTATCACACCGAGAGAATAATTATTTGACATGAATTGACATTAATAATCTTGTCTTTTATTTTTATTATTTATTAATATTTCTTTTAAAGAGTCTTAGTAGTTTGAAGGTCACGTGCATTCTCAAAAATGAAATGAATTTTTATTTATTTTTATTTTATATTATTTTATCACATTATATTTTAATTTTTTTACATATTCCTACTTAATCCTGTACTCGATTTACAAGATTAAATAAATGATTAAATAATTGATTATATTCTTTATTCTATTCCACTTTCCTCTATATTTCATCCCAAAAATACCGGATATGAGATAAACGAAATTTAGTATATAATTTAGAATTTAAAGAATGTCTTTTGAAATATTTACTATTACTTACTGAAAGATTTATTATTACCCATTATGAGAGTAACTTATACTTATTATGATATTTATTATTAGTGATATTTTTTTTCTTAATTATGTTTCTTTATTATCTTGTTTGTTTATTACATTGTTAAAATTTATTATTACTATATTAATATACTATAAAATGTGTTACTATATTGAATTACAAGTATAAAGTATTTTCACAAAGATACCCAAATATGGAACTGTTATAAAGGTGCAAGGACTCAGTCACATGAAAACTGAAACGTTGTTATAAATTTAACTAATGAAAATTAGACAATTTATAAAGATATAATTAGACTCCTTGAAAAAAGAGGTACGAACTATACCACTCTAATTCTGAGCCTTAGAGGAATTTTTGAAATGAACTCACGAAATTTATGTCTAGAACTCTCCAGTGAATTTCTTCTTATTTAGATTTGTCATTATCATGAATGCATTCAACGTTATTTTATTTTTATTTTTCATGTTAGCATATTAAGATTAGTTGTTTATATTTTCAACTTACTTCCTGTTATGTAGCTAAACAAGATCATATCTTGTATTTTTATTGATGCCTACATTATTGTATGTAAATATAAAGTCATTCCACGCATCACCTTAGTGTTCCTAAATTTGAATTCTATATTTATATAAAAAAAATAATTTAATTTAAATTTTCTTTTATTTAGTATCTAATTATTATTACTTATATCAACAACTTCGTGAGCTAAGTCTGCATCATCTTCCTTTCTGTGAAATTGCAGGTCTCAGACCTACTTTTTCACCCGTCTCTCTGGGAGGGGGGGATTTGTAATAAAATAAAAAAATTTGCGCCATTTTTGTTCTCTCTTAGCTTCAATTCTAAATTTGGGAACGTATTTCAATCTTAGTTTCGTAACTTGTAACTGCTAAAATTCTTTTTCTTACTTTAGTTATTAATAAATTATTGCTTGCTTCTCAAAACGGCGGGAGGTATTTCGTAAGCTTTTTACTTTCTGGAATATTCCTGGGATTTTAACATCGCGTGACAGGGCTTGTTCTTCCGAGGAAAAAATATAGTTCTTGCCAAGGACCGCCGGCTACGACCAATTAGAATTGATCATTTTTTGTCCGTTTGAGGCTCGAGTTCATCCTAATTGGATTTTTAAAATGATTGACGCGGAGTAGGAGGGAGCTAGTTTGTCGTGGAAATGTCCCATATTCATTTGGTCTTTTAGGAGGTTAGAATGGGTTTGCCCTTTAAACTACCAAGCCGCACATTTTATTTCTCCGCTGAATTAGAATATTTGATGATGTGGACGAGATAATGACAGTTGTAGTGTCGATGGGTACTAAGGTGATTGCGGGGAAAATTTTATCTATTTTATGAGTTCATCAATAAAGAACTTGAAGACTGATGGTGTCTGTTTTTTAATGGAGAAATACCCCAATGAAATTCTTCTACTGCTCGCCAACTGTCGGAGCGACTACTCTGCCCGTGCTGCTAAGAAAATCTAGAATTTATGCAACATAGTTTATTTTCGTCGAGTTCAACATATATTTATTTATTATATATATATATATATATTGTGAATATAGCATATTCACAATATCTACTTAATTCAGATTTATCTCTGATAATTTTTAAATCTTTCATCAAATTGAGAATTCCGCGAAATTACCAACACCATTAGCAATAAATGCAAATGTTAGTACAATATTATCAACGTAACTGAAAATGGCTTTCAGGTTTGTTTTTTACTGGATTGGCTCCTGAGAACATATTACCACGTTAAAAAGCGCAGAAATATGGCTATTATAAGGATTAATTATATTAGTGAAAGTCCTGTTCTAATGAATAGATTATGAGAATGAATGAGATTTATAGAGAGAAATTAAGTCATATTTAGAAATATTTATCCCTAATACTCAGGCATTTTTTCAAACGATGACTTGTGATTTTATGTCATATCCTTTGCTTCTACTGTAAACAGTAATTGCTGTTGGTCACTATTGACTAAGATGTCTATCCAGGGATCGCGCTGTCGCTCGCCATTGCGCCAAATTACGACTAAACTCTTCATTTGGCGAGTAAACAAGCGATTAGATTCGCCAAATTGCTAGTGCACAATTTCTGCTTTTTATTTCTTTTTTCTTTTTCGTTTTTCATGCATATGTATACATACATATTTTTAATTTATTTTTAGCGGATAGTTAAATTTAGATTAATAACAATCGTTGTCGCAGTTATAAAAATTTAGGTTATTTTAGAACGTATTGAAAAAAAGGAAGTACACTAAAAGATTAAAGATTTTTTATTTGTTGTTGTTGCCCGGCAAATTTTTTTTTTTTTTTTTTTTTTTTTTTTTTTTTTTGCTAATACTTTTTCATTTGGCGAATGTTTTTCATTTTTAGCTCACAGGCTATCATAGCCTGAGGGCTTATGTGCCCGCCCGTTCTGTATGTATGTTCGTTCGTGCGTAATGCGATAACTCATGATAAAAATATCGGATTCACTTGAAATTTTGTATATAGGTATATCCTGATAATGCGCTTCCCTGATTAGTTTTTGGAGTTCATTCGATATGTATAAAAGGGGGAACGGGGGGCTTCTGCCCCTCCCCTTAATTGATTTAATGGTTTTTCATGCAGAATTAACAGTTTTCGCTCAAAATTTAGATATATGATCATTTTGATGAGGCGATTTCGTGACTGTTATTTAGCTCAAAGGCTATCAAAGTCTAGGAGCTTATGTGCCCGTCCGTTCTCTATGTGCGTAACGCGATAACTCATGATAAAAACATCCGATTCACTTAAAAATCTGGATATATGTATATTCTGATAAGGCGCTTCCCTTATTAATTTTTGGAGTTCCTTCGAAATGTATAACAGGGGGAACGGGGGCTAATACCCCTCCCCTTAATTTATATAAATGGGTTTTTCATGCAGAATTATCAGTTTTCATTCAAAATTTAGATGTAGGATCATTCTGATGAGGCACTTTCGTGATTAGTATTAAGTATTCCTTGGATAAGTATAAAGAGGGGGAACGGAGAGCTCATGCCCCTCCCCTTAATTGATATAAATGGGTTTTTCCTGCAGAATTATCAGTTTTGTTCAAAATTTTTATATGATAAATCATATCCCTCATTTGTTTAAGGGGTTCAATGATTAAGTATAAAACGGGGAAATGGAGGGAGCTGCCCCCTCCCCTTAATTGATTTTTCGAACGGAATTAACCCTTGAGAATATAAGGCTTAAATATACTATTAGTATGCGTAGCCTGTGAGCTCAATGCCATCAGTTTAACTGGACAATATTCTTTTTATTAATTAGCCAAATTACTAACTTTGGTCTAATGTCAGCGAGAACACTGTATATCAATAGATCAAGTATTTAAAAAGGGACTCTAAGATCTCGAATGATATTTTGAGAGATACTCAAATATTGTGCGATCTCCATTTGTGTTTGACCTCCCTCGATTCCACCAATAATTCGCCCTTTTTGACCAAATTTTAAATGATGGCTTTGAGCCATAATTAATGAACACTCATATATAACAATTACTTTAAACAGAACTAAAAGCAGGAATTCCAAAAAGCACCCATTGCGCACTTCATCGTCAATCCCTGAATTTGTACATTTTTGACGTTAAGGCTCCTGTCCAAACCGGTAAAAACACTCGCGAGCTAGTTCTATTGCTATAGGAAAGTTATTTTCTAATATCCCGTTTGCATTTGAATATTTTTTTTTATTTTAATTTTCTTTTCTATTGGATAACTGAGGTCCGTCTCCACATCGCCTTTTACTTACCCATCATACGTAGTATTAGTATGGGTAAGTCTTGCAATCGTTTAGAAAATCGAAAAAAAAATGGACGGATTTACAAGTCTTAGACAGTGGAGATTCATATCATATTTTAAGAAAAAAAATTGCCGTCCGTCTGTCTGTAAACGCTCTATCTCACGAACAAATTGCAATAATGACTTGAAATTTCGCATGTACTTAGTATGTAAGAATGGGACAAAGCCTATTTATTAACAATAACCTCGATTATCCGGAACTATTTTTTTTTCAGACTCTCGAAAAATTTGTTCTGATGCAAAGTACACATTTTTTTTTTTTTTTTGAAATTTTGAATTTTAAGGAGTGAAAGTAAAAAAGAATAAAATAATACAAATTTTGCATTAAAAACAAAGCAAATCGGATTATTAATTTCCGAGATAGTTGTAATCCTGTTTTCCACATTCTTCGATTTTTCAACATCCTGTCTTTCTTTCAAATTTCAAATCATATATATATATATATTAATTGGAAATGAGACGCTTAATCGGACGCAGTAAACTGTTAGCTAATATGATTATTATTTTTGGAGTTATAAGGATGTTTCTTTTACGCAATTCGATACTGCTGGAGTAGTTGCGCATTTTATATAGTTTATCGAAATGGGTTCATCAGCCATTCATTAATAGAGCATTACTACAGGGGTTGGACAAAAATATGGAAACACCTTTTGAAATGCATGTTTGAAAAGAAAGATTGATTTTAATGAACTATGTAGATGGCGCTGGCGTTTTCGCCTTCTGACGCCACCTATACAACTTCGTAAAATCGCTGCACCGTTCAGTCGTTGTTGGAGCACTGTTATGCGAGGTTGTCATTGCATTATGTCACAGTCAACAGACTTCGAACTTGGCCAAATTGATGGCACGCGTATGGTGGGTGCTTCAGTAAGCAAGGTAGCAGAGTTTTTTAGTGTTTCAAGAGGTACTGTGTCGAAGATTTATTCCGCATATTTGAATTGCGGAAAAACATGATCCACTAAACCACAGCGCAGACGAAAGTGTGTGCTGAGTGATCGTGACAGACGATCATTAAGGAGGATTATCGCGAAAAATAAGAAGACCACAGCTGCAAAAGTTACTGCTGAAATGAATGTCATGCTACCAAACCCTGTGAGTGCCAAAACAATTAGAAGGGAGCTTTATAAACAGGGAATTGCTGGCCGTGCTGCAATTGAAAAGCCATTCATCAGTGATGCTCATTCCCGTAACAGAAAAAAGTGGTGTTTAAGTCATAAAGCCTGGATTATAGAGCAGTGGAAGAAAGTAGTATGGTCTGATGAGTCTTCTTTCACATTGTTTCCCACAACTAGCCGAGTTTACGTCTGGAGAACGCCATCTCAAGCCTATAATACAGACTGCTTGTTGCCAACAGTGAAACATGGCGTGGCTTCGGTGATGGTTTGGGCAGCCATATCGTGATTCTCTTCTGGCCCCATGATAACTATGTCAAGGCGTATTACTATTCAGACTTATGTGAACATTTTGGCCGATCAAGTCCATCCAATGGTACAAACTTTGTTCCCCAATGGTGATGGTATCTTCCAAGACGACAACACCCCCGTTTACACAGCTCACATTGTCCAGGACTGGTTTTCTGAGCACGAGGATGAATTGTCGCATCTCCCCTGGCCATCACAGTCACTAGACCTGAATATTATCGAACATTTGTGGTCTACATTGGAGTGGAAAGTGCGTTCTCGCTATCCACCGCCAAAATAATTATCTGAATTTGCCACCGTTTTGCAGGAAGAATGGTACAATATTCCCTTGGAACACATACAGAAACTGTATTTATCCATTCCGAGAAGACTGCAAGTTGTTTTGAATAACAACGGGTACCCTACACCATATTAGGCAAGAAAACGTGTTTTTTTTAAGGTGTTTCCATATTTTTGTCCAACCCCTGTATGTACCGAGTGTCCCCAAAATGACTGATGGATTTTAAAATTCAATAACTTGCAAACGAAAACATCTATTTAAAAAAAATTTTGCAGGAGGGTTATGTACAATGTCAGGAGTTTTTTTACCGTAATTTTTTATTTTAGTTTGAATTTTAAACAATAGGTGGCGCTGACGGCGATTGAAGGACAGGTCGACGCTTCATTCAGCATTGATCAATTACGGTAAAAAAGCTCCTGACATTATACATAACCCTCCTGCGAAAATTTTATAAATAGCTGTCACCGTTTGTAAGTTATTGAATTTTAAAATCCCTCAGTCATTTCTGGGACACCCTGTATATTAACAATATTTAGATATCCGTTTAAATTTTGTTTTGAAATTGCAATGCATTGTATAAAAATATTAGATATGTTTTATTTTCATATATTATGCATATCCATGATGGGTTAGTATTACTGTAGCCCCAAACGGCTAGACTTTTTTTTTTCGATTTTGACCGCAGACATTTTTTATAAAGTTTCTTTAAAAATGTCGAAATACAAATGAGATATTATAAATAACCTTTCTTAAGGAAAAGCATTTGCTTACGATTGCTTTCGTCGGCAGTTAACAGGAGCCTTAACGTGTGCGCGGAAGTGCAGGCTCAGTTGCATTTAATTAACATAAATAATTGCGGCAATGAGATTTTTTGAAAAATTAATTTAGCATATTTTTTCTTATTATCTTTATTTTTGAAGACCAGTGTATATATACATACAACATTCATTATATTATATCAAACAAAAACTTTTACGGTAATTTAAAAATAAATGTACATTTTAATATGAACGCTTAAATTTTTATAATTTGTATTTTTGTAACACAATGAATTTAAAAAATGGTCTGTCAAATTCAAACATTGCAGTAATTTAAAGATATTCTTAGATTAGTGCTTTTATCTCCACGCCCTTTATCTGCTGAGTAAACTGCAAATGACATGTATAATGATGATAATTTGCGGTAATCGTGCAACCATTGTTTTTTTATCGAATCTCATCAATAATATATGCATTTTTAAAAACCATTCATGAAATTTAAAGATATCGATACAATCTCTTTTCTTTTGTGAATTAAGAAAAAGAATTCCAAATGAAAGATAATGATCTTTTTCTAAGTAAGCATTATCAGCAGATAACGTTTTTCACAAATCTCATTGGTATACAACAATAATAGCAATTAAATAATAAATATTAGAAGCTATATATTAAAATTAAAAAAGTGGATGTTTAATATTTTTAATAGAAAAATGATTACCTAACGTTCTGGCTGTTTTCCTGTTTTCTCATCATATCCCGATTCAACTTAGTAATTAATTTTGAACCAAGCTTTTAAAAAATTAATTCTTGAATTAAATTTAAATGAACAATATAAAATAATAATAATAGTCTTTAGTATTTTTATTATAATAGATTTTAATCGAATATTATTTAATTACATTTCTGGCTTCATGGTGTCAATTTTAATGAAAGTTAAAGATAATTATTTAACATTAATTGGGTTACTTTTTATCTAATGACATAGAAATGAGCATTTATGTCGGCAATTAAATATATTTTATACAAATTATCTTTTTATTTATTCAGAATAGAATGCTTGCTTTACTTCTTTGGGAAGATTTGATTTTGTTGGTATGTGAATAAATGGAATTATTTAGTAAATTAAAATAATGATTTGCAAATCTGGATAAAAATCAAATTGGAAGATTTTTTTGTACATAAAGATTAGACTTAAACAACAGATTGCGTTTTAAAATATCTAATATAAATAAAATAATACAATAAATAAAATAATAACTTGCAATTTTTTAACAGTTTTTTTTTCGTACAACATTAAATGAATAATTAATTTTATTTGAATTTTTTAAAGATTTTTTTTTTTGTGCAGATGCATTTATGTTTGTTCATCGTCTTAAAATTTGCTATTTGATTCCTTAATAATGATAATAATAATAATAATAATAATAATATTTTATCCAGGCAGATTTGAAAAAAATGTTGTTAAAATTTCATTAAAAAAAATCTAATTATTTATTGTGACTAATGCAGTATGTGCAATAATGGTAAGTGCTATTACTTTTAAAATGTCGAAATGTAAATGCGACATTGGAAAATAACCTTCCTTAAGGAATAGCATTCGCTTACGATTGTTTTCATCGACAGTTCACTGAAGCCTTAACATGTGCGCAGAAGTGTAATTTTGTGCTCTGTTGTACTTAATTAACATAAATAATTGCAACATTGGTATTTTTTGGAACATTAACTTAGTTAGCACATTTCTTCTCATTATCTTTATTTTTGAAGACCAGCGTACGTATTTATACATATAACATTCATCATATTACATCAAGGAAAAATCTCTTACGGTAATTTAAAAATAAATGTACATTTTAATAATAACGATTATATTTTTATAATTTGTATATCTGTAATAAAATAAATTTTAAAAATGGTCTGTCAAATTCAAACATTGCAGTAATTAAAGGTATTCCTAGATTAGTGCTTTTATCTCCACGCCCTTTATCTGCTGAGTAAACTGCAAATGACACGTATAATGATGATAATTTACGGTAATCGTGCAACCATTGTTTTTTATTGAATCTCATCATTAAGATATGCATTTTTAAAAACCATGCATGAAATTTAAAGATATCGATACAATCTCTGTTCTTTTATGAATTTATAAAAATAATTCCAAATGAAAGATAATGATATTTTTCTAAGTAAGCATTATCAGCAAAAAACGTTTTTTACAAATCTCATAGTTATAAAGCATTAATAGCACCATTAACTACAACGAAATTAATATTATAAGCTATATTTTAAATTTAAAATAGCCTATGTTTACTAAGATATTTTTAATAGAAAAATGACGTCCTAATCTACTGGCTGTTTTGCTGTTTTCCCATCAAATCACGATTTTTTAAGTTATTAATTAATTTTGCATCACACTTTTAAAAAATAATTCTTGAACTACATTTTCTAAATGAACAATATAAAAAAACGATAATAGTAAAAGGACTTCTGTATGTTTATCATAATAGATTTTAATCGAATGTTATTGAATTTCATTTTCCGACTTCAGGGTGTCAATTTTAATGAAAGTTAAAGATGATTATTTAACATTAATTGTGTTATTTTTTATTTAAAGGCTTAGAAATTGGCATTTATGTCAGCAATTAAATATATTTTATTCAAATTTTCTTTTTATTTACTTAGGGTAGAATTTACGCTTTGCTTCTTTGGGAAGCAAAGCCTTTGTTTAGTTCGTATGTGAATAAGCAGAATTATTTAGTAAATTAAAATAAGGATTTGCAAAACTGGATAAAAATTAAATTTGAAGATTTTTTGTGCATAAAGATTAGACTAAAAATAGTAGATTGCGTTTTAAAATATCTGATATAAATAAAATAATAAAATAAATAAATAACTTGCAATTTTTTGTTTTCTAAAAGCATGCCAAGTATGTCGGGCAAATTGTTATAGCACTAAAGATTAGCTGATAGCAAATACCACCCAAAAATATAAAGAGAGTAAAAAGATTGTGTTTGGAAAAGTTCATGGAAATAAAAAAAACACACTCCGAAGGTTGTTTGGAAGCATACAAGGGGATAATTTCTCAAAAATATATATATATATATATATATATATATATATTTCTTTTTATATATATATATATATATATTGTGAATATAGCATATTCACAATATGTACTTATTTGAGATTCATCTCTCATAATTTTCAAATCTTTCATTCGATAAAACCTTGTGCGGAAAATTACAATCATTAAAATCAACGTTTAACACACAATAAATAAAAACATGCTACAGACGTAGACGTTACACGAGCACCAGGGCTTGCTTCCTCAGTGTACAAAAGGTAAAAATGTTTAAAATCAGAACACCCCCCCCCCCCAACTGACAGCAAGTCAGAAATCCAAATGACCGCAAACATAGTACCAAAATACCAACAAGCCTCAGCAGCCAATAGGATCAAACCGGAAATGAGGTGTTATGACAAATATATCGAACCAGAAAGTTAGAAAGTTGAGATGTACGGTACACTAGATAGATTTGGTACACTAGACGGTTCGCTTCCTCAGTGTACAAAAGGTAAAAATGTTTAAAATCAGAACCCCCCCCCCCCCCCAACTGACAGCAAGTCAGAAACCCAAATGACCGCATTAGATAGATCATTACCGTACATCTCAACTTTTTGGTTGGATTTATTTTGTCATAACACCTCATTTCCGGTTTGATCCTATTGGTCACTGAGGATTATTGGTATTTTGGTACTATGTTTGCGGTCATTTGGGTTTCTAACTTGCTGTCAGTTGGGGGGGATTTCTGATTTTAAACATTTTTACCTTTTATACACTGAGGAAGCGAGCCCTGGTGCTCGTGAAACATATACGTCTGTAGCATGTTTTTATTTATTGTGTGTTAAACGTTGATTTTAATGATTGTAAATCTTTCATTCTTTCATCAAATTGAGAATTTCACGAAATTACAAACACCATTAGCAATAAATGCAAATGTTGGTGCAATATTATCAACATAACTGAAAATGGCTTTCAGGTTAGTTATTTAATTTATTGGCCCCTGACAACATATTACCACGTTAAAAAGAACAGAAATATGGCTATTCAGGATTAATTATATTAGTGAAAGTCCTGTTCTAATGAATAGAGTATGAGAATCAATGAGATTTATAGAGAGAAATTAAGTCATATTTAGAAATAATGATCCATAATATTCAGGCATTTTTTCAAACGATGACTTGTGATTTTATGTCATATCGTTTGGTTCCATTGTAAATAGATATTGCTCTTCTTGCTCTTGGTCACTTTTGACTAGGATGTTTATCGAGGGATCTCGCTGTCGCTCGCAATTGCTCCAAATTACGACTAAACTCTTCATTTGGCGAGTAAACAAGCGATTAGATTCGCCAAATTGCTAGTGCTCAATTTCTGCCTTTTCTTTCTTTTCTTTTTCGTTTGTAATACATATGTATACATATATGTTTTTAATTTATTTGAAGCGAATTGTTGAAATTAGATTAATAACAATCGTTGTCGCAGTTCTAAAAATTTAGGTTATTTTAGAACATATTGAAAAATGTGAGTACACTAAAGGATTAAAGATATATTTTTTGTTTTGCACGGCGAATCTATTTTGTTAATGCTTTTTCATTTGGCGAATGCTTTTTTATTTTTAATTAGCCAAATTACTAACTTTGGACAAATGTCAGCGAGAACACTGTTTATATCAATAGATCAAGTACTTAAAAAGTGACTCTAAGATCTTGATATGATACTTTGAGAGATACCCAAATCTTGTGTGATCTCTCATTTGCGTTTGATCTCCCTCGATTCCACCAATTATTCGCCACTTTTGACCTTCTCTTAAATGATGGCTTTGAGCCATAATTAATGAACTCTGATAACACTCAGATATAACAAATAATTTAAACAATACTAAAGACAGGAACTCCAAAAAGCGCCAATTACGCACTGCACCGTCAATCACCGAATTTTCATATTTTCTACGTTAAAACTCCTGTGCATACCGGTAAAAACACTCGCGAGCTAATGCTTTTTTCTGGGAAGTTATTTTCTAATATCCAGTTTGCATTTCAATATTTTATTTTTATTAATTTAATTTTTATTTTTCTCTTTTTTTTCTACTGCAATACTGAGGTCTCTCTCTACATCGCCCTTTTTTTCCTTTTTCAATTTTGGCCGCAGATATTTTTTTGTAAACTTAGTTTAAAAATGTAGAAATGTAAATGCGTTGTTACCAAATAAACTTCTTTAAGAAATAGCATTAGCTCGCGATTTTTTCCTCGGCAGTTGTCAGGAGCCTTAAAGTGTGCGCGGAAATGCAATTTAGTGCTCAGTTGTATTTAATTACATAAATAATTGAAGCATTGCGATTTTTTGGAACATTAACTTAAATAGCATATTTTTTCTCATTATTTTTATTTTTGATGAACATTGTATATATACATATAATATTCATTAGATTATATCAAAGAAAAATCTTTTACGTACTTTCAAAATAAATGCACAATTTAATAAGAACGATTATATTTTTATAATTTGTGTTTCCGTAACAGAATTAATTTCAAAAAGGATCTGTCAAATTCAAACATTGCATTAATTTAAAGGTATTCTTAAACTATTACTTTTATCTCCACGCCCCTTATCTGCTGAGTAAACTGCAAATGACGCGTATAATGATGATAGTTTACGGTAATCGTGCAACTATTGTTTTTTATCGAATCTCGTCATTAAGATATGCATTTTGAAAAATCATATACGTAATTTAAAGATATCGATACAATCTCTTTTCTTTTATGAATTGAGAAAAAGAATTCCAAATGAAAGATAATGATATTTTTCTAAGTGCGCTTTATCAGCAAATAACGTTTTTTTTTTTTTTTTTTTTTTTTTTTTTTTTTTTTTTTTTTACAAATCTCATAGTTATACAGCATTAATAACACCATTAACTGCAACGAAATAAATGTTATAAGCTACATTTTAAATTGAAAATAGCGGATGTTTGCTAAGATATTTTAATAGAAAAATGATTTCCAAATCTTCTGCTTGTTTTGCTGTTTTCCTATCAAATCCCGATTTCTTAAGTAATTAATTAATTTAGCATCATACTTTAAAAAAAATAATTCTTGAGCTAAATTTTCTAAATGAACAATATAAGATAATAATAGTAAGAGTTTCTTTTGTATTTTATTTTAATATATTTTAATTGAATATTATTGAATTACATTTTCTGACTTCAGGGTGTCAATTTTAGTCAAAGTTAAAGATGATTTTTTAACATTAATTGGGTTATTTTTTTTATTTAATGACTTAGAAATAAGTATTTATGTCAGCAATTAAATATATTTTATACAAATTATCTTTTTCTTTATTTAGGGTAGAATGTGCGCTTTGCTTCTTTGGGAAGATTTGGTTTAGTTCGTATGTGAATAAATAGAATTATTTTGTAAATTAAAATAAGGATTTGCAAAACTGTTTAAAAATTAAATTGGAAGATTTTTTTGTACATAAAGATTGGACGAAAACAATAGATTGCGTTTTAAAATATCTGATATAGATAAAATAATAAAGTGAATAAATAAATAAATAAATAACGTAAAAAATTTTTTTTCGTACAACATTAAATGAATAATTAATTTTGTTTGAATTTTTTAAGAATACTGTATGTATGTTTGTTCATCGTCTTAAAATTTGCTATTTGATTCCTTAATAAATAAATAAATAAATAAATAAATAAATAAAATGTTTTATTCAGGCGGTTTTGAAAAAAAAATCGCTGGTATTTCATCCAAAAAAATTCTAATTATTTACTGTGATTAATCCAATAAGTACTATAATGGAGATGAAAACAATTTATAATTCATTATTTTACTCTATACTTATTTCTTGACATTATCGATGCCAGCTATCCCCTGTAAATCGGGGCTCAAAATTCGTTCATGGAAATGAATTTTTAATTTTTTTTTTCTGCAGCTTAAAATTTTATCTAAAAACACGTTGGAAATTGCACGTGAAGCGTAGCAAATGAGGTGCGTTCGTACGGTAACGAAATTTTAAAGTATTCAGATCTTGCTGATATTATAGACAGTATTTCGGATACAGTATAGTGGTGGACATTTTTGTGTTCCTGTAAATATACAGGATGTAATTTTTATTACACCTCAGTAACGTATATCATATTCATAAAATGTGAAATAGTTTAATATAATTAAAATACGCCCCAAACAATGTTTCCCCGTATAGCATTATGTAGCGGAATGCTTTTGCTGTGGCCCTGTTATTTAATGATAAATATTTCTTGCATCACAGATTGTACAGAATGTATATTTTAGTATATATATACTTCACAGGTTCAAGTATATTTTATTATGTTCGAACAAGAGTAACACCATTAAAATGCTTTTCAATCCATTTTTTCCCAATGACCGTAATGTAGGGGAAAACTTTTGTTTTTCCCTGTAATTGATCTATGCATCCGATTTTCATAAAATTTGTAATGACTCAACAAAATTTTGCAATGATTATATGTTTTAAATTTCAAACAATTAAAATACATGTGAACCTTTTATCCCCATTGACCGTAATGTAACGGAATCCTTTTTTATTTTCCTTGTAATTGATCTATGCATCCGATTTTCAAAAAAATTTAAATGACTCGACAAAATTATGTAATAATTTTGTATTTTAAATTTCAAACGATTCAGTTGGGTAATTTTTGCGTTGTTATATGCGGACAGACAGACGGACGGGCAGACAGACGGACAGACGGACGGACTGAACGACAAATATAGGTGCTACGTATTTACATAATTACGAACGCACCTATAAAAGAGAGGATGAAGGAAGTGATGAATTTAGATTGCAGTTTCCTGAACGGGAGTTCTACACACTCCGTTGGTTTTGAAATTTAACAAACTAAACTTATCCAATTAAAAAAAAGTATTTTTTTTTTAGTAAATTAAAATAATTGCATACTAAGATTAAGTATAGCTGTAAATTTTCATTTTCTGTATGGATGAAGGGGCTTTTCCATTTTACACTTTCTCAGCCAATCTCGCTCCAACGGTCGATGTTGTGATAGCGCTAAATAGCCTTTCATGTGGCAGCGCATGTGCGAAAAATATCTCATTCGGATGAGGAAAAGTGTAAGACACCTGTATGCGCAGATTTAAAAAAAAAATGGGAATCAGGTAAAGTCCACTCTTAAAATAAATAGTTAGTTTTTTTTTTTTTCATACGTTTGTTAATGAGTTCAAGAAGCTCTCCTTAATTCTGGAGTCAGCTAGTCGATTCTTACTTCTCCAAGCTTTTCAAATTTATTAAATAACAATTTTAATTTTCTCCAATTTTGAACTCTATCTGTCTATATATTTATATATAATTGAAAAAAAAAACGCTTGTTCTTTAGGATCTTCTATTATATTATTTGCATTTTCCATTATTTAAAGCTTACAAAAATAACATTTACACTAAAAGTGTAAAATATAGGGGAGAGACCTTTGAACACTCTAAATATTTTCCTTCCAATAAATTATTTAAAAAAAAATGTATATGACAATACGATACTGCTGCTTCAAGATAATAATTATACAAAGCTGTACCAATTTTTATGAACAGCACTGTGTACCACATGTGTATTTTTCACCAATTCTCTTCAATCTAAACTTAAGAAAATAAAGTTGTAAGATTTTTGTTTTCAAACTTCTATCTCTAAAATTTTAATTTATTATTCAATGCTTAAACAAAGATGTTAGCTTTGTTTTATTCAAATTCTTCCGCCCAACTGAGTAAACTGTTGTAATGATGAACTTCATGTGCTGGGGCACCACTGAACAAAAAAGTTGGGGCACCATTCAACAGCGAAAAAACATCGAATAAACTGGTGATAAATAATAATTGAAAAATTTAAAGAGAACACTTAAAACTATGAAATAAAGAGTAGTTAATGTATCTAAATATTATTATTTCTGATTTTTTTTTATGTACAAAGAGGTTAATTAAGAATGTCAAAGAACATGGACTTATATTGCTAACAATTCCCCTTACTGCACACATAGGTTCCAACCTCTGTGTGCATCACTGATTATGTATCAGTGATAGGAAGCTTCAAATCTAAATTGAATCAAATCTAAATTCATTTATTGGATAATTGTAAATCCTGGATAAAAAATAATTATTCATGACAGGTTTCCAAACATTATTTCTGGTTTCCGTAACGGATAAAATGGAATTTTATATCAGATCTCTTTAAAAAAATAGCGAATGAAAAATTTTAATTTTCCTGAAGCATGTATCACATTGGTGTATTTCAAGGATATTGTAAAAAAGTATTCACAATCAAACACAACTGGCTGGACACTTTGTGTTAATCAACAATGAGTTTTGATATCAACTTTGATAGAATTAAGTTTGGTTAAACAACAGAACATTAGTAATTTTAACAACATAAAGTTATTTAATTTTATTCATATTGCTTTATATTTCTGTAACATATACAACTTTTTATAAAAACTCTCAACATTTTCATATTTTATTCATTTGTTCAAACGTGCCCTTTGCTTGTTCAATGGTACCCTTACATGGGGCAGGTTTGAACAAAAATCTTTCAATTTTTTAAATCCCCACAACTCACTTAAATTTTTTGGAAAATGTTAAATTTATGGTTCATATGATGAAGAAATGCGTCATTTTTATTATATAATATTTAAAACTCAATAAATATAATTCAAGTAAAAAAATTATTGATTTTCAAAAAAAAAAAAAAAAAAAAAATGTTCAAAGGTGCTTCTCTTTCCCTTACACTTTAAAGTTAGAACATATTCATTTACAATTCCGTTAAAGTTTCCTTCAAAATAAAAATAACCAACACATGTAATCAATGTTTTAATTAACCCCATATCTTTTCAGAAGTCTTGCCTTTAATGATTACATCAACAAAGCTTTACCTTATATGGCGATTCTTGCAAGTATAGAATTTCTACTCGTAAATTTCTTCGGGTTATAAAATTTAACGGGTGCGCATTTTATTTAAGAATTATTCACTCTCATAAAATTGAAACGAAAACTACCATTTTAATCATTTAATATCTTAAAATGTATATGATTCAAATATACAATTTTTGAAAGGATGATATTTATCTGTATTCTTTTAATTCATATATTTAGAAAATAACTAGATACAAATTACTATTTTCATATATATAATGTAAATAAATGCGTATATTTATATCATTTATAAGGGGATTAAACTGACAAACGACAAACTTATAAATTACAATTAATATTTAAAAAAAAAAATTTTCATCAAAAATAAAAATTGTGGAAAATGATTGCCCTTGAAATTTTAATAATTACCCTGAACCAAAATATATTTTTATGTAAAACATATTTTTTATTTTTAATACATAGATATATTTAACTAATAGAATTTTTTGATAATTTCTAGAATATAATCCCCTCAATATGTTTTTAGTAGTAAAAAAGACATTTTAGGTTCCGTTTATGCAGATTAACAGGAATCACATATTGCAAAAATGTCTCGAATAAAATATTGAGAAGTTTTTTAAATATCCTGAGCGCGGAATATTATCCACAAAATCGTTATTTTGTGAAGAAAAAATTGTAAAATCTCGGAAACGCCGTTTCAGCTTTCAGTGGGTATAATTTTTAAAAAAATCACGACTTCTGTTCTAATGAGAGTTTCAAGGAAGTAATTTTATCAAACTATTCGGAAAAGGTAGGAGTTTAACAATTGAAAAAAATAATGTTTAACAAACATTTGGGAGTTGTAAGAGTGATCTCTAAGTCAGTAACTGCTAATATCAATGCAGTTTTATATATAAAACAAAAAAAAACAGATATTTATTCGATTTGCGAGTGTTTTACATGTCTTTACGTGCAGAAAAATTCTTTAAAGCCATGTACTGGGTAAAAGATATTTTTAATTTTATCCCGTTTTTTACATGCAATAAAAATTAAATGTATGAACTTCCATTGTCTAATTTTCATTTTGAAATGTAAAAGGCTATTACATTCAACAAAATCTAGTTTATTCAAGAAAATCTCCAGATGTGAAAATTGGCCAAACTTTAATGTGGCATCATTACCCCAGGATGCCTTACATATGATAATAGTCGTATATACACTGTAAAAAAATTGTTTAAAGGTACTAAACATTTTCTAGAAAACTGGGATTCCAAGAACTTTTCATGTAACGGTAACAAGAAAAATCCATGAAACCGAATCTGAAACTTGAATTTTTGCTGTTACCATTACAGGAAAAGTTCTTGGAATCCCAGTTTCCTAGAAAAAGTTTAGTACCTTTACAGAATTTTTTTACAGTGTACTTGGTAATATCAGATGATGACGAGTGCATCATATATTAGAAATTCCTTGATAAATAACATGCATTTCCGTTCAACTGGACGTTCAGAAAATCAGAAATTAAAAGAGTGTCACGCAAAAATTTCGTAATAAGCAAAATATCCAGTAAGACTAACAGAATTTATTTAATACTAAGACAGCATGCGATCCAAATTATTTAAACTGGTGAAAAACGAAATTCAACATTGAGCGCAAGTGATTAGAGTCAAGCACTATTCATTGATGTATCATAATTTAGTCTGGTATTTGATGCTCAACGTTTTCTTCAATCGAAGCAAAGGTTACAGAGAAATGTTCCTAATATTGTAAAGGAACACTATAGGACTAATATAAGAAGTAATTGTGACGGAATTAGAATAGATGGTCATATGGCCTACTATTATCTTTTGTTAAATGCACTTCGTAGTCCTAGGCTAGGAAAATGGAATTAATATTTATGCAGATGACTTTATAGTAGTTGATGGGACTAATACAAGAACTGCTTTAGAATCAAGGATGAATAAACATGTCAATCAGTTTGTATCAATTTGCAGTGATTTGAATTTGAACATCAATTCACATAAAACAGTGGCTATTTTATTTGGAAATAAAACTATGAAGAAACGTCAACCTATTTTTAAGCTTCATCACTGCAGTATTCCTGTCAAGGACAATATTTTGTATCTGGGTTTCATGCTGGATAATAAATTTAGTTGGCTGGCACACTTAGGTATGATTAGAACAAGGGTTACGAATTTCACGTGCAACGTCAGTAAGACTAGAATTCGAGACCAGGGAATTAATCTTTCTTTTTTAAAAATATGGCATCATTCAGTATTACTTAAACAAATAAGCTATTGTCACGAAGTTTGGTTAGAAGATTTAAAGTGTCATGGCTTACAAAGACTTTCCTCTTGCCAGCGTGTATGTCTTCTTTCAGTTGTAAAAGCTTACAGAACAGTATCTACCGATGCTCTCTGTACCCTGGCTCGAATACCTCATATTTTTATTCAATTATCAGCTACATTAGATAGGTATAAAGTTTTACATAGTGATTTTAGCCTGATTTTAAATGACATTCATATAACTCGACAAACGTTGATGCGTAAAATAAATAGTAATGAGTATCCGGATTTTTATCTTTATCACTATGTAAATTTTATTAAACCGCTTTTAAACAACATCCCTACCTTTACACATCCGGGGATTTTCACAGATGGTTCCAAGATGTCTATGGGAACTTCAGCAGCATTTAAAATATATTTGAGGAATGTAATTATACATGAATATCGCATCAAACTTAAAGAGTACAACTCAATTTACCAAGCTGAATTGGTTGCTTTGTCATCGGCTATAGATTGGTGTCGATGATCTCTTTTTTTCAATTTTTCATTTGTATACAGATAGCCTTTCTTCTTATTTATCTCTTCAGCGACTATTTCCAACAGATGATCTTCTCTTTAAAATATTTGAAAATTTACGATTAATGAAAAATAAAACAATCCATATAGGCTGGGTTAAAGCACTGGTTTAGCTGGAAGTGAAGGGGGATTTTCCTCCGGAGCAAACAGCCTATGCCAAATTTGGTTGGCGCTCTGGTTAGATGATTGAAGTCCCTGATTCAAGTCCTAGGCTAGGACTAGTGGACACTATATTAATATCTCATGCCATATTTCACTCTGGCAATTTCTTCTTTTAAATTTAAAATGCGAGATCTCATATAGCTTTACTTGGGAGAACATGTTAGGATTAAAAATATACATTAGAGAGTGACAGCATGCTCTTGTGCGAAAAATCCCATTGTGCACGTATATATGTAGGGCAAACGCGGAATAACAGTTACACCTTACGCAAATTCTTGAGTTGATTTTCTGAGAAACAGGCGTTCGAAAGTCTTAACTATTCGAAAAGCCCACACTTTATAAAAAAAGAAATCATTCATTTGCATCAAACAGTGGTTTTATTGTTTTCGTTTGTGTTTGTCATATAATTAAATAATACATAAAATTTCCGTAAATGGCATTTTAATGCTTATTTTCTGTATTACTCTTTAATGCTAGTGCTGTTTCTATTTTATGCTCTCATGACTGTCTCGCGTGACTTTTTCTTTTCTTTTCTTTTGCTTGCTTGCCTAATGCTCTTTATAGGTGTATGTAGGGTCAGTAATTTTGAACAATTTATGCATTTTCATCATTGTTATTTTTTTAAACTTTTTTCTATTTTGAAAAGTGGTGGTTTTAAAACCTACTAAGTAACTTTGATCCTTTAAGAATTCCTCTTAAAAGTTTTAATCCTCATAGCCCCCATTTTTTATTAAATTAAAAGGGTGGTTATACTTTCACCATCAAAAACTCAAAATCACAAAAGTTTGGGATAATTAAGACTAATCAGTAGCGAAATTATGACCACAATATTTCTTCTTTACAACCTCTCCTTCTTTACAATTTCTCCTACACACAATTATTTGAGGAAATTAACATTCTTAGAGCATCAAACTGACGAATCTGTTTATCAAAAGTTTTGTTTGACTTTAAAGAGTATCTAAAATGAAAAATACTTTATAAGGTTAATATTAATGCGTGAAACAAAATTTTACCAAACACTGTTTTCTCTATTATGGCGGTGATCCCAACTACCCTTGATCATAATTACGCCACCTGACCCTATATGAGGGCGGATGTACAAAATAACACATTTACATAAAAAATTAAATTTAATTACAAATTCTTGAACACATTATAAATATTTAAAGTAAAATAGCCATTACTTTATTATTAAAATGATATAATGTCAATGATTATTACACGAGGACAGATGTACAAAATAACACATCTACCTAAAAAATTAAATTTAATTACAAATTCTTAAACACTTTATAAATATTTAAAAATTTACTAGCTATTACTTTATTCTTAAAATGATATAATGTCAATGATTCTGGCACATAAACTACAAAAAAAAAAAAATAATAATAATAATAACCAACAATTTTTTATTCATACCAAATTTCAGATTTAAATTGTATTGAAAAATTAAATAAAATCTTCTGTAATTTCATTTTATTGTCTTTTTTTTATCAAATAACACTCCTCTTTGTTGCTTCGTTAGCTGCAGATGACATTTCTAATTTGAATAAATTTTCCATCAAATAAATTAGCTTTGTTCCTTTTCTTTCTTGTTAATTAGTATTGTTACGGTTTAAAAATTGGATTTAAAAATATTACTATTTTTATTAATAGTGGTTCTGAAAACAAATTTAAATCTCAAGAAAATGCTTTATTTCTGAATCTGAATGTATGTATTTATCGTAATATTTATTTGTAAAATTATGTTTATTAAAAAAACAATCGAAACAAACAAGTTTTGTATTTCTTTTAAAATATTCTTTAATTATTCATAGCACTTAAGATTTTCTAATTTTAATAAATATTTACAATATATGTAAATCTTTAGCAATTACAAATTAGTAAGATTATTTCTAATAATCAAAGTATATTTTTTCTTGCTTTCTCTATATATGAATATACTTAAAGAATGGGAAATTTTGCACACCTAGCAAATAATTTTTTTAGTAGTTAGTTCTTAGTTTGAAGTACAAAACTCTTTTTTTTTTATACTTTTTTAAAAAACTAAGAAATATTCGATTAATATATCTTCGCAAAATCGATGAATAAAACAATTCACATTTTTAAAGTGTAAACTTCTTATAAATATAATTAAATATATCTTATGGGATTCATTGGCAATTTCAGCATGCATCTGCACAATAGAAATAAATAACAAATTTTTTAAAGAGGAAAATTTATATCTGCGTACTCATTGGTCAAAACTCATTGGTCAATTATAAGCGTTAGACAAAGAAATTTCTTTAAGATTTTTGTTTGAATCACAGTGCAAGATTGCGTTTTATTCTTTTGATGACGGCAGAATATCTGCACTAATGATATTTTGCCAGTAATGTGGTGAGCCTTATTTAGAGATCTTTCTAAATGAGTTAAACCCGTATTTACGTAAAATATCCAAGTTTTGTGAAAACTAAGAAAATTTTCTATTAGGCAGATGGGCATGATTGGATTTGAACCCAGTTTCTCCCGTCTACCGATTTTGAGAGTAGAACCTCTTGGTCCCTAATGGGGTTGTTATGCAAGGAAAGAAAACTTAATGTGGCAATATTTCTTATCGTGAGAACATTTAGTTTGATCCAAAATTGCCAAATTACAAACGTCCTATCACTGACCAAAAGATTCTGCTCTCAAAACTGTTTGTCAAAACTGTTTGATGGATATTAAACATCATGTTAGCTTCATAAATGCAAATAAGATGAGCAAGGGTTGAGACACCTGTTTTAGTTACAATTTAGTATTTTTGAAAAAAATATGAATGATCCTCAAATGCTAAATTAGATTTTTGAACTGCTGGCTTAAAACCCAATCACTCCCATCAACTTAGTCATTAGGCGTTTTCGTGGTTTTCTTTGAATCCTGGATGTCCTTGGGTAATGGATTAGGTTCTCTTAAAAAGCCTTCTCTGAGCGCACTCACCCTCACACCTATATCCATCATGCAGTTAATTAGAAGTTATAAAAATAACAACAAAAACTAATTGCAAACCATCATCTCTGATTATAAATGAAATTCAATTTAATATTGCTTTGGAGATGTATTCAATTATTCACCAAATGATGTGTCCACAAATTATTGTTTTTAAAAATCTTTGAATAACTAAAATTGTCGACTATTGCAAAAATTCTTAAACTTTAACAAGGTAAATTTTATAGAGTGTATTCCTACATTTTGCACTGACATTTTGAAAATCTGACCAGAACAACATGATTGTTCGAAAAATGTTTGGAAACAGTCATACTTTCTACTTTATTTCAACATATTTTGACGAGTTTTTTTAAATTATCAACATTTAATCATAATAATGTTTACTGGTTTTAATAACTTAATTATAAATGGCAATTATAATTTAAAATAAATTCCGTTTTTATTGCTAAAAGTGCGGTTCCTTCTGCTATGCCACAGTGCCGTAGCTAGAAATGAGTAATAGAGTGTCTAGGGAAAATGAGGGGGAGAGTGCTCATATTTTTTTTTTCTCTCTGTCTCTCTCTACGACGCAGAAATATAAATTAGTACATATTCACACTATAGTTACAATGTTTCTCATTAAACTGTTGTGATAATTTCATTTTATAAAATAGGATGATGAAAAATTCAACTGTATAACTAGTGCGATACTAAACATCATGGTAGCTTCATAAGTGCAAATAAAATGAGCAAGGGTTGAGACACCTATTTTAGTTACAATTTAGTATTTTTGAAAAAATGTGTAAGGTCCTCTAATGCTAAATTAGATTTTTAAACTGAATTTTATTTGGGTTTTCGGAACATCAATTCATTTAGTGACCTTGGAATCTTTTCTAGGAGAGACTCAAAATTTTTTAGGGAAGGGGGAATCTGAGCCCGTAGCACCCCCTTAGCTACAGCCCTTATAGGTCATCATTTTATATGGTTAAACATCCTACTGCTCTTGGGCCAAATTGGTTGCGAACGCCTAAATATTCGCCAAAGTCTCTTGAGCTGGGAGCTTTGTTCTCCGTGGAGAGGAGTCACCACATGGAGCATTTGCGCTCACGCCGGTTGACGTTCGTTAAGCGGTGCTCGGTCTTTGACGAAAACAAGAGTCAAGGCGACCTCACACAATTGCCAGGAATTTCAATAAATCTAATTGTAAGCTAAAATTGCTAATTTTAAAATTTTAAACTGTTTATTTGATAAATTTTAAGACGGCAAATTAAAGGTTTTGTTCAAATGAGTTCCTTTATTTTTCGAAACAACTGAAAGTTTAACCAGAACAGAATAATGATTGTTCAGAAAATGTTTGGAAAAACTTTTTCTACGATGTTTCTACGATTTCTTCGATGTTTCAACATATTCTAACGAATTTTTTCAATTAGCAACATTTAATCATAATAATGTTTACGTCACATCACATGGTGTACTTCCACTCAAGCCAAGTGACGCTCATTAGGCAGTGTCTGTCCTTTGATGAAAAAAGATTCATGGGCAGAAAATTCGGTGTCATGCGATAACCAGACGCTCCTACTCCACGAGAATATGCTGTCAGTCTATCTTTCCCCAAATTTAAGGGCCCACACGAATTTACTGTTAACGAACAAGTTTTTTTTTTTTTTTTTTTTTTTTTTTTTTTTTTTTTTTTTAACATATACAGGTATTTTATAAATGTATTCTAAGTTCTCTAAAAAGAAAAAAAAATCATATATTATTTCCGCTTAACATAAATTATTATTCCCCTAAATTATACTTTAATTTTCATTTAAAAGTTTTTGTTATCGATACGAAGCCTTGTTCTTAATCAGAATCAAAACAATTTTATTCTTACTTTTTTTTTAACTCATTGAATTTTTATTAAAAAAATATGCATAACACTTTAAAAGTTGTTTAAACGGCATTGTAAAGTCTTTCATATATTTATAGGAAATCTATTTTCTCACATTTAATTCATTTTGAATGATGGAAAAAACATATAATTAAATTACTAGAAAAAATATGTGTGGAAAATAAACATTGGGTGAATGCAATTTACATATTGATTGTTGTAATAGTCATTTCGTTTGTAACAGATGCAAATTTCTTAGGTGGATGAGAAGAGTCCGGGCCAGGATTCGACCTAGGTATGTATTAGTCTAAAGCCGCGAATGCTCTTCCAACTCAACCATCCTGGATGAATACTGGAAGACTATTTCATAAAACCTACCTTAATGATCACACGATCTGGTACTAAAACTAACTTTCTGTTTTTGTTCATGAAAATCGTGATTTATGACGGACAAAATAAAATGTCCCTAAAGTGGCTAATAAAATTTGATTTCAATAAAATTTGGTCGAAACAATCAATTAACAATCAATTTTTGGTAACAATTAATGTTACTAATATTTATTTTTCAGATTTGGAAAAAATAGAAAAATTTAGATATCAAACTGAAAATTAATTGCATAAGTTAATTTCATAACAATTCATTCATTTAATTAATTTCATAACTGCAGAGTTTAAAAAATAGATACATTTACGTTTGCTTTGATTTTACAGTTTTATCATTTATAACTTTTACCTCCAAGCCCTTTCAAAATTCAGTAAATAAATGCAATTTTTTCTTTTTACTTTACTTTTCTTTTCTTTTGTTTTATTTTTTATTTTGCCAGGAACAGATATTGTCTGTTTCATTACTTTAATTATATCTTTGAGGGTTTCCATACAGAACAGGACAGGAAACTTTATTGACCGTAATTATTAATTTGTCAGCAGAGTTAAATATCCATTGCCTAAAAAATTACAACAGGGTATAAACACTCAAAAAAGAGCTACCGAGATTTAAAAAAAAAAAAAAAAAAAAAAAAAAAAAAAAAAACTTTAATTTAGAAGGTTAAGGAATAATGTGCTCTTTGGAAATATTTTTTCTAATAAAACCTTCTTCAAACGACCAGGAAAACTCGTAATTTCTTTCATTTTCTTCAACGATTTTGGTCGTTAACAGAGAGATTTCAACTGGAATGGTCGTTGAATAGAGGTTAAATTAGTAATGAGTTTATGAGGATAAATTTTGCTCCTTTAAAAAAATATTCATTCAGGAAGTGGCATGTTAGTGGAGGTGGTCGCACAGGGAAGTTTCACTGTATAATATATTATAAAAACTACATGTGCTACGAAAAATTAAATTAAAAAACCTGCATAAAAACAGTGTTAAGCCAAGTGAAAATCTGAGCTAGATAAGCAATTACTAACATATCGCGGTATGAAGTTAAATTGAAGTTAATTAGACAAAGAAAAAATATTTAAAAAAATAATTGACAAAGAACAAAAGGATAGTTATCATTTCGAACCACAAGCTTCGTATCATACTATTAACATTATATTAACTACCAAATGTCCGTTTAATAATATGAAAGGATGCATTAAAATTAACGCGATTGATAAATCTCATCTTTAATTGAAGACGTGGTACTAATTGCCATAAAGAAAAAAAAATGCAACGATTCATAAAATCATAATTATGAAAAAAATATCAATAAAATAATGTAGTTTACTCTTTTAATATTTGTTTAATTTGCCAGGATTATACCAATTTGAACACTTAAAGTAAATATTTTGTCACATAAGTCGTTAAGTTTAAGCGTTTTAATATTAACTTCTGCATATTTGAGTTAATTTTGTGGACTTATGCGGAGATCGATAATACTTAATTTGGCTCTCAGAAATCTAATTAAACTTTCGATAGGATTTTCCGTGTCGGTGATCCCATTTACGGCATAGAATTTAAATGCGGTTAAGGAAAACAAATTCGGGCAGGGCATGTTTGAGGAAGGAAAAAAAATCTTTATTGATGTCATAGCAAATTTAAAAATATCTTGCTATATATATTTAATGTGACAGTTTTTTTTTTTTTTTTGTGATACTGATAGAGAATAATATTTTCCTTTGTCAGCACATATAAGAAGTAAAAACATAAAGAGGTGATAAAGGGATAAGAAGAGGATTGTAAGCGAAATTATGAGTTTATATATATATATTTAGAAAGATATTTAGTTTTTTCTTATTCTTTTCTTAAGAAAACGAACAGTTTTAATTATTACTTATGTTGAATTATGGTGCTAATGTTTTCTCTTAAGCATTTAACATATTTTATTATTAATTTAAATATTGTGTTACGTAATAACTTATTTTTTTTAACTTTCACGTGTATGAATTAATGAAAATAAAATATTTATAAACTAATTTCCCTACACTGTAAAAAAAAGAAAACGGACGATTTTACGAATATTGTACTGGTAATAGGGACGCCAGTAGAATTTACTGCTTTTTAGCGGAAAAATTTCCATAAATTCCATAAATTCCATAATTTTTTCTGTTTACGGTATTTTTTGGAATTTACAGAAATTTTTCCGGTAAAAACCGTAAATTGTATTGGCGTACCGATTATCAGTGCAATTTCCGTAAAATCGTCCTTTTTTCTTTTTATTATAATGTATTTATTGTAAAAAATACATATTAATTTTTATGGATGAAATTATTGCACTGGAATATGTAATTATAAATATAAATTACATATTCACATAAAGAGTCTATAAAGCATTTATGTGCTTTATATATACATAAATATATATGCATTACAAGCTTAGAACATCTTTACCTGAACATCGCCGTCAGGAAATGAGGGGCTTACATATAAACGATATCAACTTTTAGCAGTTTTCCACCCCTCCCCCTGTAACGGTTGGGTGCTCGTGCTGGGAGATAAATGCAGACATACTCAGGAATTAAGATAAAAACACAGTTTCTTAAAAACTATAAGGGCTCAAGGGAAGTGGAGCAAGTCTAATTTTCACAACTGAGAATACTACTAAAAGATTAAACTCGTACTCACAGCTCCGGAACTAGCTCAATCGGGGCACCTCTGATTACTTCTCACTATCTTTCGGCTAAGCTGCTAGATAAAATCTAATTAGACAGTTCATGGCTGTAGATATCCTTTATTCACTTTGAGATAATCAAATGCAATTACTATTAAATTTATTACCACCGGCCCATTTCTCTAGTCGAATTCTCAAACTCCTTATCAACTCACTGGAGGCTCGATGCTACTTGATACGACTCTCTCTGGATCAATCAACGCCGCTAGACACACTCTGCTAAACACCAGCGGGAAATCGCCGCTAGAAACACACTTCGCTGACTAATATCGCTAGATACACTCTCTGCCGGCTACCGCCAGAGACACTCCCAGTCGGCCAACGCCGCCAGAGACACACTCCTAGCAGGCTACTGCAGCCAGAGACACACCACACACTCAGACTCCAAGCTTTTATATGCTGCAAACTGAGATACTTCAAATTTACATATTACTACTAACCGCGAGACATAACTGCAGAATCCGAAAGAGACACACAAGCTCTAGAAAGTTAAAGTAAAAGAGAGGATAGATGTCGCTTTTACGCTTACACATGTTAAATTATTGACGTCACGATCTCAAAAATACAAGAGTGTCTTTATGACAAAGGTCACTCCCTCACACCCCTTTACGACATCATACGTTATCATTCTTCGAACACCCACATACCTTTTAATGTCTTTATCAGTGTGTATAAAAGACATTTTATTTCTCTCTGTCTCTGTCTCTGTCTTTTTTTTAAATATATATATATTTTTGCAGTGATATGCAAATACGATTGCACATTTCTTATTCGCACACTTTACTGATTTTAATGAAAATGAGCTAATAAAATATCACTGTTCTATAAAATACATTAAATCAAATAACGCTTTAAAGAAATGCTTGTTATTTCAAAGTATTTATAGTGCTTTTTGTTGCATACTGCTTTCAATCGTAAGGAGTCTTAATTGGATTTGTTCCTTTCTTAGGAGTAAGAAAACTTATAACCAAAACATATTTGCATGATTCTACCTCATTTTGGACTGATAAATGGAACAAATATCATGCCAAACGAGGTTCCTGTGACAACAAACTGTATACACATATAGCAGCAGATTAGAAATGGGGTCATTTTTTTTATTCCATATTTTAGATTAAATACTTTTAAATCATTAAATGGCTTTTAAAAGGATAATAAAAAATACTAATGCAAAGAAACAACAAAAAAATTGTTTCTATCAGAAATGATAACAATATGAAAGTATAAGCTTCCCCTTGCCCTAGGACTATCTTACGACAATAAGCTCCTCCCCCTCCCTTCTCTCTCCAAGTGAATGGAATACCGTGATATATATACAGCCTCTCAGACACTGTAACTATACTATATATGAGAGAGAAACTATACATCGACAAATACCAGCTTTTTATGTATTTTCTATTTTTTGTTCCATAACGGAAAACACGCTGTTGGGTTCAATATGTTTCTAACAGCTTCTAACACTTTTTATTTTACTAAAATCCTGTGGATCCGTTTTATATGCTTTCCGAATGATATGCAGAAGATAAATAAAAGTGCATTTTCACTTTATAAAATAAGAACTCTGAAATATTACATTTTCTAAATTTTAAAAATATATTTATAACTACACTGAAAAAATACAGGTGTTTCTTAATTTACAAAAATGTATTATAATCACGAAAGGAAATATACAAAAATCTATTCCGAGGCATCCAAGATTCTAAAAACCATTCATTTTTTGTTAGAAACCTCAAAGAAAATTTATTTATCAAGTTTATAGATACATTATAAAAATGCAGCTTAACATCTGGCTTTTTGGTTCTGGTTTGATCTTGAACAGTGTGAAAACTTTATTTTAATTTGACTCTCTTATACATTTATCTATTATTTATACTCTGTTTCTTTTTTATTATTTCTAAAATTCTTGTTGTTCCGAGACATAATTTTTTGGTCTTTTCCCTTCACTTTTGTTCTATTTTACTGTTTATACTACTTCTGACAATAAAGTTCGGTGAATGAATTCAGAACGACCGATCTGGCAACACTTGGGAAACAAAACGCTGCACCTGCATAGAGGCAAGTGTAGACCATCCTCCCCCACCGTTGTTTAGTTGAGTGCCGTTTATGTTCTGTGTAAGACGTGCTTTAATAAGTGCTTGTTCAGTGTGTTGGTTCTTAACTGAGAACAAGAAAATGAACGAAAAAAAGATTATTTTAAAGTTTGGTTTTATGCTTTGCCAGACACCGAAAGAAATTTATGAAGGATGGTGCAAATTGAACGCCTACCATACTCACCGGATCTCATTCCTCCAGATTTCTTATTATTTTCGCGACTCAAACTCTCTTTGAAAGAGATTTGACCATATTGCTCACATCCAACGAAATGTGACGAAGCTTTTGAACTTCATCCCAAAAGAAAACGTATTGCGAATTTCCCAGGACATGTATAGCAGATCTCAGCAATGCATACTTATAGATGTCTATTTTGAAGGATGGTATGGTAACTTTCGTTAATATTTTATCTACATTAATGCTACAGGACTATTCGAACTTTATTGTCAGAGGTAGTATTTTAACAATATATGTGCTATTGTTAGACTATGTTAATCGCTCCCCTATCATTTACTATACAATCTATTCATGTACAGAAAATGGAGTACCTCTTTTGCTAGGCATCCCATCAGCCAAATGAACTGTTCACTGTTCATAGTGATCACATCATGTGAAAAATTCTTCTTCGGAAATTAGATACGTGAATTTGAAACTTTGGATTAAATTTGGAGATTAAACTGAAAACTCTGGTACTTTATTTATTTTAATTTATCTTTAGCTTAATATGGCCATAATATATTCCGAATACAGTTCAACAATGTATTTTTTCAAAAATAATGTAATGTACTATACAACTTACCCATATACAGAGAGTGGCTTACCTCTGTTTCTGAGTATCCCATCAGCCAAATGAACTATGTTCACTGTTCACAGTGATCACATCATGTGAAAATTCCTCTTCGGAAATTAGCTACGTGAATTTGAAATTCTGGATCAAATTTGAAGACCAGTCTGGAAACTCTGATATTTAACTTTTATTTTAATTTATCTTGAGATTAATATTACAAATTATCTCATTTTTTTCAAAAATGTGCCTTACCTGGTTATTACAGAAAGCCACAGAAATATACATATGGTCTGGTGTAATTTTCATTTGTGCCTTATAGATACACACACACACACAAAAAAAAAAATAAATAAATAAATAAATAAACGTAACGTACACGTACTTGAAACGAAAACCAAAAACAAATGTTTTTGGTTTTCGTTTCAAGTACGTGATGTTATGCGTATGCCGAAGTTCTTAGCCCCCCTCCCCCCGCAAAAAAACTGCAACGAATATTAGGAGTACATTTTGAAAATACATAGATGTTGCATACTTTACGAATGACTGACTGAAAAATAAATAATAGAAAGTTTTTTAATTTTTATCTGATATTTAGAATGTGATTTTATGCATATTTTAATGAATTTTCCTACTAGCTACAATAAAAGTACTAAAAATCTCATTGCTTGTTAAATTATTGAGAAGTATTTTATGAAAAATGAAAAGCATATTTAATAAAACGGGTCTTTTCTGGATCGAAATTACTTACAGGGAATCAGATTTGGAGGAAAAACAACCATAGAATATGCTTTCTACTCGATACTGTTTTCTTGTCATTACGTTTATTGTTATTTCTTTCCTATTATTCTAAGATATTATTTATTTGAATGATTTGTGGTAATCATTGAAAAGATTGTCGTTGTATTAAACTTTTTACAGAATAACAAATAATGAAAAAAGTGTAACTAGTGGCTCCCCAGCAGAGATATTGCAGAGATATTCGTTACAATCCTTTAAAGTAGCAATAGCGAAACTAAATACTTAAGCTTATTGGATTTATTTAAATCTTAAATGGATTTTAATGCAATTTACTTAATGCTCCATAACACTTAACACCATTTATACTCAGTAATGCTGCTAATTGAGTAATTATTGGGGTTTGTGCTGTGCTACAAATTTAGAAGCGTTTATTTTTCATAGTAGCACTAAAATAAATTTTGCAGACAAAGTTTCTCATGAATGGGTTTCGAGGTATTTCACTTACAGTACTTACACGGATAATTTATGCACAGATATCCTACATACATATCCTATACATATCCTATAACAGCCGCTACATAAAAAAAATTAAATAAAAAACAAATATTTGCATGATTTTTGCATTATGCATTGGGGATGTTGGAGGAGAATTATGTGAAATAATTCAAATATCTTTACTAACGGACTTTCTCTTTAAATGTGGTGAAACTAAAATGAAATGTATTTTTTTTTTAAGTCCATTTGAATCAAAATTTATATCGAATTCAATGTTGTATTTTGAGTGCAAAAAAATGTAATTAATTAATTAATTAGTTAAAAAATAACTAGTGGCATTCCAGTATGAGTATCACAGGTATATCGACTTTGATAACGATCCTTTAAAGTAGTAATACCGAAACTAAATACTTAAACTTATTCCATTGATTTAAATCCTAAATGCGCTTTGATTCAACTTGCTCAATGCTCGCTAACACTGGACGCCATTTATACTGAGTAATTTCGCTAATTGAGTAATTATTGTGGTTAGTACTGAGTTATAAATTTACAAGTGTTTATTTTTAATTGTAGAACTAAAAATAAATTTTAAAGACTAAGTTTCTAATAAATGAATTTTAAGGTATTCTATTTACAATATTTTATGGATAAATTTATGCATAGATACATCCTATAGCAGTCATTATATTTAAAATTAAATTTCAGTAAAAAACAAAGATTTGCAAGGATTTTGCATCAGATATTGAGGATGTTAGAGGCGAAATATATGAAATATCTTAGATATATTTACTAGAAAACTTCCTCTATAAACCTGGTCTGTTTCTCCAAACGAATCTTGAATCAACTGAAATATATCGGTAAATTCGAACTTGTATTTTAACCCTTTGCACTCATATGTCGAATCTGCTGAACATCCATTTTTATTTTGTGAAATATGTTTTTTTCGCCAGTAATAAAGGAATACAAAATATGCTTCATTCAATAGTAAGAAACATATTTTTAAATCAATTTAAATTTTACAGAAATATGATTCAGTTTTAACAGATGTAAATTTTACATGTGGGTGAAATATGTCCGGCACCAATTTTTTTAACTTTCCCTTTGACATTTCAGTATTGTTAAAGGATTATTATTATTATTATTATTATTATTATTATTTATGGAGAATATATTTAAGATCTAATCTTGTACTTTTCCAAAATTTCTATTTTGGTAGCATTTTAATCTTTTATGGTGATAGCATGTATTTTGATAAAGAAAGTTTCCTCGTAAGATAACATTATTGAGTATAGCAAAAGGAATTCGGTTTCAAAATTTCGTGAAAAACATAAATTTCGTTCTTCACACTTATTGAAATGCGATGTTTATGCGAGTTTCACGACGATTTTTTTAATATTTGGCATTTTAAACATATTGGCTTTAAACATTTGATCTTAAATATTCAATTTACTGTCCTTACAGTTTTTTTTTTTAATTTGAGCGATTTTTAATGCGATTGTCAACTTTTTTCTGTTCCGCCCCCCCCCCCCCCACACACACCTTTTTTTTTCTTTTTTTTTCGTAAAATGAATTGTGTTTCAACTTTCAGACTAAAATAATATTTATTTTTTATTCTGGATTTTTCAATGTTAGAAAATTTTAATGCGGTTTCCTATGCATTTTAATTAATTAATTAATTCAATCATTTGTGTGTGTGTTTATTGGTTATTTACTGGCATTATTAAAAAAAATCCGTTTCCAAAGTTCAGCTTAATATAATAGATTTTATCATTACCTATTTTTTTAATTTTTGGCATTTTCAATTAATTTTCAATGCGAATTTTGTATAATCTGTGAAACAAATTCAGTAAAAAAAGTTCCAGCCAGCTAAAGAAAAATTCGCTCTCCGCTATGTGTGAATTTTTTGCTCGCTTATTATTATTATTATTGTATTTAGCATTCCTTTTTATGAGTATTTATAACGTTATTTTTTCTTATTAGTAAAAATTTGTTGATTAATTAATTTTTTAGCCAATGTTGTCGTCTTGTTATTAAGGTCCATTCGGCATTCATATAGTAACTTTTGAATTATTATCAATATTTGTATACAATTTTCAAAGTTTTTTCATGTCTTTGACTGACATTCATAAAAAAGAATTTCTGTTGTTTTGGAGGCAAATCAGTTAGAAATTCAGTAATGTAAATGCTGATATTCTTCATAAAAAACATCAAATACTATTTTTTTTTTACGGAATTGTGTATGCATCTTAAAACATTTAGCTACGTTTATAACATTAAGTTGTCAAATAACATTTGGGAAATGTGTTAGCAAATGTGACAAAATGTTTTAGCTCGAATTATAAAGGTTATCTGAAATATGATCTCTTAAATGAAGTTTTAATATTCATGCCTATGAAATTTCGTATCTCAAGTATAAGGCATGTAATTACTTCGATTTCCCCATTTATCAGAGTAAAACATACACTTAGATAAGATTTATATAAAAATGGCTTCATACTAATATGCATTCAAATATAGCAATAATTACTTTTACAAGTGCCAGTGCAAATTAATATTTACGTTATATATATAGTAGAGCACTTAACAGCTGTTGATTCAAAATATATCTTTCTCGGCCTTATGATTTCCATAAAACCCCAGTTCTGGCCACGATAAGGGTTTTACTTAAAATAATAAAATTTTCTTTTTACATAGTTAATACGAAATATAATATTTACGAAATACACTTTAGGAGCTGATCACGAAACTAATCTCTTAGCTACATAATATTCAACTTGACATTTAGACGATAAAAGTTTATATTATCTTATTACGAAAATAAACTGTATTTCACTATTTACATCAATAATGACAAAGATATTTATATGGTTAGTAATCAATTAGGCAAGTAGAATACACACATATATATGTACAATTTTACAGCCACGTGATACTGTTTGCTGATTTTAAAAGTCTATGCATTGTTTAATTGCATTAAAGTCTACCCATTTATATTCTGATTTTATTGAAAAAAATGAAAATTTTGAAAAACATTGAAAAATATTCAGCGATGTGTTAAAAGAGATCAATTAAAAATGAAATACAAATCGAGATTAAACCCAAACACAATTCATGAAATTAGATTAGTTACATAGAAATTTTGAATTTTTCGAAAATCAATAAAACAAAACAAATAAATTTAAATTAGAATATTCTCACACAATTACATATAATAATAATAAGAAATAGAATAATGAGAATAAAATTAATTTCCCAAGTGAGAATAAAGCTTGAAATTTTAATGCCATATCTGAAACAGCATTTCCCACTTCCGGATTATAAACAGAACATACAAAACACCATAACTGCAATCAAAGATTCTTTACGATCATTAAGTGATGTAGTTAAAACAAACCAATTTCACGTTTACGTAAGTAACATAAAATATCATAAATGGCAATTACAGTTTATCAGCTAATTATCAAACAAATGCCTTAACTACATAAAATTTGACTTGATGTTTTCGCCATTAAAAGTTCCGAAAACCATTAAAATGTATTCCCTAAATAAAGTTTATTATTAACAAAGACTCACGGTTCATATCTATAATGACAGAGCTCGTAACAGGGGTAGTAAAATTATTGTTCGACACTTGACAAGTTAGCCTCGTCATGAGATCCGTTCTCTTGAGTGTCGCCAGCAGTAACTCGTTACGTGCAAATCCTTGAGGGGTGATGTAGTATGAATCGTCCAGCAATTCAGTGTCTTTCCACCACCTGACAGCTGGAGAGGGATCACCTGAAAAAGGAAAGACATTTCGTTATGCGTAGCAGAGGATTTCACAATAAATATTCGATTGCATTTGTTGTATCAGAAGTTAATGATTCCAGGATTTAATAATTGCATATGGATATTATAGCTGGATACTCTAAGAAATTTATATTTAACATATTGGAAATAAATACATTTTGTTTATTTTGGTATTTTAATCCTTATATATAATATATACATATTATACATTATAAATATATATATATATATATATTATATTATATGCAGTCGAACCCCGTTAAAGTGAACGCGTTATATAACGAGCTCTCGGATATAACGAACGAAAATCTTGGTCACACTATTTTTCTAAGACATTTAATGCTAATTTATTCTTTTATGGCGAACCACCGAAATCTGAAGAATCGGCTATAACGAACAAAACTTTTTTCAATCGACCACTTTTATTTTTTTTTAACTTTTCGCAGTTGATGTACATTCTGCATTTGATGCTGATGTATAGGAGCACATAAATGACGAACTTCTCACCATTTCAGGTGTTACAGCAGTTATTCGTGTAATTAGTTTAAGTTTCTGTCTAGTCAAACATTGGAAGAAAGAGTGTTGGAGTCATTTCATGTTTTGAACTAAAAAATTAGTAAAATGTTTATGAAATCGGAATCACATTGAGAAAAGAGTTTCGATTTTTTTGCACCAAAACACTCAGAACAATTAAAGGTAAAATGAATTTATTTTCAGTTGTAGTTAATATAACAAGAATTGTGTATATTTAATGTAATCAATTTTTGTTAATTCATTAATGATCTTATTAAAAATTCGTAATGATATTTAATAGATTTTATCATTTTATTAAATACAACCTTATTGAATACATACAGCGACAAGTGAATTACATATTTTATGAAAAAATTTATTAATGGTTCTGATAGAACGAAGCACCGGATATAGCTAACAAAACAATGGTCCCTTGAAGTTCGTTGTAACGGGGTTCGATTGTGTATATTTAACAGAAATATATGTTATTTATATTTATATATTGTACTGTTATATATATACAGAATGTTCATACTTCCCTGATATATAAACACCTAGCGGTCTAGCCGCTGAACTAATATATAAGAAAATTTAATATATGCACTCGAGATTGGGAAGATTTCAAACAATAGAATTCTCACCATTACGGTTACATAAAAAAAAGAGAATCGAAATTTTTGAATGGCAACACCCATCATTTTTCACCCGAAAATTCATCAAGGCATTGAAAAACCTTTAATGGCGTAGGAGCATACAATGTTAAATGCCGGCATATACGCTTGCAAAAAGAGAACATTGGAAGGAACGAAGGAATGGGAACAAAACATGTTTTTCAACAGCCTTTTTTTTTTCTTGAATTGTGAACTGAGTAATATTGTATGATTTGTTTTAAAATGTGTTTTCTCAGTTTTGATTGTGCACACATAATGAAAAATAAAATATTACAATTTGTTTTATTTTCGCGAATTATACGATACATGGGAACTAATTAGGTTTGTGTGCTAAAATACTTCATAGGCAATTTTAGTCTTTGTCTTGAGTTCCAACGTCTTTATTATTTTTTAATACGGTGATGAATTTGCGCAGGAAAGGGACAAGAGTGTTGCAATTCGACATTTTCAAAATATTTCAATGTAATCGTAAGCATGAGATTGCTATTGTTTTCTATCTTCACGATCTCAAGTGCATAACTTCAAATAACTATATGTGAAAATTTCTTTAGATTGGTTGAGTGGTAAAGCCGCTAGGTGTACATATATCAAGGAAGTTTTTTTTTATGACCACTCTGTACATACATGTGTGTAAACATATGCACAGAGTATAGTGTGCACAGAAAAAAAGTGTTACACACTTTTATTAGCTAATCGTTCAACTATTTTATGTAAATGCATCCTTTCATGCGTATCTGTCAAAATTTATCTAAACATAAATAGTTATATTTATATACTAGCTGTTCTGCCCGGCGTTGCCCGGGTTCATCAAAAAATAGCAAGAATTGCGAAAAAACTTTAAAAATCATAATAAAAACCTCGAAAAATTTAAAAAATACTGCACGAATTTCGTCTAAACTTCGTTGAAAAGGGATGGGCTAGAATTTGAAGTTGGATTATTTTTACTAATGTGGAAAAATCTTACAAATCGCAAAAAAACATTAAAAATCTCATAAAAATATAAAACAAAATTCAAAAATTGTGTTTCAAAATTCGAATAAACTTTGAAGAAAGGAGATCAGAATTTAATAAATTCGGCCAAAAATTGAACCTCTAAAAAATCGAAGTGGGTCGCGAAGAAACGTAAATATCGCTTTAAAAATGGCAAAATTTTCAAAAATCACGGAACTCAAAATTTACTCTACTTGGATAAATGTTTTGAATCTAATTAATTTGATAATGTAAAAAACATTGAAATTCGAAAAAAACTGCTAAAAAATCGCAATAAAAATCTTTAATCGCACAGGAGAAAATTTATCATATTAGCAAAGAAATTAAAAACCGAATTCCTTTTCCGTATCTGAAAAAAATCGCCGTGAACTCAAAAAAAAAAAAAAAAAAAAAAAAGCATACTGCATTAAAAGTTGCTGTAGATCAAAATAAGAGAGCAAAACAATTACCGTAAAGGATAAAAGTTTGAAACCAAACTCTTATTAGTCTAGAAATTTAAAATCGAATACCTTTGAAAAATGTTTAAAAAAAAAAAAAAAAAAAAGAAAAAAGAAAAAAAAAAAAAGACTGAGAAAGCCCAAAAATTGCATTGAAAATTGTAATTAAAGTCGTAAAACATTAAACAATCCCTAGGGTAAAAATTCACTGTTATAATATAAAATATTGCAATCAAGAAATTAACCATATTAACCAAAAAGTTTGAAATCGAAATCAATTTCTGGATGTAAAAAAATCGCCACGGAACTTGAAGAATGGCTAAAAATTACATTGAAAATTGCATTAAAAATAGCTAAGTATTTGGAAGTCAATGTTTAAAAAAATAATATTAAGGCAGGGCGGGGGGGGGACATGGAACGCCAAAATTATATTAAGAGATAAAACGTTGCATTCGAAACATAACTACATTAAACAAAATGTTTGATATCAAAATTGGTTTTGGCCAAGGAACTTAAAAAAATGGCTAAAAATCGTATCGAAAACTATATTAAAAATCGCTGAATATTTAAAAGTCATGGCTGTAAAAATTTAATATTCAGTCGAAAATATTGTAATCGGAAATAGTTCATGAATAAGGAAAAGTCAACACGGAACACCTAAAATCCCCCAAACTAACTAAAAATTACATTGAATATCGCATTAGAAATTGGCAAAATTCATAAAAGGGTGGAGAACAAATTGTACTAAGGTACCCTGGGGTAATAACGCCAGGCGAGTTAATAACGCCAAGTGCTTATATTTTGCATAATTATAAAAAAATTAGGTAAATGACACCCATGTGCTCTGCACAGAAGGGTTTTGAGTCATATAAATCGCAAAAAACAGCTTCAAGTTAATTTGTTTCATTTTTAGGTCTTATTGTTTTTGCAAACAACTAAAATTAACGCTTGATCTAAAATTTGCGAGATACGTTTTGTGATGTGAAGACTATCTTTTTTATATGGAAACACTTTGCTAATTACATAAATTTGTAGTACATTTCATGGACTTTCAAAATGTTGTTGAAGATTTTGGATACCTTCTCGAGATAATTTTTAATTTAAATTGTACAGCGCATTAACTATACAGGGGTAATTACGCCAATCCTTGGCATTAATACCCCGGTTGATTCCCTACAGTGGCCGAGGTACATCCTAAATACTGATTCAAATAAACACAGTTAAAACTGTGCAATGTTTCTAATAATTCTATTTAAGCGGTCCTTTTTAAGCAAAAAGAAGCTCACGGTCTGATATTCTTTTGCCTCATCCTCCCCCCCCCCCCCACACACACCAACCTTTTTCTTACCCTTTCACAAAAAATTGAACAAATTCAAAAGCTTAGAATGCAATTTGTCAATTTCTAAGTTTGTAGACTTTGTATTTTTAGAATTGGGCAATCTACATGCAATTATCCCATCTTATTTCATAGTTTTGTTTGCATGGCGTTATTACCCATATAGGTGGGTAATAACGCCAAATAGCATTGATCAAGAAATCACGCCATTACATTTTATGAATACATATCTGTTAAATTATTTTTTTTTATATAGATAGTCAATGAGTTGCTGTATCAGATCCTATATTTGTTTGAAAAATACAATCTAAAACTAAGCATGAAAATTGGTAGAACCTTAACGTGGCGTTATTACCCCAGGGTACCTTATTTATGCTAAAAGTTAGAAACCGAAATTCTTTTAGTGATGTCAACAACTGACACAGAACTTGAAAAATCACTATAAAACAGATTAAAAATCAGTAAAATTCAAAAATTCGGACAAAATTTGCCATAGTAAGATAAACATTTATATTAAATTCCTGCAGACATAATTTACCATAGCGGGACAAAACACTGAAATCTGAACTCTTTCATTTGTTAAAAAATATCGACACAAAACTTGCTAAACATTTTATTAAAATACAAAAAAAATCTGAATCATTGATGTCAAAATTTACAACATTAAGCTACAAATTATTTAAAAATTTCTTTTCCAATTGTGAAAAAATCTCCGTGGACTCAAAAACATCAAAAAATTGTATTCAAAAATTCATTACAAATCGTTTCAAATTTAAAAATAGCGGGGGGACAACATTTACCTTAATAGAGTAAAATAGTGTAATCTGAATTATTTCTTAAATACGAATAAAAAAATCGGCGCAAAGCGTGACAAATAATGAAAACATTGCTAAAAATAGCATTAAAAATCCCTAAATTTCAAAATTCGTAAATGAAGTGTAAATGTTTGAAATTAATTTCCTTTTCAAAATTTCAAAAAATAGCCGTACGATTCAAAAAACGAATACAAAACCATTGAAAAATTCATTGAAAATCGCTAAATGTAAATACATCCCGTGAATAAAAAAAAATATTCTAGTCGTGTAAAACGTAGCAATCATTCTTTTTTACATGAATTACAAAAAAATCGACGCAGAACACAAAATATATCAAAAATCACATTGAAAATCGACAAAATTAAAAAAAAGGAAAATTGTGAAATTTACTATATTAGGCTAAAAGTTTGAAACCAAAATAATTTTTTAATTGTTAAAACACCACTGTGGTGGGGATCGAAAAAAATAGTACTAAATCGCATTAAAAAGTTCATTAAAAACGCATTGAAAAATGCACTAAATATCGCAAGTTATTTTTTAAATCGCAGTAATCAAAATTTCATCAAACGGATAAAACATTCTAATCGAAAATCTGAACTATTTGATTATCCGGTTGACCAAGAAACTATCTGGGTCAAACCATAAGATTAAACTACAATAATGGCGGATCGTAAATTCCATATTCACTTGCCATTAAACATGTTACATATGTTTGTTACGTCATCAAGTGGTTTTTACTTCTTATTTTTATATGTATTTGTATTAATGTTTTTCTAAATTATCTCTTCTTTCATTATTTAACATAAAAATTACATCTATTTGCATAATTTGGCTTGTTTCACTTGGCAAGAAAATTGAAGTTGGATTATTTTTACTAATGTGGAAAAATCTTACAAATCGCAAAAAAACATTAAAAATCTCATAAAAATATAAAACAACATTCAAAAATTGTGTTTCAAAATTCGAATAAACTTTGAAGAAAAGAGATCAGAATTTAATAAATTCTGCCAAAAATTGAACCTCTAAAAAATCGAAGCGGGTCGCGAAGAAACGTAAACATAAACGCTTTAAAAATGGCAAAATTTTCAAAAATCACGAAACTCAAAATTTACTCTTTGGATAAATGTTTTGAATCTAATTAATTTGATAATGTAAAAAGCATTGAAATACGAAAAAAAACTGCTAAAAAATCGCAATAAAAATCTTTAATCGCACAGGAGAAAATTTATCATATTAGCGGAGAAATTAGAAATTAAAAACCGAATTCCTTTTTCGTATCTGAAAAAAAATCGCCGTAAACTCAAAAAAAAAAAAAAAAAAAAAAAAAGCATACTGCATTAAAAATTGCTGTAGATCAAAATAAGAGAGCAAAACAATTACCGTAAAGGATAAAAGTTTGAAACTAAACTCTTATTAGTCTAGAAATTTAAAATCGAATTCCTTTAAAAAATGTAAAAAAAAAAAAAAAAAAAAAAAAAAAAAAAGACTGAGAAAGCTTAAAAATTGCATTGAAAATTGTAATGAAAGTCGTAAAAGATTAAAAAATCCCTGGGGTAAAAATTCACTGTTATAATATAAAATATTGTAATCAAGAAATTAACGATATTGACCAAAAATTTTGAAATCGAAATCGATTTCCGGATGTAAAAAAATCGCCACGGAACTTGAAGAATAGCTAAAAATCACATTGAAAATTGCATTAAAAAGTAGCTAAATATTTGGAAGTCAATGGTTAAAAAAATAATATTAAGGCAGAGCGGGGGGGGGGGTTATGATCGAAATCATTCATAAATTACAAAACGTAAGCATGGAACGCCAAAATCCTATTAAGAGATAAAACATTGCATTCGAAACATAACTGCATTATACAAAATGTTTGATATCAAAATTGTTTTCTGAATGGGCAGAAAATCACCAAGGAGCTTAAAAAAATGGCTAAAAATCGTATTGAAAACTATATTAAAAATTTCTGAATATTTAAAAGTCATGGCTGTAAAAATTTAATTTTCAGTCGAAAATATTGTAATCGGAAATCGTTCATGAATAAGGAAAATTCAACCGGAACACCTAAAATCCCCCAAACTAACTAAAAATTACATTGAATATCGCATTAGAAATTGGCAAAATTCATAAAAGCGTGGAGAACAAATCGTACTATTTATGCTAAAAGTTCGAAATCGAAATTCTTTTACCGATGTCAACAACTGCTACAGAACTTGAAAAATCACTATAAATCAGATTAAAAATCAGTAAAATTAAAAAATCCGGACAAAATTTGCCATAGTAAGATAAACATTTATATTAAATTCCTGCGGACATAATTTACCATAATGGGACCAAAATATCGACACAAAACTTGCTAAACATTTTATGAAAATACACAAAAAATCTGAATCATTGATGTCAAAATTTACTACATTAAGCTACAAATTATTTAAAAATTTCTTTTCAATTGTGAAAAAATCGCCGTGGACTCGAAAACATCTAAAAATTGTATTCAAAAATTCATTACAAATCATTTCAAATTTAAAAATAGCGGGGGACAACATTTACATTAATAGAGTAAATTAGTGTAATCTGAATTATTTCTTAAATACGAATGAAAAAATCGGCGCAAAGCGTGAGAAATAATGAAAACATTGCTAAAAATTGCATTAAAAAATCACTAAATTTCAAAATTCGTAAATGAAGTGTAAATGTTTGAAATTAATTTCGAAATTTCAAAAAATAGCCGTGAGATTCAAAAAACCAATACAAAACCATTGAAAAATTCATTAAAAATCGCTAAATATAAATACAACCCGTGAATAAAAAATATTCTAGTCGTGTAAAACGTAGCAACCATTCTTTTTTACATGAATTACAAAAAAATCGACGCAGAACACAAAATATATCAAAAATCACATTGAAAATCGACAAAATTAAAAAAAAAGGTAAACGGTGAAATTTACTATATTAGGCTAAAAGTTTAAAACCAAAATAATTTTTTAATTGTTAAAACACCACTGTGGTGGGGATCGAAAAAAATAGTACTAAATCGCATTAAAAAGTTCATTAAAAACGCATTGAAAAATGCACTAAATATCGCTAGTTATTTTTTAAATCGCAGTAATCAGAATTTCATCAAACGGATAAAACATTCTAATCGGAAATCTGAACTATTTGATTATCCGGTTGACCAAGAAACTATCTGGGTCAAACCATAAGATTAAACTACAATGATGGCGGATCGTAAATTCCATATTCACTTGACATTAAACATGTTACATAAGTTTGTTACGTCATCAAGTGGTTTTTACATCTTATTTTTATATGTATTTGTATTAATATTTTTCTAAATTATCTCTTCTTTCATTATTTAACATAAAAATTACATCCATTTGCATAATTTGGCTTGTTTCACGATTGATATAATTTGGCGAAATTGGTCGACAGGATAATCACGTAGTAAAAGGAAATCCTTTATAGATAATAAAAAATCGACACGGAACACAACAATTCTTGAAAAATCGCGTTAAAAATCTCTAAAATTATATTAGATTAAAAGTTTGAAATCAATTTTTACTTCCGAATATCAAAAAATCACCATAAAACTCGAAAAATTTCTAAAAATTGCATTGAAAAGTGCATTAAAAATCACTAATATTAAAAAATCACAGTGGTCAAAATTTACTCTAATAGAATAAAACGTTGTAATTGGAAATATCTCATGAATGACAAAAATCCGATATCAAACGCAAAAAATCTCGAAAAATCGCATTAAAATTAGCTGAAATTTATAAATCTTAACAGGTAAAATTTAATACATCAGCCTGAAAGTTTTAAGCAAAATTCCTTTTACTAATGTCGAATAATAGCGGCAAAATTTACATTAAATAATTCACTAAAAATCCAAACATCGTTGCACGAAATCCAAATAAATTATATTGAAAAGAGAAGAAAATTCACTAATTTAGGTCGAAAGAATGAAACCGCTTTCCTTTTCGCTAATGTGAACAAATCGCCTCGAAACCCACTAAAATTCGCATATGAATTAAATTTAAAAAACTGAAAATCGGCCTTCAAGGTGTAAATTTTCATACATAACTTCGTGCAGCGGTCTCTCCAGAGCATCGCAAATACTTTAAAAATTTTAACATGCGTTATAAACTACCTTAAAGTGTAAAACAGATCTCCTTATTACATTTCCTAATTTTGTTCGCGCCCCTCCTTTCACGCACCCTGAAATATGTCACACCATTCTTTGTTTACATTTTTTATCATGTATTATAAACCATTTTAAAATTTAAAATAAATCACATTGTTGTATTTCCAAATTTTAACAAAATCGCGTTCTGTTAGTTCCATTTTTCACCACCAGCTAGCGCACTCTATTCTCCAAAAACTTTATCAAAACGATACTCTGTTAAACAACCTATCAGGTGATCTATTACTCGAGGGGGTAGAGGTCTTAAGCAAGAATTTAAGATATTTTATGAAATTGCAATTCGAAAATAGTGGTAACTAAATTTTTGACATTTTAGGTAAATTTCGCAAAAAAAAAAAAAAAAAAAAAAAAAAAAAAAACTACTTAATGCATTCTCAACAGCTTAAGATTTTGATAGAACAACTATGAAAAAAATAGATGCTAAACGCAAAAAATCTTGAAAAAGCGTTAAAAATCATTGAAAATCGCATTGAAAATCGTTAAAATCTAAAATTCGTAACAAACACAAAATTTACGGCTAAAAGTTTGAAACGGTTTTCTTTTTATCAATCTCAAAAAAAAAAAAAAACGCAAAATGAGAAAAACATTAAAAATCGCATTAAAATTTCGTTAAAAATTCAAAAATCGCTGTACAAATTCCAAATAAACTTTGTGGAAAAGAGAAAAAAAATTGCTATATTGGGTTAAAAGAGTGAAACCGTATTTCTTTCACTAATGGGATAAAACTGCAAAAAGAACGCTAAAAATCGCCTTCAAAAAATTATCAAAAAAATCTAAAAAATTTGAAAATCGGGCTTCGAGGTGCAAAACTACATGTATAAAAGTACCTTCCCTCCACATTTTGTAACTCTACGTACAGCAGACTCTTCAGAACAGCGCTGACACACACACAAACTTCTCTTTATTATTATAGATTTAAAAAAAAAAGTTCTATTAGTTCCATTTTCCACCACCAGGTAGAGCACTCTATTCTTCAAAACCATACTCTGTTAAATAACCTATCAGGTGATATATAACTCGAGGGGGTAGTGGTCTTAAGCAAGAATTTAAGATAGTTTATGAAATTGCTATTCGAAAATAGTGGTACCTTAATTTTTGACATTTTACGTAGATTTCACAAAAAAATACTACTTATAGCATTCTCAACAGCTCAAGTTTTTGATAGAACAGCTATGAAAAAAATAGATGCTAAGCGCAAAAATCTTTAAAAAACGTTAAAAATCGCATTGAAAATCGCATTAAAAATCGTTAAAATCTAAAAATCGTAGCAAACACAAAATTTAGGGCATTAGGCTAAAAGTTTAAAACGATTTTCTTTTTATCAATCTCAAAAAATAGCCGCAAAATGAGAAAAAACACTAAAAATCGCATTAAAAATTCGTTAAAAATTCAAAAATCGCTGTACAAATTCCGAATAAACTTTGCTGAAAAGAGAAAAAAAATTGCTATATTGGGTTAAAAGAATGAAACTGTATTTCTTTCACTAATAGGATAAAAACGCAAAAATAACGCTAAAAATCGCCTAAAAAAATTATTTAAAAAATCTAAACAAAAAATCGAAAATCGGGCTTCGAGGTGCAAAACTACATGTAAAAAAGTACCTTCCCTCCAAATTTTGTAACTCTACGTGCAGCAGTCTCTTCAGAACAACGCTGACAGACAAACATCCTTCTCTCTTTATTATTATAGATACAAACTTGTATCAGAGCAATTCCATCTCAGCTCAGGCAGGGCATGTCAATTCACCGTCACAGATTTTTTTCAAAAAAATTCAGTAGTTAGAACTAAGTGATTTATAAAATTTCCTAAAAGGATTTTTCCCTAAAAAATTTATTTTTCTGATTACAGCACTTTAAAGTTCATGATAAAATTGGTAGTTTTCAGAAAAACTGAAAAATGGTTCATTTTGAAATGAACACAATACCAAACATATTCAACATATTAAGTCAATTTATTTTTTATAAACAGTTATTAAACAGAAGTTTACTTTGGCATAGTTTTAAAAAATATAGTGACATTTTTACTTAATTAAAAAAATTAGATTTTAAGTACAAAAAATATAGTTATTAGTAAATTTAAGATTTTTTTTTTCAGTATGAAAAAAATATTTTAAAGCTAAACATTGATGGCAATCCAAAGACCTTTAAAGGGAGTTTTACAGTAAATTTTATTTTAACTCTAAGGTGCTTACAACTTTTGTAATTCAATTTTAAATTATGCAAAATTTTGTAAAATCACTACTTTTGACATGCAATTTCTCAAAAACACCATTTTTTAAAATTCTGATAATATGCTCAATTCATACCTTATTAGTCTCTAATAAATACCTTACAAGCAAATCGTGTGTTTTTGCTTAGAAAATTTTATGTGATTTTTTGAAAATAACATGTTGTGTGTATTTTTCAACAGACCACAAAGTCAAGCTCTTTCTTATTTAACCGAACTTGTAATGTAATTAATATTTCAAACTAAAAAATACATCACTAGTACATAATTATTACTATTAAATTATAGCTAATCATTTGATTAAGTTTAAAATTGCGTAAAATACAGCCAATAATAAAATTAGTATTGATCATATGTCATTTCATTCCATACTCATAAATGTGTTAAATTCCTCTACAGTGTGTTAAATATTTTGTTATGTAGTATGGGTATAATATATTAATATGCAAATACATACATTACAGCTGAATTATATTTTTTTTCAAGTTTAAGTTTCTTCCAATCAGTTTTTTTTTTTCCTCAAAAAACCAGAAGATCAAGCTTTTTCTTATTTCTCTGAATTTATAATATTATTTTTTAATGAAATAATAATTATATGCACATTATTATGGCAGATAAATATAAGCTAATCTTCAAAAATTCCTTTTCATAAAATTAAATAAGCCAAGCCCCTTTAAAAAAAATCTGTGCTTGTGATGCATTTTGACTTTGCTGAAAATTACTCACTAATATTGCCAAATGAAGTACAAAGCTACCATTGGCAGAATACTCAGATATCATTATTTACCTGCCCAGCATATTTTAGAGAAGAAATAAAGAGTTTTATCATAGTTCCTGATGATTAACTCATGATACAGCTCATGCTGTTTGTGACATAGAAAAAGTAAAAAAAGAATTATTTAAGTTGTACCAATTACAAACGCTGGAATCACCTGTGTATATATCAGATGGAGCTGGAGCACATTTTTAAAACAAGTAGCAGTTTTATGAATTGCACAAAAATAAAATTGTACTGAAGTAGTGGATATTTTCCGGTACTGTCCACGTTAAAAGTGCATGTGATGCTATATTGGGGAGTGAGACAAGCACTATGCAACAAAATTTAATCTCCAAAAAGAGCCAATAAAAGCTATCCAAGATTCTGTCTCATTTGTTGCTGAACTATCTTCTTTGCTAAAAAATAATATTCTAGTCCGCGTTATTCTGTAAAACCCATACCGAACATGGTCCATAGCTAAGCATTCCAGTGGCCAAAAGAATCTGGAAAGAAAATTTATGAATGTGCATTACCATTGGAAAATGTGCTTCTAGAAACAGAAAAACCAGTTACAATAGGACAATCTGAGCGACTTCATACCTTCAACGATAAGGAGTTGAAATTAATTTAAGAAACCTTCACTACCTAATTCTTCTGTTATGTATCTATTTGCATATTAATATATTATATCCATACTATATAACAAAATATTTTACACACTGTAGATGAATTTAACACATTTATGAGTATGGAATGAAATGACATATGATCAATACTAATTTTATTATTGGCTGTATTTTACGCAATTTTAAACTTAAGCAAATGATTAGCTATAATTTAACAGTAATAATTATGTACTAGTGATGTATTTTTTAGTTTGAAATATTAATTACATTACAAGTTCGGTTAAATAAGGAAGAGCTTGACTTTGTGGTCTGTTGAAAAATACGCACAACATGTTACTTTCAAAAAATCATATAAAATTTTCTAAGCAAAAACACACGATTTGCTTGTAAGGTATTTATTAGAGACTAATAAGGTATGAATTGAGCATATTTTCAGAATTTTAAAAAATGGTGTTTCTGAGAAATTGCATGTCAAAAGTAGTGATTTTACAAAATTTTGCATAATTTAAAATTGAATTACAAAAGTTGTAAGCACCTTAGAGTTAAAATAAAATTTGCTGTAAAACTCCCATTAAAGGTCTTTGGATTGCCATCAATGTTTAGCTTTAAAGTATTTTTTTCATTCTGAAAAAAAATCTTAATTTCACTAATAATTATATTTTTTGTACTTAAAAACTAATTTTTTTAATTAAGTAAAAATGTCACTATATTTTTTAAAACTATACTAAAATAAAATTCAGTTTAATAACTGTTTATAAAAAATAAATTGACTATATATGTTGAATATGTTAGGTATTGTGTTCATTTCAAAATGAAGCGTTTTTCAGTTTTTCTGAAAACTGTCAATTTTATCATGAATTTTAAAGTGCTGTAATCAGAGAAATAAATTTTTTAGGGGAAAATCCTTTTAGGAAATTTTATATATCATTTAGTTCTAACTACTGAAATTTTTTGAAAAAAATCTGTGATGGTGACTTGACGCATATCAGTACTGTCTGCCTGAATTGAGATGGAATAGCTCATCAATTAATGTACATGTATCTCTCGCAAGCATAATATTTTTAAAAGACCTTTATATACTTTCATGAAACTTCAAATAAAATATTTCAATTCAGTTTGCGTTATTTGAATTATTTTCTAGCAACAATGCATGATTCTAAAATTCAAATGAAGATCTCAAGTGATAAAAGTGGTAACTAAAACAATTATCATTTTAAGAAAATAATTTGTAAAATGTCTTGGATCTTTGATTGCATTTATTATCAAATGCCTTCTTTATTAACTAAAATATCTGTGAGTATTAGGGTTTTTTTCAAACTGTTATTTAAAGACGGTAGTAGAGCCACTATTAATATATTAGTGGGTATACAGTAAATATCTATGGCTACAATATAGGTATTCTACTCAGTAAAGAAAAGCCATGATGATATATGCATTTTAAATTTTAAAATCAAATGCAAACAAATTCAAGATATTGGAAAAGGGAAAACAGTTAAATTATAATAATGGTTACTTAAAATTGATAAACACGTGAACTTTTAAATGCCTTTTATGTAAAATATAGAAAAGAAATTTAGTGTCCAAAGTTTCTCAACTAAACTTTAAAAACTTACAAAGATTAACTGCTATTTGTAAAATGCTAACTAAGTCACTCTTCACGAGTTTTTGTTAAGATAAAAATGTAGATGATATAAAGCTTTACTTCAACAATTTTAACAATGACATAAACAGGAATACAACTACAAAAATATTTTTGGCACGAATGCCAAGATGTATAGCTCACTAACATTCATAGACTTATGCTAAAAATAGATTTCTGACAGAAGATATACCTCTTTAATAAGTTTAAATATGTAAAATGAATAATTATTCTTAAAACTTTCGCTTCCACTATGTTAATAGAATTAACTTTTTTAATAATAAGAGATAAGATATACAGCGTGAGCTTGGGTGGGGGAGGTGATAATATTACAGATGCTTTGTCGGGGCTTGGCCAATAAAAGCTTTAAAGACGCAGACGGTTTGGACATACATATACATAATGACAAAGGGGAATTACTCTATGTGCCATCGGCTTTTAAAGCATATATAAGAAATTTTAATGATATACCTGTGTAATGCAACACCCAGTATCAGAATAAAAGCAATAAAAGTCCCACTAAAATAGCAAATAAAGCCTTTGTGCAAAAATGTTTAGAGATAGACTACCAACGATTATAAATGTACAAATAAAGTATGGAAACGGAGCAAACAGTTGTTTTGAATCTACTATCGAGATTCTTCATCAGTGCAAAACTCAGCGAGCTAGACAAAGCAAAACTGAACAAAGAGACAGATAGACAAGCGCTTATATACCCGCTACGGGAACGATCCTGCCTAAAGAAAAGCAACCAATGAGACGATGATGAATGAACAACTAGGTGGACAAGTAGCGACATCTACCGGAGAACAAAAAAAAACTAAAACTATAAAGCGAGGGGGAAAATAATAATAATAAATAATAATAATAATAATAATATAATAAAAAATAAAGTTAAAGAAAAATAAAATAAAATAAAATAAAAAGATAAAAAGCTCGCTGTCTAGCTCGCTGAGTTTTGCACTGATGAAGAATCTCGATAGCAGATTCAAAACAGCTGTTTGCTCCCTTTCCATACGTTATTTGTGCATTTATAATCGTTGGTATTCTATCTCTAAACGTTCCAGTGGTAAAAGCAGACTAATATAATTAGAATTAATCAAATGAATACTATAGGTTTCGTGATTTGTACAAATTGAAAGGAATATTACTCCCATGTCTTTCAAAGTTCATTACAAACTTATTCTGAGAAACGCGACACGGTCCAATGTGGCTCGCGGCATTATGGTTTTATGACCTCCTTTCGAAGCGCGCTTATAAACAATAATTTTGTTTCAGCTACACTGTGAAAAGAAAAGATTGTTACTACAATACATATAATTTTAAAATTTACCAAATGAAGTTTAATTATGCGTCACTATTATTATTAATACTGAATTCAGTTAATCGTTAACAGATTAGGATAAAATTATAAAAGACAGTTATCCAGAAAAGCAATATTTGATAATATTTAGTCTTTTCATCTCTCAGAACTTTTATGGTAAAAGAGTGATTCGACGCAAAATGAGGAAATCAGCCGTGGCTGACACGTAACGGATTTTAATGAAATGTAGCATATAAATAGATTATATGTATTTATGAGTAGAGGCAAAATAATAGATTTCAGGATTGTTTCTTTAAGTACGAAAACTTTCATTAAAAATTGATATAAATTCGAGGTTTTGTCTAAATTCTTGAAATTTAAATTTTGATTAAAGTTGATTAAATTAAAATTTTGATTAAAATTGTTTAGATTAAATTTTTGTTAACTTAAAGATCATAGAATATTATTTTAGATTTACACATTTATGTTTTATTTCAAGGTATTTTGAAAATCTCTATTTATATATAAACTGAATCTGTTGATCAAATTTTACCAAAATCTGTTACTATTTGCATACGACTTTTTTCTTTTTTAATTTTGCTCATTTTAAATGGAAATGACGTATACCTACCTATTTATGCTTTTCTTGTATATACAACAATACTCAACCCTACGCTCTGTAGTTTTTAGAAAGCCTTATTATACTTTTAGCAATGATTTTTTTAACAATACAGTTAATAGTGGAAATATTTATTGTACGGAACCCTCTGAATCGTACTTAACCGTTTATTTGAAGAAAAAAAAATGCAGTATTGGTGTAAATTTTTTTGAGCTAAATAATTTATTGAATGTGTTATCCTTAAAACACTAAGATTTTTTTTGTGTTTACAATAAAATATTTTGCTTAGGAATATTTTTCTGATTCACTTTTCCACTTATTGTATAAACTGCGTTAACCATATTTTTTTAGAGTATCAACGAAGTTTCTTAACTAATATAAAATTTTATGCTTTCCAGGATAAACATTTGAAATATCTATTTTATCATTTGCTACTAAAATACTACAAACATTATCGTACAAATGATATAAATATTTAAAGGAAAGGGAGACAAATAATGCGTTTATTGAAGATTTAAAGGATATTACAGGAAACAAAACAAGTAAAAGTAATTGAAAGTTTCATACAATTTATCGAAAATAATAATATTATAAATCGCATTGTGCAATCGTATTTTTTATTGGGTAAAAATCGCATATTGCAAATCAACATTCTGTGGAATAGTTAAAAGATGCATCTATATCTCAATGTGAGTTCAATTCTGAAATTTGCAAAAAAAGCTTGTATTTATGTCTGCAGCTGTATAAAAGCTGTAAAAAGCTGCAATTATGTATAAATGTCAATACTTTAATTTTAGAAATTCTCAATTTATTCGTATTTTCATTGTATCTTTATGCACTATACATTTTTAAATACGATTGAAAAAAAAATCATCGATATTTATCCATACAAAATATAAATTTATATATTTTTTGAAACAAATTAAGGAAAGAAATACATAAGTGTTTTAAATATTTGTGAAATTTTGAAATATATGAACTATTACTTATCAAATATTACATAAGATAAGAACATTTTAGGTTTTAAAAGTTATAGAGAAAATCCCATAAATATATTTTTTTCAGTTTAAATAAAATTATTGCACGTTTGCTTCGATAACTGTAAAACAAGACTGAAAATATTTCTTTAATTTTTTATTTAGTTAAACATACTTTATAAACCGAAAACTATTAAATTTCTTAATGTATTTTGTATGATTTTCGTACACCAAATTTAACATCCGTAGGAATTTACTTCAGTTTTTATTCATTGAAGAATTATTATGCTGTTTAAAAATTTCAGGAGAAATATTTTAAAATATTAATTCATTGAATAAAAGGAAGTAGTATTTAATTAATATTTTAAATTCTATACATTAAAATAATTATTCTGAATTTTAAATTCATTTCGCCCACTTCTAAAACAAAATATTTATTTTATTTTATGTTTTTGTTATTAATCTGTTAAACAGTTAATTAACATTTCGTACTTTATATAAATGTAAGTTGTCTGTAATTAAAAATCAGAGGTTTTTTAGTATAGGTTAATTTTAAAGATTTAAAAAAATGTAATGAATATCTAAATAAAACTTTTCTTAAAGAAATAGCATTAAAGAAGGGACTAATTGCAGAAGATCATTTTAAACATTTATTTGCGTTCCTGGAAATAAAAATGTAAAAGAAGTCCAGAAGTTTATTCTCGGCGTTTCATCTCACTGTCTTTTCCAGAACAATCGGTTTAATGCTTACTAAATGTGACTTATTCTTAAACAACTATGTTAAGTTATTCTAGATTAATTTTAACACAGTTATATTAATTGGAAAATCAATCATACGAGATTTAAATATTATCATTATAAATTATATCAAATATAAATTTACATCCTATATTATTTATTTACCACTTAGAATGAATGTGTTAAAATCAATTTAGTGTAATTACTTATTTAGAGTTTTCCGGAAATACATTATCTGCAATTCATTCTGCAGAGCAGATTCAAATTCTGATCAGAAGATAATGCTAAATAAGTTTAGCTGGGGGAATTTCATTGAACAGATTCGTCCGGGATACTTCAGATGGTAGACTTTTGGCGACTTCAGCTTACAGATAGCTGGTTCGATTTTTGGTTCGGACATTTTTTGTCTATTTGAATTTATTTCTCATGTGTTAAGGTACTCCTAACACATTTCTTATGAAAATGTCTTGAAAGTTAATTTATAAAAGTATTCGAATTTGTATATTTCCTAAGCAGATTGTTGATCACTGATATTTTAAATGAACTGGAGCCCAGACCTGAATTTATAAAACATCGAAAGAAGCTTAGACTGTAAGAAGAATCTTTATTTGGGGCTTAAGAGGGGATTTGTTGCAATATATCTAGTAAGTTTAAACCGCAAATGATAGTAGATTAAATAAAAAGCAACAATCATCAAATTAATGTATTTTCACTAATCGTGATAAATTATCAAAAATATTCAAATCTGACAGATTAATCAAGACTTTATCTGTTATTTTTATCAGTATTTTATGCAATATCCAATGAATACTTCAAGACACTGTAATAATACATACATTAATATAGAGACTTAAATCCTCAAGATCATTTACTTTAAATGTATTAAAAATGCACTATAGACATACATACAATAAATACAATAAACACATATAGAGTGAAAAATTAGTCGCCAGGTATAGAACCCTACAACACAACGTTCTAGGCTGTCGCTCTAGCAGTAAGCTACTCCGGCCGATACATGGGTCTGCAATTCCTCACTGATAAACCAAGTTGGTAAAATCCACCTATTAGACTTTCGACAATTTGATTTATTAGTGAGAAATTGCAGACTCCTGTATCGACCGGAGTGGCTTTGTAGTTGATCGATAGCCTAGTATTCACTGGTTCCGATTCGATTGCTAATTTTTTGCTCCAATTATGTTTTTAGAATGAGCAATGCGAATCTTCTACAAGTTTACACAAATTGCATTTTGTTCTTACACTTTACAAAGAAAAAAAACTATTCAGCATTTTTATTTGAAATTAAACATAAAAATAAATTATGATCTGAAGATATGCACAATATCATTTTTTTTTTTACAGAATTACCTTAAAAATTTTATTATTTTAATTAATTTATTTTGCATGTTTTTCCATTACGGACGCATTTTTACAAATAAAAAATGAAACACGTATATTTTCAGAAAATAAATAAATAAATCATAGAGTTAGTAATTATAGATAGAATGATGATTAAATAAATAAATAAATAATCAGTTCTGTCGCAAACGATCGCCAAGTTTGCAGCCGACTTGGCGATATAGCGCCAAATTTGGCGATCAAAATTACTCGCTAAAAGTAACATTAACTTGGCGATATCTCTGATATTTTGCCAAATTTCCATAAACATTCAATGAAAACCGAGAGATTTGCTTTCTTGCAGAAAATCAACAAATTGAAACATTTTAATGTAACAAAACTTTGATTATGAATAGAGATTAATTTGGGGCTTGAAGATACTTACATCATTTTGTTTAAATTCAATTACACAATTTATTCTCATTATGTACAATTATTTAAAAAGACGATATTATGATTTTTTTTCGTAAATTGGCAACAACAAAATTGTAAACAAATAAAATTAATTCTTAAAACTAATTGCTATCATAAATAAAAATTACTGAGAAAGTTCTTAGTTATTTCGCTGGATTTACATTTCTGAAATTAAAATGCGCTAAAACATAAAATACGTATTTGTTAAAAAATAAATAGATAAATAAATAAAAAGTTGTTACTTTTACATATTTAATTATCTTATAAAATAATGCTTCGCGGATCCAAATAAAGCGTGGCTTTTGCTAATTGTATGTATATTTGAAGATTATTTGTATGTACATTCAATAGTTGAATGCAGGCGTTATTAATGTGTGTATGTGAGCATTAAAATCATTTACTTATTTATATTTTTTTTAATTATAGATTATAAATTCAATTAAAATGTTTTTCATTCCCTTATATGAAATATGTGATTTTTTTATGTAGTTGCTATCATATATCATGAAGTTACATATTAGTTGCTGTTATGAAGTCTCATTGAAAGACAAACAGCTTAGCTGTTCTTGTATATTAGAGCCATACAATATTATTTTTAGTCGCTAAATTAGTATGCTCAACAAATTTTTTGTAACTTCTACTCTATTTCTTACAATAAATACTTAAGTGTGATAGAGACCAGAATAAATCGGATATCTTAGAACAGGAAAGATACCTCTTTACCATTATTCTTATTATTTTGAAATATAAAATATTTTGAGGAAATTACGATCGAGCGCATTCATTGTAACTGTTGCAGACAAGAATGCTGATAACATATTTTATTAGATACATATTTTATTAATACCTCCCGGCTTTATAAGTGATAGAATTTTTTTAACAAAAAATAAATAAGGAATATTATACATACCCCCTTCTCCTTCACAAGCTAAACTAAGTGGAAATCCTTCATTATAAGGTCCTATTACGCCTCGCAAGTGCTGGCCATATTCATCCATAATGATGGCCTCCCTAGGAGGAACTGCAAAAGAAAACGTTGATAGTCAGTCGAACAAGCTATAGACTTTATGCATAATACAAATTCAATAATGCAATCAACTTATAAGAATTTGTAGTTTATATATATATAAAAAAAATTACATATTTTAACTATTCTACACTTTTAAAAATATAATGTTATAATATGCTCCGTTTGGAAGTAAGAGATGCATTTAAATAAGTGAATAATTTATGCATTAAATTATCATTAATAAAACTAATAAAAAATAATATTAAAAAATTGTGTCCTTTTAAAGTTTTAATAGGGTTACTTGAGGGCAAATTTGCTATGATTTTACAATGCGAGATTGAAGATTTTTCATTTCAACTTTCAGAAGTTAATGTTCATTTGAATTAAAGTTTGGACGTCTTTAAATGTGTTCAACTAGACTCCCTTTATTAGACAATTTTCATAAAATTATTTTTTTACGTCTAATATATATACATATGAATATGTGTGTTTAATGTTTCTTTCTTCGTGGGTTCAGTTGCCCCATTTTTATAGGGCAACTGGACCAGGAGGGCCTGCGATCAACACACGTTTGTGTTTTTTAATATAGTGTATCAGGTCCTGATATCCAGGTTTAAATAACTTAAAAAGTTAAACCAGGAAGATCATGTATATTATACATCAACTAAAGAGCATTGTATGGGAAAGTTTTGCTATCATGATGTCTAAAAAAAAGCACTAAATGAGAAAATATTGAGATATAAATCTAATATTTTCTCATTCTGTGCTTTTTTGTATCAAAAGCTACAATATTTGTGCTTTTTCGTTATGGTAATAAGTACTAAAATTACTTGAATATTTTAAGAAAAAATAACAAGATAAATCTATGAAAAACGATTACGTAAGTACGTAAGTACCAAATTCTCCTTTTTATTTACCCCAAATTAAATGCGATATGTTAAATAAACTTGTGTAGAATGTAACCATGTTATTATATCAAACAGAAATATTTTAGTAGATTCGATAATTTTCTAATAATGTTAGTTTGTGTTAAGTACAGATCTTCATTTGTACCGTAAATTTTCAAAGTTTGGCTATCTTACTTAAGAAATTTGGTTTGGTAACCATAATATGGATTTTAAAAGTTTTATTATGTAATTTCAATAAGACATTCTATAATTTCACTTTTTGTAAGCGAAAAAAAGTGAAGAACTTAATTTGCCATAGTAAGAAAAACTAAAAAAAAAAAAAAAAAAAAAAAAAAACATTTATTGCTATTGGTGTAATTGGATCTAATATTGTGTAGTTTTTCCTGATACATGTCCCACTTATCACATTTCTAAAAAATTGAAGGGGTAATTGGGATACCGGCCATACATTTGAAAAATAAAACGTATGTATGCATAATACATATATAGATACCTAATAACATTAATGCCGATATATGTCTAATTTTTAAAAAAATATATATTGCCTTATAAAAAAATACTTAAAGAATTTTAATAAAAAGTCAATTCATTTCAACAAAACTAACATTGTTACATAAAAATAAAAATAAAACGACAACCTATTACAGCAAAGACAGAGTTACCATTGATTGACTTTTCACACGTCGTTTTAAGAAGTAGATTAGGGCGCATTGTTTACGAAAGCTACAACATAAAATGCATCACCGGGTTTTATAAGACAGCATATGGCCCAGTTACCTCAGCTAATCTTAAGTAATTATTATACAAAAATGCGGTTTGGATTAAAATGATTGTTACAATGAAATGTTATCTTCAAGCGAATAAAAATAATAATTAGGAAAGAAAAAAAAAAGATGATGATGCAGCATTTTGTCCGTGAGTTTTGTTTTAAACCATGACATTTTTTCTAACTATTTTTGACTTTGTGATACAGAAATGTTGATTTACACGAAAAGAATTAATTACGTAGGTTTATACTTCGAAACTAAATCGAATTGAAACGAGCCTGGAATTAATAAAAAACGCATGATGAATAAAAGCAATAAACAAGTGGAGCCATCTTCGATCAAAGTTTGGAACTATTTTTATTTGCTTGAAGAATTTTTTTTCATCATGAGAAATATTTTAATCCAAACAGCATTTTTGTGTGACAATTACTTGATCTTATATTGAAGTTTAAAGTATATCAGAGACTTTATTGGACCCTCTGCATATTATGCACAAATTGCTTTATCCGATTCCTTCAGAAGATTTACTTGAAATTTAAAATACATTCTTAAAAATGAAGTAATGTATTTTAAAAATAAAACACTAAATCATATGAAAGCGTGAAAATTTTTAAATGTATCATAAAATTTATAGTTTAATATATTAAGAATGACTGGTGTGATATATCACAAAACTATACGAAGATATATTTTCATACAGCGTAGTAGTGAAGTAATATATTTTAAAAATAAAACTGTAAGCTATATGAAAGAGTGAAAACATATTTAAAAATTTTTAATGTATCATATAATACACTGTTTAAAATATTAAAGATGACTGGTGGGATATATCACAAATCTATACGAAGATACCTTTTCAATGTACGTAAAATAAAATAAAACTAAAAAAATTGCATTAAACTAAAAGGAATTACTGTTTAGTTATATGAAAAATATATATAATTGGATGTTATCGTGTATTATAAAATTAGCTACAGTTCATATTAGACTAGAACGCACAGCTTCAATAGAAAAATCATTTTTCATAAAATAATAGTGTATTTCGTGAAGCATTTCTGTACATTTAAATGCATTAAATTTCATTAAAGCATTAAATGTCAAACCGAACTTAATTTTTTTTTTGAAATAATTCCCATTACAAATATATTTAATTGCATAAAAATCAATATGAACATTGAAAATTTTATCCGAAAGCAAAATTGCATTACATTATTAAATGTCAAAAGCAACTAGAAACTTTCTGGCATTTGCTTTGGTTTACTTGAAATGTCACCGTTTCGGTATAAATTTTATTTGGTATTAACAAGTTCGGTAGAATAATAATAAAAAAAAGCATTTTTCTATTTTTTATTAAGCATAGTATAGCCATAACTTCCAGCTTTAAAGGTCACGCGAGTTATAGATTAAAAACAAATTATGCGACCGATATAGTAAAATAGAGCTTATCTTTGTGTTTTAAAGGTCATGTATGTAAAATTTCACTGGAAAATAGTGAATCATTTTGTTCATCTCTCTCAATTTTTCATATTAGGGAGAAATTTTTATTTTTCCGTCGCATAATTTCGCTCGAGCCAAAGTTGATAAATGACCTACTTCATAGTTTAAAACATTCTTTTCGATCAAAACAGACTCGACCATCTTTGAATAGCAAAATTTCCAAAAAAGAAATTATTCATTTCTATAAATATCCTTCCAGTGTTCGATTTTCGATTCGCTCAATAATACATTTCCACATTTAACGCGTGCTTTTATCCTTTTTATAAGAATCATTTTTATCTTTCGCGAGTAACATATTTCATTTCTCAAAAGTTTATCAGATTCGTTGCCATGAAGGTTTCGGATGAATGCGGCATATATATATATATATATATATATATATATATATACGAGTCTATAAAATACGCTCGTGTTGTTCGTCATAATATTTTGTCGTTTAATATATAAAAATACCACATATTTCCACTATCTGATTCAATGTATCATACTTTATTTTTAGCTTAATGTGTCATACTTTATTTTCAGTAATTTAAGCTAGGCAGACTTATTTATAACCATACCGTATTACATATTATACATAAAACCGTACTATTCATAAGTATGCATGCATTTAATGATACACATGTATTCAAAATAAACAAGAATATTTTTATTTTTTATAATTACATGTTTATTAGACGAATTTGTCTGTGTAAATAACAGATAGAACAGATTCAATAACAAATATATACATACCAGTATATAAAATGAGCGTGTGTTGTCAAGTAGAAATTATTCACGCTGATAAGTTCTCTTTTAATAGATAAAACTTTTACATACTTCTCATATCGTATTCAATGTGGTGTGTTTTATTATCAGTTTAGTAATGAATATAAATTTATGTATGGTTGACTTATTCACATTCCCATCCTTCTACATATTATGCTACACATGAATTCTTACATTTTTGAAATTATAATAAATAATAAAAATATAATATAAAAAAAAATCTGAAAGACCATAACTCATGACTACACTGAAAAAAATTGTAAAGGTACTAAACTTTTTCTAGGAAACTGGGATTTCTAGAACTTTTCCTGTAAAGGTAACAGCAAAAATTCAAGTTTTAGAATCATTTACATGAATTTTTCTTGTTATCGTTACATGAAAAGTTCTTGAAAATCCCAGTTTCCTAGAAAAAGTTTAGTACCTTTACAGATTTTTTTTTTTTTTTTTTTTTTTTTTTTTTTTTTTTACAGTGTAGGGTATTTTCTAAAATCTTATTTACAGTTCTTTGACGCATTTGTCAGTGTTTTATGGAGTAAATAACATATATTTATAAACGAGTCTATAAAATTCGTGCGTGTTGTTCATCATAATATTTTTGCTCTTTTAATAGATAAAACTATCACATATTTCCACTATCTTATTCAATGTATCATACTTTATTTTTAGTTTAAGTAATGAATAGTAATTTAAGCTAGGCAGACTTATTTCTAACCATACAGTTTTACATATTATATATAAAATCGTACTAAGTATGCATGCATTTAATAATACACACGTATTCAAAATAAAAAAGAAATTTTTTAAATTTTATATTTACATTTTTATTAGACGAATTTGTCGGTGTAAATAACAGATAGAACTGATTAAATAACAAATATATACATACCAGTATATAAAATGAGCGTGTGTTGTCAAGTAGAAATTATTCATGCTGATAAAATTTTCTCTTTTAATATATAAAACTATCACATACTTTTCATATCGTATTCAATGTGGTGTGTTTTATTATCAGTTTAGTAATTAATAAAAATCTATATTTGGTTGTCTTATTCACAATCGCATCCTTTTACATATTATGCTACATATAATTTCTTATATTTTGGGAATTCTAATAAATAATAAAAATATAATATTAAAAAAAAATTCTGAAAGCAGATAACTCATGACTAGGGTATTTTCAAAAGTCATAGTTACAGTTCTGTTTGACGCATTTTTCAGAGTTTTCTGGAATAAATAATATATACATATACATATATATATATATATATATATATATATATATATATATATATATATATATATATGTATGTACGAGTCTATAAAATACACATTTGTAGTTCATCATAATATTTTTTGCTTTTTTAATATATAAAACTTCACATATTTCCACTATCTTATTTACTGAATCATGCTTTATTTTCAGCTTAAGTATACTGTAAAAAAAATTCTGTAGAGGTACTAAAACTTTTCTAGGAAATTGGGATTCCTAGAACTTTTCCAGTAACGGTAACGGCAAAAATTCTAGTTTTAGAAAAGTTCCATGGATTTTTCCTGTTATCGTTACATGAAAAGTTCTTAGAATCCCAGTTTCCTAGAAAATGTACCTTTACAGAATTTTTTCTAAAGTGTAGTGTATGTCATTTTAAGTTATGCAGAATTATCTACAATCACACCGTATTACATATTATATATAAAGTCGTACTATTTATAAATAACATGCATTTAATAATGTACATTGTACATACGATTATAATCAGGAAAAATATTTTTAATGTTTACTTACTACAACTCATAACTACACTGTAAAAAAAAAAAAAAAAATCTGTGAAGGTACTAAACATTTTCTAGGAAACTGGGATTACAAGAACTTTTCATGTAACGATAATAGGAAAAATTCATGTAATCGATTCTGAAACTTGAATTTTTGCTGTTACCGTTACAGGAAACGTTCTTGGAATCCCAGTTTCCAAGAAAAAGTTTAGTACCTTTGCAGATTTTTTTTTAAGTGTAGGATATTTTCAAAAGTCATAATTACAGTTCTCTTCGACGCATTTTCAGAGTTTTATAGAGAAAAATAACACATGTATATATATATATATATACTAGCTGTTCTGCCCGGCGTTGCCTGGGTTCATCAAAAAATAGCAAGAATTGCGAAAAAACTTTAAAAATCATAATAAAAACCTCGAAAAATTAAAAAATGCTGCACAAATTTCGTCTAAACTTCGTTGAAAAGAGATGGGTTAGAAAATTGAAGTTGGATTATTTTTACTAATGTGGAAAAATCTTACAAATCGCAAAAAACATTAAAAATCTCATAAAAATATAAAAAAAAATTCAAAAATTGTGTTTCAAAATTAGAATAAACTTTGAAGAAAAGAGATCAGAATTTAATAAATTCGGCCAAAAATTGAACCTCTAAAAAATCGAAGCGGGTCGCGAAAAAAAATCACGAAAAATTTTCAAAAATCACGGAACTCAAAATTTACTCTACTTGGATAAATGTTTTGAATCTAATTAATTTGATAATGTTAAAAGCATTGAAATATGAAAAAAAACTACTAAAAAATAGCAATAAAAATCTTTAATCGCACAGGAGAAAATTTATAATATTAGAGAAAAAAAAAATTAAAAACCGAATTCCTTTTCCGTATCTGAAAAAAATCGCCGTGAACTCAAAAAAGAAAAAAAAAGCATACTGCATTAAACATTGCTGTAGATCAAAATAAGAGAGCAAAACAATTACCGTAAAGGATAAAAGTTTGAAACCAAACTCTTATTAGTCTAGAAATTTAAAATCGAATTCCTTTGAAAAATGTTAAAAAAAAAAAAAAAAAAAAAAAAAAAGAGAGAGATTGAGAAAGTTCAAAAATTGCATTGAAAATTGTAATGAAAGTCGTAAAACATTAAAAAATCCCTAGGGTAAAAATTCACTGTTATAATATAAAATATTGTAATCAAGAAATTAACCATATTAACCAAAAAGTTTGAAATCGAAATCGATTTCCTGATGTAAAAAAATCGCCACGAAACTTGAAGAATGGCTAAAAATTACATTGAAAATTGCATTAAAAAAAGCTAAATATTTGGAAGTCAATGCTTAAAAAAATAATACTAAGGCAGGGGGGGGGGGTTATGATCGAAATCATTCATAAATTACAATATGTAGGCATGGAACGCCAAAATCATATTAAGAGATAAAACATTGCATTCGAAACATAACTACATTAAACAAAATGTTTGATATCAAAATTGGTTTCTGAATGGCAGAAAATCGCCAAGGAACTTAAAAAAATGGCTAAAAATCGTATTGAAAACTATATTAAAAATCGCTGAATATTTAAAAGTCATGGCTGTAAAAATTTAATATTCAGTCGAAAATATTGTAATCGGAAATCGTTCATGTATAAGGAAAAGTCAACACGGAACACCTAAAATCCCCCAAACTAACTAAAAATTACATTGAATATCGCATTAGAAATTGGCAAAATTCATAAAAGCGTGGAGAACAAATTGTATTATTTATGCTAAAAGTTAGAAACCGAAATTCTTTTACCGATGTCAACAACTGTCACAGAACTTGAAAAATCACTATAAAACAGATTAAAAATCAGTAAAATTCAAAAATCCAGACAAAATTTGCCATAGTAAGATAAACATTTATATTAAATTCTTGCGGATATAATTTACCATAATGGGACAAAACATTGAAATCTGAACTCTTTCATTAGTTAAAAAATATCGACACAAAACTTGGTAAACATTTTATGAAAATACACAAAAAATCTGAATCATTGATGTCAAAATTTACTACATTAAGCTACTAATTATTTAAAAATTTCTTTTCCAATTGTGAAAAAATCGCCGTGGACTCGAAAACATCTAAAAATTGTATTCAAAAATTCATTACAAAGCGTTTCAAATTTAAAAATAGCGGGTGACAGCATTTACATTAATAGAGTAAAATAGTGTAATCTGAATCATTTCTTAAATACGAATGAAAACATCGGCGCAAAGCGTGAGAAATAATGAAAACATTACTAAAAATTACATTAAAAATCACTAAATTTCAAAATTAGTAAATGAACTGTAAATGTTTGAAATTAATTTCCTTTTCGAAATTTCAAAAAATAGCCGTGAGATTAAAAAAAAACAATACAAAACCATTGAAAAATTCATTAAAAATCGCTGAATGTAAATACATCCCGTGAATAAAAAAAATTCTAGTCGTGTAAAACGTAGCAACCATTCTTTTTTACATGAATTACAAAAAAATCGACGCAGAACACAAAATATATCAAAAATCACATTGAAAATCGACAAAATTAAAAAACAAGGTAAATGGTGAAATTTACTATATTAGGCTAAAAGTTTGAAACCAAAAAAATTTTTTAATTGTTAAAACACCACTGTGGTGGGGATCGAAAAAAATAGTACTAAATCGCATTTAAAAATGTTCATTAAAAACGCATTGAAAAATGCCCTAAATATCGCTAGTTATTTTTTAAATCGTAGTAATCAGAATTTCATCAAACGGATAAAACATTCTAATCGGAAATATGAACTATTTAATTATCCGGTTGACCAAGAAACTATCTGGGTCAAACCATAAGATGAAACTACAATAATGGCGGATCGTAAATTCCATGTTCACTTGACATTAAACATGATACATATATTTGTTACGTCATTAAGTGGTTTTTACTTCTTATTTTTATATGTATTTGTATTAATGTTTTTTTAAATATCTTCTTGCATTATTTAACATAAAAATTACATCTATTTGCATAATTTGGCTTGTTTCACGATTGATAAAATTTGGCGAAATTGGTCGACAGGATAATCACGTAGTAAAAGGAAATCCTTTATAGATAATAACAAATCGACACGGAACACAACAATTCTTGAAAAATCGCGTTAAAAATCTCTAAAATTATATTAGATTAAAAGTTTGAAATCAATTTTTACTTCCGAATATAAAAAAATCACCATAAAACTCGAAAAATTTCTAAAAATTGCATTGTAAAGTGCATTAAAAATCACTAATATTAAAAAATCACAGGGGTCAAAATTTACTCTAATAGGGTAAAACGTTGTAATTGGAAATATCTCATGAATGACGAAAATCCGACATCAAACGCAAAAAATCTCGAAAAATTGCATTAAAATTAGCTGAAATTCCCAAATCTTAACAGCTAAAAATTAATACATCAGCCTGAGAGTTTTAAGCAAAATTCCTTTTACTAATGTCAAATAATAGTGGCAAAATTTACATTAAATAATTCACTAATAATCCAAACTTCGTTGCACGAAATCCAAATAAATTATGTTTTAAAGAGAATCAAATTAACTAATTTAGGTCGAAAAAATGAAACCGCTTTCCTTTTCGCTAATGTGGAAAAATCGCCTCGAAACCCACTAAAATTCGCATAAGAATTAAATTAATAAAACTGAAAATTGGCCTTCAAGGTGTAAAATTTCATACATAACTTTGTGCAGCGGTCTCTCCAGAGCATCGCCAGTACTTTAAAAATTTTAACATGCGTTATAAACTACCTTAAAGTGTAAAACAGATCTCCTTATTACGTTTCCTAATTTTGTTCGCGCCCCTCCTTTCACGCACCCTGAAATGTGTCACACCATTCTTTGTTTACATTTTTTATCATGTATTATAAACCATTTTAAAATTTAAAATCAATCACATTGTTATATTTCCAATTTTTAACAAATTCGCGTTCTGTTAGTTCCATTTTTCACCACCAGCTAGCGCACTCTATTCTTCAAAAACTCTATCAAAACGATACTCTTTTAAATAACCTATCAGGTGATATATTACTCGAGGAGGTAGCGGTCTTAAGCAAGAATTTAAGATATTTTATGAAATTGCTATTCGAAAATAGTGGTAGATAAATTTTTGACAGTTTAGGTAAATTTCGCAAAAAAATACTACTTATTGCATTCTCAACAGCTCAAGATTTTGATAGAACAACTATGAAAAAAATATATGCTAAACGCAAAAAATCTTGAAAAAGCGTTAAAAATCACATTGAAAATCGCATTAAAAATCGATAAAAATCAAAATTCGTAACAAACACAAACTTTACGGCTAAAAGTTTGAAACGGTTTTCTTTTTATCAATCTCAAAAAAAAAAAAAAAAAAAAAAAAAAAAAAAAAAAAAAAAAAAACGCAAAATGAGAAAAAACACTAAAAATCGCATTAAAAATTCGTTAAAAATTCAAAAATCGCTGTGAAAATTCCGAATAAACTTTGCTGAAAAGAGAAAAAAATGCTATATTGGGTTAAAAGAATGAAACCGTATTTCTTTCACTAATGGGATAAAACTGCAAAAAGAACGCTAAAAATCGCCTAAAAAAATTATCAAAAAAATCTAATCAAAAAACTGAAAATCGGGCTTCGAGGTGCAAAACTGCATGTATAAAAGCACCTTCCCTCCACATTTTGTAACTCTACGTACAGCAGACTCTTCAGAACAGCGCTGACACTCACACAAACTTGTCTCTTTATTATTATAGATTTTAAAAAAATAGCGTTCTATTAGTTCCATTTTCCACTACCAGGTAGAGCACTCTATTCTTCAAAAACTGTATGAAAACCATTCTCTGTTAAATAACCTATCAGGTGATATATGACTCGAGGGGGTAGCGGTCTTAAGCAAGAATTTAAGATACTTTATGAAATTGCTATTCGAAAATAGTGATACCTAAATTTTTGACATTTTAGGTAGATTTCACAAAAAAATACTAAATGCATTCTCAACAGCTCAAGTTTTTGATAGAACAACTTTAAAAAAAATAGATGCTAAACGCAAAAATCTTTAAAAAACGTTAAAAATCGCATTGAAAATCGCATTAAAAATTGTTAAAATCAAAAAATCGTAAGAAACACAAAATTTAGGGCATTAGGCTAAATGTTTAAAACGATTTTCTTTTTATCAATCTCAAAAAATAGCCGCAAAATGAGAAAAAACACTAAAAATCGCATTAAAAATTCGTTAAAAATTCAAAAATCGCTGTACAAATTCTGAATAAACTTTGGTGAAACGAGAAAAAAAATTGCTATTTTGGGTTAAAAGAATGAAACCGTATTCCTTTCACTAATGGGATAAAACCGCAAAAATAACGCTAAAAATCGCCTAAAAAATTATTTTAAAAAATCTAAACAAAAAATCGAAAATCGGGCTTCGAGGTGCAAAACTACATGTAGAAAAGTACCTTCCCTCCAAATTTTGTAACACTACGTGCAGCAGTCTCTTCAGAACACCGCTGACAGACAAACATCCTTCTCTCTTTATTATTATAGAAGATATATATATATATATACATATATACACTATATTGCCATTGATTATTGGACACTTGCGATTTTAGACATTTTACTAAATATCTAGAAAAATACATGAGGAATCATCTCGAAACTCTTAGTGTATAAATATAATAGTATACGTCATACATCTCTCTGAAGATTTTTTACCGAAACTCCATAGGGGACCGTCAACAAATTAAAAAATAATATATATCTTTTGAATAACCCTGTCAAAACTAATGTAGCAAAAGCGCTCAAACTCTAGATTATGATTGAATGCCTTATTGTAATACACTGTGTTTATGTTTATGCAAATAGCATACATACTCGCAGAGTAATTAAGGTTTTTATAAAAATGGTCCCAAATTTTTCCAAGTTTTTTCCTTATAATTTTCAGAGTTCTTAATATAAAATATTATTTTTTTCAGAAAATATGACAAACAACATTGCATACAGTACCCTGTAATCAGAATTAAAAAATAATAAAAATTGTATGAAAAATGAGTAGATTTACTATATAATTTTTTACTGCGCATGCGTCAAAGATATCAAAATTTCATTTGCATATTATGTTAGCTAAATGTATAGAGCAACTTTTGTAAAAGTCTCAAAATCATAGCTTGAAAATTCTGACAATAATCGTCAATTGAATAAGTCGAAAATCCGTTATTCTCAAAATGAAGCAAAAACAAGAGGGGTTGTATCCATATATTCATTGATTAGTGTCAATATAGAATACACAATATGGGATGTACTACTGCATTTGGATAAAATCCCTCATTTTTTTGCTTCATTTTGGAAAAAACGGATTTTGTCCTTTTTCTATAGACGATTACTTTCAGAATTTTCAAGCTATGATTTTGAGACTTTTACAAAAGTTGCTCTATATATTTAGCTAACATAATATGCAAATGAAATTTTGATATCTTTGACGCATGCGCAGTAAAACATTATATAGTAAATCTACTCATTTTTCATACAATTTTTATTATTTTTTAATTCTGATTACAGGGTACTGTGTGCAATGTTGTTTGTCTTATTTTCTGAAAAAAATATTATTTTATATTAAGAATTCTGAAAATTATAAGGGAAAAACTTAGAAAAAATTGGGGCCATTTTTATAAAAAACCTTAATTACTCTGCGAGTATGCATGCTATTTGCATAAAAATGAACACAGTGTATTAAAATAAAGCATTCAATCATAATCTAGAGTTTGAGCGCTTTTGCTACATTAGTTTTGACAGGGTTATTCAAAAGATATTCATTCTTTTTTAATTTGTTTACGGTCCCCTATGGAGTTTCGGTAAAAAATCTTCACAGAGATGTATGACGTATACTATTATATTTATACACTAAGAGTTTCGAGATGATTCCTCATGCATTTTTCTAGATATTTAGTAAAATGTCTAAAATCACAAGTGTCCAATAATCAATGGCAATATAGTGTATATATATATATATATATATATATATATATATATATATATGAGAGTCTATAAAATGCACGCATGGGCTATAAAATGCACGCTTCATCATAATATTTTTTTTTTTGCTCTTTTTCTTCTATCACATATCTCCACTATCTTATTTAATGTACCATGCTTTATTTTCAACTTAAGTAATGTGTATCACTTTAAATTATGCAAAATCATCAAGAATCACACTGTATTACATATTATACATAAAGCCGTACTATTTATAAATATCATGCATTTAATAATGTACACGCAATTGTAACCAGAAAGATTATTTTTAATGTTCTATTTACATTTTTAGATGTATTTGTCGGGCTTTTATTGAGCAGATTACAGACATATATGTACGAGTATATAACTTAAGCTCATGTTACAAATTGGAAGTTATTAATCATATATTTTTTGCTACTTTAATTGATAAAACTATCACATATTCCCCATGCCCGTATTCAATGCAGTGTATTTTCCGTTTAGTAATGAATAAAAATTTATGTTTCGTTGACTTATTCATAGTCCCATCATATTACATATTACAACACACATAAAGTCTTACAATTTTTTAATTTATATAAATAATAAGAATGCAATATTAAACTAGTCGTTGGCGGCCACCGTAATACTTACCTATCATGGATATCGATATATACGTGAAAATGAAATATTTCTAAACTATTTACAAAATGCGCGCCAATTCCAAAACAAAATTTAAAAATATATTTAAATATTTTTAATACACATAGTATTGCTCTATTCATGAATTTATGATGAACCCATTTCAACAAATTTCATGAAACGCCAAACTACTCAAGTAGTACCGAATTGCATAAAAGAAACATGCTTTTAACTCCAAAAATAATAGCCATATTAAATGACAGTTTACTGAGTTGGATTAAGCGCCTCATTTCCAATTAAAATATATTTTTCACTTGAAATTTGAATGAAATACAGGGTCATGAAAAATATAAGACTGTGGAAAACAAGATCACAAATATCTCAGTAACTAATAATCCGACTGACTTTGTTCTTGATGTAAAATTTGTGTTATTTTATTGTATTTTATATCCATTCCTTAAAATAAAAAAAAATCGACTAATTCCGACTAATCGAGGTTTCTGATATTCAATAGGCTTCGACCTATTCTTACATAGTATGTACATACAAAATTTCAAGTCTCTATCTCAATTTGTTCGGGAGATTCGTTTACAGACAGACAGACGGTCGGCAAAATTTCTTTCCTAAAAGTATGTTTTTAGGAATCTCCAGTGTCTGAAACGTGTAAATCCGTCAAAAAAAATCGATTTTCAAAACGTTTGCAAGATTTACCCTATACTACGTATGATGGGTAAGTAAAAATGTTCTGAAAGTAGATAACTCACAACTAAAGTATTTTCAAAAGTTATATATACAGTTTTCTTTGACGCATTTAACCAGTATTTTATGGAGTAAATAACAGATATACATATACGAGTTATATATATCTGATACCCTCAAGGTATCAAGCAGATGTTGTTGATAAGAATATTTTGCTTTTTTAATAGATAAAATATCACGTATTTTCAATATCTTGTTCAATACAGCATACTTTACTTTTAGTTTAAGCAATGTATAGCAAATTTAAGCAAGACAGACTTATTTACAATTACATTGTATGATAGATTATACAGAAAGTCGTACTCTTTATAAATATGCATGCATTTAAAGATACACATGCAATCATAAAAAAGAGGACATTTTTAATGTAATGTTTACATTTTTGTTAGAGAAGTATTTTATGGAGTAAATAATATATACAGGGTGATTAAAAAAAGATGGGAAAATTTTTAAGAGGTGATAATACACACCCAAACAAACATTTTGCATCAAAGAATGCATGGTCGAAAACTAAACGTAAAAAAGCTAGAGGGCGCCAAAAGTTGTGTTCTTATACGAGGCAAAAACACACAATGAACGATTAAATTAAGTTACGAAAACAAATTTAAGGGCATTTGATTACAATAAGTGCTCAAAACATTGACCGGCAGCTGTTATGCACGCAGTTCAACGGCGAAGAACAGATTGGCGAATTTTCTGAAACACACCAGGCATATCGCGAACTTCCCCTACAGCAGCTGAAAGCTTGGCGACATGTTCTTCTGCAGATTCAATGGGAGTCTCATACACAAGAGCCTTTAGCTGTCCCCCCCCCCAAAAAAAAAAAAAATCCAGACATGAAAGATCTGGCGAGCGCGGTGGTCAAGCTACAGGACCACCTCGCCCAATCCATTTCTTTGGAAAGGTTACGTCCAGATAGTTTCGCACTGCTTGTGCGTTGTGAGCTGGTGCCCATCTTGTTGAAACTACATTACCAGCCGGATGTGTGGACGAACTTCATTCAACATGTCTAGTAGCACCTGTTGCAGAAACACGAGGTAGTCATTCCATTCAATGTGTTTTGGCAGAAGATAAGGGCCGAATAAGTGGTCGCCGATTATTCCTGCCCAACCATTGATAGAAAAACGTTGCTGATGCGAATGTGGATAAGTGGCATGTGGGTTTACTTCTGCCCATACATGCCGAATGTGGGTGTCATATTCACACTCACGCGTGAAATTACATTCATCCGTGAAAAGAACTGTTGAAATACAATTTGGATTTACAGCATTCTGCTGCAGAAACCAGCGGGCAAACTCCACACGACGAGGATAATTGCTTTGCCTCAGTGCCTGGACTCTTTGAACAGGATAAGGGTGCAAGCGTTCATCATAGAGTACTCGCCATGTTCTGGATTGCGATATCTGTAATGCTCTACTCACTGCTCGTGTACTTGTACTTGGCTCATCAGCCACCATATCCAAAATGGCTTCTTCCACCACAACATCCCTCTTTGGACGACCTGCATCCCACCGGTATGCCAAAAAGGAACCCGTCTCGCACAACTGTCGATGCAAGCGTTCAAATGTTTTCGGATTGGGCAACCGCCAGTTGGGATATCGCTCTCCGTACAACCGTTGAGCTTTTACGCTACTTCCATTTGTAGCTCCGTAAACAAAATGCATATCGGCTTTTCCTTATTAGAGAAGGGCAACATATTCATATGCGTTACTACAGAGATTGACAATTGCACTCTCGTATCAGGGGCTTTTATCTATGAAATGTAACGAAAATTTGAATACCAGATCTTTTTCTTCCCATAACATGCAATTATTAGTCGCAGCGCCGTAAATCGCAACAGGAATGCAGCTTTCTGTTTTGGGCACTTATTGTAATCAAATGCCATTAAATTTGATTTCGTAACTTAACTTAATCGTTCATTGTGTGTTTTTGCCTCGTATAAGAACATAACTTTTGGCGCCCCCTAACTTTTTTAAGTTTATTTTTCGACCATGCATAGTTTGATACAAAATGTTTGTTTGGGTGTGTACTATCACCTCTAAAAAATTTTCCCATCTTTTTTGAATCACCCTATATATATGATTTAGTATATAAAATGAGAGCATCTTATCAAGTAGAAATTTTTCATCATAATAATTTGCTTTTTAATGGATAAAACTATCACGTACTTCCACTTTTAAAATCAATCTAGTGTCTTTTGTTATCAGTTTAGTAATGAATACAAATTTATGTTTGGTTGATTTATTCACAGTCCCATCATATTACATATTACATAACTTATAAATTCTTACGATTTTTAAATTAATATAAATAATAAGAATTTAATATTAAAAAGAAAAATTCTCAAAGATTATAACACATGTGATTAGGGTATTTTCAAAATCATATTTCCAGTTCTCTTTGACGTTTTTGACAGTGTTTTATGATATAAATAACAGATATATATATATATATACGAGTTATAAAATACGCGCGTGCTGTCAAATAGAAGTTGTTCATTTTGCTCTTTTAATGGATAATACTATCGCAAATTTCCACTATCCTATTATATGCCGCATACTTTATTTTAAGCTTAAGTAATGTATAATAGTTTAAGCTAGGCAGATTTATATACATTCACACCGTATTACATATGAGATATAAAGTCGATGTATTTATAAATATGCATGCATATAACAATAGACCTGCAATCATATTAAACAAGAACATTCGCAATGTTATATTTACATTTTTATTAGATGCATTTGTCAGTGTAAATAATAAATATAATTGAGTAAATAAGTAATAGAGTAACTAACAAATATATGTATACGGTGCATAAAATGAAAGCGTGGTGTCAAGATTCCCATATCGTATTCTATGTAGTGTCTTTTATTATCAATTTTGTAGTGAATACAAATTTATATTTGGTTGACATATTTACAGTCCCATAATATTACACATTGCACCACATATACTTACAATTTTTTATTTATTATAAATAATAAGAATGTAATATTAAAATAAAAAGTTCTCAAAGAAAAAATACATGATTAGGATATTGTCAAAAGTTATATTCACATTTCTTTTTGACGCATACGACAGTGTTTAATGATATATATATATATATATATACAGGGTGATTCATAAAAGATTGGCAGAACTTTAAGGGGTTATAGTACACTTAAAGACAAATAATATTAATTAGGAGACTAAGGGTCCCAGACGTATTCCCAAGGAGATAGGGGCCAAGTTTAGGGTCCGAAATTTCAAATGATTATAAAAAATGGAAAAATTGGTCGATTCGTTTGCGGTTTTTGCAAAAAATTTTCTTTATGCCAGTATTTTCTTGAAATAAAATTTTAAAGTTCAATTTCAAAAAATGCCGATAGGGGGCACTTTAGACATTGGAGTAACAAACAACTATTTTTTAACGCTATTTTTTGTATTTCTTTAAATGATTTCGAAAGCTTAGACTTAAACTTAAATTTTGATCTAAAAATCTGAGTCCTAACGAGTAGTTAAGTAGCGTAAACTGAAATTTGAAATTTGAAACCCTTCTCCCCCCAGAACAAAAATCAGTTATTCCCGATCTTTGTGTCGTAGATTAGGCTCTAACTACTGCCGCGTTTTGCTAAAATTATTCTTTATGTCAGTATTTTCTTGAAAATAAATTTTAAAGAAAAGTTTCAAAAAAATCCGATAGAGGGCGCTTTAGACTTTGGAGTAACGAACAACTATTTTATACCGTTATTTTTTGTGTCTCATTAAATGCTTTCTAAAGCTTAGACTTAAGCTTAAATTTTCAGCTCAAAATCTGAATCGCTGAGCGTGGTTCAGTAGCGAGGGAAGGGGGTTCAAATTTCAACTTCTGAACATAATTCAGTTTGCACTACTTAACCATGCCCAACGATTCTGTGCTGTGATACGAGGCAAAAATACAACTTTCGTCAAGGACTGCATAGTCGGAATTCACTCATAAAGGTTCTTTCACAGTTGGAAACGTCGCTCATGCAAACGTTAAAGCTCCATTCCTGACGCTAGTCACCGGGTGAAGAAGGAGACAGAAAGTATGCAAATGTCAAATGGGGAAGAAGAAGAACACGTGTGCAAAATTTCCACACGATTCGGGCATAAAAACCACCGAACGGTGAGTCCAGTGTAAGTCGCTGTAGTAATGAATCGGAAGATGGTGCCCTTCACGAATAAGGAAAAGGCTGAGATGCATTTAATTTACGGAGAGGCAGATGGAAATGGTGCAGAGGCACAACGAATGTACGGAGAGCGATTTCCCAACAGGCGGTTGCCTAACCGCAAAACTTTCGAGCGCTTGCACAGACAGTTGTGTGAGACGGGATCATTTCTCGCTTCTCGGTCGAATGCAGGTCGTGCAAAAAAGGACGAATCAGTAGTTGTTGCAGAAGCCATTCTGGATGTAGTACGCAGCCAAGTACAAAGACACGAACAGTGGCTTGGCAGGTGGATACCTCACAGTCCATGACTTGGAGGATACTGAAGGATGAACATTTGCTCCCGTTTCATGTGCAACGAGTCCAGAAAGTGTCTCCAGGGGATTATCCAAATCGTATTGAATTCGCCCGCAGGTTTCTGCAGCAGAACGCGCTAAATCCACATTTTGGACGAACTGTGCTTTTCACCGATGAATGTACCTTCACACGTGAAGGTACATTTAACCTAGCCTAATCTACGACATATCTAATTAGAGCCTAATCTACGACACAAAGATCGGGAATAACTGATTTTTGTTCTGGGGGGAGAAGGGTTTAAAATTTCAAATTTCAGTTTACGCTACTTAACTACTCGTTAGGACTCAGATTTTTAGATCAAAATTTAAGTTTAAGTCTAAGCTATCGAAATCATTTAAAGAAATACAAAAAATAACGTTAAAAAATAGTTGTTTGTTACTCCAAAGTCTAAAGCGCCCCTATCGGCATTTTTTGAAATTGAACTTTAAAATTTTATTTCAAGAAAATACTGGCATAAAGAAAATTTTTTGCAAAAACCGCAAACGAATCGACCAATTTTTCCATTTTTTATAATCATTTGAAATTTCGGACCCTAAACTTTAATGCCCCCTATCTCCTTGGGAATACGTCTGGGACCCTTAGTCTCCTATTTAATATTATTTGTCTTAAAGTGTACTATTACCCCTTAAAGTTCTGCCCATCTTTTATGAATCACCCTGTATATACAGGGTGTTTCTAAATCCATGGTCCAAACTTTAAGGGGTGATAGTACACGTCAAGACAAACTATATTTAAATAGGAAACCAAGGGTCCCAAAGACTTCCGAAAGAGATCGGCGCCATTAAAGTTTAGGGTCCAAAAATTCAAATGATTATGAAAAACAGAAAAAATTGGTTGATTCGTTTGCGGTTTTCTCTAAAATTATTCTTTATGTCAGTATCGTCTTGAAAATACATTATAAAGATAAATTTCAAAAAATGACGATAGAGGGCTCTTTAGACTTTAGAGTAACGAACAACTATTTTTTACCGTTATTTTTTGCATCTCATTAAAGGTTTCGTAAGCTTAGACTTAAACTTAAATTTTGAGCTCAAAATCTGAATAGTTGGAAGCAGTTAAGTTGCACAAACTTAACTGTGTTCAGAGGGTTTTTAATTCAAATGATTATAAAAAACGGAAAAATGGGTCGATTGATTTGCGGTTTTCACTAAAACTATTCCTTATGTCGGTATTTTATTGAAAATGAATTATAAAGATAAATATCAAAAAGTGCCGATAGAGAGCGCTTTAGACTTTGGAGTAACGTACAACTATATTTTACCGTTATTTTTCGCATCTCATAAAATTTTCTTAGAAGCTTAGACATAAACTTAAATTTTGAGATGAAAATCTGAATCGTTGGGAGTTGTTAAGCAGAGCAAACTGAACTGTGTTCAATGGGAGTGGGGAGGTTCAAATTTCAAATTATTTTAAAAAACGGAAAAATTGGTCGATTCGTCTGCCGTTTTCGCTAAAACTATTCTTTATGTCAATGTTTCCTTGAAAATAAATTTTAAAGATTAATTTCAAAAAATACCGATAGAGGGCGCCTTAAACTTTAGAGTAACCAACAACTATTTTTAAGCATTATTTTTTGTATTTTAGGTGCGTTCCACTTATTTATTTTATAGGACTACATCAAATTCTATTAGGTTGAGTAATCTAATAGAGCTTTAAATATGTATCATTTTGTAACGATTTGTGACTGTTGCTTTTCATAGTTTAATTTAACAAAATTTCTGTTATTTTTTTACTTATATTTTTAGCACAAATTGCATAATTTACTTTAACATGTAATCGTCAACATAAATTCAGAAACAACATTGTAAAAATTTTTTTACTCTCAATGTTTAAAGTTAAATTTTCTATCTGATGTTTATTTTTATTTCCAGTAAATTTGTGACTGACCCCTATTTTGCAGCAAAAAATATGCTTCAACTTTGAACAGCTATAACTCGGTCAATTTTGATCGCAGAGGAATGGGACTTTTTTTGTCTTACTTGTTAGAGTAGTGGTAAAAATTTTCTAAATATCACTTATAGGACCGGGGGACCGTATAAAAATTTAATTTTCGTAATTTTTTAATAAATTTTTTTTTGACCTAAATCGCTTAAAAAATAATTCTTTACCTTTTTAAAAGCATTTTTGCAATTGGAACTATATGTCTATAACCAACGGTTTAGAAATTATCCATTGGCCACCGTTGAGAGGGGACACCCTGTATGTGACTCCACTGACAGATCACTGCTGCTGCTGCTTTGTGTCGAGTCACCAGGTGACTTTATAATGTCGTTTTATTGAGACTCTCATGTGGCTGTCATTTGGACACTCAATTTCAAAGTCATCGTGAATGTTGCACTATGATAAATCACCAAATAATGTCATATTAAAGTCACATGGTGACTTTCTCTCACAAAACTTTGTCAAATGGTGACAGAGACCCTATTGTGAAGTAACCACTGTGAAAAATGGTGAAAAGTCATATTGCGTATCATATTACGTATCATATTACTTATTACACCACAAGTAAGTTATTACAATATTTAATTTATTATACCTCAACCATGCTTTTACTGACATAAAATTACAATTGTTTTTTAAGTTAAATGTAGAATTTAAAAAGCATTTAGTAAGTTAGATGTTTTATTGATTTAATGAAAAATATGAAACATTTTCTTTTGTTACAAAATTCTGAAGCTCTGAATAAAAGACAATAAAAAATAATGAATATACCTAAATTTAACGCATTTGCTTTCTACTAATAACCCTTCTTTAGGAAAACTTTAGCAACATTCTTGCGTTTCCTTTGTTTCAACTGAAAGTTATACAGCTATGATAGCCTTCAATTACTAAGATAAGTTTTAATTAGCATTTGGTTTAAACAAGTATTAGCATAAGAAGACATTACCTCCTTAAATACGTGCCCTTATTCTTGCATACATTACACATGTTAGTGAATTGAAAGAAAAATTGATGATTATACTGTAAAGAAGTAATACAGGATTTAAACTAAGCTTCCTTATAAGAAATTCTGAGTTAGAAGTATAAGCAGGTTCTCAGCAGTCCTTTGACTCAACTTAAAGGAGAATACTTGCGAATGTCTTGAATTACTCAGATAAGTTTTAATTAGCAATGCACTTAAATCCCTGCTAGAATAAAAGGATGTTAATTCATTTATTATTTGTCTTTACTTTTATATATGTGATATTTGTTAAAATTAATTTTCAAGCAGGAGTTGGGATATATATATATATAGCATATTAAAATGAATTGAACAGAAAATATATATATTATGCTGAAATTTTTTTAAGGATATAGCTTTTGCCTGATTATGAATTATACCAATTAGAATTAAATTTAGGCCTTATTATTACGTAAAGAAAGGATAAGTTTTCCATTTAAAAAATAGCGCAAAACATTTAGTGAAATAAAGTGTCTTCAATACTCATTTCTAAAAGTTTATATATATGTTTAATTTAAGGAACTGTAATTTCCTATTCTGCTTCAACAAAAATTCAGTAACACTTTCTGGGTTAGTTATAAGATATTTAATTAAATACTAATTATTGTAAAGAAAATGCTATATTTCAGTAATAACAAATTTAGTACATTGATAAATGATATTTTAAATCAGTCAGCTGTGGTAATATCAAAACATTCTTCTATCTCAAACATTATAACACTTACTGAACAATGCAGCATAGCACAGTGCCACCAGTTAGGGGATTTACACCACAATCTAATCACCAATAACATGTATCAACTTATAGCTACAACTGATAAGTCTAATGAAAATCTGTTTATTAATTTGTGAAATAGCGATATTGCAGAAATCGCAAAAAAACATATGCATAACAGCGCCATCTGTTGGGCAACGTACTCATCAATCAAACCAATAAATATTTTTTTTTTCATGGATTAGCTGAATCTAAAGTTTGATTAAAATCCATGATTAGTTCTCTAGATATTGCGATAATGCTGAAAAATTCAACAGAGCAGCTCCACATGCTGAGCGATTTACACCAAAAGTAATCATCATTTAATTATATGAAGGATTAACTGAATTTGAAGTTTTAGAAAAAATTGTGCATTACTTCTTGAGATAAAGCTCTTGTGGAAATCGTGAATAACAAAGCATAGCAGCGCCACTTGTTAAAATAAATATTTTGAAACTAGTCAGCATAAATTTATATCAAGGTCTCACAGAATCTAAAGTTTTGTGAAAGTCTGTGCACTAGTCCTGTAATAGACCATCCACAAAATATCTGTCACATACAGACTCACAGAGTGACAGACAGAGTGAAGAAGACCAGTGACAAACAAAATGAAAGTCAGACAATTTATAAGCCACGTACAGACAGACATTTTCTAAAAAAGAAATCGTGTTCAGAACATTCTGGAGTGTATAAATCCATCGAAAATCGAAAGTCAAAAACCTTCAAGAATTCAAAACTTTCTTCTTAAAAAGATAGAGGAAAGTAAAAATCTTAAATATTTCGTCAAATAATATCACCGTAAATAATATTAACCCTTTCTGACCCGAATTTTTCTCCATTTTAAGAACAAAATTAGTTTTATTTTTATAGCATTAATGTTAGCTATCCAAACAGATTTACTGAAGTTTAAAAATTATCTCATTGTCTGAAATTTAACGATTGTACTTATTTAGTGTACTATTCAGTGCATTTTAATATGAAAATAGGTTAAGGAAGAGTTTTTAGCGATGTTTGGAAAATAATGCATTACAACAGGATTTAAGGGGTTATTACAACAATCTATTTCTTCTTTTTTTATCAAATATGATTCTTTTAGTAAGTTAACTTATATTTTTAATTCAAAGACCGAAATATATGCATAAAATAATCGCTATCGGTGAAAAGGGAACTACTTTAATTTTTAATATTATTGCTATTACTTATCGTCAAAACTTACATGACGCCTGAGTAAGAAAGGCGCACCCATATGCTATCATTTCTATATGGAGAAAGTAGCTAAGTATTTACTAATTATTTTAACACAAACAAACTGATTGGTAAAGTTATCATACGAATTGGATATTTCCAGCTGAGCGAAAAATTGCCCAGGCCGGGAATCGAACCCGGATACTTGGCTTACAAGGCCAATGCTTTACCTGTTAAGCTATCTGGGCGATAGCCGGCTGGGATTTTTCGCTCAGATAACCTTATTGGTCATAACATCCTGGTCATAACCTTATTGGTCATAATTTTTCGCTCAGCTGGAAATATTCAATTCGTAACTATTGACAAATAATCGATTGATAACTTTACCAATAAGTTTGATTGTGCTAAAATAATTAGTATATCTACGTATCCATCGTTATATGGAATCCATTACCTGCGGTTTATTCTCCGAGCTGTTTCAAATGACAGACGAGATGTTATGACCAATAAGGTTATTTGAGTGAAAAATCCCAGCCGGCTATCGCCCAGATAGCTTAACAAGTAAAGCATTGGCCTTGTAAGCCAAGTATCCGGGTTCGATTCCCGGCCTGGGCAATTTTTCTCTCAGCTGGAAATATTCAATTCGTATAGCTAAGTATTTGTTAAGACAAAATAACACTCCATGAAAATACATGTATAAATAATAATACACCAAACCCAAAAGGGTTACTATGTTTCAAACGCATAATTTATGTAAACATACGTAATATCCGTTCATAATATCAGAGAAAAAAATATTACCAGATTAAAGATTCGTTTTATTTCTTTACATATGATATTTTCAAACTGAAATAAGTTAATACTTTAATTTTGTTTTCTTTCAAAGAATTATGCATGTAATGTTAAGATACAAAGTTAGTTTGAACATCCTTAAAGAAGTTTCTGTCATAAAATTTTGGCCTGATTCTCACGTATCCATTGTTTCAACTAAAAATAAAACACTTAAGAAGGCAATTACTCAGATAATTTTTAATTAGCTGCGAGCTTAAACACTCGTTTGAATAAAGTGAAGTTTGCTTCATTTAATATGTACACTCATTCGTCCATGTATTATGCGTTAAAATTATTACTTAAATACTTATCCGGAAGTAGGGTAGGAAGCAGTTTCTTAATGAGAGAAGAGGTGCTTGAAAAAAAGTTTGATCTGTTTCGAAAAGTGTGTTTAAAAATAGCTGGAAGAAACATTATAGTAGCATTCTGAAAGTATTTAATTTAAAAAATCTATTTAATGTATAATATTGAAGAATACCTATTTTATACATATTGTATGCTTGTCAATCGTTAATTTGGAAATAGTGCTTAAGATATTTTTATAGAAAGAATAATGTAATGTTTTACATATTAAAAACGAAACTTCAAATAAATAATTAAATAAATAGATAAATAAAATGAAAAAAAAATGCCAAAATGAACTAAACCACAGAAAAATATTGCTGTCTTTAGTGTTGCTATACGAAAATTTAAAAAAAAAAAAAAAATGTTTGATGTAATTAAACATAAACTACGAAATGACAAACGTATATAAATTTATGAAAATACACTATAACTACACACACAGATGTAAATATGTAATAAAATCTTTCAATTTATTCACGATTTCAAAAAGCATTCGTTATCTGTAGGAACTTCAGAAATAAAAATATTTCTCGATTTTTACACTGTTCGGTTTATTTACAGATCAATTAACGAATATTTTCACGAAAGTTTTTTTTTATGTTCACTTATCAAACACCTCATAAATTAAAGTCAATTAAAAATTATGCTGCGTTTCATATTTCCCAAAATGTATCCATCGGGTATACTTTCTACTTAGCAGATGTATACGCTGTTAAAATAATTATGTAAAATAAAGAGAATATACCGGTTATTTATTAATTTAAGTTTTATGTGAAATTACAGAGATTAGTACAACCAAAATTCCGTTAAATAACTGGGAAAGCACTATAAATTCAAATGCCGTTAAGTATTTTTAATTCAATTATCTTTAAAATCAATATCATTAAAATTCTTCTAAAATTTATGATATTATTGTGCAAGTATTCTAATGTAATTTCAGAAAAAAATACGGAAAATGCTTCATAAGATAAACATTTTTTTAATTCATATTTTCGGACATAAAGGGTTGAATTAAGCGTTATTATAAAAACAATGATATAAAATTTTAATACAGTAATTCGCTTCATTTTACATTCATATTTTAGGTTCGTTATAATGGTCAGAATAAGATATGTCAAGGTATAACACACATCCAATATCTTCAAATATTCGTTGCGTTTAACTATGTACAATATTTTAAAAAAATGCTATAGGTGCTTTCATTTTAAAACTATATGTCAAAACTAAAACAGATTTTTAAATAATCTTTCCAACGAAATGTTAAGTGTCCTTTGTTTGTTCTAAAATGAATCTTCCAAAAATCTGTTTAATTACTCAGATAAGTTCTCATTAGCTGTGAGCTTAAACACTTAATGCAACAAAATGGAGATACTTCATTAAATATGCGCCCTCATTATTGAACACAAATTTACATAATGCTTAAGTGAGCGACGGAATGAGCAGTTTCATAATGACACGTGAAGTTTCAAATCATTTTAGCTGCTTTTTTAAGATTATTTAAAATCCTCGAAAATTTGTTCAGTTATTAACATTATTTGACATAAAAATTCATATGCTACATAGAAATAATTATTATGTTCTCAGGATATGTATCAGTTGACCACACAGAACCTTTAAGCTTACTTTGTTTGCAGAGAACGATTTACAAATTTAGGGGCCCTGGGCACAGATGTTTACGGGGACCCGCTAACACCAATACTTATAGGGGGATTAGTTAAAAAATGAAAAAAAAAGTTACTAAAGTAACCATTATTGACTTTAAAATTATCCAATAAGAAATTATTTATGATAAACAATAATTTACTTTTAAATTAATTATTTGTAAATTTTGAATTTTAAATGAGTGGACGTTTTATAATAAACTGTGTTGTGCTAATTATCTTTTCCAATGCAAGTCTATATATTAGGAATGATAAAGTATGCGACAACAAAAAAATAGATTTTCAACAATATAAAAATACAATATGAATATAATAGAATGTAGAATGAAATGTAAAATTTCAATGGTTATTAAAACTTTATTAGATTTTAAACAATAACTGAAAAAAATTTCAGCAGTATTTGGGGGCCCCTGAAAATCAGAGGCCCTCAGTCTGTAATCTGAATGCCCTGCCATGAATCAGGCACTGTCTGTATGAAGTAAAATGAATCCTTTAGAAATAAATCCCTTTAATTACTCAGATGAGTTCTAATTAGATGTGAGTTCTTAACAGAATAAAATTAAATTACTTCATCAAATATATACCCGCTTTATTGAGTGTATTACAAATGCGTACTTAATGCTTAAGTGGACGACAGATTGAACAGTTTCTGAGAAAAACGTGGAGTTTCAAAAGCTTTTTTTTATTTCTTTAAGACTATTCAAAAGGCAACATATAGCCCAAAATTACTACTCTTATAAAATTTATTGGACATAAAAAGTGAATACTACATTTCATATGCACCTGCTTTATTGGATACATTATAGGTGTTTACTTAATTTTTAAGTGGGTGACGGAATGCAGTTTCTTAATAACAAGTGGGGTTTCAAAAGATTTTATCTATTTCTTTAAGATTATTTAAAAGACATAATTACCCCCCCCCCTCCCCAAAAAAAAATACTTTTTTTTCTAAACATTATTCGACACAAAAATCCATATGCTGTATATAAACAATTTTTAATTTTCTCAGGATATGTGTCAGTTGCGCCACATACAATCTTTAAGCTTACTTTGTATGAAGAAAAATAGATCCTCTACAAATCCCTTTAACTACTCAAATAAGCTCTAATTAGCAGTGAGCTCAACTGCTAACAAAATAAAATGAAGCTACCTCATCAAATAAGTACCCGCTTTATCAGATGCGTTATATGCGTTTACTTAATACTTAAGCGGGCGACGGATTGAACTGTTTCTTAAAAATACGCGGAGTTTCAACTTTTCAATGCTTTTCAAAAAACAATAAATAGCCCCAAAATCACTACACTGTAGAGTAAAATTTGTAACCTTAGCAATCTAAATTTACCGAAATCTGTTATGCTTACTAAAATTTTTTTTGTACAAGAAATTGATGCCAATCTACTAAACGGGTAAGCAAAACTAGAAACATACGTAATTTTACAAAAGAATTTACTAAAATGTTTATAATTTTACAGAAATTGTATCTGTAATCTTAGTTACCGTCACTTATAAAGTTCTGGGAATCCGATTTTCTTTTTCGTCTTTTCTCTCTCTCTCTCTCTTTTTTTTAAGTGCAAATCTGTATCTGTGTTACATGAATTTTCATTGTTGACACTGCTTATAAAGTTCTTCGAATATAATTCTACTAGATTTTTTTTTGTAATTTTCCATTTTTTTACAATGTATTCTTATAAAGTTTATTTGACATAATAAATGAATATTACGTTATATATGTACCCGCATTATTGGATACATAATATGTGTTTACTTAATTTTTAAGTGGGTGACGGAATGAACAGTTTCTTAATGACGCTTAGAGTTTCAAAATATTTTATCTATTTCTTAATGATTATTTAAAAGACATAAACAGCCCCAAAAATTAGTTCGCTTATCAACATTATTCGACGTAAAAATTCATATACTACCTATAAATAATTACTATGTTCTCAGACTATGCGTCATTTGGCCACACAGAATACATTGTTTGATGTAATATTAATCCTCTGGAAATCTCTTAAATTAGTCAGATAAGTTCTAATTAGTTGTGGCTTAAACGCTTAATAGAATAAAATGAAGCTAATTCATCAAATATTTATCCGATTTACTTGGTGTGTTATATGCCTTTACATAATGCTAAAATGGGCGACGGATTGAAAGGTTTCTGAGAAACACATGAAGTTTTAAAAGTTTTTTTTTGTATTTCTTTAAGACTATTCAAAAGCCAATAAATAGCCCTAAAATTGCTCTCCTTATAAAATTTACTTGACATATAATATGAATACTACATTACATATGTACCCACATAATTGGATACATTACATGTTTTTACTTATGTCTTAAGTGTTCGATGGAATGAGCAGTTTCGTAATAACAAGTGGAGTTTCAAAATATTTTATCTATTTCTTTAAGATTATTTAAAAGACATAAGTAGTCCCAAAAATGAGTTTTCTGTTAAAAAATATTCGACAAAAAATTCATGTGTTGTAGATAAACAATTTATATTTTTCTCAGGATATGTGTCAGTTGGACAAAATCTTTAAGTGACTTTGAATTAAAATTTATCCTCTAAAAAAATCTGTAACGTTACTAAAGGTTTACTAAAAACTGGGATTCTAAAAACTTTTTATGTAACGGGAACAGCAAAAGTTTATGTAACAGATACAGATTTACACTGAAAATCAAAAAATCTGTAAGGTTACCAAGAGTTTTTTAGGAAGTTTGGGATGCCTAGTATATATTATGTTACTGCAATCCAGGTTACAGATAAAATTTTATGTACGATTTTTTGTAGCATAAAATGAAGTTTTTTCATAAAATATGTACCTGTTGTATTGAGTGCGTTATATGGGTTTATTTAATGCTTAAGTGGGCGACGGAATGAACTTCCTCAATTACAAGGGGTGTTTCAAAATATTTTTTTTTACTTTTGTAAGACTATGGTGTTTCAAAATATTTTTTCTACTTTTGTAAGACTATTCAAAAAGGCGTAAGCATCCCAGAATTCAGTATTCTTGTAAAAATTATTTGACATAACAATCCTTATATTATATAAACTTATATTATTTGACATTTTTCTTGTTTTAGATTGCTTGCAGCGAATGAGTTTTTCGGCGTACAGTGCTATATTTTAACGATTTTTCGAACTAAAGTTTTAAAATTTTAAAATTTTTTAAATTAAAATTCCAAAAATAGTTAAAGTATAAAACTGTACGCCAAAATATTTCTTCTGTTCAAGCAATCTAAAGCAAGAAAAATGTCAAGTCAAGTATTCTTTGTAGTGAGAACAAAATCATTTAGAAATAGTCACAGTTCAAAACTTCTGTGTAATATTTTTACAGCTCACTTAATAAACAAACCGTTCACCTCGTAATTCTATCAATCTTTGTTTTTGAGAAATTTAATTTTGAAATCGGGGTGTTACTTCCTAGACATCCTGCATATTTTTTGTAAAATACGCGGTATATATATATATAGTTATATATATATATATATATATATATATATATATATATATATATATATATATATATATATATATATATATATATATATATATATACATATATATATATATATACATATATACGTATATATAAAACTTTTGCAATTAAATTAAATTACTTCATAGAAATCTACAAATTCAGTGGAAATATAAAGCAGACTTAAAATGAAATTTCCTTGTGGAAATTCTAAAGCTTTCGCCACAGTCCCATGTGTCCTTTGCATCGATTTAAAAGAAGACACTTCAGTAAGGCTTCAGTTACTTGGAGAAATTTTAATTAGCTATGAGCTTAAACACTCCTTAGAATAAGGTTAATTTAAGTCCCCAAATACGTACCCTGTTTCCTTCATATTTTGCACACATTAAGAAATAGAAAGTAATGCATATGCATACTCCATGTACTCCAACAAACTTTAAAGAAAGCTTTCTTTTAATACACTTTTAGAGAAATCTTTTTACAAAGTTTCACCAGTTTGTTGTTTGAAATTAAATGATAAATCTTAAAAATGATTTAAATTACTCCGATACAATTGAATTCGTAATATGTTTAAACTCGTTTCAATAGAAATGTAAGTCATGATACAGTGTGTTAATATTAATTTTGAAGTCAGTATCTTGAAAGGTAATTTGAATTTCTCCCTCCTTACAATATTTAAAATTGGAGAAATTTTTTTCTATTTCAAAATAGTCCCCAAAAGGGGAACGTATGGAAGATTATTTTAGAATATAGAAGAAATATATTTTTAAAAAATCTATTTCAAAAATGCTTTTATTATTCATAAAATAGGCCAGTTTTTTTATAATTAATATCATATTAAATTTATGATTCGTATGAAATTAAGTTATGACATTTTGCGATAAAAAAATTTAAAATACAGGAAATATGTTGATTTCCTGATAAAATAAGATTTTAATATTATTTATGTAATGCAGTTTGTCAGAAAATTTTAATAATATATATATATTCTAGAATAACGTATATACACATATATTATACATATGTATATATATTGTTTACTTTTAACATCACATGTTTTTAAATATATGTAAATATACATGTATATGCATATATATCCATATATATCTATATATATATTATATATATATATATATATATATATATATATATATATGTGTGTGTGTGTGTGTGTGTGTGTGTGTGTGTGTGGGTATGTGTGTGTGTGTATAAGTTTAGTATTAAATTAGCTTACGTCAAAGAAATATATATATAGGGGGAACTGGGGGACATTGATACAGCTTTTTTCAAAAACATTTTTGGGTGTCTAGAAAGCAGAAATTTCAAGTTATTTTTCTATGTGATGTCTGTAAAACCTGTGTAGTTTATTATAAAAATATACAATCGTTGTTTTGTACATTATTCTTGCATGTAATTTAAAAAAAAATAAAAAACAGTAATTTGTATGAATGTGCCCCATCCCCGGGGCAGATTGATGCACTTTGACACGTCTGGGAAAAATGGAGACAAAATAACAGCAATGCATATTTTTCATAGAAAAATAGTTAGCAAACCATTTTATTTATATTTATAGACATTAAAATCTCACACAGTTTAATTGTAAGCGATATTAAAGCAATCAAAATGAAATGTATAATGACCTGATGTTCTAGGTGTTCCTTGTCTGTTTGTTGTCTGTGGTATCTTTGTCATATCTGGCAATTTAACCCCAGAATTTTCGTCTTTCTTAGGAAAGGTGAAAGAATTACCAGGTTTTCTGTTTATAAATCGGTTTACAAACATAAAATAAAGGATAATTATATTAAAAATTATGTTTATAATTTAATTATCCTGTACTGTTCTGCAGCTTGTTTCTCTTACTTAACATTTCTCATGTCGATAACACTTTTTTCGCTGGAGAATCGATATAAATTTGAGATTTACCAAGCTGCCGTCCAATTCTTTAGTTAATTCTACTAGCACTAGATATTGTGTAAGTTTGTAAGTCTTCTGTTTGCAAAAATACTATAAAATGTTCTAATATAAAGAAATTAGAGCTATTTCACTCCAATAAAAACTAATAGTAGAATTTTTTGACGAAAAATGGTTTAATTAAGGAGTGCATGGTAAAAAAAATAATAAAATGTTTAAAAAAATGAACTAGAAAAGGATTTAGGTTGTATCAATGTGCCCCGACAAAGACTGTATCAATGTGCCCCATGCAGCCATTGTGAATAAAATGAGTCGCAAATCCAACACTTCATAATTTATCTAACAATAAAGAATGAGGAACTGATAAAGAGTAGCTTTGTTTGCCAGGGAGGGTATTCTTTTCGGTTGAAAATGCTGGAACAGTTGTGTAATACCATTTCAATTGTGCAACTGAAATTTACTTTTGACCTACAAAAACAATGAATTACCCATCCCATTCCATCAAACTAGTGAATCATTCCAAAACTTTCTGTATATTGTTAATTTCACTAGTATCACTTTTTGAAGCCGTTGGGAAATTTCTCGTAATGACGCTGTGTGCTGTACAGGGGGTGTATCAATGTGCCCCAAGTATCAATGTACCCCAGTTCCCCCTACAGTTAAAATAAAAAGCACACTTAAAATTAAATTTCTTTATGAAACATTCTGCCATAAGAATTTCTCCACATTCCCACCTGTACTTAGCACAAATTAAAGAAGACACTTAAGCAAGCCCTCAGTTATTTAGAGAAATTTTAATTAGCTTCGAGCTTAAACACTCGTTAGAATAGAGATAATTTAAGCCCGTAAATATGTGAGCTCTTTCTCACATATTTTGTATACGTTAAGAAATAGAAAGTAACATATATGTATGTACTGCTAATAAACAAACAAACTTTAAATAAAGATTTCTTAAAATACTTTCTGAAAGAAAGTTTTTTTAAGTCTCACCAGCTTATTGTTTCAAATTAAATGTTAACACTTAAAGAAGACTTTAATTATTCACATACAATTAAATTAGTAATATGTTTAAAACTTTACTAGAAGTGTAATTTCAATCATGGTTACATTAAATGTTAAAACTAATTTTGAGGTAGGTGTGAAGAATAAATTTTGAATTTTTTTTCCTGTAAAATGTTAATTTTTTTAAATTTTGTTCTACTTCAAAATCAGTAGACAACAGAAGATTGAGTGGAAGATTTAATTAGTATACTGAAGAAATATTACCTCAAAAATTTATTCCAGGCATATTTATCTTATCCATGAATTATGTCGATTTGTTTTATATTTTATGTTTAATATTTATGTTTCGTATTAAATTAAATGATGACATTTTGCTATTCAAAAATTATAAAAGTACAAAAAATAGAATATTGAAGTAAATTAATAACACTTTATTATTTACGTAATGAAGTTTTCCGAAAAATTGCTAAAACAATCAATAATGTTTTTTTTTTCCCTTATACTTCTTAATCAAATTACAGTAAAATATTGTACAGTTGCAGCTAAAATTTTCATCACTGAAGGGCCTATCTCAATGTCCGAATGTTTTATGTTACTTTATCCAGTTTTAAACAGAACAAACGGTTTAAAGTTTCTATCACGCGTTGGTTACGCGGCATGGTGGTCCTTGCAGCTTAGTATGATTTAGCGTTCTTTCTTAGTATTTTTAATCCTAATTGTGGTTTGAAATAGATCTTTGTAAAATTATTTTATCTAAAAAAAAAATTGGTTAACATAATTGATGCAAAAAGCTTACAAGTGTTGAACAATTTCCTTCTTTGACTTTTCAAACAATGTGTTCCAGTAATTCGTAAAACTTTAGATTTACAACCATCTTCAAAAACTATAAATGTTTTACAAAATATAAGGTCAATTTACCCCATGACAGTACATCAAAAGAAAAATTATTAAAAAATACGATATAGACTTCAACCAGGTTTGATATATATATATTTTTAAATGTGACTATTTCTAATACCAACTATAACATTTGCAGAAATAAAAAAAGAACTATATCATAAATGTATCAGAAAGGACCATATGTCACAAACTCCATATTTTTCAATGAGTGTCAAAATGGCTTTTTGCTAGCACTATAAACTTATTTAAGAATTTAAAGTGAGTAACTGGAAAAATTTATTTTTTCTACCAGTTTAGACATTAATGTTAAGTCTCACAACCGACTGCAAATAAAGTTTTACTATTATAAGTTATTGTACATAATATGTTTCTCCTAAACTCGTGCTTATCAGGAAACATGCAATAAAACTGTCGAATATGTTACTTCTGTTTATAACAAACTATGAATATATTCAAAGATATGATTCAATCTACGAATATATTCAAATTGTATGTAATTCAAATATAATATAAATATAAATTATAATAAAATAGTTTTAATTCTAATTAAATTTAATCTATTCAAATATTTCTAACAATATTACGAGAACTCCAAAAGAAAGAGAATTTCAGTTGTAACTATAGTTAAACTGGAAAATACAAGTTAAACGCTATTTTTTGAGGGGGGGAGGGGGTACAGTGTTCAGTCTGCTAACAGCAGTTAAAGGTTAATTTTGTTGCTAATATAGAGATAATGATATATAACCATATCAATTATGTATAAAACTGAATAAGAAATCTCTTTGGGATAATATATTTTAATCAAAAATTTTATTCAATTTATTAAAAATTTATTAAAACATGTTCTTTAAAACGTCGACAATTTAACTGTAGGTTTGGAGAATCCGCATTAGTGTGGAGTTATGGATTAAAATCTATTTACTAGATTACTATAATAGTACTAACCCTTAACTGCTGTGACAAAAATTGTCGCATAACTTACTGTGAGCCGCCTGTCAGATCGTTTAATCTAACGATGAATAAACTGTTAAATTAACTTTTAGAATATTATTTTTGTATTGAACCTTATATACAGGGCTATTATAAATAAAATTCAGCTATTCAAAAGTTTCTAGAGATAGTAATAGGACTCCAAATGAAACAAAATTTTCCCGGTATCTATAGTTAAACTAAAAATTGCAAGTTAAACTCTGAAACTTGAAAAACTCAGCGGTATGAGACGCTAACAGCAGTTAAGGTTTAACAAAAATATTTATTACATATAACTCTAGTTATTATAAAACTTCACATGATTAAAATATTACATTATGAATGGTTAAAACCATGCAATGTTTCTTATAATCACATTTAAGCGGGACTTTTTAAGCAAAGTGAGACACAGGGTGTTATATTCTGTTGAAGTTCCCCCCCACTCCTTTTTCTTTCACTTTCACAAAAAAATCAATATTTTCTATCGCATAGAATGCATACATGGGAATATAAATACTGATTCAAATAATCCGTGCAATGTTTCTAATAATTCTATTTAAATGGTCATTTTTAAGCAAAACTTAGCTTAGAATCTGATATTCTTTTGCCTCCTTTCCCCGCCACCACAACAGCTTTCTTTTTCCTTCAGAGTCACAAAAAATGTACATTTTCAATAACTTAGATTGCAATTTGTCAATTCCTAGAGCTGTAAAGTTTGTATTTTTAGAATTGGGCAATCTACAAGCGATTATTCCATCTTATTTTATAGTTTTGTTTGCATGGCGTTATTACCCATATAGGTGGGTATTAACGCCAAATAGCATAAGTCAAGAAAAAACGCCATTACATTTTATGAATACATATCTGTTAAATTATTTTATTTTATATAGATTGTCAATGAGCTGCTGTATCAGATCCTATATTTGTTTGAAAAATACAATCTAAAACTAAGCCGTCAAAATTGGTAGAACCTTAACGTGGCGTTATTACCCCAGGGTACCTTATTAAATCTAATATACAGTGTCTCACATAAGTGATGGGACACTTGTGCTTTATAAAAGGAAACTAATCAAATAAATTAAAAAAAAACATGTACACATTTTTTGTGGGTGTGTTTCATACTTAAATTTAGTAAAGATTATTACATAACATATATTTTGTCAAAATATTAAAAGATTAATTTAATAAAAATACAAATGTTTAGAACGGAGCAAAAAATAGCTCACATAAGTGATGGGACACCATTATATATGCAACAAAAATCGTCTGAAATAAGCAATAAAAATATTTTTTGGGGTTTTATTTTTACTTAAAAGCAATTGGCAATAATTTATAAAATCGTCTGCAGTATTTCTCTCCAGTTTGTTTTGGAATTTTTGTGTTTTTTAGCCCCATGTAGCCATGAATGCTAAACGAAAAGAAACTTCGCCTGAAATTCGAAAATTAGTTATTAATTTGCATATTGAACGTGGAAAATCTATTAGAAAAACTGCTGAAACAGTTAACTTGAGTCGTTCAACAGTTTTCAATATCATTAAACGATATAAAAAGAATCATATGATTCAGGATAAAAGAAGACCTGGCCGACCATCAAAGCTATCCAATGAAATAAAGCGAATTATCGTTCGAAATATTAAAAAAATCCAAGAAATAGTGCTTCAAAAGTTGCTGCTGATTTACAAGCATTATATGGAATAATTGTTAATCCCGAGACTATTAGAAGGGTAATTCGATCTGCTGGTTATCACGGTAGAGTAGCCAGGGAAAAATTCTTCGTAAGTGAAAAGAATAGAAAACTCAGACTAGCTTTCGCAAAATCCAACATAAATAAGAATTCTAATTATTGGAATAAAGTTATATTTGCTGATGAGAGTAAATTTAATATATTTGGTTCTGACGGTGGAATCTTGGTGTGGAGAAAAACCCAGGGAAGAATTTCGCAAACAGAACTTGGTACCAACAGTAAAACATGGTGGAGGAGGAGTTATGGTATGGGGGTGTATGTCGTCTGCTGGAGTTGGTAATCTTGTTTTTATTGACAGTATAATGGATCAGTACAAATATATTGATATTTTAAACAAAATTTGAAATCTTCAGCACGAAAATTGAACTTTCATAACGATTTTAAATTCTACCAGGACAATGACCCCAAGCACACTGCTCTAAACGTTAGACTCTGGCAGTTATATAACTGTCCTGAAATAATAAAAACACCACCACAATCTCCAGACTTAAATCCCATAGAGAATATTTGGCAAGAATTGGAATCAAGAATTCGCAAACACATCATTTCTTCAAAACAACAACTAAAATCAGTGCTTCAAGAAGAATGGGGTAAAATCACTCCAGAAATCACAAAAAAATTAGTCGAATCCATCCCAAAAAGATTAAATAATGTTTTAAAAGTAGAAGGAAATCCAACAAGATATTAAAACCTTTTAAAAACTAAAATTTTTGGATAAATATTTGATGGAAAAGTAAGTGTCCCATCACTTATGTGAGCCATTTTTTGCTCCGTTCTGAACAATTGTATTTTTACTAAATTAATATTTTAATATTTTGACAAAATGTATGTTATGTAATAATTGTTAGTAACTTTAAATATGAAACACAACCAAAAAATTTTTGCACATGTTTGTTTATTTATTTTATTGCAGTTTCTTTTTATATAAAACAAGTGTCCCATCACTTTTGTGAGACACTGTAGTCAGTCATGCTAATATAGCTTTCAGAAGAATATCGAAGTATAAAATTTATAATGCAACTTCTCTTGAGGATATTTAATTTTACATATCTTATGCAAGGCAATTGATAATTTTAATGAACTTATTGCTCTTGAAATTATTATCTATGGTTTCGTTTGCTTTAAAGAATTAAAAGCATTTTCTACCAGAAATTTTCTTAAAATAATATTTTCTGTATTTAACTCTTTTTGGCATAGAATGATTTGAGAATGCAACATCATTAAAAATTACTTGAAAGTATTTTGTTATAATTTTTTTCTTTTAATAATATTATTTTTCTAATAAAACTTTATTTAAAACTTTTTCATTATTTTTTTTTATTTTTTTTTTATTTAAAAAAATGCTGAATCAAAAACAAAATAGCGATGTTTCTGTTTACTTAAATGTACACACACACACATATACTTACATATATATATATATACAGGGTGATTCATAAAAGATGGGCAGAACTTTAAGGGGTTATAGTACACTTAAAGACAAATAATATTAAATAGGAGACTAAGGGTCCCAGACGTATTCCCAAGGAGATAGGGGGCATTAAAGTTTAGGGTCCGAAATTTCAAATGATTATAAAAAATGGAAAAATTGGTCGATTCGTTTGCGGTTTTTGCAAAAAATTTTCTTTATGCCAGTATTTTCTTGAAATAAAATTTTAAAGTTCAATTTCAAAAAATGCCGATAGGGGGCGCTTTAGACTTTGGAGTAACAAACAACTATTTTTTAACGTTATTTTTTGTATTTCTTTAAATGATTTCGGAAGCTTAGACTTAAACTTAAATTTTGATCTAAAAATCTGAGTCCTAACGAGTAGTTAAGTAGCGTAAACTGAAATTTGAAATTTGAAACCCTTCTCCCCCCAGAACAAAAATCAGTTATTCCCGATCTTTGTGTCGTAGATTAGGCTCTAACTACTGCCGCGTTTTGCTAAAATTATTCTTTATGTCAGTATTTTCTTGAAAATAAATTTTAAAGAAAAGTTTCAAAAAATTCCGATAGAGGGCGCTTTAGACTTTGGAGTAACGAACAACTATTTTAAACCGTTATTTTTTGTGTCTCATTAAATGCTTTCTAAAGCTTAGACTTAAACTTAAATTTTCAGCTCAAAATCTGAATCGCTGAGCGTGGTTCAGTAGCGAGGGGAGGGGGTTCAAATTTCAACTTCTGAACATAGTTCAGTTTGCACTACTTAACCATTCCCAACGATTCTGTGCTGTGATACGAGGCAAAAATACAACTTTCGTCAAGGACTGCATAGTCCGAATTCACTCATAAAGGCACTGGCACAGTTGGAAACGTCGCTCATGCAAACGTTAAAGCTCCATTCCTGACGCTAGTCACTGGGTGAAGAAGGAGACAGAAAGTATGCAAATGTCAAATGGGGAAGAAGAAGAACACGTATGCAAAATTTCGACACGATTCAGGCATAAAAACCACTGAACGGTGAGTCAAGTGTAAGTCGCTGTAGTAATGAATCGGAAGATGGTGCCCTTCACGAATAAGGAAAAGGCTGAGATGCATTTAATTTACGGAGCGGCAGATAGGAATGGTGCAGAGGCACAACGAATGTACGGAGAGCGATTTCCCAACAGGCGGTTGTCTAACCGCAAAACTTTCGAGCGCTTGCACAGACAGTTGTGTGAGACGGGATCATTTCTCGCTTCCCGGTCGAATGCAGGTCGTGCAAAAAAGGACGAATCAGTAGTTGTTGCAGAAGCCATTCTGGATGTAGTAGCGGCGCAGCCAAGTACAAGTACACGAACAGTGGCTAGGCAGGTGGATACCTCACAGTCCATGACTTGGAGGGTACTGAAGGATGAACATTTGCTCCCGTTTCATGTGCAACGAGTCCAGAAACTGTCTCCAGGGGATTATCCAAATCGTATTGAATTCGCCCGCTGGTTTCTGCAGCAGAACGCGCTAAATCCACATTTTGGACGAACTGTGCTTTTCACCGATGAATGTACCTTCACACGTGAAGGTACATTTAACACACACAATGCACATGTATGGGCGGATGTCAATCCACATGCTACGTATCCACATGCTCATCAGAGACGCTTTTCCATCAATGTTTGGGCAGGAATCCTCGGAGACCACCTAATCGGACCGTACCTTCTTCCTGAACGCCTCAACGGTAAAACATACCTCACATTTCTGCAACATGTGCTGCCAGACCTGTTAAACGTTGTTCCTCCACGCATCCGGCGGGTCATGTGGTTCCAGCACGATGGAGCGCCAGCCCATTACGTACGAGACGTCCGCAACTATCTGGACATCACATTTCCGAACAGATGGATTGGTCGAGGTGGTCCTGTTGCTTGGCCTGCTCGCTCGCCAGATCTTTCACCCCTCGATTTCTTTTTTTGGGGGACAATTGAAGGCTCTTATGTATGAGACACCCATTGAATCCCCCGAGGAACTGGTCGCCAGACTTTCCGCCGCTGTAGGGGAAGTGCTCGAAAAGCCTGATGTTTTCGCGAATGTTCGCCATTCCATTCTTCGCCGTTGTTCTGCGTGCATAACCTCTGGTGGTCACAATTTTGAACATTTATTGTAATTACATGTTAATAAATATGCTTTGGTAACATAATCCTAATTTGTGTCTTTTTACCTCGTATCACAGCACACAATGTGTGGACATGGTAAACTGAACTGTGCTCAGGAGTAGAAATTTCAAACCCCTCTCCCCAGAAACTTAACCACGTCTAACGATTCAGATTTTGGGCTGAAAATTTAAGTCTAAGCTTTAGAAAGCATTTAATGAGACACAAAAAATAACGGTATAAAATAGTTGTTCGTTACTCCAAAGTCTAAAGCGCCCTCTATCGGAATTTTTTGAAACTTTTCTTTAAAATTTATTTTCAAAAAAATACTGACATAAAGAATAATTTTAGCAAAACGCGGCAGTAGTTAGAGCCTAATCTACGACACAAAGATCGGGAATAACTGATTTTTGTTCTGGGGGGGAGACGGGTTTCAAATTTCAAATTTCAGTTTACGCTACTTAACTACTCGTTAGGACTCAGATTTTTAGATCAAAATTTAAGTTTAAGTCTAAGCTTTCGAAATAATTTAAAGAAATACAAAAAATAACGTTAAAAAATAGTTGTTTGTTACTCCAAAGTCTAAAGCGCCCCCTATCGGCATTTTTTGAAATTGAACTTTAAAATTTTATTTCAAGAAAATACTGGAAATACTGCATAAAGAAAATTTTTTGCAAAAACCGCAAACGAATTGACCAATTTTTCCATTTTTTATAATCATTTGAAATTTCGGACCCTAAACTTTAATGCCCCCTATCTCCTTGGGAATACGTCTGGGACCCTTAGTCTCCTATTTAATATTATTTGTCTTTAAGTGTACTATAACCCCTTAAAGTTCTGCCCATCTTTTATGAATCACCCTGTATATATATATATATATATATGTTACAGGCCAAACTAGATTGGCCTAGACCAAACTAGTTTATCCTAGGCCAAACCGGTCTCTCCTAATGCCCATGGGATAAACTAGTTTTCCTAGGCCAAACCGGTTTATCCGAACACCCATCGGTTAAATTAGTTTTTCCTAGGCCAGACTAGTCTATCCTAAAGCCCATAAGACAAACTAATTTGACCTAACTCTTATAGGATAAATTAGTTTAGCCTGCTGTTTATTAGTCTCAACTAGTTTATCCTAGGCCGATCTAGTTTATCCTAGGCCAATTCAATTTAGCGTGATTTTATTGAATAAAATGACCGCCTCAGAGCCAACATTCTAGTTTGTCTTAGGCCGATGTAGTTAATCTTAAACCAATGTAATTTTACTTGTTTTTAGCTGACAGGCTTCAAAGTCTGCGAAATAAGGTTCTGTATGTACTCATCTATGTACGTAATACGATAACTCTTGATAGAAATAATTTAATTTGACATGTTTTTATCTCATCAGACTACTAAAGCCTGAGAACTAATGTGCCCGTGTGACCTATATCTATGTATGTACGTAAGTATGTATCTCATCAATCCTTGATAGAAATACCCGATTTGCATCAAAGCTTTAAATATAGTTTTATTCTTATGATGAGCTTTTCTGATTAATTTTGGGAGGTCATTGGAGAAGAATAAGAAGCAAAAAGAACGAGAAGCTTATTCTCCCCTTCCCTTAATTCAAACAAATGGGTTTCTATGCATTATTAGAATATTTCATTCAAATTTTATGTATAGGATCATTCTTATGAGACGCCTTCATGAGTAGTTGTGGGTGTTCATTGTTTAAGCAAAAAAGGAGGGAGGGGAATAGGGGTAACGGTCAATAATTTATGTAAATGCTTTTTTCAATCAGAATTCGCTGATTTGTTTTAAATTTTAGAAATAAATATATTCTGAAAAGGCACTTCCTGTAAAGGCGTTTCCCTTTACATATTATTTAATAATGGTTTTCCCCTCTTAGTTCAAATTACAATATTCTCTAAATTTGTAACTTTATTTAATAAGCTAGATTTTTAATCCCTTTAATTCTATTCAGTTTCTAACGGCTTTTTCCTTCAAAATTTGAGTTCAGTTAGCTCTAATTCTTTCATTAAAACCACAACGTTTATCCGTTCTTTCATGTAACTGTATGTATTTCCCCCCCTTTGCAACAATCTCTGATAAGGCCCTGTTGCTACGCAGAATTTATTCATAGTTAAACGCTAATCGCTTAAGAAACAGATGTATTACGTTTGCCTCTTATTTTATTTCATTAGAATTCATTCCCCTTCTGATTCCGTGGGAGTTTAAGTAACCCTATGTAAGGAATTTGTTCTCGCGGTTTTTCGTTTTCAAATTTTACACTTTGACCATTCTCGTGGCAGTCTATGTAACGGAAATCCAATGCATATCTCCTATAATCGAGAATATACATCTGGTGTTCGTTATTGGCGATAAATACCATTGTAATTTGCCAAAAGCTGGCGGCTTCAAAAATTGTATTTTATTCTTTTCGTCTCTCATCCTTGGTAGTGTAAGGTAATAAGTTACACTTCTACGCTCCTTCGGTCGACGGGCTTATTGTCGACCGGAGCCTTGTTACATGCCTGATGCTCTTCAATAAAAGGATTTTGTGTCAAGAATAATTTACCTTATCTTGGAGTTTTTTGTCATTTCTCGAACCCGCCCTCTCAACACCAATGCGGACTGAAACGTCACTACACTTCCTTATTTACTTTGGGGAGTTAATTGGTTAAGAACAAAGGAAAGAACTTGGGGCTCCTGCCTAATTTTGGCAAATGGGTTTTTTATACATAATTAACCGATTTGATGCAAATCTTGGATTTGTTCATTCTGATGAAGCCGCTTCACTGATTATTTTTGGTGTTGGTGGTTCTTTGGTTAAGTATAAAAGGAAAACGTACAATTTATTTCTTTCTTTAAATTAGATAAATTAGTTATAATACAGAATTATGCAATTTTCTAAAAATTTTGGACATGAATTCATTTTAATCAGGCGCTTCTTTAATTAATTTGTTTTTTGTTTTTTTTTTTTTTTTTTTTGGGGGGGGGGGTAAGTATAATGGAGTAGTGGACGATTTATCGCTTTCATTAAATTAAATTACTTGGTTTTTATGTAGATTTTTCTAATTAGCTGTCAATTTCAAATATAGTTTTTTTTTATAAGGCGACTTCTTGAATAGTTTTGAGGGTTTATTGATTAAGCATAAAAAGAGGAATTGGGGATTGTCCTTCTTAAGCTAGATGAATGTTTTTTAGTAGAATTATGTGATTTGCTCCAAATTTTGGATAATTGCCCAATTTTATAAAGCGTATCTGTGATTAGTTTTGAGGGTTCAATGGTTAAGTATAATTGAGAAAAATGGGAAAATGCAATCCCCCCTTACTTTATTTTTTGAGGGTGTTATTCCTTAAAAAAATAAACAGACTGTGAATGCAAAGCCATCAGTTTAACTAGGTAATATTCTTTTTAATATTGATCCAGACTACTGCTTCATTGCTAACCTTGTGCTAAGTGATTTTGCCATCACCCCTATATAATGTATTTTTTCCGAAGTGTATTAGAATGTTGATAGAAGTTTTCACGGGCCGGAATTTTGAGGCCTGGGCACCGCCCTTCCCGAAAGGTAAGTTATTTTGCCTTGACCAGGTGTAAAAATTAAAAGTTCAGTCCCAGTTCACAATATATTATAGAATATTTAAATTCATAGATTTTTCAATAGTCAAACAGGGATTCATTAAGTAATTAATGTAGTTTAGAACAAAAGAAAAAACGAGAGTTATAAACATCACTAATTTTGAAGCTAATTAGTAAAAAGTAAATTTGTGAATATATTTCTCTGTCATTCCTTAAGGCTTTTCTCAAATTCAAAAGAGCTACATCCTAACACATTTATGATAAATACTAATTCGTTTTTGGAAATGCATAAGATTAACAGGCATACTGTCACAGAAAATATGTAATCGAATGGCGTTAACCACTTTTTTATAAAAGAAATGTATCTTTGAGAAAATACTATTAAATAAGTTACGATTTGAATCGAATTTCCGGTTACGACTTTACGGAAAAAATTGACGCCGTGACAAGAATAGCTTATATGTCGACAGGTAATTAATTTCTCAAAAATGGAAATCGCTGTTCGATTTTAAATTATATCAGCTCCAATCTGGCTCGAATATGCAAATAAATAAATAAATAAATAAATATAATAATAGTAATAAATTCAAATCTGATCTCAGCACGGTACGAGTCTGTAGAAAAAAAGTAAACATCATGGCCAATGCATCATGTCTCTACGGTGGACATGTTAAATTTCTGTATTGATGTTACAAGCAATAACTCTTGACATACATTTATCCTTATTAAAGTGAAAGAATTTTTTTTACCTGCCAAATCCGATTTTGAACCAAATTAGATTAGCCTAGTCCAAACTATTTTATCCTAACGCCGATTAGATAAACTAGTTTTTCCAACGCCAAACTTGTTTATCTAAATGCCCATAGGATTAACTCTTTTTTGCTAGGTAAGAGGGTAATCCTTCATTTTTCCCTTCATACTTAACCATTAAACCCTCAAAACTATTTAAGGAATCACCTTATCAGAAAGAACCTATATCCAAAATTTAAAGCAAATCCGTCAATTCTACGTCAAAACCATTTATCTAAATTTGGGAGGTTGCCAACATTACCCTTTCTATTAGACTTAAGCAATAAACATCCACAACTAATCACGGAGGCGCCTTGTCACAGTGATCTTATATCTAAAATTTTAAATGAAAACTGATAATCCTGCATTAAAAATCCACTTCTCTAAATTAACGGTGGGTTATTAGCCTCTCGTTCTCCCCCGTCTTATTCTTACCGAATGAATTCCTAAAACTAATCAGAAAAGTACCTAATCAGAATGAACCTACATCCATAATTGGAAGAAAAATCGGATATTTCTATAAAGAGTTAAAGCGTTATTTACTTACGGACAAACATGTGTACATACATGCGTACATACATACACACAGATCCTGCGTGCCCATTATATATCAGGCTTTGCCGCCATAAAGCTTAACAACACGTAAATTACATTGGCCCAGGATAAACTAGATCAGCCTAGGACAAAACAAAATGTTGGCGCTGAGGCGGTCATTGAACTCAATAAAATCACGCCAAATTGAATTGGTTTAGGATAAACTAGATCGGCCTAGGATAATTTAGTTCAGACCAATAAACAGCAGGTTAAACTAGTTTATCCTATAAAAGTTAGGCCAAACTAGTTTGGCCTAAGAAAAACTAGTTTATACGATGGGCGTCAGGATAAACCGGTTTAGCCGAGGAAAATCTAGTTTATCAGATGGGCGTTAGGATAAACTAGTTTAGCCTAAAATCGGGTTTGGCCTACAACATATATATTACAAATAACATTCTGAGTTATAAAGATTTTAAACTACCATACTTTTTCAATAAATTTAAAAATTTTAAAAATTTTAAAATGAATTTTTTAAACTTTATCGAATGATTTTATTTACAAAAGATATGGTTAATTATCACAAACAATTTTTAAAATTTTAACTTATTAAATAAAAAAAAATATTTTAAGACGTGTTCCGGAACTTTTAGCCCCAAAAATTAGTTAACATACATTAATGCGTACTTCATATTTCTGCATAGCATCATTTTTAATGATTTTGAAGAAGTAAAAGTTATACGTTATCTAAAATCTTAATGAATTCGGGAGTAAAAATCTCAACATGACCGATTGGATAGCTACAAATTTACCTTATTAAATATGTAACTATATTTTAGTCTTACATGTGAATTCAACCGGAATAAATTCGAAGCTACTTTACAAACAATTTATAATATTAAGAAGAGAGAATTTTTATTGAAGATATACTTCAGATGTAAGCTGTACTAGAAAGAAAATTTTATATTAGTCTCTTTAGATTAATATACAAAAATATTTTCTATAAAATATGAATGCATATAATTTGTGTTAAAGAAATTGCTTCTTCAGATGCTTTCAAATGTATAAGATTTTTTAATGATTTTGTTGTGTTTGTAAGAGTGTAAAGTTAATTATTAGATGAAAAGTATCTGAGATTTCAACTGAAATAATATTTTACGAATATAAAATGGAACAGTCATAAATTATCTATCTTTAGACTTAAAAAAAACATTTATCATAGTAAGACTCTTTTATAGATAAACGCATCTGCTAAATATGAAATATTAAAGATGTTCATGTGAAAAGGTATGAAATGTCGTAGGAACAAAACCAGATTAAAGCTGAATATGACACTTGAAGTTAACGTAATGAGATATCAAGATCAAACTCAGTAAATGAGCATCGTAAAAATTTGAAAATATTTAATTTTGCTCTCCAAAACGGCGTATAATGTTTAACATAAAAAATAGTTAAAATACATTCTTACGTATTTCATATTTCTGAAGGATATTTTTAATGATTTTGAAAAAGTAGAACGTTATATATTAACTAAAATCTTAATAAATTCGTAAGTCAAAATCACAACAAAACCGAATAAATAGCTACATATTTATCTCATTAAATATGTATCTATATTCTCGTCTTACTTATGACTTCAACCGGAATAAAGAAGGAGCTGCTGTGCAAAGAACGCTAATTGTATGGAATCTAAGAAAGATTCTATGAATTTCTTATATTTTACGAAGGAAACATTTTATAATATCAACAACAGAGTTTTTTTATTGAAGATATATTTTAGATACTAGATGTACTAAAAAGAAAATTTCTTGTTAGTCTCTATATATTAATTCTTAAAAATATTTTCTGTAAAATATGCAGGGATGTATTTTGTGTAGGAATAAGAAATTATTATTTGAGATTCTTTCAAAAATGTACAAGTTTTTAATGATTTTGTTGCGTTTTTAAGAGTGTAAAGTTAATAATTAGATGCAAAGCATGTAAGTTTTAAACTACAGTTTATGTTTCTGCGAATTTAGTTAATTATGTCCTTTTAAAATCTAATTAGAAATGTAGAAAAAATGCTTATTATTATTTTCTTTTTCAATTATAAATGAAATTTCAACATACTACCAGAAATTTACTTTGACTTACACACTAAAATTCTTAAATAAATAAATAAATAAAAAAATCTGCTCAAGATCTCAGGGTTAACTTTCACACGAGTATATACAGTAGTTAAAAATTCAGTTCAATTTATTAAAACTCTAATAAAATAATTTATTTTCCTTGTTAAATACACATTTACATTAGAAGTTTCAAATTGAAACATATAGCTTCATTCATTATTTAGTGCACATGAAACTAAATAATATTATAATTTAACATATTTGATGAATGTAATAACGATTAAATTATTAAAAATTCTCGCCTCTTTTTCACAAATTATGATTCAAATTTTATAAATAAGCACCCTAAAAGTTTAAATGGATTTATTTTTTTTTAGCTAAGAAGTTTATTGCTATTTAAACTAAAAATGTTATTTAACATACATTTGTACGTATTTCATATTTTTGAAAAAAGATCATTTTTAATGATTTTCAAGAAATAAAATGTTATATGTTTTCTAAAATCTTAATGAATTCCTGAGTCAAAAATCTCAACATATCCGAATGAATAGCTACATATTTATCTCATTAAATATTTGACTATATATTTTAGTCTAACTTATGACATCAACCGTAATAAATGAAGAGCTGATGTATAAAGAAAGGTAATTTCGCTGAAATGAGGAAAGATGCTATGAATTTCTTTTATTTCACGAACGAAACATTTAAAAAATATTAATAAGAGACGATTGATTATTGAAGATTTTTTGAAGATTTATTTCAGATATGCGCTGTGCTAAAAAAAAATATGTTTGTCTGTATATATTAATATAAAAAAATATTTTCTATAAAATATGTAATCATACATTTTGTGTGGAAAAAAAATATTACTACTCCAGATGCTTTCAAAGATATAAAAGTTTTTAATAATTTTTTTTCGCTTGTAAGAGTGTTAAATATGCATTTACATTGGGATCCACAAATACTATTATATTAATTTATTCATTTTTTATTTGTGAACAGAAAACTAAATAATGCTATAACTTAATGTTATAATTAAACTTTTTTTTATTTATGGTTTCAAGAATACAGAATCACAAGTAAAATGAAAATATTTCTGCTTATTTAAATGTAAAAAAAAGAGTTATTACGATTTTAAATTACACCACTTTTACATTAAATTTAAAATTTTAATTAAAAAAAATCAGAGGAGTTTTATTACTTAATTTTGTTTACAAATAATATAATTAACCATCACAAAAAATTCAAAATTTGAGATCAATAAATATAAACTATTTTAAAATGTGTCTTGTATCCTCTTAACTTCAACAAATTAACCTCAAAATACATTCATACGTATTTCATATTTCCACAGACCATTTTTAATCATTTTGAGGAAGTAGACCATTATATGTTATCTAAAACCTTAATGAATTCGTTAGTCAAAATCTCAACATTACCGAATGAATAGCTACATATTTATATCATTAAATATATAACTATAATCTAGTCTTCGACATCAACCTGAATAAATGAGGAGCTTCTGTACAAAGAAAGGTAATTGCACGGAAGCAAGAATACTTCACGAAGGAAACATTTTATAACATTAACAAGAGAATTATTTTATTGAAGATATATATTTCAGATAAAACCTGTACTAAAAACAAAGTTTTATATTAGTCTCTTTAGATTAATATATAAAAATACATTCTATAAAATACTTAACCATACATGTTGCGTAGGAAAAATAAATTACTACTCTAGATGCTTTCAAAGATATACACGTTTTTAATAATTTTATTTCGGTTGTAAGAGTATTAAATATACATTTACAGAGCAATTCAAACAGTAAAAATTATATAAGTTTATTCGTTTATTGTTTAATGCACAAAAAATTAAATAATATTATAGTTTAGCATGCTTTATGAAAATAAAGACAATTAAACTATTAAAAATTTTAATAATTTAATATGATTTTTAAAAATAGGTTACATTATTTTTTTAAATATTTTTTTATTTTATTAACAGTTCTTAAAATACTGAATGAAAAATAAAATTGAAATATTTCTGTTTATTTATAAAAAAAAAAGAAAAAAAAAAGAAAGAAAGAAAGAAAGAAATCCTACACATGATATATTAAATTATAGCAATTTTAACTTGCACCGCTTTTTTAATAAATTTTAAATTTTAATTTAAAAAAAATCAGAGAAGTTTCATTACATAATTTTGTTTCCAAACGATATGGTTAAATCAAAATTTTAATTCAATAATTAAAAAATACTATAAAATGAGACTAAGAGCCATTTAACCTAAAAAAAAAAAAAAAAAAAAAAAAAAAAAAAAAAAAAAAAAAATAGTTACCATACATTATATGTATTTCATATTTCTAAAGAAAATTTTAATAATTTTCAGTAGTAAAACTTTCAAGTTATCTAAAACCTTAATGAATCCGTGATTCAATTTCTCAACATAATCGAATGAATAGCTACATATTTATCTCTTTAAATATGTAACTATATTCTAATCTTACTTATAGCTATAACCGGAATAAATGAGGAGCTGTTGTACTAAGAATGGTAATTGCATGGAAACGACGAAAGATTCTATGTGTTTCTTATACTTCACGAAGGAAACATTTTATAATATTAACAAGAGAGTTTTTTTTATTTTATTGGAGATATATATTTCAGATACAAGCTGTACTAAAAAGAAAATTTTATGTTCGCCTCTTTATATTAATAAACAAAAATATTTTCTATAAAATATGTAAGCATATAATTCGTGTACACTGTTAAAACTAATGGTGACAAACCAGTTGCATTTGGCTCCCAGGGGTGAAAAGGTGTTATCATTTGACACCAGCGGGTTTGAAAATTTGTTTGGGGGTGCCTTTTGATCTCTCATTGGGTGATTCACACTAATTAGGGTGCCGCACATTGCATACCGTTGGAAGATTTTCATCCCTTAGTCATTTGCGCATGCTCCGTGACGTGTATCCTTGCCCTTCAACTCGCCGTCATTGGTAGATCTGAACGGTCATTTCTCCCTACCATGACCATCATCGCTATACGCTATCCCAATTTCGTTTAGAACTTTGGTTGGATAACTTTTGGCGAGCTTTTTATATAAAGCAACGTTTGAATTTCAGGGCATTTGGACATTTCAGGTTGACTTTGAAAGTGAGCTCGATGGCAGAGCGGTTAGAGTGCTGAGCTTGCAATCAGACGTTGTGGGTTCGAATCTTCGAGGGCCAAAAGTCGGTTTGTATATTTTTATTTTTTAATATTGGGCACTATGGATTAAGGGTGTCATCTTTTCACCCTAATTAAAGGTGCCATTCTGGCTCCTTTAGGGGTGTCACCATTGAGACAAGACTTTCATCCCTAAAAGGTGCAATGTGTCACCATTAGTTTTAACAGTGTAGGTAAAATAAATTACTACTTGAAATGCTTTCCAAGATGTGTGATATTTTAATGTTTTTTTTTTGCGTTTGTAAGAGTGTAAATTTAATAACTAGGTGCAAAGAATATGAGATTTTAATTCAATTATAATTCTACGAATTTGAAACGCAACAGTCGTAAATTAGGTATCTTTAGTCTTACAAAATATTTATCATACTGAACACAGACAATATAAAAAAAATACAGGGCGGTATATTTAATTTAAATTCGATACTCATTTAATACACATGAAACTAAATAATATTATAATTTAATATATTCGATGGATGTAATGACAGTTAAATTATTAAAAATTCTCGCCTCTTGTTCACAAATTATAAAAGTTTATTCAAATTTAATAAATAAGCACCCTAAAAATTTGAATGTATTTAATTTTGTTATCTAAGAAGATGATTGTTATTTATATTGTTGCATATTGTTAGATGATTGTTACATATACGTATTTCATATTTCTAAAAAAAGATCATTTTTAATGATTTTAAGAAGTAGAACATTATATGTTATCTAAAATCTTAATGAATTTGTGATTCAAAATCTCAACATAACCGAATGAATAGCTACATATTTATCTCATTAAATATGTTACTGTATTCTAGTCTTACTTATGACTTCAAACGGAATAAATGAGGCGCTGCTGTTTAAAGAAAGGTAACTGGGCGGAAACTAGAAAAGATACTGTGCATTTCTTTTACTTCACAGAGGTATATTTATGATATTCACAAGAGAGTTCATTTATTGAAGATATATTTCACATGCATGGTGTACTAAAAGGAATATTTTATGTTCGTCCCTATATATAAATATAAAAAAATATTTTCTGTAAAATATATAAGCATGTATTATGCCTAGGAAAAAGAAATTACTGCTCAAGATATTTTGAAATATATAAAAGATTTTATAGATTTTATTGTGTTTGTTGTGTTTGTAAGAGTGTAGTACATTTAATAAATAGATGCACAGAAGGTGAGATTTTAAAAAAAGTTTAAGTTTATGTATACATAGATAGTTATACAATTTTAAAACGTCGAATTAAAAACATGTCTGATTAAAAGTGTAGAAAAAATTAATGTTATTTATTATTTTTTTTTTTATTTTTTTTTTTATTTTTGATTGCAAGTCAATTTTTAACACGGTATAAGGAATTTATTTTGACCTATATATTCAAATTCATTTTCTTCTCCAAAGTGTTTCTTAAGAATTGGGCGTCAACTCATACACAGTATATAAGGTAGTTAAAAACTAAATTTAATTTATTAAAACTCTCATAAAATATATTTTTTTCCTTTTTAAATACACATTTACACTGGAATTCATAAATTGAATCACATAAGTTCATTCATTATCATTTAATGCACAGAAAACTAAATAATGTTATACTTCAACATATTTGATGTAAGTAATGACGATTAAATTATTAATTAATCTCACCTTTTTTCACTAGCTATAACTGTTGTTCAATCTCAATAAATAAGCATCGTAAAAATTTGAATATATTTATTCTTTTTTTCCAAAAAAGTGGCCACTATTTAAGCGGGTCTAGGAGACAAAAATCTTCAAATTTTCTAAAACAATTTTACTGCATTTAAAATTCCTCTCTTTTTTATGCTTATAATAACGTTTATGTCATGTTTCTATCATTTTTAGAAGAGTAAATATTATTTTTTCTGCTTCGCTGTTTTTTTAAATCTAGCTTTCAAGCAATGAGTGTCATGGAACTGAATTCTATTGAAAATGCTTTTTTCTTCAATGTGAATTTTTTCAAGTTTCTGAGAATTAAGTTGTTATAACTAAAGAACCATCAAAAATAAATGCTTCAAATCAACAGCACGGTTTTATTATTATTATTATTATTATTATTATTATTTTCTTTAATTTTGATTCAGCATTCTTGAAAAAAAAATCTTTTGAAAATATGATTTTTTAAAAATAAGTTACATATATCTATATATTAATGTTTATATATTTTTAATTAATATGTTTTAAAATGCTGAATCAAAATGCTGAAACTAAAATGTAGATATTTCTGTTTAATTAAATGTAAAAAAATTCAAATTCTGAAAAAAAAATTGACATATAATTATTTTAAATTACCCCACTTTCTGTAAATGCTAAATATTTCTTTAAAAAAAATCTGAGAAAATTTATCATATGATTTTGTTTTCAAATAATATGGTTAATCATCACAAAAAATTCAAAATTTTATCGCAATAAATTTAAAAAAAAATATTTAAAATGTTTCCCGGACTTCCTTAATACCAAAAAATTAGTTAAAATAACATTTATACTTATTTCATATTTCTGAAAAAAAAAAGTCATCTTAATGATCTTGAAGAAGTAGAACGTTGTATGTTATGTAAAAATTTAATGAATTCGTGATTCAAAATCTCAACATAACCGAATGAATAGCTACATATTTACCTCATTAAATATGTAACTATATTCTAGTTTTAGTTATGACTTCTACCGGAATAAATGAGGAACTGCTGTGCAAAGAAAGGTAATTGCTCAGAAACGAGGAAAGATTCTATGAATTTCTTATACTTCACGAAGGAAACATTTTACAATATTGACAAGAGAGTTCTTTTATTGGAGATATATATTTCAGATACAAGCTGTTCTAAGAAGAAAATTTTATGCTAGACTCTATGTATTTACATACGAAAATATTTTCTATAAAATATGTAAGCATACATTTTGTGTAGGAAAAAGAAATTCTTATTCCAGATTTTTTTTTAAAGATATACAAGTCTTTAATGATTTTGTTGTGTTTGTAAGCATATAAAATGAATAATTAGTTAACTATATAGTTAAAGTTTCTGTGGATTTAGATAATTATACAATTTTAAAACGTTGAATTAAAAAAAAATCTGATTAGAGATGTAGATTATTTTTAATTTATATATTTATTTCGATTACAAATCTCGTTTCAATATGCTGCCAGAAATTTATTTTGACCTATACTCTAAAATTTATTTATTTATTTTTTCAAAATTTTGCTTAAGAATTGCGGTTTAACTCATACATGAGTATGTACGGTACTTGAAAAGTAGATTATTAATGTATTAAAACGCTCATAAAATAATTCATTTTCCTTGTTAAATGCATACTCACACTAGGAATCACAAATTGAAATGTATAAGTTCATTCATTATTTAATGCACATAAAACTAAACAATAGTATAATTTAACAAACTTGATGGAAGTATGATGATTAAATAATTAAACTTTCACATGTCTTTTTCTCAAATTATAAATTTTGGGCGAATTTAATTAATAAGCATTGTAAAAATTTTAATTTATTTAATTTTGTTACCTAAAAAGGTAGTTCTTTTTTAACTTAAAAATGTTAGTTAACATTACGTTCATGGGCCATTCCATGAAAACAGGTAAATTGATAGTCATTTTTAAAAATTTGTTTAAATAAATATTTTTGATATTTACTGATTGACAACATGTCAAATTTTATGTTTTGAGTAAGAATGTAAAGTTTATTTTTTGTGGATTGGCAACACAACAGTTTAAAGATGGCGTCCATATGCAAGCAAGTATGTTGCGTTTTACAATACATTTTGAGTGAGTTTTTTTAATAAAGAAAATCCAGTGAAACTTTTGAAATCAACATTTTAGGTAAGTCTAATATTCATTGTTTATATTTCACTAAACTGAAATATATAAGATAATTTCAAATAATTATTACAGCACACAAAAAGAACTTTGTTTCTGTGTCCCACACGTGACACAAAACATGAACTTTTTCACTTAGGGGGGAAAAAGGAACGCATTTATTTTGTTTAATTGGCATTTCTAAAGCAGTTTAGTGTAGTACATTTATACTATGCTAGTTAAAAATTTGGGTAAAATTTTTATTTGGAGAAAAATATCAAAACAAAATTGTCCCGCACGTGACACCTTATGAGCAGGACGATTATTTTTGTTTGCTGAATGTTAAATAGAGATTTATTATAGCATAGTTTTAGCAGTTTAATGATTATTTTGTCCTGACAACTTATTCTATGTAACTAAAACGAAATTAAGATTTTTTTTATGATAGTTCTATTTTTTTTCTTTTTTGTGATGCTAATATTTTTTATTTCCATTTTTTTACAAATTTATTTTAATAAAATTTGAACACTTTGATGGTTATTTTTATTTTAAGAACATATTGTTTTCCAGCAAGAATTGATCTACTTAATTTATAGGGATTTTTTCTATACAATAAGAAGAGTCTTGTGTTTAAGAACTTGTTATTATTCTACAGAAAAAAATAATAAAACTTCTTATCTATATTCTGTTTTTCTAAGTTTAATTCTATTTTAAGTTCAATTTTTCTATGAAGTTAAGTACATTTAGACAAAAGCGTTTATAATTGATAAAGTTTGTTATTTATTTAGCTGAAATTGAAAGATCTAAGTCTACTAGTGCTAGAAGAATGAAAAGGATGAGAGAGAAAATATCATTAGAAAATCCCAATTTTCAAAAAGAAGAAAATAAAAGGATCAGAAACAGCAGCTTCTTTTAAGATGGGTGAATGGGTAGTTGTAAAATATGACGGCATTAATTATCCTGGTGAAATTACAAGCACCCATCATGATAGTGTTGAAGTGTCTGTCATGATAAAAAGTGGTAAATTCTACAAGTGACCACAGTATCCAGATAAAATTCTATATTCATTTAAAGATGTAGTAAAAAAGATATCAATCCCCACTGTAGCTAATAAAAGAGGTTGTTTCAAATTTCTAGAAAAATTTTGAATTTTTGTTTATACATTTACTTTATTTTATGTTTAAAAATGTCTATTTGAACATTTACTATGTACAGAAAAAAGTTAAAATAAATATTCTTGTATTGTAAAATGTATAACATGGATTTTTTTTTTTTTTTTTGCATTCCTTTATTTTCTGATTTTTGAAAAGGTTACTTGTATGATATTTGCAAATGTCCCACACGTGACAACCGTGTCCCGCACGTGACACTATACGTTATATATTTTTTTAGCAATTTAAAAATTTATTTTTCAAATAAGAATGCTTATTTCATGAACATGAGACCTTTAGCCTCTAATACATATTTTTTGTTTTTAAATTGCAAAATTAGTAGAGCAGAAATGTTATCTGGATCATACAGCAAATTACAAGTGGTTGACCTCAGATGTCCTGCACGTGACGCATGCAAATTAATTAATAACTAAATCAGTAAACTATTTAGGAAAAATCTGTCCCTGCCTGAGATATTGCTATATCAAATATAAACTTACAAAAATAGGTTTATTCTTATTTCTGAAAAATCTTAAGCCCTTTAACACAATTTTGGTGGAATTATGGTGTCTGATTGTCCCGCACGTGACAGTGGAATGGCCCTCATACATATTTCATATTTCTGAAGAAAAAAAATAATTTTTATTGATTTTCGAGGAATAATATGTTTTATGTTATCTAAAATCTTAATGAATTCGTGAGTGAAAATGTCAACATAACCGAATGAATAGCTACATAATTATCCTATTAAATATGTAACTCCATTCAACCTTTATTTTTTACTTCAACCAGAATAAATGATCAACTGCTGTACAAGCAAGGTAATTCCCAGGAAACTATGAAAAATTATGTGAGTTTTTTATACTTCACGTAGGAAACATTTTATAATATTAACAAGAGAATTGTGTTATTAAAGATATATTTTAGATACAAGCTGTACTAAAAAAAAAAATATGTTAGTTTCTATATATTAATCTACACAAAAAATTTTGTATAGTAAAAAGAAATTACTACTCATGCTTTCAATTATATACAAATTTTTAAGAATCTTTTTTTTTTTTTTTTTTTTTTTTTTTTTTTTTTTGCGTTTGTAAGAGTATAAAGTTGATAATTACATGCAAACACAGGATGTCAGTTTTTTCTAATATATTTAAGTTTCTGCGGAATTTGATAAATATACTAATTTAAAACGTCGTATTAAAAATTTTATTAGAAATGTAGAAAGCATGCTTATTATTATTTTCTATTTATTCTTCTTTTTATTTCGATTACAAATCAATTTTCAACATACTATCAAAAATATATTTTACCTTACACAGTAATAATCATTTTTTTCAAAATTCTGCGTATGAATTGGGTATTAACTCAAACACGAGTATATATTGTTGTTAAGAAGTAATTTTAATTCATTAAAACTTTTATAAAATAATTTATTTTCCTTGTTAAATACACATTTACAAAGGAAGTCGCAAATTGAATTACATAAGTGCATTCATCATTTAATGCATATAAAACTAAATAATATTAAAATTTAAAATTTTTGATGGAAGGAATTACGATTAAATTATTGAAAATTCTCACATATTTTTCACAAATTATAAATTTCGCAAGTTTAATAATGTAGCATCGTAAAATTTTGAATTTATTTAATTTTTTCCCCTAAAAAGATTATCACTATTTGACGTAAAAAGAAGGTCAACATACATTCATACGTATTTCATATTTTTGAAAAAAAAAATTAATGATTTTGGAGAGTAGAACGTTTTATGTTATGTAAAATCTTAATGAATTCGTGAGTGAAAATCTTAACATAACCGGATGAATAGCTAAATATTTATCTTATTATATATGTAACTATATTCAAGTCTTACTTATGATTTCAACCAGAATAAATAAATGAGGAGCTAATGAACAAAGAAAGGTAATTTCCCGGAATCTAGGAAAAATTCTATGTATGAATTCAATTTCTTATACTTCACAAATTAAAAATTTTATAATATTAGCAAGAGAGTTATTTTATTGAAGCTATATTTCAGATGTAAGCTGTATTAAGCAGAAAATTTTATGTTAGTCTCTATATATAAATCTACAAAAATATTTTCTCTAAAATAAGTAAGCATATATTTTATGTATGAAAAAGAAATTATTACTCACGATGCTTTCAATGATATACAAATTTTTAATGATTTTGTTGCGTTTGTAAGAGTTTAAAGATGATAATTTGATGCAAAGGCTGTGATATTGTTCTAAATAGTTTACATTTCTGCGGATTTGGATAAATATATAATTTTAAAACGTTGAATTAGAAAAATCGGATTAAAAATGTAGAAATGCTTACTACTACTTTTTTTCGATTACAAATCAATTTGGAACACGCTACCAGAAATTTTTTATCACTTATACACTAAAGTACATTTATTTTTCAAAATTCTGCTTAAGATTTAATTCATACACGAATATATGCAGTGTTAAAAAGTAATTTTACTTACATACATATTGGCACAGGAATTTACAAATTGAATTATAAGTTCATTCATTATTTAATTCACAGAAAAAATAATAATACTATAATTTTACATATCTCATGGAAGATATGACGATTAAATTATTAGAAATTCTTACCTGTCTTTCACAAATTATAAATGCTGTGCAAATTTAATAAATAAGCATAGTAAAATTTGAGTATATTTTCATTTTCTGTTATCTACGAAGGTGGCCACTATTTAACTCAAACACTTAGTTAACATACATTCATAAATATTTCATATTTCTGAAGAAAATGTTTAATGATTTTGAAGAAGTGTAACATTAATGTTATCTAAAATTTTAATGAATTCTTGATTCAAAATTTCAACATAACCGAATAAGTAGCTACATATTTACCTCATTAAATATGTAACTATATTCTAATCTTACTTATTACTTCAAATGGAATAAAGGAGGAACTGCTGTGCAAAGAAAGGTAATTGGACGGAAACGAGGAAAGATTTTATAAATTTCTTATACTTCACGAAGGAAACATTTTATAATATTTACAAGAGAGTTCTTTTATTGGAGATATATATTTCAGATACAAGCTGTTCTAAGAAGAAAATTTTATGCTAGCCTCTGTATATTAAAGAGCAAAAATATTTTCTATAAATTATGTGAGCATATATTTAGTGTAGGAAAAAGAACTTACTACTTGGGATGCTTTCAAAGATATACGAGTTTTTAATGATTTTGTTGCGTTTGTTAGAGTCTAAAGTTAATAATTACATGCAAAGAATGTGAGATTTTAATTCAATTATAACTTTACTAATTTAAACGTAGCAGTCATAAATTAAGTATCTGCACAAAATATTTATCATACTGAACATGGACGATATCGAAAAAATAGAGGGAGTTACATTTAATTTAAATTCAATACTTATTTATTTGAAATTTTCACGTTCATTGTAGTGGCAATTTTCTATTAATTTCTTATATAGTTATTTATACTATAAGTTCTTCCGTTTTCATTGTAGAATATATATTATTACTATTATTACGATATAATTATAAATGGATCTAACCCCTTTTTTCTGCTTTTATAATTCGCATTGTTACTGAAACTATTGTATAGATAAACTGATCTGATATATAGGAAGTATTATGGGTGTTTAAATGAAAAGGTACGAAACCTCTTAAGGCCATACACCAGGCACATAAAATGACCCGGATGATAATGTAAAGTCTATGGGGATGTTCTTTTCAAATATCTCGCTCAAATTTTAATATTTTTACTTGATTATTTTGCATAGGATAGCTTAGGACGATCCAATACCGGCCTAGGTTTCACTTTTTCGATTTTGCATATATATTTTTTATATTACGATAGCTTCTATTTCAGAACCGTTTTAAACTGGTTTTGAAATATGAAGTAATTTTTTTAAATCTGAAATCAAAATTGAAAAGTAAAAACTAGGGTGGCTGTGGATCGTCATCAGCTATCCTATGTAAAAAAAATCATGTAAAAATATTAAAATTTGAGCAAGATATTTGAAAAAAAAAACGCCCCCATAGACTTTACATTATAATCCGGGTCTTTTTCTGTGCATAGTGTGGGGCCTTAACAACCAAATCAGTCAAAAATTGAATATGACACTTTGATATAGCAAAGTAAGATATCGGTGTACGCGATCGGGATGCCCGGCTTTATTGTGTGCATGAAAGGACAGAGAAGGAGGCCAGTTGTGTGCTTCGTCCATTTGAAACGGAGTTGCGTGTAAAAGTTTTGTTGCCTTTCCAATTGTAAATTTCGACGGTTCATAAGTAGCGATGTGTCTGATCAATGCCTAGTGCTACAAAAAACCTCAAAACACATCTCTGTTTCTCCATCAAGTTTTTAATGGAAAAGTCATTATGTTCCCGTACGCTTTTCCGCGCTATTTTTTCGGAACACACATTTGCATTATTTTCTCCTCTTTTGTATACGGATACTCGTGCATGTGCTTAACCAAGCCTGACACAACAATAGCGCCACTTGATGTGTCACTACTTTTTCCCAAACTGCAATATTGAAATTTCAATAATTTTAAATATTACGACGTTTCGTTCCTTTTCATTTGAACAAACCTAATACTTAATTAGGAGTAGTATATGGGTATGTAAAGTTAAAAATAACGAACTAAATTATTACAAATTGTAAAACTCTCGGATTTTTATCATCAATCATTCTTATTATGAATTTTCAATTAGAAATTTTTGTTAATTTTCAGATATGTTCAATAATTTGCTGGAATATATTTAGCATTTAAAACTTATAATTTATTCAACATACTTTAATACATGCATGTTGCACATTTCTACAAAAATTAAAATTTTAATGAAGAAATATAATCCAAAACTTTAATGAATTTCGTACGCCAAAAACTCATCATAACTTAATGAATATCTAAAGATTTATCTCATTAAATATGTAACTACTTTCTGGTCTTAATTATAATTTCCAGCGGTCTAAATGAGAAGATGGAATACAAAAGGCATATTTCAGTGAAAATGAGGAAAGTTTCTGTGAATTTCTTACACTTCACGAACAGATTTATATTTATATATATATATATATTGTATTTCTTTTTATATTTTATGTATTTATTGAAAATATATTACATATGTATTTCTCATTACAAGAAAATTTTACATTATCTTTAATGCATTAGTCAATGAAAAGTTGTCTATATAAGATTTTTTTTCAAATAAATTGAATTTTATAAGAGAAAATAACATTAAACATATATTTTGAGATGAATACTGGTAAAAATGTGTAAAACTAAAATGAAATTATACCTGCAGCATATTTCTCATATATTATTCTCAATAGTAATAATACATGGATCAATAGGTAAGAAAAAATATTGATATTTAAATGTTATATAAATAAATTAATTTGCTGAATATTAGATCTTATGACATATGCAATGTAGACCAAAGAACCTCAATTCCAATTATGTTAAATAATAAAAATTAATTATTACAAAATTTATAACATTTTATTTTATTCCCTCTAATATTAAATATTATGAATTTTTATATAGAAGTGTTCGTAATTTTTAAAATTTACTAATAATGCTGTCAAAAGAATATTTACATAAAAAATTCATAAAATCATTCAAAAACAAAACAGAAAACGTTTCGAACTTGATCAAAGATCCTCATCAGTAATGTATGATAATATCGCTTAAAACTAACATATTTTATATACACTTCTATAGAAGGTTAATGTTTAAAGAGAAAGCTCTGTATATGTTATCAGAGATTTCTTTTAGAAATCACATGTAAATCTGGTCAATATTATTATCAAAATTTCGTTATGTTAAATAAACAATATTAAAAAACTGACAGCGTATAAAAGTATATGTGAGAAGTACCAGTAATTTTTTTCTGATGTAAAATTTGTAAAACCCTTACCTGGTTATTGCTAATATTTCTTTTCCTATTAAAAAAAAATTACTTTTTTGTATTAATAAATGCATTATACAAGATATCTAACTCGATTAAAAGAATGTAAATATTAAATTACAACGTGAAATTAAACTTTTTTTACCGTCACGTAATCAGTTTGACATATTTTCCAATAATAAAATACTTCTGTATGTCACACCTAAAAAAAAACCTATCTTTCAAATCAATCCGTGAAAAGTCACGTTTCTGTAAAAGTTTTTTTTACTGCATTGTGAAGTAAAAGGTATCTCGTCTTCTGTCTTATGTTGTAAAAAGAACTTCATTTTTCTTAATCAACTGATTACTGGTTTTATTTCTAAAAATATTATTAATGATGCCAGTTTCAAATATATTATACCACTACATAAGTGCTCATAAATGTGTGTTTTTCTAATAACAAATATAAACTTTTAATTTAAATGATTGTAAAACAAAAATACAACCATTTTGGTAAGATGCTTGTTTCAAACTTTTTTAATTTTCTTTCAGTTTCAATAAAACAAAACATTTACCATATTTTTCAATAGAAAATTTACTTCATTGAAACATCTTGTTGCTATTATATTTCTAAGATAATCATCATTCTCTTCTTCAAATGACATTAATTTTACGACTATGCTTATTTTCACTTTCCTCCCTCCAAATTATCATAAAAAGTGAACAGAGTTAAGATAACAAAGTTATTTAACATTTTAACGAGTGCTTTGTCTGCAACCTATTTATCAATATTTCTGTACTCAATAAATGATTTCAAGAATTGCAGGCCTTGACTAAAGGCTGAAATGGAAGGCTTGTAGAAGTATTTCACTTTTTTTTAAATATTCGTCATGTTGCAAAGAAAACATTAAAATTTCTTTAACTTAATTTTTATGAATTATTAGCTGAATATGCAAAAAACCGTATGCATAAAAATTTACTAATTACAGTAGAAAAGATACACTGTAAAAAAAAAATCGCTACATTTACGACAAAAACTGTTGCTAGCAACGTTGCCAACAGTTTTGACCGTAAACAATTGCTGTAAAATTAGATGTATATCTTTATTACATCTAATTTTACAGTAATTTTTTCGGCAAAAACTGCTGCCATCAGTTTTTCCCGTAAATTTAAAGGACTTGTGTTCTTTTAAAAAACATTAAAAGGTAATTTTAAGTTGTGAAGAAAATTTTAATATTGACTAAATTCCCCTGATTTGCAGCTGTGCTACCAGTTTAACAGATAAAGAGTAATTAAATTTAATATCATTTTCACAGTATGGCGGAAATTTCAAACTAACGGTTCATAATGACGTATAAGCCGGCAACGTAATTTAAATGTGCTGCAATTTTAAAACTTTAAGAGTTTAGACATTAAAACGGTTTTAATTAAAGACTTTCCATTTAAGTAAAATTAAATTTAATATTAAAATCTTAGATTAATTTTTAAACTATGCCAAACATTATATAAATTTGAAATATAATTTGAATCCCTACTTTATAAGAGCATTGAAAATTAATGCACATAGTTGTGAAATGTGAAATTACATTTTAATTGAATTCAGGTAATACAATGACAATCATATCGGAAAACAAGAATTATTTCCAGTCACTATGATTTAATATGGATATTCTTAGCATTCCCTCATAGTGAAAATTTATGCATAGAAAAGAAAAACTAACAACATGGACTTATTTCTTTAATCACAAAAAATAGACGACACTTCTTCAAACTTTAGAACGATGCTACAGTGGCGGTCAATAGTTTCCGGTCAGCAAAAATTTTTTAGTTAATTTGTAAGTATATCCAAATCCATATGAAGACGAATCTCAAAGTGATAATTATACATTTTATAGACATAATAGTTAGGCACTTATTTATGGAATAACATATAAATATCAATAAATTTAACTGAGAAAATTAAGTATAAAGGAAAACGTATGTTCTCAAAAATTTTCGGCCATCTTCTCAAATTTGAGAAAAAAATGGCATTGTAATAGAAAATTACAGTGATTAACAACATTTACAAGTAGTACTTTATCACCATACCTTTAGTAAAAGGTAAATACTGCGACGCAGCAATGTGACATTCATACAGTTAACGGTTTAACGGTTTAATATTATCTATGGTACGTTTTTTTTTCTCGTTCCTTGCATTTTTTTTAAAATTTTGGCTGAGTTGGAATATTTATAGTTCCGCACACGTTTGTCAATTTCTTTCCAATGATTTTCCATTAGATTCATGTTGGTCGTTTGGGCTGGCCATTTCAAAAGGGAAGCTTTTTTTGTGGGAAAGCCATTTCTTGCCGAGGTTTGCATACATTCTTTAAGTCATTATGCTAAAAGAAATAGTTGCGACCACAATTTTTCCTCTAATGAGACAGCAAATAATCTTGCAAGATATCCTAATATATTGCATCATTCATCTTGCCGTGGATTTCAAATAATGGACCGACACTTTTTCAAGAAAATACTCCCCACAGCATAATAACGTGTCCTCGGCCTGCTTCATTGAAGGAATAACATAGGTCGAATCATGTCTTTTGTTGTTAGGTCATCGGATATATTGTCTGCCATCACTCTCAAAAAAGCTTGAAATTCAGTTCATTGTAAAATGGTACTTTTGTCCAGTTTTAACGTGACAGACTTAATGCTTTTCGGAAAACGCCAGTAGAGTACGTAATTTGTTTTCTTTTTTTACCTATGAACATTTTTTGAACACCGACTCTTCCATAAAGTTCTGCATTCCGTCAGCATCTTGACACGGTAGACCGACTTATTTCAATAATATTTTCATTCCGTAAATTGCGGGATATTGCAATGGAATTTTAAAGGGGATCATCAATTGTTTTTTCCTGACAATTCTGACCACAAGAATAGTAATTTTCCGGAGTCTTCCGGATCACAGAACGTCCAGAAGGTCATGGCCAGCTTCATATATTTTTTAAATATCATTAAGAGTCGCTCAACCGATCGATAACTTTGCCCCAATATTTCGAGTAGTTTGGCCATTTAACGACAAAGTAATCACGAAATTACAGATAATAATAGTTGGGCTTTTCAATTTTGAATTTAAACTATGGTATTCACTTTGATTCATTCACAAATACGATCAAAAATCACTTTACTGATAGAAAAAAAACCTAAGGAATGATGAGTGGCCAGAAACTTTTGCACACGCGAACTTTGAATTTTGCCCCTTTGCATGAAACGTCTTCAGTGTCCAATCAAAATTATCATATGGTCAGAGATCATTCACATATTCCTAACTTTCGAAGCATTTGTGCTTCTTCTTTGCTGAAATCTTTTGGTAAATAAATCAAAGAAACTAATTGGCCGGAAACTTCTTACCGCCACTGTATATTAAGAATTATTTACGAGAGACTGTGTACAAAAATAATACAGTTGAATGAACCGATCTTAATGATACATTTTAAATATTATTTAATCAACCAACATCTCATTTTGCTTCATTCATTCAAGCACACATTCTACTTCTTGCGTAAGAAATAGTCATCCGCCTCTCTTAGCTACTTAAATGATCAATATTTTTGATAAAAACTTTTAAATAATACTTATTTTTCATTCCTTTTACAGAATTTTTTATCTGTTATCACCGGTATTTCAAAACAATTTTTTGCGTATTTGAATAAAAAAAATGGTCAGATAGAAAAAATTTAAATTTACAATAAAAATTTTGTGGTACGAATCATAAATTGTGATTGGAATAAGGATACCTATAGTGGTACAGGCAAATTATGATTGGCAAAATCACGTTACCTGTATAGTGTACGGGTATATCAGGGAAGTGGTTCATCTCACTTCAGTTCATCTTTCTTTACAGAACACTATGAGCGTATCCCACTCTGAACATCGCGCTTGCGCTGCTTGTCCGAAGCGAATCCGCTGTCTCAAATCGGTCTTTGAATGATATGCACTGGATAGTCCGGCAAGCAGTCACGTCCTGGATATACACAAGTACTCGTGGAGCTAAATGAAGCTTTAGAAAAGCGCAGTACGAGTAAAAGGCCTTGTTGCACTAAGCGTAGTGAAAATCAGTTGTTTAATGTGAATCATGAAACATCTAAAATTACGTTTTGATGCTAAATTTAACAGAAGAAATCAACATTGCACATAAACACATCCGTGTACAGATTTGTATCTATCTATGTTATAAAGGATAAACGTGTCCTTAAATATACAATACCAGCAGAAAAAAATCTTCACATTGATTAACAATTTGAAAATTGTGGCAGATGGGCCCTACTGATACATTCATTAATAATGTTTTTGTTATAGTTAGTATTAACAGTATGTCAGACTTTAAAAAATACATCATATCTCATTTAAAGTCTTTCTTAGCATTTATGAAATTATTTTTCGATTCGGTGTACTTCTATGTGGTAAATATGCCTTTCTCTTTTTAAGACATCGATGGTTTGCCCTGATACTTGTAAATTTAAGGCTTTACGATTTATGGGCATATTTAGTTCTAATAAAGTCAAAGAACGATCTTATTGTACAATTGTTTGATCTTTAAGTCTATTATGTGCCCAAAGCGTTTATTTTTGTAGAAAAAATAATTTAAAAAATCCGTCTATTGTAAACAATACCAGAACTAAAAAAGATAAAGGGATAACTCTAAATCATGTTGATGAGGCACAACGTATGGGCAGCCACGCTACGCAACCAACATGTGATAGAAACTCTCACCCTCCTCTTTAATTAAAAATGAAAAAAAAAATAAAACATTCGAACATTAAGACTGTGTATTAAATGTCATTTTTTTAACGTTAAATTCACTTTAATGGTAGGAAAACCAAATGATTAAATTCACGTTTTGTTGTATGTTTTAAAAAATCTAACTGTCGTACATTTCTTTCATAATTTAAAAAAAAAAATTCAAATTTTAATTTCAGTAAATTCGGAAATAGATGGGGAAGGACATATATTTACACTACCGTGACCTATATTTACAATACTTTGAAAAATAAAAACAAATGTGTTTTCGAATTCAGCTTTATAAAAGCTTTCACCCGATATCTTAAAGTGCTATTTCACGTGTCGTGCTGCAGGCGTCAAATTTCAGGCGTCTCCATGTTATCCTATGATAGCAGTGGAGCCGTTTGGTTAGCGCGCGATTCTCTTGTGTCGAAGCGTCTTTGACGCCTGGAAGCATATTTCAGATGTGTATATTGCTGGGACGATTACTGTTTCTAAACCAATAGGAGACCGTCATTGTCACGGTCAAGTACACGCCCACACAGTTTGATTGACAGGAACTCGTGGACAATTGATCGTGTGTGTTCATTATTTATTTGTACTCGGATTGTTTGAATTTGTACTCGGTAATTAAAAATTAAAGGTACGAAAGAATTTTTTTTTCAAAATGGCTGAATTTTATTTACTTCAATTAGAAATTATACTTCCTCTGATCCTGAAATAAATAAATAAATAAATAAATAAAAATTAAAGTAAGAATTTTGCTTATACGGATATTTTCGCAGAATACTTTTTTTCCCATTTGTTTAATATATATATAAATCATTTTGGAACGATATTTAGAATATTAAAAGGGTTTGAAATATTTTTTTTAATGTCTTATTTATTAATAAAAGACAGCCTCCAATAATTTAAAAAAAAAAATTTCACCAACGGACTCTCGGCTTGCGATGGACTCGAACCCATATCCACCGGTTTCAAGCTCGACGCTCTAACCATTCAGCCAGTCAGCTCACTTTCATCCGCAACAGATTATCGTTTTAATTAGCACCGTCAATTGTCCACGAGTTCTTGTCAATCAAACTGTGTGGGCGTGTACTTGATCGTGATAATGACGCTCTCCTATTGGTTTAGAAACAGTAATCGTCCCAGCAACATACACATCTGAAATATGCCGCCTGGAACTAAGCGAGTCGCTAGTAAGAGCCATCAAATGCTTGGAAATCCAAATGATGGTAAAGACTCTTCTCGAACAGCCAATGAAATTCTAAGAAAACGAAAAAACGCAGGCGATTTTTGTCGCTTGCAATTTTTACGCGTAATATCACTTTTACACGATATACGAAGATTTTTTCTCAAAGTAGTTTAATTAGCCCCACTATCAATAAGTCCTAAATATGTTTATGAATGCATAATAGTTTGTAAATACATGGGTCAATATCCTTTATACTTCCCCCCAATCGGAACGTTTTACGAGAAAAATGGCTGTGATGGAGAGACAGACGGAGAGACATATAGAGAGAGGTATAATGTTATAATGCTTCCGTTTTCATTTTTTAAGTACGAAATCCGTAAAATGAAATAGAATCTTATATTGTAAATCACTTTGCCAGAGATAAAAGATTTACATTATTTAAGCAAGAAAAAAAATATACAGCTCATACTCAAAATATTAGAATAATTACCTTTTTTTTAGAAATTGAAAATATCGTTTGGTAATTTAATGTCTTTTAATGAAAATATGCAAACGATATTTTTATTAAGAACTTATTGTTGATTAAACTTACTTGTTATCTTAAATTTAATATCATTTTTGAAAAGATTAATTGCAAAAAAATTATTTTGAAAAGTCAAAATATTAGAATATTTATTCAAGTGGTTCAAAATATTAGAATATTTCACATTAATTCTCCTTTAATTATTACCAATTCTTAACTGGTGGCATCATTGATTAAATTCAGACTATTTTATTTAAAATCAGTATTCTTTTTTGCAGTTTGTTTCTTTTTCGTCTTAAAATGGGCCGTGTGAGTGATATTCCTGAATCTACTAAACTTCGTATGGTTGATTTGTATCGGCACGGTAAAAATCAATGTTTTATAGCGAATTATTTACATTTTTCGCAATCGAGCGTTAGTAAAATACTAACACAATATTCAAAAATTGGAAAATTTCAAAATAATCGCCGAAATGGTGGCCGAAAACCAAAAACATCTGCTAGAGATGACAGGAAACTGAAGCGTATAGTTAAGAAAAACCGTTTTAAAAGTGTGCGATTCTTGCACCGAAAATGGAAAGAAGAAGGAGTTGAAGTTTCTACATCGACAACATTAAGACGTTTCCATAAATTTAAATTTGAATCTCGTGTACCGAAAACAAAACCTCTCATGACTGCAAGACAAAAGCGTATAAGATTGAATTGGTGTAAATCAAGACGTTTATGGAGCAATGAAGATTGGAAAAATATATTATTTAGTGATGAAAGTATGTTTTGTGTTTCATATGGTAATCAAGGTATTCGAGTTTGGAGAATGAAGCAAGAAGCATTTGATAAAGAATGCCTTAAACGTTCCGTAAAAGTTGCTGCTAGTGTCATGGTTTGGGTTGTATGAGTGCAGAAGGACCTGGAAAGTTATGCGTCGTCTACGAAAAGGTTAACTCTCTGATATATCAAGAAATTTTAGAATATTACATGATTCCATCATCAGAAGATTTATTTGAAGATGATTTCATCTTTCAACAAGATTTAGCGTCCCCGCATACCTCGGTGTCAACTAAGAATTGGTTCCGCCAACGCAACATTAAGGTACTTCCTTGGCCACCAAATTCACCAGATCTTAATCCCATCGAAAACTTATGGTGTATAATGAAGAAAAAACTTCAAGAAAATCCTCCTTCAAGTAAAACTGAGTTAGTGGCATGTATAAAGTCTATTTGGGCTAATATTGATAGAAATATTTGTAAACACCTTGTATATAGTATGCAAGATCGGTTGTACGCTGTTATGAAAGCTAAAGGGGATGCTACAAAATATTAACTACTATTTACTTCATATTCATAAGGTAATATTGTTGCGTAAAATAAAATATTCTAATATTTTGAACCAAGCTAAATTTTATTCTAATATTCTGGTGTGTTTAAGGAAGCTGTATACCTAATTTATTGTGCCGTATTTTATATTTTATAAATGTTAAAATCTTATCTAAACATTCCAGATTTAATTTATAAGAAATTTAATTGCATTTACTTAGTATAAAAAATAAATAAATGACAAATAATTTTTTCTTATTACTTTTTCTCAATTATTCTAATATTTTGAATATGAGCTGTACATGTATGTATACAAGAACACGCATGTATATACATGCATGCATATAGTTAGGGTAAAAATAATTTATTCAATCTTGATTAAATTTCAAAAATAAAATATATATTTCTTTTAATCTGTTGTAATGTACAGAGTAAATACTTATAAGTAATAAAATATTTTATAAAGCTACTTTAATCCAATGGAACTATAATTCTCACAAAGTACATGTTGTAGAAGTATGATTTAATTTTGGGAAATAATAAATGAAATGCAAAATGTTGTAAAATATTGCCGATTACTTTTTTTAATAATAATCATCTTAATCTTAATTTTATTTCAGCTATACAGATTCTTTCATTAATATCCATCTGTAAAAATCATGCAACTAAACTGATATTTCTAATTTCAAGAAACGGATTTATTTTTGAATTCTGAAAAAAATACTTAATTAAATTTTACTTTAAATTTATCTGTTCATTTAAGAGAAAAGCAAATCGCATATATTACAGAAGATTGCGTGATTAATAAATTTTCGACAAATTTGCGAGGAAACATTATTTAATTTAACTTAATTTATTTTTAACAAAATTTTGAAACATTTATTTCGAGATTAGATTACTTGTTATTGTATTTAAATAGGAACTATATTACATTTAATGTTTAATTTAACCAAAATTTTAACTTTGTTACGTTTTCTGTTTTCTTGTTACTTAATATCTCAAATAATATAGCATCTGGCTTGTTTCATTCCTTGCTGATTTTTTAATTAAATTTAGGAAAATTACATTCAGTAAGATTTGTTTTTTCATTAATAATTATGAACAAAAAATGATTATGGAAAAATGCACAAGTTATTTTAGATACACCCTTAAAAGAAAAAGTTATGTTTTACATTATTGAAAATGTATATAATTGAAGTTTCAGAAAAAAAAATATAAAAATCATTAAGAGATTGTAATTTATACTATACACTTATGGTTGTATATTCTGAATAATGAAAAATTATATGCTGTATTCTTCTTCTATTGTTTCATCGAAATAATATGTGTGTAATAAATTTAGAAACTAGCAAAAGCCCATGCTTTGTTTGGATTCGCGAAGCATTATTTCATAAGATTAAAGTTTGAAAGTAAAATTTTTTAAATATTATTTATGCATCTTTATTAAGTAAAAACGTTATTTTATGTTTTGGCACATTTTAATTTTATAAATGTAAATTCAGCCATATTCCATAAATTGTTTTCAAACGGCTAACATCTTTATTAAGTAAAAACGTTATTTTATGTTTTGGCACATTTTAATTTTAGAAATGTAAATCCAGCCATATTCCTTAATTATTTTCAAAGGACTAACATATTAAAAACAGTACTAATAGTAATTACTTCTTAATAGTTTCATTTAGTTAAATTTTCAACCTTTGAATTCGAATCACAGTTTATATAACGAATTTAATAATTAGTTTTATTTGTTTATAATTCTTTTGTTGCCACTTTACAAAAGAAAAATCACAATTCTTTTAATATGCTTAAATATCGTCTGTGTAAATTATTTCACACAAAATTATGTATTTGAATTCTGAAAAATACTTTTTACTGAAAAAAACTTTTATAATTGAATGGAAATAATTGATTTTTCACAAATTTTAATTCAGTTATTTTGTGCTATAGCTTTCATAAAAAAGGTATTTTAAAAATTTCATAAAAGAAATCGTGAAACTATTATATGATTAAAAGGAATGGGCAGCAAAACATACGCTATTTCCAACCAATCTTGATAAAGTATTAAAATATACTCTAAATTCTGTTAAAATGTATATTTTCTTCTCAAGTAACATGTTTAATAATTTAATGTTCTTTTAGGGTTTATAATTACTATTTATAATTACTAACCCCATGATTCATATTCTCTTATGAAAATATACGTGTTTCATTTTTAATTTGCAAAGATGCGTCCGTAATGGAAAAACATGTAAAAGAAATTAATTAAAATAATAATTTTTTTAAAGGTTATTCTCTAAAAAAAAATAATAATATTGTGCAAATCTACAAACCATAGTTTATTTTTATGATTAATTTCAAATAAAGATACTGAGTAGATTTTTTATAAAGCGTACGACAAAATGTAATTTTTGTCGCCTAGTATAGGATTCGCTTCGCTCATCCTAATAATTAATTTACAAGTTTACTTACAAATATATAGACATTGATATCGATTAAAAGCATTAAGTGGAGAAAATTACATCATATTTAAAATGGATAAATAATAATAATGCCAAACAGTTTAAATTGAAATATATATACAAAAAATAAAGTTTATATATCTTATTTCTAACAATCTTCTGATTGAATTGTTACAAAATACTGGAAAGTAAAGATTTTGTATACATTATCGATTTTATATTGTATGTTCAAATGTTTAACTGATTTTGTCGAACTGAACATGAAAAATGGCATTGGATGCTTTAATAGCAGCAGATTCAGAAAAATTCAGTCATATAGAAATGAATGAAAATATGTTTAAAGGAAGACCACCTCTGGTTTTAAATTATAACTTATTCTCTCATAATCTTTATAACACCTATCAAATAAGCATGATTTTAGAATTTAAACGGGGGTTGGAGAGCCAGCTTGCAGTGGTCTGAGTTCATTAGTTATATGTTTAAATTTTTATAAGAAAATTACAAGCAAAGACTTTAAAAAATATTCCAATATTACAAAATAATGTTCCAACATGGTATATTACAATGTACCGTAAAATACTGAAAGAAAGCCCCCTTCAGCATCTGGAGATTCTAATAATTTTAAGGGACGCGCAAAATTAGAACTTTTGTGTAACAGATAGGTAAAAACTAGTTCCATACTTTACGTTATTGAACTAAAATTCAAGTTGAGAATGAGACAGTACTTCATATTTAGAATTAGTAATGAATGAGTGTGACGAATTCCGCTAACGAAACAGTGCTTATCATTTATAATTATATCTGCATCAGAATCATGCTTAGCAATTAAAAATCATCTTAATATTGATAGAATTTGAAATTTCCTATAAAAATGCGGGCAGTCAATTTCAACGGTCAGTGTCATTTAGAGTATGAGAATTTCCAATTTAAATTTATATGCCTGCTTTTTAGAGTAGTTTAAAAATAATTCTTGCAAACACCAGTTTTCAAAATTAACTTAATATTTCTTATCGTTAACATCCAGTAAATAAAAAAGAACAAAAAACAAAATTTAACAATCTCGTTCAAAAACCTGTCGGCCGCTTTTTTCTAATTATATATTTTTAACAGATATAGGGATATCGGGAGATGGTAACCCCTGGTAATTTGTTCAATATTATTTCTATAATTTCTCCAGTGCTGATTATTTACTAGTAGATGGAAATTTATATGCATTCCATTATTTTTAAGCATGTTCAATAACATTAACATAAGTCATATTTACATCCTAAAAGTTCTTCAAATATTTTTTATGTATCATTAAATTCGTAATGTTTGCATTATACAGTAACTATACTAAATCCTACAAAATTAATTAATATTAAATATCTATTTATCTACTTTTGTGATCTCTTTTATTTCTTTTTCGATACTATTATAATTTGATTTGAGTTTAATAATATTAACATAAGTCAAATTTACTTCCTGAAAGTCCTTTAAAAATTAATATTATTATATATATTAAATTCGTAATGTTTGCATTTATACAATAACTTTATTATATCCTAGAAAAACAATTACTAATATTAAATATCTATTTATCTACTTTTCTGATCTGTTTTTCTTCTTTCTCGTTGCTATTGTAACTTGAGATGAGTTCGAAATAACAATACTTAAACAACAGTTAATTAACTATGATTAAAGCTAAATACCTCTTTGTATTGCCTTAGAATGGAATTTGCGGCATTTATTTCTTGTTTTACCATTACATGATAGCATATACATGTACATGTGAAAAGATTAATTGAATGTAGATGAAGAAATAACGAATCTAATTTTGAAATAATGTTCTAGTTTTTTTTCTTTATTTTTTTGGAAAATTTTAATTAGTAAAGAAACAAATAGATATTAAAAGGCATTAAAAATAAACCTCACATATTTATGTAATATATTTCTAAATTTCTGACTAATTTTACGCAGAATGAATTAAATTATTTTGTTTTTTAATATATTTTTTTCAATCTTAATTATTCTAAATTTTAATTAAAGCATTAACCTAAAAGACTGGTATTAATTTTATAAAACGAAACGAAAATATTTTGAAATACTGCTAGGAGTGAATAGCGCAGCAAATATTGCCACTGTCACTGATTCTTTAAACAATTTCAATTTTCAAAAATTTTACAGCTAATTCGTTTTGATTAATTATCTGATTAATTCGTTGAGAGTAATTAAATATTCCTTTTATTTCAAGCAATTCTTGAAAATAAAAATTAGGTTATTCAGTTTCTTTATAGAAAAATATAAATATTAGATTAGAAGCCATATATTTTTTAGTTTTAAAATAATATTTAAAAAATAAAAGATTTGTTACATGAACTGCTTTTAAAAGATGTCTAATATTAATCAATATTCTTAAATTAGAATATCGATATTTTGGACGCTGGCAATTCTTAGTTAAAGAACTTTTGTTGTGTAACTGATTTTATACACTGATAACCAAAAGTTAAAGGACCTTGATCGGATGCATTCGATTATTTACGTTGTATCATATGCCTACTGAAATTCCTATCCATTTTCCGTTCCTGTATAAGGAAATATAAAATATTTTAATCTTCTGATTAATAGATTTAATCTCGAGAAAATTCTAATAATTTTAAGGAATGCTTATAGTTGGAAATTTTATAAAATAGATTGGTACACTGCGAAACAATCCGTTAAATCTGCGGCAAAAACTGTTGGTAGCAATGTTGCCAGCAGGTTTTGCCGTAAAAAGGCATTAAAATTAGATGTAATAATAATAATAAAAAATACATACGTTGTATCATATGCCAACTGAAATTACTATCAATTTTCGGTTCCTGTATAAGGAAATATAAAATATTTTAATCTTCTGATTAATAGATTTAGTCTCGAGAAAATTCTAATAATTTTAAGGAATGCTTATAGTTGGAAATTTTGTAAAATAGATTAGTACACTGTGAAAGAATCCGTTAAATCTGCGGCAAAAACTGCTAGTAGCAATGTCACCAGCAGATTTTGCCGTATTAAAAGCACTAAAATTAGATGTAATAATAATTAAAAAAAACATACGTTGTATCATATGCCTACTGAAATTCCCATAAATTTTCGTTCCTGTATAAGGAAATATAAAATATTTTAATCTTCTGATTAATAGATTTAGTCTCGAGAAAATTCTACTACTTTTAAGGAATGCTTATAGTTGGAAATTTTCTAAAATAGATTGATACACTGTGAAAGAATCCGTTAAATCTTCTGCAAAAACTGCTAGTAGCAATGTTGTCAGCAGATTTTGTCGTAAAAAAGGCACTAAAATTAGATGTAATAATAATAATAATAATAATAAAACATACGTTGTATCATATGCCAACTGAAATTACTATCATTTTTCCGTTCCTCTATGAGGAAATATAAAATATTTTAATCTTCTGATTAATAGATTTAGCCTCGAGAAAATTCTAATAATTTTAAGGAATGCTTATAGTTGGAAATTTTGTAAAATAGATTAGTACACTGTGAAAGAATCCGTTAAATCTACGGCAAAAACTGCTAGTAGCAATGTTGCCAGCAGATTTTGCCGTATTAAAAGCACTAAAATTAGATGTAATAATAATTTTAAAAACATACGTTGTATCATATGCCTACTGAAATTCCTATCAATTTTCCGTTCCTGTATAAGGAAATATAAAATATTTTAATCTTCTGATTAATAGATTTAGTCTCGAGAAAATTCTATTAATTTTAAGGAATGCTTATAGTTGGAAATTTTCTAAAATAGATTGATACACTGTGAAAGAATCCGTTAAATCTGCGGCAAAAACTGCTGGTAGCAATGTTGCCAGCAGGTTTTGGCGTAAAAAAGAGCACTAAAATTAGATGTAATAATAATAAAAAGAAACATTTATTTTTACTGGAATTTTTACAGCAAAAACTGCTGACAACATTGCTGACAGCAGTTTTTGCCGTAAATTTAAGTTTTTTTTTTTTTTTTGGTATAAATAAGAAAATGAAGAGTTATATGTGGATAAATTTATAAATTGTCATTTTATAAATTATTATTATTATTTCATAACTTTCTCAGGATTACACAGGATGATTTATACAGCTTGCATATTATAAGAGAGGGTGGTCTTAAAATCAATACTTTACGGTAACTGAAATTCATGCCGAGAAGGAGGTGGTATTATATCTTTTTAATTTTTAATGCATGAAAGTATCTAACTCTGCTAAAGAAACAGTACCATGCTTAGCAATTAAAATTCATTTTAATATTAATAAGAATTTGAAATTTGCTGCAAAATTTATTACCGTTTTTTACGTTCGGTGTCACTTATCAAATGAAATTTCTATCGATTTTCCGTTCCTGTATAAGGAAATAAAAAATAATGTTTATTTTCATATTTTTCTTAACAGATTTAGTCTCGAGGAAATTCTAATAATTTTGAGGGATGCTTTTAATTAGAAATTTTGTAAAATAGGTAGCTATAAATAGGAGGGTAAATAGATATATTTGAGATTTATAAGTTTCCCAGGATTTATAGATGTTGCAAAATATAATAGAATGAATGTTTTAATTTCAGTGTTTTACGGTAACTAAAATTAATGTAAAAAATGAGACAGTATTCTATATTTTGATTTTTTAAAAGAGTCTCAGGAGTCTTATTTTTTACCTGGCGGTGCAGTTTAGCAACATGTCACATTTATTTATTTTTTTATCAGTCCGCATAAAACATAAATTCTTAAAATTTTTAATATAAAAATGTTACTATTATTCCTATTTAAAATATTTTTTAATTATTTTTATTCTACATTGAAATCTTATTATTTTTTTTATAAATTTAAATTTGATAAAAAAAAAAGAAAAAATTGTTTTTTGAGTTTCATCCATTGCGCGCATAACTGTAGCAAAACTTTCGGTTGAAGAGCCCCAATAATATAGATAATGATGAATGGATGCATGTTGAACTTATACTTCATTTCAAAGTAATTTATGTATTTAAATTTCGAAGTTAATTAATGAAATTTTGAAGAAAAAAAATCTTTTTTATTGATAAATTGCCAATTTTAAGTAATTAATGCAATGACAATATTAAACTTCATGTATAAGTTACTGTTTACCTTAAAATGAAGATATTTACTAAGTTTCATACAAATTGATTTATTAATATTTGGAAAATGTTTCACGTAATCGATGCAAGTCAAAAAACAATTTTAAAATTTTTATCAAAGTTAAACATTAAAAAAAAATAAATAAAATTTCTATATAGATTATTAAAATTAATATTTTAAATATAAGAGATAATAAGTTGTCTTTATTAAAAACTTTAAGGGTTTATCTTTATAGGGACTAAGAAAAATATTAAATGTGACATTGAAATTGTTGCTAAATTGTACCACCAGGTAAAATGGAAGGCTCATGAGATGTGTGAATGTGACGAATTCAGCTAAAGAAACAGTACCTTAGCATTTAAAATTCATCTTAACATTCCTACGAATTTGAAATTTCTGCGAAAATGATAATCGTTTTTTAACCCCCCCCGTTCAGTGTCACTTTGAATATAATTCACCAATTGCTATTTAAATGCAGACGTTGTAGAGGAGTATAAATAATAATTCCTCGAAACTCTAGATTTCAAAATTTATTTAATATTTTCTTATCATAAACGTCCCGGAAATAAAGAACAACAACGTCAAAAGTTATTTTTCGTGCAAAAAAGTGAAGTTATTGCATACTTTTTATAACATATATAAATTTTTATTATACAGAGGAATATATGAATGTGACGAATTCCGCTAAAGAAACAGTACCTTGCTCCGCGATTAAAATTCATCTTAATAGTCATACAAAATTGAAATTTGCTGGAAAAATAATTTAAAAAAATGGAAAAAAATTTTGGAATTTCAAAATTTCAGAAAATAAAATCCCAAAAATCGATAAAATATGGCGCTGTAAGCAAAAACACTCATTTTTTGCAAGCAATCTCAAAAAAGAAAAATGTCAAATTAAGAGTTCTTTGCAATCACAACACAATCTTTTCAGAATATTCATTGATCGAAACTTCTGAAAAAGATTTTTACAGCTTACCTAATAAATAAACCGATTACTGCATAATTCTAATGAGTGTTTTTGAGAAATTTAATTTTGAAATCAGGGTCTTATTTGCTGGACACCCTGTACATATACATGTGAAAAGATTGCTTCAGTTTGATGAAGAAATAAAGAATCTGAATTTTAAATAATGTTCTACGGTCTTTTTTTTCTCTTGTGGAAAAATTTAATTAGTAAAGATGAAAAGTAAATATTAATAGGCATTAAAAATAAACAATAAATAATTACATAATATATTTCTAAATTCTTGAAAAATTTAATGAGGAATGAATTAAATTAACTTGTTCATAATATTTTTCAATCTTAATTATTCTACGTTTAAATTTAAGGATGATCCTAAAAGACTTAACAATTTTATAAAACAAAAGAAAAAAGTTTTCAAATACTGCTAGGAGTGAATAGCGCAGAAAAGTATTTTTAAGCATCAATCTCAATATTTTATCTCAATATTTCAAAGATTTTCTAATTATCATCTCATTAAATTTAAATATAAGTTGTTTTTTAAACTAATAATAAATTTCATCATCCGCAAATATTCTTCACAGTCGTCGATTCGTTAAGTAATTTCAAACTTTAATAAATTTACAGCGGTTTCGTTTTCAATATTATATTATTCCTAAATATAAATGAAAAAAGCCATTAGATTTTTCTTTTATTTCAGTCTATTATTTAAAATAAAAATTAGGTTATTTTCTTTCGGTATAAATAATTATAATTATTATATTAGAGTACATATATATTAGAAATTTAAAATAATATTTATAAAATAAAAGTTTCATTACTTAAATTGATTTTAAAAGATATTTTCAAATATTAATCAATTTTATTAAATTGAATATCAATTTCTAGGGCGCTATCAATGCTGGTACGTAACTACGTACGTGTCTGTGTATAAACAGACATCCAAAAATTACGCGGGAATTGACCGGATGAATTCAATTTTATACGTTGTGTCGTACTCCTACTGAAATTCTTATCGAATTTCCCTTATTGTATTAGGAATTAAAAACATGTTTATCTTCATATTTTTTCTGTGAATATTTAGCCATGGGAACAAATGCGGGGCCAACAATAATTTTACAGTCAAAATAATTCTTGGTATCTCATATATTTTTGAAAATGCTCCAAACGGTCTGTCACTGAAGTGAATGGCTAAGTAGATCCCGTTCAACGTTTGTGTATATTTGTGTAAGCATATTATGTATATTCGTCAAGGTGTTCACGTTTCTTTGAAAAAAATTAAATTGTTTGTTAATAGAATTTATAAAGAAAAAAATTGCACCACTTTACGAAAAATTAAAAAAAAAGAAATGTAGAAAAAATACGCAGCAATGGAAACATGAATATATTGATAATATATTGATAATATTTCATCCAATATGGACATCTGTATGAAATATTTTTTTTTAATTGTGCGTGTAAAATTTCAGAATTTTTATTTCATAAAAATGCTCGCATCATATCAAATATTTAATATATACACTTTTAACTGCAGTGTATTGCTCCAACTGCATTTTTTCGTATTTTATCAAAGTCATGTTAAATTTAGTATAAAACCCTGTATGAATGAATATATATATATATATATATATACATACATACATACATATATATATATATATATATATATATATATATATATATATATATATATATATATATATAGATAGATAGATAGATAGATAGATAGATAGATATAGATATATATATATATATTCTATTTAATAGAATTTCATTTGATACATTCCAATAAAAAATATCCTTAGAAGATTTTTCTAAAGACACTATGTTTATAATAATACAAATACTGTAATTAAAAGTCTTAGAATTTTAGGTATTCATTTTTCTGGCATGTCGCACTGTGATGTGTGCAAAGTTAAGGGCCGTTTGCTATACTATGTAAAAAATTTCTAGTTTCGTAATATATTTTTCTAGTTTTTAAAATTTCTAATTAATATTTATAATTTATAAAACAAGTGTGTGTGGAAGTTAACAAATTCTGTATTTTACAAATGTATTTACACAATTAAAATATAATTGTCACTGAAAATGAATGGCATTCTCTAAGCCTGCATTGTATTTCTTTATCGTGTATAAATAAGGCCTGCAGCGCAATTCTTCTTATTTTTGACTTAGCTCAGGTAAAATGTAAAATCATAGCTATTACCAGCATAATTATATATATATATTACTTTGAAAGTAATGTGATTAAAGTCTTTGTAAAAATTCAGTAGTCTTTTATTATGTCATTTTAAGGATTTTTATAAATTAACAAGTAAAACTGAGCATTACATGGAATTTGAGCTACATCATTGAAAACATATTACATTATACAAAATTAAAATGTCACACATAAAAAAAACAGTAAAAAATGTTTTAGATTAAAATTGTCCTGGCATGCATATCCCAATAAACTATATGTACACTGGTGTCCAAAAGTTAAGCATAATTGGTAATTAAGTAAGTAATGAAAGAAATATAAATCGAAATGTGGTGAAACTCCAGGTGTGTAAACAAAATAGTACGCGTCATGTATTTTTGCGAAGAGTTTTTCCCGAAAGCGAACAGGGGACCGTCAACAAATTGAAAAAGAACGAAGATCTTTTGGATAACCCTGTCAAAACTAATGTAGCAAAAGCGTTCAAACTGCACATTATGATTAAGTGGCTTATTGTAATGTACTGTGTTTATTTTTATAAGGATAGCATTCATACTCGTAGAGAAATTAAGGTTTTTATAAAAACAGTCCTAAGTTTTTTGCTTGTAATTTGCAGAGTTTTTGATATAAAATAATGTTCTTTTCTGAAAATATGACAAACATTATTGTACACAATACCCTGTCATCAGAATTTAAAAATAATAAAAATTGTATGAAAAATGAGTAGGTTTAGTAAATAATTTTTCACTGCGCATGCGTCAACGATATCAAAATTTCATTTGCATATTGTGTTAGCTAAATGTATAGAGCAACTTCTGTAAAAGTTTCAAAAACTTAGCTTGAAAATTCTGAAAATTATCGTCTATAGAATCAACTCAAAATCCGTTATTCCTAAAAGGAAGCAAAATATCAGGGGTTTTATCCAAATACAGTTGTACGTGCAATATTGTCTAGGCACGAAACAATGGAATATGGATACAGCCCCTCATCTTTTTGCTTCATTAGGGAATAAAATATTTTGATCTCATTCTATCAACGATAATTTTCAAAATTTTTAATCTATGTTTTTGAGACTTTCACAAAAGTTGCTCTACACATTTAACTAGCATAATATGCAAATGAAATTTTAATAGCCTTCACGCATGCGCAGTAAAAAATTAGTTAGTAAACCTGCTCATTTGTCATACAATTTTTATTATTTTTAAATTCTGATGACAGAGTATTGTGTACCATGATGTTTGTCATATTTTCAGAAAAGAACATTATTTTATATTAAGAACTCTGCAAATTATAAGCAAACAACTTAGGACTGTTTTTATAAAAACCTTAATTTCTCTACGAGTATACATGCTATCCTTATAAAAGTAAACACATTACATTACAATAATCCACTTAATCATAATGTGCAGTTTGAACGCTTTTGCTACATTAGTTTTCACAGGGTTATCCAAAAGATCTTCGTTCTTTTTCGATTTGTTGACGGTCCCCTGTTCGATTTCGGGGAAAACTCTTCGCGAAAATATATGACGCGTACTATTTTGTTTACACACCTGGAGTTTCACCACATTTCGATTTATATTTCTTTCATTACTTACTTAATTACCAATTATGCTTAACTTTTGGACACCAGTGTAATTACATAAATATTAAATTATTATTTAGTTTTTCAAATTTTAGCATTTTGCATGGAAAATTCTCTAATAAAAAAAAAATTTCTTGAAATTTTAAATTTTTTTCAATGGATACTTTCAATATATCAACTGATCAAAATGCGACATTTGGTAATAATCACCCGTATGCAATGAATAGAAACTTTCAAATTTCTCACCGAAGAATTAACATCTTCATGAATGTGTGTACTACTCTTATTGAAATGCTTACCTTTTTATTTGCTATAGTGAAAAACCATTTTGAACATTTTCTGATACATGTGTAATCACAAACATTGTTAAATTATTATATTTACTGCTATTTCCCTATATACAGCACTGAAAAAATATTGTTTCTTAATCAAGAAAAATGTACTATACACAGTAAAAGAAAATGTGCAATAACATCTTACAAAATACCGAAGATTCTATGGAGCTTTCCATTGCCTTTAAAAACTTCAAAAATTTATTTATCGGGAATATATTTTTTTTACAAACGAGGTTTTACAAACGAGATTACAAACAGGAATACTTTTTTAGATACACCTTCATTTCTAAAAATCAATTAGTTTCTGAGATTTTTAAAAATCAAACGCTCCCTAGAAAACTCTTGGTATTTAGAAGAGCTTCATGCACGTTTTTGTGGTTTTAATTGTTTATGAAACATTTATTATCGAACTGTATTTAAATAATGGTGCACAAATATTATTATATATTTAAAAAATGCAAATACGATATAAATTATCTAATTTTAAAATCGGTACACCTTTTCATTTGCTATAATGATAAAGCATTTTAAACATTTTCTGTTACATATGTAATCGCAAAAAACACGTTATTATATAGACGTTATGTTATTATATTTACTGTTATTTCCCTATTTACTGCACTGGATAGATAGAAATTTCTTAATCTAAAATAAATGTATTATACACAATAAAGAAAATGTACAATAACATCTCACAAGATACCGAAGATTCTATGGAGCTTTCCCTTCCCTTTAGAAGCTTCAAAAAACTATTTATTTTCAAAATTTAAAATAAAATTCAGAAACGCAAACCTTTATCAGCTGATAATTTTCTGAAATGTTTATGAATAGCTTTTTACGGTACAATAACAAGTTTTCTAAAATTAAAACCAATCGAAACTTTTTTATGGCAATACCCAATTTTTGCAAGATTTTTTAAAACGATTTAATTTTGGATTGTAAAATTTTGAATTATGAATATTCAAAATTAAGACAAAGCATAATTTAAAAAATATATATATATATGTATATTTTATTCCCTTTATTGAAGCATTTGTGCTGGGATTACGGTGCATCACTTAAGATAGAGTTAGCGTCTTACTATGAAACAAAGTGTAAAACTTATTTCAGTATCACATGACCTTATGTTAATCTGAAACTTTCCATGTACGCGTAATATACAAATTAACAAAGGAAATTGTGATAGTGGTAACTGTCTGTCACTGCGTCTTAATGTTTGGACATCATTGTACTTACAGAACTAACAATGTTAAATGTATCGCTATATATTATTTTACAACATATATATGTGTATATATACATATAAATATATTTATATAACATGGTTCTAGAACGCATAAAAGGCTATTTGAAAATTGATGGCATTCGAAATATGTATGGTCTAAGTTGAGAAAACTAACCAACTGAGAAAACCGACAAATAGGTATCTCACAAATTACAAAGGCATTCAATAAATTCTCCGAGAACCATTTTAGCTAACGGGGATATTTTTTTATATATATACTTCATCAATTCTAGAAATAAATTCGTTTCTGAGATTTTAAAAAATCAAACGCTCCCTAGAAAATTCTTGGTATTCAGAGGAGCTTTCATGCACGTTTTTGATCGTGGTTTTAATTGTTTATGAAACATTTATTGCATAGGTGCCAACCTAACATGGATTATCCGTAATACGTGAATTAATTTGACCCTGGTTTAATGAGTTTCGAAACAGAAAATTTTCAAAGAAATGAAATTAAATGTGTTCCACTAACAATCTTGAAATTAAATAAATAAAGATTCATGAAATATATTTTCTGGTTTGAAATGACGTTAACCTGGATCAAACTAACCCAGGTATTACGGAAGATTAGTTGAAAGATGGCAGCTATGTTATTAAAAAACTGTATTTAAATAACGGTGCGCAAATATAATTATCTATTTAAAAAATCTAATTACGATATAAATAATTTAATTTTAAAATAATATTCTTTGGCGATCTTTATTAAAAAAAGTTGTTAAGATTTAAAAAAATATTTAATAGTTTTTTTTAAATAATAAATAAAGATTTATGTAACAGATTTGTAAAATCTGAAATAAAATAATTTATTGTAATTCGAAATGAGTCCCTTTTTTTACTTTCTGTAGTATAAATATTGTATATAAAAGGTATTCTTTCTCAAAATTTAAATATTATATATTATAATTAAAGCATTACACCAAACACAAACGTTACACTTCCTAAAATATGAAATAAATATTTTATTTCTAAATATTTACAGTAGCGAATAACGCAGAATAACGCATTTTTTAAACATTATCTAATTATTATCTCATTAAACTTTAAATTGAGTTGCTTTTAAATTAATTAATAAGTTTAATTAGCCGCTGATATTGACAATGTTGCAGATTCTTTAAGAAATTTCAATATTTAAAAATTGTAAAGCTCTTTTCGTTTTAATTATTCTGTATTATGCCTAAAACGTTAAAGAAAAGTTTAATTAGATTTTGCTTGCATTCATTTCAAAAGAAAAAATGGTTAATTTAACTTTTGCATAATAGCTTAAGTTATGGGATTTTCTGTGTTAGACGCATACTTTTTCATTTCTTTCATTTGAAGATTTATGATGGTAATTATTAACTGAAGACTAAGTAGTACGTTATATTTAACGTTGCCAATTAACTAAAAAATTCTAATGTATATATAATAGTATTCCGTTTTGGTTTGTAATATATCCTGATTAATATAGGATTTCATTCGATGCATTTCCCGTTGGTACTTTACTTAATCTATTACGTTAGGAATAATTACATACAAGTCATTTCTGAAAGATGTATTTCATCCTCTCAATTATGTGAATTTTAAGAGAATCAGATATTCAGCGAATCATTTATACACAAAAACATGAAATATGCCTAGATGAATATTGGAATGATTTGAAATTAAGTAGTAGTTTATTTTCTCATGTAATTGTGTTTCTTATTATTATATTTTTCTGTATTAGCTATAATTTAAAAGACAAATGTATCTTGTTTTGGCTTTAAGCTTTTTTCAGGACTACAAAAATATATGCCTTTTCCTAATGCTCAATTATTCTAAAACGTGTTTTTTTTCCAAAAATCTCAGAAAACAATAGATTTCTTAGATTTAAAGAAGGATATCTAAAACAGAAGCTTATATTGCTTACGGCAATTTTCTAAAAATTCTAGAAATTTTTACACTCCCATATTAATATGTTTTCGCAAAATGAAATATCGATTTTTATAAGATATTATATTTCAAGTAAACATCTTCGTGCTCAACAAAAATAAAAAATTAATATTATTTATATTGACATTAAAATTCATATCATTGACGTTATAATTTACATTAATATTCTTTTATATGCGCGAATTCTATGAAACTTCTAACACTGAAACTGTTAACTTTTTAATAAATAGTTCCAATATAGTCAAAATATAGAAGATACATGAATACATTGTATTAACTACACAGAAAAATTTCCGAAAATTGTGAGCAAAAGAAACTTTATATCATAAGTGCCCGTTGGTAACTCTGAAATATCAAATTTTCTGATGCTTCTAAAAATAAAAGAGACCTTTTTTAAATTATTGGTAAATCAGAAAAAGATAAAATTATTGTTTCTGAAATTTTCATTTTAAAATTTAAATTAGTAATTATTGCTTAACCAGTCATTAAGTTATTATTAATAAAAATTTGTATAAATTATCATAAAAAAGTAAAAAAAAAAAAAAAATAAAATAAAAACATCTGACGTGTTTGGAGTTGGAAAATGAAAAGGTCATCATCAGCTACATTAAACACGTGTTTTTTTTATTTAGAGACTAAGGCATGCGGGTGGTAAGTAAAGACGTTTGAAGAGGTTCTTGGCCGATTAACATCGGCAGCGCTACTATTACAAAATACTCAATATGATCATTGAAAAGCTCAATGTTTCACATAAAAAATGATATTAATAACAAAATGATAGATTTTTCAAGTTAAAAATATACATTAGTTTAATATCCCTTAGTACTTTATGCCTGTGGTCCTACGGCCATCGTCTTCAAATATATTTATTGTTAATCCCTGTTCCATTCGTTCAAAGAAGTCATGTCACAGGGAATGAAATAGTCTACTATTACTAGTGTAGATGGAAGTAGAAATAGGATAAACTGAACGACGTTTAAATATTATTCTTTATATAAATTCAATACCAGGCTCTGTTTCTTCTATTTTCAGCTACCCTAAAAGTTATAGTATTACCCATTTCAAAAGAAGTGACTAATTTGAAAGAATGGAAGAGCAATTTATAACGAAATTATTCTCTTACGATGGATGCCGGGTTACATGCCGGAAATACGAACAATTTAAAATAAAATGTTTTCTTTAATTTGTTATTTCTGTCGCCTTTTAAGTAAAACGATAAGCTTTTTTTTTAATTTTGACTTAATTTTTGATTATTTTATTACAGTGTAATAGTTTTTTTTTCAATTTACTAGGGGGCCCCCGCCCCCCTGCTCGCTATGCTCGCCAACCCCCCGCGTAATCGCTTCGCGATTCCAAATTATTGGCTACCTCTGCTTGCTGCGCTCACCAATACCCCGTGATATGAATAAGCAGTTGCAGACCTTTCAAATGATGTGTCACACGACTGGTGTTGTAAAGAAATTAAAAATGTGCCCCCTGGGGGGCAGAGTGGGAGGCGACACAAAAGACATCCCTAATATGAATAAGCAGCTGCAGACCGCTCAAATGATATGTCACACGACTGGTGTTGTAAAGAAATTAAAAATGTGCCCCCCTGGGGGGCAGAGTGGGGTAACACACAAGACATCCATAAAATGAATAAACAGTTGCAGACCTTTCAAATGATGTGTCACACAATTGGTGTTGTAAAGAAATTACAAAATGCGCCCCCTCTGAGGGCAGAGGGGGGGTACACACAATATATCCATAATATGAATAAGCAGTTGCGGACCTCTCAAATGATGTGTCACACAACTGGTGTTGTAAAGAAATTAAAAATGTGCCCCCCTGGGGGGCAGAGTGGGGGATGACACACAACACATCCATAATATGAATAAGCAGTTGCAGACCTTTCAAATGATGTGTCACACAACTGGTGTTGTAAAGAAATTAAAAATGTGACCCCCCCTGGGGAGAGCAGAGTGTGGGGGTGACACACAAGACATCCATTATATGAATAAGCAGTTGCAAACCCCTCAAATGATGTATCAAACGACTGGTGCTGTAAAGAAATTAAAAATTTGGCGAAATATTACAGTTATCGCCAAGTTGGCGTCACTTTTGACAACTAATTTTGGTCGCCAAATTTGGCGATATATCGCCAAGTTGGCGACAAACTTGGCGATTGTTGGCGATGATAACCTTTCCTCTCTTTATGGTAACCCATACGGCGATGCATAGACGGAGCCCTTTCCTGATTGGTCTATTCGACTCATGGAAGGAGTGGACAACCCGGATTCGTTAGTTCCGGAAATCTTCCACATCAGCATCATTCCAGGAGTCATTCCTTTTAAGGCTAGTTTTTTTTTACTATAGAAGGAAATCTAAGATGCAAGATACATCAAGTAAGCATTTTTATGCCGAACCAAGATGATAAATTAGAAGCATTGACAAACTAGTCGTTGGGGGCCACCGTAATACTTACCCATCATGGATATGTATATGAAAATAAAACATGTGAAACTATTTATACAATGCATTGCAATTCATAAACAAAATTTAAATATTGTTAATATACATAGTAATGCTATATTAAAGAACTGCTGATGTACCAATTTCGACAAATTATATAAAACGCCAAACTACTCAAGTAGTACCGAACTGCGTAAAAGAAACATCCTTATAACTCCAAAAATAATAAATCTATAACTTACAATTAACTGCGTCGGATTAAGCGTCTGATTTCCAATTAAAATATACCTCTGAATTGAAATTTGAATGAAATACAGGGTTATGAAAAATCGAAGAATGTGGAAAACAAGATTACAAATATCTTGGCAACTAATAATCCGATCGACTTTGTTCTATATGCAAAATGTGTGTTATTTTATTGCCTTTTACGTCCATTCCTTAGAATAAAAAAAATTGAAAATTTTTATATACATTTCATCAGAACGAATTTTTCGAGAGTCCGAAAAAATAGTTCCGGATAATCGAGGTTGCTGATATTCAATAGGGTTCGTCCCATTCTTACATACTAACTACATACAAAATTTGAAGTCTCTATCTCACTTTGTTCGGGAGATAGAGCGTTTACAGACAGACAGATAGACGGACGGCAATTTTTTTTTTTCTAAAAATATGTTTTTCGGAATCTCCACTATCTAAAACGTGTAAATCCGTCAAAAAATTTTTTTCGATTTTCAAAACGATTGCAAGACTTACCCTATACTACGTATGATGGGTAAGTAATACATTAAAATTAATAGAATTATGGTCAACATTAAAATTAACATTTCTTGCATACAGATATTATACATAAATTTCATCACAGAAACTGTTTACTATAGATCCAATGGCACAAATAGAAAAGTAGCGAAGATAGAAAATATTGATAAACACTCCTCGGAAGCGTTTCTGAAAATTGTGTGCTGCGAAAGAAATTTTTATTTTAAAAGTGCTCATTGAAATTATTGAAATCTAACAGTTTCTAAAGCTTCTAAAAGTAAATAGTGAGGTTTTCGATAGTTATTATCTCAGAAAAGTTACATTATATTTTCGTTTACATAAAAAATGTCAGAGTTTTATCAAACGCATCTCTGATTGCCTAGTACACTATATGAACAATTTGTTTTTACCAATCATGATTTGCTTACTTACTACGTACGAGAATCCATATTCAAATCATCATTATGATTCCCACTAATAAATTTTTATCGTAAATTTGTCATTATTAAATCCGAGATCTTTTCTGATTCAATTAGGCAAAGATTTCTGTTTTGAAAAACAGGTGATAAAATATTGAAAATTCGATAAAAGACATGAAAAAAAGGCATTATTTGAAAGGTTTTTTTTCAATCAAAAATATTGATTAATTAAGTGGTTACAATCAATAATTATTATTTTTAATAGGTATCATTGTTTAAAAATCAGCTAAAACTCGAAATTAAGAGAATGTTTCGGAGGATTTTACGCATTTATCGAAAACAAAAATGATAAAATAACTGTTTCATAATTGCTGAAAAAAAGAATTCTCGTGGAATTTATGACAAAACTTAATTCGTGACTGTGTCAGAAAAGAGTGTATAAACTGATCGAAGCAACCTGTAAAGTTTCTTTTTAAAAATATTTTCATGTAAGTTTTATTTATTTACTTTTTTGTTTTATTACGCAGACCAAAGGATAAAAATACAGATTTTTAGCTATCTAAATACAGATAGGTGACACAATAACAGAAACACCTATGGAATAAGAGAAAATCTTACTTGGAGAGTACTTCTTGTACTCTCCAAATAATTGGCTGTTTCTAACACAGATCAAAAAGCGCACCACATTCCAACAACCATTCTTTTTAAAACTCTAACAGGTAAGTCATTATCGCATTTTCAAGAGCCTATCTCAAGAGCATTCAACACCTATGACTGATGTTGAACGACTGATGCCTTTTCTTTCATAATCGCTATATGGCAGAATTGAGTATAAAGTGATTTGCGCGTTCTATTTCTTTGCAAGGACCAATGCCTATTTTCATGGGAGTGGGTACTATTTTGTTACCCATCCTTATGAATATTTCATAAATGCCACTTATAGAATGAAATTTGTATCACACAAATCTTCAAGAAAATGAGTGATAAAATACACAGAAAAAGTCTAGTTGCCGCATTTCTCGCAAATCCTATTGCTTTTTGGAACACACCGACATACTTAAATTCTCTTAATAGTGAAGCCAAATGGATTTATAATTTTATTTATTTATTTATTTATTTTTCTTTTTTGGTTGGCGAACAAATTAGTCTTACAGAATAGAGTTATTTCATATTTAAATGTAATCTTTTAATTTTAGTTGTAATTTTACCTTTATTCGATGACTTTTGTAACATCTTGTATCATTGCAATTATTAACGTTGGTTTTACAGTGTAATACTGACACACCAATTCTCTGTATTATACAAAAAATCAACAATTATAAACCGTAAATAAACAATAGAATATAGTTTTTTAAATATACTAACAGTAATATACCGTTTGTTAGTTAACGGTGTATTACTTCTTGTTTTAAGGTTTATTTCAAAGTATAACACTAGCAGCTGAGACGTAAATATGATATCGCAAAACCACTTTTTAATTTTGAAATGTCCGTATACCTATATATATATATGTATGCATGTATGTACGTAAATACTCTCAACCTAGAAATATGCATAAATTTAATTTATCAAATGTTTAATTTATTCGAACTATTTTATTACATAACATAACAACAAAATCTATTATGCAAAACAATAACTTATTAATTTTTACTAAACCATACTTAAATATCAGCATAACTGCATTAAAACATCTTTACAAAATTCAATCTAGAACGTTTTAACTTTCATAATTTTAATATACGATGAATAAAAACTACTATTAATAATAATCTTTAAAGTATCTTAATATTTAAACCAATTTTTATTTTTATCTTATTAAAAGCATGCACGTTTTGCACGAAGTAATTGAATTTTACTATCAGTTTAAAATCACAAATATTCATATATAATAATATTTAAAATCAATTCAAACTAAAAAACATTTCTGTTTTGAAGTAACTAATATATCCTGAATATTTAACGAAGCATTGTAATTAGATTTCGTTTAAAATACATTTCGTTATTAAAAACAATATAGCAACAAATAACTTTGCATATAATCGCGGATTTCAAAAGTTGTGCCAAGTTCTGTATTAAAAAAGTGGAAAGCATTTTTCATAAGCGCTGGAGATTTCAATTTGCAAATTTTATTATAAGGGGATTAAACTTTAACGCTACCCATTTCTTATTTTTTTATGTTTATTTCTCACAAATTTAATGCAATTTAATTTTCAAGTATTCTATTTTACTATTGAAATTATGGTTATATTCTATTGTGCCGCGTGGGATTCTATGGCTCATTGTTTTAGCGTTTTTACATGTTTCTGAAAGAGATAAGATCTGCATCAACCGCAAAATTTAAACAAATTAAGTACATAGATTTATCTATGTAAAATAAATATAATCCGTTATCGTTATTTTTATGCAAAAATTGTGATCAATACTAATATTTTAAAGAAATAAAGTTTTTTTAGGATGTAATCTTTGGAACTACTGAACTGATTTCAAAACAAATTTACTACCCCGTAAAACTTGAAAGAGATTTATTTTAAGGGTCGCCCAAATGAAAGTGGAATTGCTGAAATAACTATGTCATTTAAAGAGAAAGTATACTTCTATAGGGTTCTACTAGTGCTGAAAATGTATGCTTTATGTCCGATAACACCAGGTGCGTGTGTGATAGTTTGGGAGCATGTAAAAAGGCATCTTTGACATCGTGGATTTCTCCTAACAGTGTCAACACGTGGTCGTGTAATTTTTAGCAGCGGAAAATACGAGTCAAATCGAAGGGAAAGTTTAAAGAGTATGGCTTGGGTAGTATGTCACGCTGATAGATATTCCGTTGTTATGAAGATTTATGTAGAGGGAAAAAGAAGTACTTATTACATATAACGTCCCGATCAAACGCGTGTGGTTTTCTTCCACTGCGAAAACCCCTACATCATCGGAATACTGATGAACGTGAAGTATACATCGTCCCGTAGATATTTCGCATTCGACTATACATTTAACTGGCACTCATATTTTCTGCTGTTAACCCTTTAACGGGTGGTTGTATTACACATACTATTTAATTTTTATAAAAAACTGGTTGATTAACACCGAAATTTTCAGTGAGATAATTTGTGTTAATAATAACCTGCCAGAAAGGGAACTTTTAATTTTGAAATAAATTTGTATATAGATTCTGGTGGCAGTGAAGCTTTTTAACTTTTTAGCCAAAGAATTAATTTGCCCGTTAAAAGGTTAAAAAATACACGATTTCGCGTTGACACTGTTTCGAAGTGAACGATTTCTTTTAATGTACTCCCAAACACTTACACACGCATCTTGCATTACTGACGATATCGAGTGCATTTTCAGCACACAGTGCCATCTATATATGCCTGCACAATCATTTTTCTTTTTATATCAGATTTATTACAGTAATACCACTTTCATTTGCACGACTCATATATTTGTTATATAACAAATCAAGTATGCATGATTATATTTACCTATAACATTGAGCAGCATATCTGATTGTTCTGTACGCGATCGTTTGAATTCCACTCTACAGCGGTACATTCCTTCCTCGTGTTTTTCAACACCATCGATCCTAAGCACTGATGGTATAACAGAAACATTAAAATATGCTCTGGAGCTAATTTCAGCAGCAGGAAAATGCTTAGCTGAGTTCAAGGCACCATTTCTCCCGTCTAGACTGTACAGTGGACTTCCAGAATTGTCTCTGTTCCAGAGTATTAAGGATACATCGTCTTCCCCAGACGTCAAGTTCACATCACAGGGTAGCTCTGCTCGGCCCCCGGACACAACTGTGTATGTCGGATACCCTGCAAAAATATGGGACTATTAGAACCAGAGATAAATTGTAAAATAATGCCTAATGCAGCGCAAAATAAAGCCATAAAGCAAAGCATGGTTGTAATTTAAAGAAAAAAAATAGAAAGGTTTAAAGAAACATAAGCACATTTTTTGGTTTAAATATTAAAATTTTAGCAATATTGAATAAATTAGCCTCTGGTTCTGATGGTCACATATTCTCACATACATTTCATAATGTGTTAATGTGAAACGCGTTTCTGAACTTATTGTATTCTTCCACATTTGATTAAATCGTAAAAATGAAAGAAAGATACAGTCCTTAACTAAATACATTGAAAATTATTAGTTTTAAATACATATAACCTTCTTAAGACACGCATATTGAACATTTCTACATCTATAATATTCTGAAAAAAAATCACATTTTAGAGAAATGGTGCATACGTGCTTATGTAAATAAACAGTGTGATACATTAATTACTAAGGTAAAAATATAGATATTTAGCAGTTTTGTTCGCTAATTCTATACAATATAATTCATACTCACTTTAAATTGAAAGAATAAAAATCTTTATTATTTTCTATTGCTGAGTATACTTTTGCAATATTAACAATGTTCTATAAAAATAAGTGGAAGAGATTTGCGTAACCACTTTTAAATAAACCTGTTATCAATAACAATGAGTTATTTATCAAAAATGTCAAAATATTGTGCTTATAAATTTATGAAACCACATAATTTTAATTCCCAAATGCCACATTGATACTAGACGTTTTGTGAAAATATTTTAAATTTATTACGTATGTTATACAAGTATGATTTATATATATGTCCTTATATATACAACTAAATAAAATGTACTACACACATTTATCTAATTAAATCAATATCTACATAGATAATAAATATTTTCTGTTTAACGTATACTATCTTTTCATAATCCATGTTTCGTACATTTAAGTAACATAAAAATGTTTTTTTTTCTCAGTACATGAAAGTTATAATGGACAATAAATATTTAAAAATCCTAATCAATATCATCACCAGGTTTTTATTATTCCTGTAGTTCTGTCAACACAAATAATACGATATTCTCAACGAATTTAAAACCAAGAAAATAACTCTATCACTTTTGTTAGTTATAACCATTTATAACCAACCAGCATCCTAAAAAGCTTCTGAAGTATACTTTTAAAAAATTGATTCAAGTAATTTCTGTACACTCGTGTGCAAAATTTAAGGACGAGTCCCAAAATGCCAATTTTCAAGGGATTCTCAAGCGATAATATTCCCGCGAATTTTCAAAAATAGGTAATATAATTCGAATAATTACTTTCCCTGCAATAACAGCTAGTCCATATAACATCTCATTCAGGACACACATGGTCACAAGAGTCACAGTCACTACGGCAAAACAAAAAATAGGAAATTCCATAAGCCTGTTTTATGAGTTTCAAATGACTACTATATGTGACTCCACTGACAGGTCATTGTGACTGCTGCTTTGTGGCGAGTCACCCGGTGACTTTACAATGTAGTTTCATTGAGACTCTCGTGTGACCTTTCATCTGGAGACTCAATTTCAAAGTTAACGTGAACGTTGTATTATGATAAATTACCAAATAATGTCCCAATAAAGTCACATGGTGGCTTTTCGCCACTTTTCACTGTGGTTACTTCACAGTAAGTTCTCTGTCACCATTTGACAAAGTCTTGTGACAGAAAGATTTTACAATATCAAAATTTTACAATATCTAAAAAAAAAAACATTGAATGAATACACGGGTTGTACGTGTCAAAGGATTTTTCAAGCGATTAAAAAAATAAGAAAAATTAATCTAGCATAAATGCGCAAATTTTTTTCTTATTTAAGAAGGAATTTTCTGTTAGAAAATGCTGGTAACAAAGAATTCCCTACGTAAGAAATTTCAGAAAAAGTGTAACTCCTTGTAAATGTTTGAAAAAAATTAACGGGTAATAACGAAATTACTTAGATATAGCACTTTTTGCAACAAAACAACATCTTTTATTCATAAAAGTATCCTTTGAACAAACATAAAGAAACCCGCACTTTTTAGACAGCATTATAATCATTTTTAAATCTCTTCGACACAACAGATCCTAATTTATCATTATTAAGCCACAGCATGTCTGAAAATTAGCACTTTCAGCGAATGATAAAAATCTCTGGGTATTAATTGCAGACTGAAAAATCTCTCGTAATTCATTTATCTTACGTTATTTTTACCGATGAATCATGTCAGATTTTCTCTAGATGTACAAAATGTACATTTTTTACCGATGAAATAAATTATGGATAAAATTTAATAATTATGTTAAAAAATAGTAAAATTGAAGACGCAGATAAAATACAGCTGAATTTTCTTTCTTCAAAATTAATGTGTATTTTTGATAGATGCCTTTAATTAAAATATACAGTGAATTTGAATTACCTGATTCCTGGGTACTTACTATGAACGGAAAAAGTAATAATGTAATAAAAGTTTTAATGACTATGCAACCAACGAGAAGACAGTTGTAAGGAAATGTTAAATGCATTTTACTATTGGATTTGAATTATTCTTTCGCATACCAATATTTAAATGTAAATTTTATTCCACTTGATATGAGATTGATCGATGTAACGCATTTATGATTTCGAGTTCTCGAGTTCATTTTTTTTTTAGGAAACATTAACTTTTATTATCAATTCCGAGAATAAAAGTGACCTCACGAAAAGAATTGCAACCAAAATAATAATAATAATAATAATAATAATAATAATAATAATAATAATAATAATAATAATAATAATAATAATAATAATAATAATAATAATAATAATAATAATAATAGAGTAACTCCAGATACACAATTCTTAAAATTTTCAATTGAAAATACCTAAATGATAATTTTAAATCTATAAATTGTGCTTTCATAGGTATAACAATTGATTAAGGATTTCTTTAATTTATCACCTCTTAAACGTAAAACTAAAAAATAAGAATCTACAACTTTTTGCTAAATTTCGTTTACCATTTTAAATTATCAAAAAAAAAATTGCTTTGTTTATTTGCAAAGTTTATATCATTAGATTTTTTTTTAAATTCTTACATAGTAGTTGTCTTGGCAATTCATTAAAACATACGCATGCATTGTGATCAGTGCATGAACAGAGCACTAACTAGTGTGAATTAATTTAATCCATAACCTTTTTTACGACCGTGAATAGCGATATCTGCTCACTAAGCCGTAAGTTTCAAAGCAATTTGCAGAATTATCTAAAATAATATTTTTTATTATATATAAAATTATTATTATTGTTATAAATAAATGATGAAATAATTGAATTAAATTATTATTATTATTATTATTATTATTATTATACAAAAAAAAATATTTTTTAGAATTTTTAATAAAAATTACAGAGAAAACAACATGTTGACACATTGCACACAAGCAGAATTAAAGTCTTTTTTTTTCTTTTTTTTATATCGCCAAGTAGCCTCTCCCTAAATCGGAGAAACCAGCTGTTAGTTGTTTCAGGGTCAAATTTGCACGTATATCGATCATGCTTTTTCCCAATATTATTTTTCGAATAGAATCCCCGACCCCCTATTCAATATTAAGAATTTACAAGAAAACACAATATGTTACGCAATTTTACATCGGGAGAAATTCCATGATGAGTTCGTTATTAAAGATGTAATACATAAGTACAACAAAATGGCAATAAAAGTTTTTTTTTCTTTTAATCGTCAAAATTATTTAATAAAAAAGTGATGATATAATAGTGTATAAAAGCAATTGCGACCTTTACTATATCTTTTATTTTACAATAACGCTCTAAAATCATTTATTCAATTCAACTGAAAGTAATGTGTGTGCAAACATTACATATAAGTGTGTCTATGTGTGTATACAGGTGATTATTCAAATAAGGGAAATGCTCTGCGTTTATCAGGAATTCTTTACCAATATGACGTAGGATCACTTTTGCCATATAATAAAGTTTGGATACGACTGTATATCAATTCATACAAGTAATAATCAGTGTTTAGAGGAATGATGTACTGTTTGTCGTGGGGATATTTTGAAAGACGTCTCAAGAGGGTACCGATTCCAGATTGAAAGCTCTGAAGTAAAGGAATGTGCGGCATAAATTAGATGTTTCCTTCATTTCCGTGTTCAACAAACTATGACTTAATTCGCACCATATAAATAAGAGCAATGCCATTTCCCAAAAATTTTATAACCTTCAGGTAACAGAATTTTCATCATGGGATGGACCAGAAAAGCTGAAAGGTTTCTATACATCTTTCAAGTGAATCTTCCTTTCAGGGTTTCGATTGGGCTATCAAGAAACCATGACACTGCTGCCCATACCATGACAGATCCACCACCTCCATGTTTGACAGCTGGAAGGAGAGAATCACAATCCTGTGCTTGTGTGTGTGGCCTCTACACGTGTATTTGACCTATTGCGGAGATAAGTGTAAAAGATGATTCGTCTGATTATAAAGCTGTATTAAATTTACTAATAGGCTATGTTTTGTAGTTGCGTTCCACTGTAGACCACGTTTGCATTAACAAAAGTGACTTGTTGTATTAGAATTTCTGCCTCCCTTAAAATGCTCTATTTATGAAACTGCTCCCAAACAGTAAATATTGATATTAAAAAATCCAGATGCTACTTGAGCTCTGCGATCATTTTGATAGCAGTTGTTTTCTTTTTAGATATTATCATCCATTTTAATATCCGTCTGTCTTTTTCACTCAGTTTATCTTTCCGTCCATTATTATTATTATTATTATTATTATTGTTATTATTATTGCCGAGTTTGTTTTTTCCAATGTGTGTACTTAGTCTTGACTTCTGAAACAGTACATCTAGACAAACTTAAATCTATGATATTTCTGTCAATGTTGCTCCAATTAGTGGGATTCTTATAATTTGGTGGGTTTTTTTAGTCTGTAAGATCTGACAATTTAAACTTTTTTAAAAATGCAAAACGCTAACAAATTCACATAATCTATCTTATACTACCATACACTCTTAAGACAAAATAATGGATTTTGCTTCTCTGGAAAGAACTGTAACTTATCGTATTCTGAATGAGTTGTTTTTAAAACTTTTTAATCAAATTTAAATTACTTTTTTAAACCACACATTTTGATTTAAATTGCTTAAAAACAACTCGTTCACGAAATTTTTTTCAACAATTTTCGAGAAAGTGACTTTCAAATCGTGAGATACGTGCATTGTAGATAAACTTGAGTTATTTTAGGGCTGATATTTTAAGAGAGTACTTTATACTGTTTGTATTTAAAAATGCCTGGTAAGTAGTATTTTAATTGAATGCTTAGAAAGCCCCAGATAACCGTTTTATGGGCAAAGTTCCGTTGCTAAATTAATAAAATATATGAATGACATCCGAATTTGCGAACTAATTTTTTGGAAACAAGAAAAAAGATATGTTACACATAGAATAAACAGAAAATTTCTGTATCAATTTCTAGTGCCTTTGTGTCACTTGAATATTAAAATTAAGAGGTTTCATAAGCATACCACCCGATATGGAATTTTCCGGGATAATAACATTCTTATTCTTGCAGTGTAACTTATTCAATCACAGTTTGACAAACACGAGGATAAAGTGCAACATCTACATTCCGACCGCACATTACCTCGAACCACGCCCTTCAAAAACGCTATTATTCACAAGCGATTCCACTATTTTAATAACTACACGAATATAGTAGTATAGATTTAGAAATGACTTCATAATCAACGACATATAAAAACAGTTTTAGGAAAATTTTAATATTTAAAATAGTTTACACAGTTTATACACTAACCAAAAATTATTAGTTTACAATGCATAGTAACCTACCAAGCTCCTTTATATATTTTTTCTTTTACAAAACCAACAACAAAAATGCATTTAATGAAAATTAATGTAAATGTTGCATGTTTTATCAAAACGAACATCATTACAGAGTCGAAATTATGCATAACATCATTTCAATATAAAAACTACATTCTCATTTAGAAATGATATCGAAGTTAATTATCTCAGAATCTTTGCGTAATGTGTCATTAATTTTTATAATTAAACGAAGCTTTGTGTAATGATGGATATTTTGGGGAACAATATAACAATTTCTAAATCTCTTTGATGACATTATGTCCCAATTTATCATTATTAAGCGGAATATAGGTCTAACAATTAGCAGGTTCCGAAATTGATAAAAATCTTTTGTAAATTACTGTAAAAAGAAAAGTTCCCAATTTTTTTTACTATTTTTGTCATACTATTTATTACGTTTTCCTACTAATTGTGATTTAAAATAATGAAAATACTTCGTAAAATTCTTCATAAAATTGTTTGTACAAGCAAATTGACTAATTTGTTACTATTTTTCTAAAAACAGGTAAATTGATGGGTATCGCTTAGAATCACCATATTTCAAAAACTATGATGCAGAACAGAAAGAGTTCGTGTAGCATATTATAGAAAGTAGAAACAACATAAGTAGAAACAACATAACAAAAAATGCACTTGACTTAAATTATTCCAAGTTTAACTACTCTCTTTGAAGTTAAAACATATACTGAGTGTCCCAGAAATGACATATATATATACAATGAAATATATATATATTGACATATATATATATATATATATATACATTTAATAATGTATATTTTTTGCTTATTTAAAACATTTGTTATATTTGATTTAAATTATCAATTTTATTTATTAAACGCAATCATACTTGTTAGAAAAATAAATGTGTCATAGAGTTATATTTTTTCTTGTTATAAACTTGTTGTGTAAATCAAATTTATTGGTCTATGTGATTTCAAGCTCATTTTGGAAGCGAATGTGCAGTTAAAGCCATAGGTTTTTGGTTTGATTTCCGAAATTGATCAATCATAAAAATTTGATTACAAGGAATTATATTTTTTCTATGTAAATCACTAAACATTGCGATTGAAATTAAAAAAAAATTGCATATACATGAGCAAATCTATTACTAATTGTATTTACTTATAACTATAAATTTTAAATTTGGCGAATCAATATATTATCAATAAGAGTGATTTTTTAAATAAAAAACATGTGATTAAAATTATTTTTTAAGTTTATCAGTCAATTTATTCAATATTATTATTGAACATTAAGTTTCTCATTAAAATTTTAATGTAATAATTTGAAGAAAAATGTAATTTTTATAAAGGTCAAGTGTTAAATCTGAGTAAACTTATAGCTTTTTATCGCTGAACATTCAAACTGTATCTTTTGTTATAATTTTTTTTCTGAACAAATTTGAATATACAATGGATTTTTAACATAAATTACATGATGGGAATAGCAATTACGCAAATTGTATCATCTAAATAGGAAATGCCTCTGAAGTATAAAAAATACCTTAAATGTATTTAAAATGATCATGCAACATAATTAAGTAAAATGTTTTAAGTGCTGTTTTCGAAAAAAGTATCTTTTTTCAAAAATGATTTTTAATACTTGACATACAAAATATGTACTTCTGATAAAGGTCAGGAGTTAAGTATGGGTAAAATTATAACTTGTATTCGTTAGTAATTCAAATTGTATCTTGCGCTGCAGTATTAAATGCTATATTATCTTATTTTTTTATTAAACAGTTTCTGAACTACTTTTATCAGATATTGATATCATTAACATAAATTACACAATGTTATTGGTAATTACGTAAACTTTATCAAGTACAACGTAAACACCGCTGCAATACCAAATCTCCAGTAATATTTAAAATCTTATTAAAAATGAAAAAAAAATGCATTTACTGAAGAATAAACATTATTTTAAATTATTACTTAAATTAAATTGAAAAGAAATTAAAAAGTGTGAACAAATTAATGTATAATCAACAAGAGTAAACAAAAAAAATATGATTAGAATATATATTTAAAACAATTATTCGACATAAACACACATCACGTTTTATGTACTGTTCCCGAAAACGCCAATTCTTTCAGAAATGTGTTTTAAAACTTTGTAAACAAAATACGTAATTTTGATAAAGTTCAAAAGTTAAATATCAGTAAAATTATAACTTCGTAGGCAATTCAAACGGTAGCTTACGTTATATCATCACACACCATATTATATTACTTTTGGTTATGAAATAAACTACTTTCACCAAACAATGGTATCCTTATCGTAAATGACTTGATGTAAATACTAATTACGCAAACTATAACATCAAATACGGAAATGCCGCTGAAGTATCAAAGCTCCAATAATATTTAAATATTTATCTAATGTTCTTCCCGAAGGAAAATAAAGGTAACGGCCGTCACCAGGGCAGTTTCTGATATTTTATTCCTTTCTTCCGAAATAAATGTATCAGATTTTTCATTAGTTTAGCGAAGTGACTATAGTTACCAGAGATAAGAGATAAAAATACTTTCGCAAGAGCAAATACTTTGTTCAAATATTTTCACCGAAAATATTTTACCTTTAGTTCTTTCCTTTTGTAATACTTCCGAAGTTTTTATAATCATAGTAATTTTTTAATTCTTTGGGTAGTATTATTGAGTAATTACGTGTAAAAAATTCATGATTTTGAATATTAGAAATCATTTTGTATATAAATTGTAATTTAAAATATAATTTTTATTGATAAAATATTGCTTTCATCTTTCTTTAAAAATAAATTATTACATAAAAGTTGTATAATTAATATTATTAATAAAGTATAAAGAAATAAATTTTAATGTACCTGCATTACTTATTTCTCTCTTTCTATTCTCTCTAAGTAAATTTCTACATGCATATATCGTAATTACTTTTTTTTCTAACGTACTACGTTTAAAACACATGCGTACACACATTGTTTAAATTTGTGTTATATTCAACATATGCGATACTCTTTGTAAATATATATAGATATATTAATGCAGACTAATAACGAATCTTCCATAATTGCTATTCATTCTTTTTAAATATTGTTAAAGATATAGACAGTTTTACAATTAAATAATACAGAAAAAGCAAGAATCAATGATAGTTACAATTGAATTTATTTACTATTAGGACTTTTTGAAAAAAATATTTAAAACATTTTTTTCAATATAAATACATATCATGCATTAAGTACTCTTTTCACAAATGCCACTTCTTTCAGAATACATGGCAAAAAAATAGGTACTTTTGATAAAGGTGAAAAGTTAAACATGAGTAAAATTATAATTTCTTATCGTTGTTAAATCAAAATGCATCCTGCTTTATATCATCACACACAATGCTCCATTATCTTTGGTTAGGAAATAGTTTCTGAACTACTTTCATCCAACAATGGTATCTTTAGCATAAATGACGGGAAGGAAATAGTAATTACGCAAACTATATAATCCCATAAGGAAATGCTTTTTAAGTATCTAAACTACCATAATATTTAAATCTTTAGCTAATGTTCTTCCCGAATGAAAATAAAGATAACAGCCGTTACCAGGTCAGTTTCTAATATTTTATTCCATTATTTCGAAATAAAAATGTCAGGTTTTTCATTAGTTTAGCGAAGTGACTACTGTTATAAGAGGTAAGTGATAAAAATACTTCCGCAAGAGCAAATACTTTGGTCAAATATTTGCACCGAAAATATTTTACCTTTTGTGATTTTCTATTGTAATACTTTCAAACATTAATATTGTACTTTTTAGAATTTTTTTCTAATTATAGCAGCGTTTTGAGTTCTGTATGTAGAATTATTATATGAATAGATGTAAAAAAAAATATGTTTTGGAAAATTAGAAATCATTTTGCATATAATTTATAATTTTAAATGTACTATTTATTAATAAATCATTTATCTTTTAATAAAACATTTCAGATTTTTTAAAAACAGATTTTTAGATAAAAAAAATCCTGTAATATTTAAAATCTAACCAAAAACTGAAAAAAGTTTGGATTCACCAAAGCATAAATATTACATTTAAATCATAACTTATATACATAAATAAAAATATGTGAACAAATTAATATATTATGAACAAGGCCAAACTAATAGAAAAAAATCTGATTAGAAAACTTATTTAAAACGAATCTTCCGCATAAATACATAACATGTAATTAGTACTGCTTTCGGAAACGCCACTTCTTTCAGAAATGAGTTTTAATATTCGGAAACAAAATATGTACTTTTGATAAAGGTCAAAAGTTAAAGATGAGTAAATTTATAACCTCTTATCGTTGTTAATTCAATCTGTATCTTGTGTTATATCATCATACGCTACATTTTATTATCTTTGGTTATAAAATAGTTTCTGAACTACTTTCACCAAACAATAGTAACTTTAACATATTTATCGGGGTGAATATAGTAATTACACAAACTATATTATCTCACACGGAAATGCTGCTGAAGTATCAAAACTCCCATAATATTTAAATCTTTAGTAAATGTTCTTCCCGAATGAAAATAAAGACAAGTTGAATGTAGATTCTGCCATTGCAGAATTCAATTTCGCCTCCGATTTAAAAAAAAAAAAAAAAAAAAAAAACGATAGAGGTTTTTTAGAAGGGCGACCCCGTTTAGAATGCAATGAACTAACTTCATTTTTCTTGTGTTTATCAATATAATAGCAAACAGAACGGCGTGAGATACAAAATTGATTAGCAAATTCTCTCTGAGACGATGAAATTGCGAAATAATAAAGAGATACAATTTGATGTGCTACTTCTTCATTGACTAGATTCATCAAAAATGGATTTTTTCTTTAGTTTAAACGCTTTTTTATAGACTCTTAACATGCATTTTAACAATAAAATTGTATGAATGTATCGTTTTAATGGCCAGATTACGAAACTAGTCGTTGGGGGCCACCGTAATACTTACCCATCATGTATATGCATTATATAATATGTGAAAATAAAATATGTGAAAACTATTTATAAAATGTATTGCAATTCCAAAACAAAATTTAAATGTATATTTAAATATTCTTAATATACATAGTAATGCTCCATTAATGAATTGCTTATGAACCCATTTCGACAAATTATGTAAAATACCAAACTACACAAGTAGCGCCGGATTGCGTAAAAGAAACATCCTTATAACTCCAAAAACAATAATCATATTAGCTAACAGTTTACTGCTTCAGATTAAGCGTCTGATTCCTAATAAAAAATATTTTTGAATTGAAATTTGAAGAAAATACAGGGTCATGAAAAGTCGAAGAATGTGGAAAACAGGATTACAAATATCTCGGCAACAATTAATCCGACCAACTTCGTTCTTGATGCAAAATTTGTGTTATTTTATTGCCTTTTTTTTACATAAAAAATATTTTGTAATATTTAAAATCTAACCGAAATCTGAAAATAGTTTGGATTTACCAAAGAATAAATATTACTCTTAAATCACAACGTAGATACAGAAACACAAAAATGTGAACAAATCAATATATTATCAACCAAGGTAAACTAATAGGAAAAAAATAATCAGATAAGAAAATATATTTAAAACGAATCTTCTGCATAAATATATAACATGTTTTTAGTACTGTTTTCGGAAGCGCCACTTATTTCAGAAATGAGTTTTAATAATTCGGAAACAAAATACGTACTTTTGATAAAGGTCAAAAGTTAATTATCAGTAAAATTATAACCTCTTATCGATGGTAATTCAAACTGTATCTTGTGTTATATTACCACACACTATATTTCATTATCTTTGGTTATGAAAGGATTTCTTAACTACTTTCATCAAACAATAGTATCCTTAATATATATGACGTGATGGAAATAGCTATTACGCAAACTATATAATCTCACACGGAAATGCCGTGGAAGTATCAAAACTCCCATAATATTTAAATCTTTAGCTAATGTTTATACTGAATAAAAATAAAGATGACAGGCGTTACCAAGACAGTTTCTAATACTTTATTCCTTTCTTTCGAAAAAAAGATATCATATTTTTCATTAGATTAGCGAAGTGTATACTGTTACCAGAGATAAGAGATAAAAATAGAATAAAAGAGCATAAAAATAAAATAAAAGAGCAAATACTTTTTTCAAATATTTGCACCGAAAATATTCTACCTTTAGTGACGTTCTTTTGTAATATTTTCAAACATTAGTATTTTACTTTTAGAGGTTTTTATAAACAATAGTAACATTTTGAGTTCTATAGGAAGCAGTGTTAAGTGAATGCATGTATAAAATTGATGATTTGAAAAATTAGAATTCATTATGCATATAAATTGTAATTTAAAATACTGTATCTTGTAGTATACTACCGTATACTACTCTGTGATCATTTTTATGAAATAAGTTTTATTCTACTTTCAACAAACTGTGGTATTATTAACATAAATGACGTAATATGAATTAAAATTATGTGAACTGTATCATGTATAAGAAAAATCTCACTAAAATATCAAAATTTCTGTAATATTTAAAATCTAATCAAACAGTGAAAAATTTTTGGATTCACCTAAATATGAATATTACTTTTAAATCATTACTTCTATATAGAAATTAAAAAGTGTATACAAACTAATATATTATCAACAAGAATAAACTAAAAAAATGATTAGAATATATATTTAAAACGAATATTCAAAATAACTATACATCATACTTTAAGTAATGTTTTCACGAATGTCACTTCGTTGAGAAACGAGTTTTAGAACTCAGCAAATAAAATATGTAATTAGATAAAGGCCAGAAGTTAAATATGTCAAATTATAACTTTTTATCGTTGGTAATTAAAACTGTATCTTGCGTTACATAATCACACACTATATTCTAGTAGCTTTGGATATGAAATTGATTCTGAACTACTTTCATCAAACAACGGTCTCCTTACTAAAAATGACGAGATGGAAATCGTAATTACGCATGCGATATCATCTAATACGGAAATGCCGCTGAAGTATCAAAACTGCCATAATATTTAAATCTCTAGCTAATGTTTACCCTGAATAAAAATAAAGATAACAGCCGTTACCCAGTCATATTCTAATATTTTATTCCTTTCTTCCGAAATAAAGGTATCAGAAGAAGTTTAGCGAAGTGACTATGGTTACCAGAGATAAAAGTCCAAAATACTTTCGCAAGAGCAAATACATTGTTCAAATATTTGCTCTGAAAATATTTTACCTTCATTAATTTTCTTTTGTAATACTTTCAAATATAATTATTTTACTTTTTAAAAGTTTTTTACAAACATTATAATGTTTTTAATTTTGTAACTGGTACTATTAAGTAAATGCATGTATGGTTTTATTATTTGAAAAATTAGAAATCATTTTGTATGTAAATTATAATATAAAATATAATATTTATTAATAAAAAATTGATTTCACCTTTCTTTTAAAACAGATGCTTACATAAAAATTGCATAATGAATCACAAAAAAGAATATCATTAACAAATTATAAAGAAATACATTTTAATGTATCTAAATTACTTATACTTAGTGCTTTCTTAGCCTTTCTCTAGACCTAAGTTTTTACCTGCATACCACGAAAATACTTACTTTCTTTTTTAACGTATTGCGTTTAATACACATTCATACATTAATATTTTATCAACAAGAGTAAACAAAAGAAAAGAAAAAAAACCCTCAAAAGAAAATATATTTAAAACGCATATTCTATAAAAATACAAAATATATTTTGTGTCCTGTATTCGGAAATGTCACTTATTTCAGAAACGGGCTTTAATCTTGGCAAACTAAAAATGTACTTTTGATAAAGATCAAAAGTTAAATATAAACATATTTATAACTTCTTTTCGTTTTTATTTCAAACTGTATCTTGCGTTGTATCATCACACAATATATTCAATTATCTTCGGTTATGAAATAGTTTCTGAACTACTTTCATCAAACAATGGTATCCTTAACATTTAAAGCGTTATGAAATAGTTTCTGAACTACTTACATCAAACAAAAGTATCCTTAACATGTGTGACGTAATGGAAATAGTAATTACGCAAACTATATTATCTCACACGGAAATGCCGCTAAATTATCAAAACTCCCATAATATTTAAATCTTTAGCTAATGTTCTTCCTGAACGAAAATAAAGATACCAGCCGCAACCGGACAGTTTCTAATATTTTATTCCTTTCTTCCGAAATAAAGGTATCAGATATTTCATTAGTTTAGCGAAGTGTATACGCTTACCAGAGATATGAGATCAAAATAAAATAAAAGAGCATAAAAATAAAATAACAGTGCAAATACTTTGTTCAAATATTTGAACCGAAAATATTTTACCTTTAGTGAGTTTTTTTGTAATATTTTCAACATTAGTTGAAATTTCTAATATTTTCAACATTTACTTTTTAGAAGTTTTTATAATCTTAGTAACGTTTTGAATACTATAGGTAGCATTGTTAAGTGAATAGATGTATAAAATTGATGATTTGAAAAATTCGAAATCATCATGTATTTAAATTGTAGTTAAAAATACTGCATCTTGCATTATACTAGCATATACTGCATTCTATGGTCTTTTTTTTAATGAAATACCTTTTAAACTATTTTCATCAAACAGTGGTATAACTAACAAAAATGACGTAATATGATTAGTAATTATGTGAACTGTGTCATTTAATAGGGAAATCTCGCAAAAATATCAAAACTTCTGTAATTTTTAAAATCTAATTAAAAATTGAAAAATGTCTGAATTCACATAAATATAAATATTGCTTTTAAATCAATACTTATATATAAAAATTAAAAATTGTATACAAATTAATATATTATCAACAAGAGTAAACTAAAAAAATGATTAGAAAATATATTTAAAACGAATATTCAATATAAATACATATTATGCTTTAAGCACTGTTTTCACGAACGCCACTTTTTTCAGAAATGAGTTTTAATAATTCGGAAACAAAATACGTATTTTTGATAAGGTTAAAAGTTAAATGTGAGTAAAATTATAACATCTTATTCTTGGTAATTTAAAATGTATCTTGCGTTATATTATCATACACTATGTTCCATTATCTTTCGTTATGAAATAGTTTCTGAACTACTTTCGCCAAACAATGGTATCCTTAACATAAATGACTTGATGGTAATAGTAATTACGCCAACTATATCATCTAATACGGAAATTCCGTTGAAGTATCAAAATTCCCATAATATTTAAATCTTTATCTAATGTTCTTCCTGGATGATATTAAAGATAACAGCCGTTACCTGGGCAGTTTCTAATATTTTATTCCCTTTTTTCCGAAATAGAGTTATCAGACATTTCATTAGTTTAGCAAGGTGACTATAGTTACCACAGATAAGACATAAAAATACTTTCTTTAGATCAAATACTTTGTCCAAATATTTTCCCTGAAACTATTTTACCTTTAGTGATTTTCTTTTGAAGTACTTTCAAACATTAGTATTTTATTTTTTAGAGGTTATTATAATCATAATATGGTTTTAAATTCTGTGGGCAAAATTATTAATTGAATTCATGTAAATAATGCATGAAAATAGGAAAACAATCTATATATAAATTGTAATTTAAAACACAATATTGATTAATAAAGCATTGTTTTCATCTTTCTTTTAAAACATAACATTTGCATAACAAATTAGTAATGATTCAGAAATATTAATATTATTAACAGAGTATAAATAAATGAATTTTATTGTACCTATATAGGTATAATTACATATATTTAATGATTTCTTTGCCATATTTTCTGTGTCTAAATTTTTACATGAATACATAGTAAATGCCTACTCTCTTTCTTACGTACTGCGTTTAAGTCAAATACATATACACATTGTAAAAATTTGTATTATATTCAAATTTACTGTTTCCATAAATGCAACTCTTTCATAAGCGAGTTTTAATACTTACAAACAAAATACATATTTTGATAAAGGTCAAAAGTTAAATATGAGTAGAATTATAACTTCTAATCGTTAGTAATCCAAACTGTATCTTGCGTTATATCATCACACACTATATTCCATTATCTTTGGTTATGAAATAGTTTGTGAACTACTTTCATCAAACAATGGATCCTTAACATAAATGTCGAGATGAAAATAGTAATTATGCAAACTATACAATCTAATACTGAAATGCTGCTGAAGTATCAAAACTCCCATAATATTTAAATCTTTAGTAAATGTTCTTCCCGAATGAAAATAAAGATAACAGCCGTTACGAAGGCAGTTTCTAATATTTTATTCCTTTCTTTCAAAATAAAGGTATCAGATTTTTCATTTGTTTAGCGAAGTGACTACGGTTACAAAAGATAAGAGATAAAAATAAAATAAAAGAGCATAAAAACAAAATAAAAAAGCAAGTACTATGTTCAAATATTCGAACCGAAAACATTTTTCTTTTAGTCTGTTTCTTTTGTAATATTTTCAAACATTAGTATTTTACTTTTAAATAGTTTTTATAATCATAGTAACGTTTTGAATTTTATAGGTAGCATTGCTAAATCAACACATGAATAAAATTGATGATTTGAAAAATTAGAAATCATTATGCATATAAATTGTAATTTAAAATACAATATCTTGCATTATACTACCATTTATTACATTCTATATTCTTTTTTGTGAAATATCTTTTAATCTACTTTCTTTAAACATTTGTATCATTTACACAAATGGCATAATATGATTAGGAATTATGTGAACTGTATCATGCACTAGGGAAATCTCACTGAAATATCATAATTCTATAATATTCTGTAATATTTAAAACTTAATCAAAAGTTGAAAAAGTTTGGATTCACCTAAATATAATATTGCTTTTAAATCATTAATTATATATAGAAATAAAATAGTGTATACAAATTAAAACATTATTAATAAGAGTAAACTAAAAAATATATTAAAAACGAATATTCAATATAAATATACATCATGCTTTAAGTACAGTTTTCACGAATGTCACTTCTTTCAGAAACGAGTTTCAGCAAACCAAATGCGTATTGTGATAAAGTTCAAAAGTTAAATATGAGTAAAATTATAACCTATTATATCATAATTCATAATTCTGTAATATTCTGTAATATTTTAAATCTAACCAAAAATTGAAAAATGTTTGAATTCACCTAAATATAAATATTCATTTGAAATAATTACTTACATATAGAAATTAAAAAGTATATATAAATTAATATATTATCAACAAGAGTAAACTAAAAAAATATAAAAAATATATTTATAACGAATATTCTATATAAATACATATCATGCTTTAAGTACTGTTTCTACAAATGTGATATTTTCAGAAACGAGTTTTAGAAATCTGAAAACAAAATACGTAGTTTGATAAAGATCAAAAGTTTAATATGAGTAAAATTGTAACCTCTTATCTTTGGTAACTCACACTGTATCTTGCGTTACATCGTCACAAACTATATTCCCTTAGCTTTGATTATGAAATGGTTTCTGAACTACCTTCATCAAACAGTGGTATCCTTAGCATAAATGACTAGATGGAACTAGTAATTCCGCAAACTATATCATCTAATACGGAAACGCCGCTGAAGTGTCAAAACTTCCATAATATTTAAATCTTTAGCTAATGTTATTCCTGAATGAAAATAACGATAACAGCCGTTACCAGGCCAGTTTATAATATTTTATTCATTTCTTCCGAAATAGATGTATCACATTTTTCATTAAGGTGACTATAGTTACCAATGATAAGACATAAAAATACTTTCTCTAGAGCAAATACTTTGTTCAAATATGTTCATTGAAAATACTTTACCATTACTGATTTTCTTTTGTAATACTTTGAAACATTAGTATTTTACTTTTAAGATGTTTTTTTGTAATCATAATACGGTTTTTAATTCTGTGAGAAGTATAATTAATTGAATGCATGTAAATAATGCATAATTTAGGAAATAGGAAATCATTTTTAAATAAATTGTAATTTCAAACACAATATATATTAATAAAGCATTCTATCATCTTTCTTTGAAAACAGATTTTTGCATAACACATTAATAATGTTTCAGAAATATTAATACTATTAACAAAATATAAATAAATAAATTTTATTGTACCTACATTAAACATTCTTAATGCTTTCTTTTCCATATTTTCTGTGCCTAAACTTTTACATGCATACATCGTAATTGCTTGCTGTATTTATTACGTACTGCATTTAACACAAACAGACATTGTAAAAATTTTATTTTATTCAAATTTACTATTTCCAGAAATGCAAATTCTTTCATAAACGAGTTCTTAATACTTCTAAACAAAATACGTATTTTTGATAAAGGTTAAAAGTTAAATGTGAGTAAAATTATAGCTTCTTATTGTTGGTAATTCAAAATGTATATTGAGTTATATTATCATACAGTATGTTCCATTATCTTTCGTTATGAAATAGTTTCTAAACTACTTTCACCAAACAATGGTATACTTAACATAAATGTCGTGATGGAAATAGTAATTACGCAAAAGATATTATCTCAAACGTAAATGCCGCTTAAGTATCAAAACTCCTATAATATTTAAATCTTTATATAATGCTTTTTCCCTAATGATAATAACGATAACAGCCATTACCAGAGCAGTTTCTAATATGTTACTTACTTCTTCCGAAATAAAGGTATCATATTTTTCATTAGTTTAGCGGAGTGTTTACGGTTACCAAAAATAAGAGATAAAAACACTTTAGCAAGAGCAAATACTTTGTTCAAATATTTGCACCGAAAATATTTTACCTTTAGTTATTTCCTTTTGTAATACTTTCAGACATCAGTATTTTACTTTTTAGAAATTTTTATAATTATAGTAACATTTTTATTTCTGTATGTAGTATTGATATGGGAATAGATGTACAAAATTTATATTTTGGAAAATTAAAAAATCACTGTGCATATAATTTATAACTTAAATGTAATATTTTTTAATAAATCATAGTAATTTTTTAATTCTGTGAGTTGTTTTATTGAGTTAATACGTGTAAAAAATTCATTATTTCGAAAATTAGAAATCATTTTGTATATAAATTGCAATTTAAAATGTAATAGTTAGTAATAAAACATTGCTTTCTTCTTTCATTTAAAAAAGAATTTTAACATAAAATATGTATAATTTATATTATTAATAAAGTTTAAAGAAATAAATTTTAATGTACATACATTACTTGTACTTAATTCTTTCTTTGTGATTCTCTATACTTAAATTCTTACACGCATATATCGCAATTACTTTTTTTTTCAAACGTACTACGTTTAACACACATGCATACATACATTGTTAAAATTTGTGTTATATTCAGCATATGCGATACTCTAAAAAAATATATAAATACATTAATGCGAACTAACAACGAATCTTCCATAATCAATATTCATTTTTTTATATTGTTAAAGAAATGGAGAAATTTATAATTAAATAATACAGAAAAAGCATGAATCAATGTCAGTCGTATTTAAATTTATTTGATACTAGGATTTTTTGAAAAAAATATTTAAAACAGATATTTAATATAAATACATATCATGCTTTAAGTACTCTCTTCATAAATGCCACTTCTTTCAGAAACTCGTTTTAAAACACGGCAAACTAAATAAGTACTTTTGATAAAAGTCAAAAGTTAAAAATAAGTAAAACAATAACTTTTTTATGGTTCGTAATTCAAAATGTATCTTGCGTTATATCATCATACTTTTTGTTTCATTATCATTTGTTATGAAATAGTTTCTCAACTATTTTCATTAAACAATCGTATCCTTAACATAAATGACTAAGTGGAAATAGTAATTGCACAAACTACATAATCTAATACGGAAGTACCGCTGAAGTATTAAAACTCCCATAATATTTAAATCTTTAGCTAATGTTCTTCCTGAATGAAAATAAAGGTAACAGCCGTTACCTGGGCAGTTTCTGATATTTTATTCCTTTCTTTCGAAATAAAAATGTCAGGTTTTTCATTAGTTTAGCGAAGTGACTACTGTTATAATAGGTAAGTGATAAAAATTCTTCCGCAAGAGCAAATACTTTGGTCAAATATTTGCACCAATAATATTTTACCTTTTGTGATTTTCATTAGTTTAGCGAAGTAACTACAGTTACCAGAGATAAGTGATAAAAATACTTTCGCAGGAGTAAGTACTTTGTAGATGTATTTGAACCGAAAATACTTTACCTTTATTGATTTTCTTTTGTAGTAAATTCAAACATTAGTATTTTACTTTTAAGTGATTTTCATTAGTTTAGCGAAGTAACTACAGTTACCAGAGATAAGTGATAAAAATACTTTCGCAGGAGCAAATACTTTGTAGGTGTATTTGAATCGAAAATATTTTACCTTTATTGATTTTCTTTTGTAGTAAATTCAAACATTAGTATTTTACTTTTAAGAAGTTTTTATAAACATTGTCACATTTTGATTTCTGTTGGTAGCCTTATTAATTGAATACATGTGAAAAATCCATGATTTAGAAATTTAGAAATCATTAAACGCTGCTTTCATTTATCTTTTAAAATATATTTTTACATAAATATGTATACTGATTCACAAAAATTAATATTATTAACGAAATATAAATAAATAAATTTTAATGTACCTAAATTACTTATATTTAATGCTTTGTTTGCTATTCTCTATACTTAAATTATTACATGCATACACTGTAATTACTTTCTTTTTAATGTATTTTGTTTAATACGCATTCATGCACTTGTCAAAATTTGCATTACTTGCAACATATGTTATACTCTTAAATAAATATGTATATATATATATATATATATATATTTATAAGCAGTAATATTTAATTTTTCATTATCGGTATTCACTTTTATAATATTGTTAAAGAAATAGACAATTTGAAAATTAAATAATGCTGAAAGAGCAGGAATTAGCATTTATTACAGTTAAATTTAATTATTATCAGCACTTTCTGAAAACAAATTACTTTAAAATTTTGAAAAGTAACGTTGTTGCTTTTTCTGTAAATCATAAAAACTCAGTTTCACACGTATCGTATTTAGACAAGAGATTAAATATCTGGCGGTAGTCTTTTCTAATACTCTCACATTGCTAAAGCAAATTCACTGTAGAGTCCAAAAATTCTATAATACTAAATGTGATTTTGCCTATTTCTGGTACAGCAATAAGATGGAGTTGTGAAATAATATAATACCCTACTTGGGTCGTGCTTCGTCTAATTCTCCTGTAGTGCGCTTGAGCTCGAATCACGGGTTCTGCAGCAAAAATCAATCTTAAAAAGATTCAGCTGGTTAAGAATAAACCGATTATAATTAACTGATTAATATACCGGAATTATAGAAATACAGCAATACATCTGATCTGAAAATTTTTACTCTTCATTCGGTCTTTAAAAACCAAGCCAATAATAACTTTGATAATGCTGACAACATCTATAACCATGCCATTCAATATATAAGTACTTATGATGGTACTTATGATGGGTTAAGTACTTATGCGTCTGCTGGTGCAGACAAAATCCAACTTTCCATCTCCCGGAAATCATTGACCCATGATTGTTCCCCAGTTTTTTTTTTTTTCTTTGATAGGGTCTTTTTTTCTGAACGTTGTTATTATTTTGTGAATTTAGCATATATACTTGTAAATATATTTTTTTCTTTTGTTTGCTTAAAATATCATATCTTTTACACATAACCTGATATTCATTTATTTTATTTATTGTAATTGTATTTATGTATTTAAAAAATGTATGGCACCTAAATTATTTTTAAGGTGCTTTCGTAATTTTATAAATATGTCGCACCAATAGTCGACGTTCAGTCGGCCTGTCCGCCCGTCCGTTTGTCTGTACGCATAAAACAACGCAAAAACTACCCAATCGAATCATTTAAAATTTAAAATATATAATTATGATATAATTTTGTTGAATAATTTCAAATTTTATAAAAATCGGATGTTCAGTTTAATCACAGATACAATCAAAATTTATTTGTTGCATTACGGCCAAAGGGGAAAAAAGTTTCAAGCGCATTTTAATGATGTTACACTCTTTCGAACATAATAAAATTGATATGAATCTATGAAGTACATTCTGAAGTATATATTCTTCACAAACTGTAGTACAAAGAATAATTTTTATTTATTAACAAGGCCTCAAAAAAGTGTCCTATTACATAATAATGCAGGAGGACCCAATGTTTGTGTCGCATTTTAATTATATTAAACTGATTCATAGTTTATGAAAATGTGTCGTTCGATTCATAGTTTATGTTGCTGAGGTTTACTACGAGTTACTTCCTGTAGAATGGAAAGCAGGTAATTTTTGTAGGGATATGCAAAGGATTTTGTGATACAATATTATATCCGAGGTACTGCATAGTATTACACCAAGGTCTGAATATTTTTAAATCTTTGTTATAATACGATTGCACCTTTTTTTCTGCAGTTGAAGTGCAATTTCCGACATTTTTATAACATGATTTTCCCTAACCGTTGTCTGGTTTTATGTTTTGCAATCTATGTCTAAATTTCTTCACATTACATTTTTCTATTAGATGTAAGGTGAAGCACTCTGCTGCAGTTTTTTCTTTAACCCGTTAGCACATGCTACTACTTTTGTAACATTAACTCATGTGTGGGATGAATCTCACCCTCTTTTGTTTTCGGCCAAAGAGGCTATAGAAGTTTTTGTTTGTTAAGGCGGAGCTTTGTACTGATTTCATGACGTTAGATCATGTGATTTCCGCTGACCCAATCCCGCGAGAAAGCTGGCCTAGCAAGCACCATTACAATAAAAAAGGCTACTTCTGCCGATTGATTTGGCCTTAAATCAGATGATGTGATGTCATGAAATCATTCCTCACAACCAAGAGTTTTCTAGGGCCTGTAATAATGTTGGCCATGTTGTTTTCCGGTCATATTATTTGGTTAAATACGTCTTAGAAACCAATCTGTTATTCAAAATAATATATTGTTATGTAAGTATATAACACAATCAAAATTACATAATAACACAGTCAAAAACATAAAAATAATATCATTTTATTACCAACATGATTTTATCTCATAAACAGAATTAAATTTAAGTATATCGCAACCTTAACTTAATAAATTATGAATACGTCCTGAATAAAATAATCTTTATATGAAAATGAACAAATTGGACTTTTTATGATGGAAATAATTGTTTCCAAATATCTTTGACAGTGGAATATCGTAATTTATCATTATTAAGCCGCAACATGTCTGAAAATTAGCAGATTCAGAAACTGATAAAAATCTCATGAGATTAACGGAAGACAGGAAAGCGTTTCACATTCATTTTATCTCTCAATTTTTTAATCTGTCGATCTAGTCAGATTTTGTTTCAGTGTATAATTCTTTTCAGAATGGGATATTTTCAATATAAAAATAACTGAATATCATAAAAAAGGTAAATGTGCAACACTGTTAGCTGATATGATTCATTTTTCATCGTCACAGTATTAAGTACTACTTACTTTGAAGAAAGTTTTTTTTATGAATTTATTTTCAGACTGTGTGTTTAATGCACATACATTTTCAGTTTTAAATTTTTTTAATATGTTTTATGCAATTTTTATGATCACTTACATTTTCAGATACATAAGTCTAACTTAATTTTAAACTAATACTTGATTGATTAAATGTTTCTTAGAAACTAATCTATTATCTTAAATGATCAATTATTATAAATTTATGTAACAGAATCAAAATTACATAATAACACAGTCAAAAATATAAAAATAATATCATTTAAATAAAAAAATATTTTATCTCATAAACAGAATTAAAATTAAGTATATCACAACCTTTGCTTAATAAATTATTAATAATTCCTGAATAAAAATAATCTTTATATAAAAATGCACAAATTGTACTTTTTTCGGAGGTAAATAATCATTTCCAAATCTCTTTTACGGTGGAATATCATAATTTATCATTATTAAGCCACAACATGTCTGAAAATTAGCAGTTTCAGAAACTGATAAAAATCTCATGAGATTAACGGAAGAGAGAAAAGTATTTCACGTTCATCTTATCTCTCATTATTTTAATCTGTCGATCTAGTCATATTTTGTTTCAGTATGTAATTCTTTTCACTATGGGGTATTTTAAATATAAAAGCAACTGAATATGATTTATAAAGGATCAAAATGTGTAAATCTGTTAGATTTCATGATTGATTTTTCATCGTCACAGAATTAAGTGGTATTTACTATGATGAACGTTTCTGTTTATGAATTTATTTTCAGACTGAGCGTTTAATGCACATAACTTTTTCAGTTTTCAATAATTTTTGTATATGTTTTATGAAATTTTTATCATTATTTACATTTTGATGGACTTAAGTCTAATTTTTTTAAAACTAATCATAAAACAGGCAGATGAAAAAAACGGATAGGGTTTCGTTAGATGAACGAAACCCTAAAAAGGATAGTTAAATATTATCTTTCAACTGCATCATACTTTAAAAATATGTATATTATTTTTTAATCTAAAAATTATTCAGTTGTTCTACCAAAAACAGGGAACGAAAAGAATATTGCATAAAATTTATTGCACATACTTACTTATAGATGGCTTCCATAATTTTGCAATATTTCTTTTAACTTGCCTCAGACATAGAAATAATAATTATTATTACTATTATTATGCTATTCTGAAAATATAACAGCTGTATAATGTATATATATAAAAGGTTTGATTTGTTTTAGTTTATTTTATGACGGCCGCTTATCAACACGTGGAATATACGACCCTGTGTGGTCTTTTTATGAAAATCTGACGCGTATTAAGAAAATCACGGAAAACTCCGAACGATTAAACCGATGGACACGGTTGGGTTAGATCCCAGCACCTGCCTTCTATCAATTTCGAAAAAAAAATTTTGATTTATTATCATTACTAAATATAGATGAGACCCTAAATGTTTTGATTTCATTTGGCATATTCGAATTTAAAACTAACAATTTACCAATATTGGCCTAGAACTGGGGATCCTTCTAAATTTATATTAATTCCGAATATTCAAAATAGAGACTATTCGAAGGGAATATTTACATGTAAAGCAAATATGTCTGCATAAATTTCGTGTTTTATCCAAACTAATCCTAATGGAATAGCACTATTTAAAACACTTAATAACAATAGTGTAGTTTTTACTATGTTAGTCACTCTGTCGTCCTTTAAGCAATAAAAGAATAAAGCCTTACTTGAAATCACTTAGTTTGAAATTCTCTACAAAAATTTCCAAAAATTATATACATAACATTTATTCTTATCTTAGATTATAAAATTAGATCTTGAGCTTTAAATAGTACGTAATGTTTTCCGTTACCTTTAGTTGTAGAATAGTTTTAGAAATATTTTCCTCAAACAAAAGTTTTTAACAAAAATAACGTAATGAGAAAGTTAATTATACAAACTGTGTCAGTTAGGCGGAAAAGGAATCTAACATACCGGAACTCCCATAAGTTTTCAATCTTTAGCTAATAATAATTCTGAATAAGAATAAGATATGCGTGAGCATTTTCTAAAATTTTATTTCGTTCTTTCAAAACAAAGGGTTTATATTTTTCATTAGTTTAGCAAAAAGACTATCGTTACTTCAAAAAAAAAAAAAAGGGGGATAAATAAATATATATTTTAGCGATATTAAATATTGTTCTACAAATACATGCTTTAAACATACTTTACTTTTAAAATTTTTCTATTACAATGTTTAAAATTTTTGCAAGGTTGAACATATTCGGCATTGGTAGTTATTTTATATGCAAAGATAATTTGCTAGTATTAAAAATGGTTATAAAAGTTTTAAGAATTTTCTTTTGTAGTTGGCGTTATTCACATAAAAACGTTTTCACTGCCCTAGACGACACTAATTTAAATATTTCATAGAACGTGTTGTCTGTTTCAGATAGTCATTCATATTTTTGTTATTTTATTGCAACAAAAGTTTAATCATTACGAAAAGATAAGCACTATGCACTGATATTATAGTTGTTTAGCCTTTGTAATATGCTTTAATGTCAACAGTAAATTGCAAAATGCAATGTTGTGTACAAGAATTTAAAGCGAATTTAAAACCAACAATTTGCCAATATTAGCATGAAACTGGAAATTCTTACAGATATATATTAATTGAAAATATTCAAAATTGCAACGATTCGAAAAACAGATTTACATTTTTAAGCACATAAGTGTGTGTAATTTTCCATTTTTATCCAGATTATACCCAATGGAATAGCACTAATTAACACACTTTTTAATAATAGTATAGCTTATACTCTAGTGACCAGTCTCTCGCCTTTGAATCAATTAAAAATTGAAGCATTATTTGAATTATCTTCATGAAACATTTTCTATAAGAATTTCCAAGAATTAACCGTTCAGATTTATTCTTATTTTCAGTTACCAAATTATATCTTGAGCTTTAAATATCACATAATTTTTGCCATTATGTTTAGTTCTAGAATAGTTTTAGAACTATTTCCCTGAAACAAAAATATTTTTAAGGAAAATAACTATATGAGAAAGGTAATTATGCAAACTGTATCATTTAATGCGGAAAAGGAATTTCGAATATCAAAACTCTCATAAGAGTTAAAGATTTAGCTAATAATAATGCTGAGTAAAAATAAACATATCAGCTGTTACATAGGCAGTGTCTATAATTTTATTCCGTTCTTTCAAAACAAAGGTATTATATTTTTCATTAGGTTACCGGACATACTACAGTTATTTCAAATAAAAGAATAAATAAATACATATTTTAGCGATAGAAAATAATGTTCTGGAAATACATTCTTTAAGCATTCTTTATTTTAAAAAATTTTCTCTTACAACTTTCAGATTTTTAGAAGGTCGAACATATTCAGCAATGGTAGTTATTTTATATACAAAGATAATTGGCTAGTAATAAAAGAGGTGTAAAGGGTTTAAGCCTTTTCTTTTGTTGTTGGCGTTATTCTCAGAAAAAACGTTGTCTCTGCTTTAGGACGACTTTAATTTTAATATTTCATAGAATGTGATGTCTGTTTCGGATAGTTATTCATTTTTTTGCTTCATTATAAAAAACAATTAATTACTACGAAAAGATAAGCACTTCGCACTGATATTATGGTTGTTTAACCCTTAAAATGTAATATGCTTTAATGTTAATATCAAATTACAAAATGCGAATATTGTGTATAGGAATTTAAAACGAATTTAAAACCAATAATTTGTCAATATTAGTATGAAACTGGAAATTCTTCCAGATATATATTAATTGAAAATATTCAAAATTGCAACGATTCGATGAAAATTTTTACATCTTAAGGCACTTAAGTCTGTATAATTTTCCTGTTTTATCCTGCTTAATTTACTGGAATGGTTCTCTTTAGCACACGTCTTAATAATAGTATAGTTTTAATCTGGTGATCCTCTGTAGCCTTTGAAGCAATTAAAATTTTAAGCATTATTTGAATTCATTTCATGAAAAATTTTGTATAAGAATTTCCAAAAGTTATACGTCCAGAATTATTCTTATTTTCTGTTATCGAATTATATTTTTAGCTTCAGATATCAAATAATGTTCTCCATTAACTTTAATTCAAGAATAATTTTAAAACTATTTTCGTCAAACAAAAGTATTTTTAACAAAAATAACTTTATGAGAAAGATAATTATAGAAACTGTGTCAGTTAATGCGGAAAAGGGATCGGAAATATCAAAACTCCCATCTTCAGCTAATAATAATTCTGAATATAAATAAAGATATCAGACGTTACGTGGGTATTTTCTAAAATTATAATTTGTTTTTTCTAAACAAATATTTTATATTTTCCATTAGTTTGCCGGAGAGACTACCATTAGAAAAAAGAAAAAAGAAAGAATAAATAAGTATATATTTTAGCGATAGGAAATATTGTTCTACAAGTGCATGCTTTAAACATTCTTTGCTTTTAAAAATTTTCTAGTACAATAATTAAAATTTTTGGAAGGTTAAACATATTCAGCACTGGTAGTTATTTTATATACAAAGATAATTGGCTACTAATAAAAAAGGAGAAATGCTTTTCTTTTATTATTGTAGTTCTATCAGCTCTAAGTAGACTCCAACTTAAAATTGTCATACAACGTGATATCTGTTTCGAATAGTCATTTACATTTTTTTTTTGTTTCATTAAAACAAGCATTTTATTATTAGGAAAAGATAAGTACTCTGCATTGATATTATGCTTGCTTAGCCCGTAAAATGTAGTACGTTTTAATGTTAACAGTAAATTGCAAAATGCAATGTTGTGTATAAGAAGACCTTTTTGTCATGCTTTGATGTACTCATGCATTAATCTATCATTTTAAATAAGAAAAAACTTATGTTATAACTTTCCATGAGATTTTTATTTATTTTTTCTTTTTGTATATTAATTCATATAAATAGATACAACTAATCGTTTCATGAATTCATCTCAAAATGCAATTTTGTGTTAGAAGTGTACTGTTAAATTTATTTCATGAATAACTGTTAGTAAAATCCATTGAATTTCAAAGATTTAAAGATGGATATATATATATTGAAATACAAAATTGTATGTACTTTTCGAAGCTTATCTTGAAATAAAATTCTCAAAAAATCCCTTAATTAGAAATGTAAATATGAAGGCGAATAAATCACTGGAAATAATCCTGTTAGCACTATTTTCCTATTGTTGTATTTTGTCTTAATTATAAAACAAAAATCTGTTATCTTTTAAAATGTCCTTAAAAAATTATTTTGGATAATAAATTCAAAATAAGTTATAAATCATGGAAATTTTAATATTCGATTGAAATACAAAGCTAAATTCATAAAAAAAAGCAAAGTAACATTGAAATATTATTTGTATAAACAGACATGGTAAGTTTTTTTTATTTTCTCAAAATTGTAAAATTTTAGTCTTTTAAAGACATTGTAGCTCTTGAAATCAATTATAGAGCAATTTTAAAATGCGTCTACACTTTTTCAAATGCAACGTATTACGAGCTTTTCAAAGATGGACCAAAACTAAAATTCTGAGGCATAGCATTACATTTGCAAGGGAAATCAGTAGAATTTTAAAATATTGGAAGATATTCAAATAGCATTGTAACGTGAAGAAATCTTCTACACAATTTAATGTGAAACTAAATTTATTTTTCGAAAGATACACGAGAATAACTAATTTTTCATTTTGGCTGAAGTGATAAAAAGTTAATTTTTCAAAGAGGGTATTAATTTAAAACATAATAATTTTAAAATGATATCGATAATATTTGTTATTAATTTGTTAATTCGATGTTGTTGATTTGATATTTTGCAAATTGCTACGAGTATTTTAACCGGTGAACTCGAAAGGATATCAGTGCTTTATTTAATCGCACATATCTGAGATTAAATAACAGGTAAGTCTATCTCTAATTAAGTCAGTGCAGTGTACTATTCGAAATTGCTGGTTTCAAAAAATCATAGCATTTGATTTGCTTCGGCTAATATTAAAATTAAAGCTATAGAAAAACTGCAATATCACGTGAAAAAAATTATAAAAGATGTAGCCAATTGTTCATGTAACTATTTTCTTCAACTGTAAAATTTAAATGGACTTAATATACTATTGGAGCTGAAATTGTTCGTGAAAGGAATTTAAATGACGCATATTTATTCAAATCAAATCTTATATAGTCTTCCTCAATGCTTACCCTCCCATCAGCGGCTAAGATATTTTGTTCCCAAAGCTGGTAGACGTTAAACGTTGAAAAAAATAGAAATAAAAAAACAAAAGAAGAAAAAAAATCAATGTGGCTTTTTTGGGGATAATCTACACTGTAAAAATATGCCCTGAATTTTAGAGGTGTTACTCTGTGAATTTTTCTTGATTTAGCTGAACATTTCCGTTTTAGAAAAAACCTGGAACTTTTCCTTTAAATACCGTAAATTTTTATTCCTGGACAGTCATCTAATTTAAAATTTCCGTTTTAAAAATAATCTGCAACTATTCCTGGAATTACCGGAATTGTTTATTCTAGGGCAGTCGACTAACTGAACGTTTCCATTTAGGGGAGTAAAACGGAAAACCCTCAGCTCGGTTTTTTCTTCGACGCCTTAGGTCGAAGATAAAATCAGTCCGCGTCCCCGAGTACATTAACAAATTTGCTTGAAAACTGTCAACACAAACGCAACATGTGCATTACTTATAGTATTTACTTTGAAGACCGAATTTGTTATACAGAAAAGAGGTTAGTTATTAAATTATAACTTTTTATAATGAATATTATAAGTATTTTAAAAAAAACGTTGGTTTAAATAAAAAAATTTATATGCGGTTATTACGCGTTAAGTCTATTGAAATTTTGAAATACATATACTATATAATTAAAACGATTATTGTAAAATAGGATTAAGATTAATAATTCTAAGATTCAGAAGTTAAAGCTGATTTTCTGTAGTTCAGAAGTTAAAGCTGATTTGTAGACAGAAATGCCCAAATGCAAAATATAAAACTATTTTAATTTTTCAGTCACTTGTAAACGTATTTTAACAAAAATTTTGAAAATATTTTTCGGAGACATTCATGAAAAAATATCAAAATTTATATTTAGGTGTCCCTTTCCGAGTGATTTAAGATATATTGATGTTGAATTCAGGGGGTGTCCGGGGGGGGGCATTCCCTCGAGGAACAATAAGATGTGTCTCTTGGAAGATTTGAGATTTTGTGATTTTAATGACAAATGTGCAATCCCCAGGAACTCTAAAATACCCCTACTTCCGAAACGGCTAAAATCCCTCCCGGAGAAAAGTGTCTGAATTCCCCACTGGAGTATATTTATTTTTCCTTTATATATATTAACTGCAAATTCTCTGTTAAACTGAAAGAACTGAAGAGTGGAGTGGACTTTGTCAGAGAGAGGCAGATACTTTGACAGTAGCAGTGTTGAATTCAGACATTTTTCTCCGGGAGGGACTTTTGTGACTTCGGGGGGATTAGCCCTTTTGGACCATTGAAAACCCAAAATCTCAATTTTTCCGGGGGGAGGAATTTCACTGCTCTGGGGGGGTGTTCCCCCTGGGCTATTCCCTTGAATTTAACACTGAACAGCAGGATTTTCTTTTTATTTTGTCATTCTAAGCATTTCATCAATCACACACTAGATGAAACAATGGTAGCCGAATCTTCAGATGAAAAAACATTGATATGTATAAGCTTGCAATTGTCTAAAAGAAAAGAATATTTCAAGAAACAAGAATAAATTTGCTTCATATACTTTTCAAACATTTTGTATATAATGACTTATTTGTGTATAGATGTATTCGTTTTCCTATTTATGAAACATCATACTGTAAATTATCCATTTTTTAAAATAAGTCTAAAATCAACATTTTTTTTATACAAAAAGTGTAACATAAAACATGGAAGTGGTGAGGAATAGGACATGTAAAATTCTTTTTTTTTTTTTTTTTTTTTTTTTTTTTTTTTTTTTTTTTTTAATGACGAATTTTCATTCCAGTCATGAAGATACTGGAATTTTACATTATGGTACATACTACATAATTAACCTGCAATCTTTGTTAGATTGTGTATCTAGCCGACACTATACTATTTGTGCCTTATAACATTGTTTTATTCCTATACCATACCTTCCTGTATGTGGGGAGGAATGGGACACATTTTGAAACGTGCATTTTCTTTATTATAAAATAGCTTATGCTTGCTATGTTCCTATATTGTTCAGGGATTTTAAAAAGTGTTTTACCTTGCACTCTATAAATATAAATTTTTGTTTTTGTATCAAAGTTTATTTTCTTACTTTATAAAAAGTGTCCCATACCACCCCACTCTCCCCTATATTATTAACTAAACATGCTAAAATATATTTATTTCTGATAATTGCTCAATTCTTTCTAATAAAAATTTAACCCATAACTAATGTTAACGGTCTGACCTTCACAGTTTTTAAAGTTTCACAGTTTAACTTGTAATTTTTAGTTTAATTATCGATACTGGTCGAATTTTGTTTTGTTTAGAGCCTTATTACTATTTCTAGAGGCTTTTAAATAGCTGAATTTTATTTATAATAGTCAGATACATGAAGTTTAATACGTAAATAGTATTCTGAGAATTAATGTAACATTTCATTCATCTTTAAATTAAGCGGTCTGACAGACCGCTCACAGTAGTTATGTGACAAATCTTGTCACAGCAGTTGGCAGTTAATATTTTTGAAGTAAAATTTCTTAAGTTGTATTTTCTCAAATGTTTGTATGGATATTTCGAATCAAAATGAAATTTTCGAATTGCTATTTCTTGAAAGTAAAATTTATAAATTATTGTTATCGTTATTTTTAATGAATTGGAACTGAAAAGTGAATTTTCTATTTAGTTTTCAAAAAACGGTTAGATTTATTTATTTATTTTCCCTGGCTTTTTAATTATTGTTGAATAAACTTAAAATTAAATATTTTTAAATAGTTTCTAAATTTATTTATTTATTTATTTATTTATTTATTTATAACACTGATTATATTTTTGTTTAGCGAACTGTTTTTTTCTAGTCACCATATGGCTTTAATGTTCTGAGATCTATAAAAAATGTTTATTGCAGAAGTATTAAAACCCCGCTACTCTATAAAATCACTGTTTTAGAGGATCTATAACTTTCCATGGCTTCCAATGATGTTTGAGAAACAGGAAGATTAACACATAGTTGATGGTGCTCTTCCTTGGCCAACAATAAATGTCATGGAGAATCAAACTGGCTTACGTTGATGCTGGGTAACATGTTGAGAATTAGGATTTTTCAGAGCTTATACTTCAAGACGACTTGCTGCACGGCATGTAAATTTTGTAGTGCTTATCTAGTTACATATTATTTTATTACAAACTTTCTTTATTTTCATTTTTCAGAATCTTTGTTGACATAAATCGAGATACAGGAGGCAAAATATCCAGGGTAAATAGAAAAATAATGCACAGTTGAAAACTGCCAATAAATCTAGTTAATATACATAGTTTATGAAATCTATTTTAATTTGTGATGTTTTATCAATAAAGTATTTTTGATATTACATTTAGTTTTGCTTTTTTATTCGTGATTTTTTTATATTTTCAACAAAAATTCTATTGTCTTTAAAATATGTAATTCGGATTTACTAAAGTAATCATGATTGCTAATTAATATCAATATTTTGATCACAATTGCGATTGTTAATCAGTAAAAGAGGGAGGGAGGGATTTATGACGACATTGACATGAATTACTGTTAGGATATTTTTCTAGCTGAATGTATTGAAATAGTTGCATTTTTAATTAAATCCTATTTTTTGGGGGGGGGGGGAATTCACAAGAATTCACAATATGCTCACTCCATCTCCCCCCCTAAAAGCATATGAGGGGGGGGGGTGAGCATATTGTGAATTCTTTTTCAGAATTTTGAAAATCTGTTAAAATTTTCATTGAATGGTTGATATTCTCTTGATTTTCAGCAAAATGTTTGTCATTTACTGGGATATTTCGAAAACAGATCAATTAATTAAAAATCTGAGAACAGTCCTTAGTAACAGATTAATTGTTGCCATGTTTAATATGATTGATATTTCATTGCGTAAATGGTGGGTGTAAAACTGCAATTTTCGATGAACATAGGTTTTTTTCAGCGATATTTTTTTGTTTTGAAATATACATGTAAATAAAATGCTTTATTTTATATATTTACTTAGATTGGTAACAAGAGTTACTATTGAAGTTTTACAGTGCGCAAAGGTAGAATTATTAATTGTGAATAATTAAGAAAAATGTTAAACTTCTGAATTTCCTGAAAAAAAAAAAAAAAAAAAAAAAAAAAAAAAACCTCCTAATTTTAGAGGTTTTGTCAAAAAAGAGTAGTAAGTGTTAAATGTTGTATAGTGCTAAATGTTATTTTCAAGGTACTATGTAGTTGCTAATCTTTTTGTCCTTTTTCAAGTTACCTAGCTGTAATGAGAGCTATAATGAAAGTGGAAGTGAGTTAAATGAAATGTTTCTAATTTGTATATTATTATTCACATTTTTTAAATAAAAGTTATCTTCATCTAATTTATTTTAAAAATAAAAAGATTGGCAGCTAGATATTTTTATGTGAAGTTTTAAATTACATTGACACAAAGGGCATGTCTAAAATATCATTATGGCGCATACTAAAAAAAATTATTTAAACGGATTATGACATCGCAATGATAAATATTCTTCCCTCCAAGATTAAATAAAAGGAACAAAAACAATTGCCTACATATAAATATATACAAAAAGCCTTTATTATCATCAAGTTTGTAAAAGTTAAATAACTCGGATGTTTTAAGCTTATATACATAAATTCTATAGACATTTAAGAAGTACAACTTTTACAACATAAATAGAGTGATTCATTATTAAATTAAAGATTAAAAATTTAAAGATTTGTGCAAAAAAAGGTAAATTTATAGTCAGAAGTGATGATATATTGATTTTCAGAGCTATTAGGGGATATTAAATGTCTTACTTTCTACTTGGCAGTGCAACTTAGAAATAATGTAACATTTATTTTTTTCTCGATTTTTATAAAAAATAAATGCATACAATTTTTAATATAGACAACCTAATTTCTTTTCTATGTAAAATCATTTTTTTAACATTCCATACTGAAATTTTAAATTTTTATGCTTAAGTTTAATTAAAGTAAATGTAATTTTTTTTTTATTTTTTTTTTTACAGTTTCATTCACTGCGCGTAAGACGGTAGCATAACTATTTGTTTAAGAGCCACCAAAAACATTGATAATGATGTAAAAGTAATGTAGTTTGAACATGCATTTTATTTGTAAGCTATTTCTTTATCTATTGGAAGTTTAAATTTAAACTATAAAAAAATTTAAAATTTCATTTTTTGTTGAAAAATTCCTAATTTTAAATAAAGATATTATAAATTGTTTACAAATAATGTATACATTCAAGATACATTAGATAAACATTATTATCAGTATTTTTTTTCTGGAGGGGGGGGGGGGTTGAGCCAATAGTTTTGCTACAGTCTTGCTCGCAGTGGATGCAAGTCAAAAACCAATTTTCAAATTTTTACCTAAAGGGGTTAAGGAGGGCGCGGCACTTTTGAAAATGGAAAAAAACTGATATCATTGTATCTTTTTTTTTTCTTGAAAATTATTGAAGCAATTTAATATATATCATTTTATTATATTGGCAGCAGTTATAACATAAATATTTGTTTATTTAATTAGCATTATTAAAATTTCAGTAAATAAGAAAGATCTAAATATATCAAATTATAATAGCGCAAAAAATATTACCAGTAACAAGTGATAAACCAGTATCAAGTGGAATGCAAATCACATCTCTAATTCCCTCATCAATGTTAAACATATCTGTGTGCAGTACTTATCTCCATAGGTAATGCATATTTTACAGTGTGCAAAGTAAGTTCTTCAAGCATCAATTTTTTGTGTGAAAGTATTTGTTAAATATATATTTAATTTTATTTCTTACTTTGTTTTGCGAAGTACCAACACTTAAATTATATTAAGTATGTATTTTCGAATTATTTTGATATTTTGATAACTAAAAAACAAATCATATAACGGTACACAGAAAAAAATGAATTAAAAATAATAGTTTGCTATTTTTAAAGATATATGTAGGCATTAATCCTCTCCCCTCCTCATACGTATTACATTAGAGTTTGAGATCTCACTATCTCAGTGTGAGACAAATTTTGAACGGATAATTGAACATGGCCGAAAATAACCGGGATAAAACTGAAGATACCGGTTTGCAAAATGAAAAAAAAAACCTAGGTTTAAACCTGAAAGCAACAGTTTCTAAAATGGAACATTTCAGTTTCTAAAACGAAACATTTCAATTTTCAAAACAGAACAATTTGGCTTTCAAAACGGTATATTTCAGTTTCCAAAACGTAACATTTCAGATTCCATAACGGAAAATTTCAGTTTCTATAACGTAGCATTTCAATTTAAAAATAGAACATTTCAGTTTTCAAAACGGAATACTTCATTTTCCGAAAACGGAACATTTCATTTTCCAAAAACGGAACATTTCAGTTTCAAAAACGGAAAAGACACAAAAGTAAATTTTACGTGAAAAAATGGAGCAGATACGGCAACTTTGCTGCCAGTACGTTCTCCGTTTTTTCAAGGAAGTTTTTTTTTACAGTGTATCTGCATTTTCAAATATGCTTAATGCAGCGGAAACATGGATATGATTCCATCAGAAATATCCGAAATAAGAATAATTCCTCTTTTAAAGAGATATATAAATCATGCAGGTGATTATCCATAATAAGTAAACCTAGCATAGAAAAGCTCGTATGATTTTTTATAGTAAAACTGAACGACATTTAAATATTGGAAAATATTTTGTTCCAATGTTCTCCTGGAAGAATATGTATATAGTTTTCTTTTTCCGTCAAAGTACACTTATTGCTTAAAAGACAGAGGAAAAAGTTATGCTTTTGATTAACACATGGAGCATTTCAAACATTTAGTTCTTAATATACAATGTAGGTAATGAATAATAAAACATTTAATATGGGATATCATGTATTTTGTACTACTGTAAAACATAATATTCATTCAGATAATACATAATGACGATAAAACAGAACTTTCCAACATTTTTCTTTTGCGTAAACTCTTCTTAGGCTTTTCATTTTAATTTGCCGTTTTATCAAATTAATCCTTTTTTCGTGATTTTTTTGTGAAATTTGTAGTTTTTCGTTATCTTTTAGAGAAATTTGTCGTTTTTTGCGATCTTTTGACGAATTGTGCCTTTTTTCCATCTTTTGACAAAATTTGTTTTTTTTCTCACAATCTATTTACCGAAATTTGCAATTTCTGAGGTACCTAGTAAAATTTTATGTATTTTCGCGATCTTTTGCGAAATTCACGTCTTTTATGATACCGGGACAAAATTTTTCGTTTTTTTTAGGTCTTTCGGGTTTGTCGTTTTCCTCGAGTTCTTTTGATGAAATTTCTCGTTTTGTCGTGAACTTTAGATGTAATTTGCTATTTTTTTTTTAATTTATCCTTTTTTCGTGATCTTTCTGCAAAATTTGTAGATTTTTTTTACGAAATTTACTTTTTTGTGATTATTTGACGAAATTCGTCATTTACTCACAATCATTTGACAAAATTTTTTGTTTTCTCACAATATTTTGAAATTTTTTTCACAACATGTTTACAAATTTACCGTTTTTTAAAGATTTTCTTCTCAAAATTTGCCTTTTTTTGAAATTTCTTCATAAAAATTGCCATTTTTCAAGATGTTTTGACAAAATTGCGATTTTTTGCAATACTTTCACGAAATTTGTTTTATTTAGAATACCTAGACAAAATTTGTTTTTTTTTTTTTTTTTTTTTTTTTTTTTTTTTTTTTTTCAGTCTTTCAACAAATTTTACAATTTTTTAGCGTCCTTTTGAAGAAATTCGCTGTTTTTTGCGATTTGTTGACGAAATGTGCTGTTTTTTCCCATCTATTTACGAAATTCCCAGGCGTTTTTTTTTTTTTTTTGGGGGGGGGGGGGGTATTTTGATGTCATTTGCCATTTTATTGAATTAATCCTTATTTCGAGATCTTTCTGCAAAATTTGTCGTTTTTTTCCTAAATTTACCTTTTTTGTGATTGTTTGACGAAATGTGCCTTTTTTCCATTCTTTGAAAAAATTTGTCATTTACTCTCAATTATTTGACAAAATCTGTTGTTTTCTCATAATATTTTAGTTTTTTTTTCATGATCTGTTTGAAAATTTGCTATTTTTTTTGTGATTTTTTGTCGAAATTTGTTTTTTTTTTTCGAAATTGTTTCATGAAAGTTGTGTTTTTCCAGACGTTTTGACAAAATTTTGATTTTTTGCCATGCTTAGGCGAAATTTGTTTTATTTGGGATACCTGGACATTTTTTTCAGGTTTTTGACAAATTTTACAATTTTTTTAGCGATCTGTTGAAGAAATTTGTTGTTTTTTATGATCTGTTGAGGAAATTTGCTGTTTTTCCCCATCTATTTACAAAATTTCCGGGTGATTTTGGAGAGGGAGGGATATTTTGACGAAATTTGCTATTTTTTAATTATTTGCCAAAATTTGCGTTTTTTATGGTACCTAGACAAATTTGTGTTTTTTTTTCATCTTTTGACAAAATTCATGTTTTTTTATGATACTTGGACAAAATTTGTCGTTTTCTCAAGGTCTTTTAATGAAATTTGTCGTTTTCTCGCAATCCAAGGACCACGCAAATTTCGACTAAGGACCCTATAACATGTAATATAACACGTAATTTTCTTGAAAATTAATTTGCAGAAAGCTTTTGACCCAATTTTTACGTACTCAGAAAGTTTTTTAATGTACACAAGCTGTCGTTCGTAGCAGGAAATTTTTTAAAAAACTGTCAAATTTACACAAGCATGCGTGCTGAAAATTTGAAAGGGTTAGTGAGTATGGCACTCGACTTCCTGAGTATACATGGAACTGAGTGCAACAGTGACAGTATTTTTTTATGATTTCATGAATTTGATTTTTTACATATGAAAAAAAAATATTATATTGTACATGTTTGTCATTATTTCACATTATTGCACTAATCTTTAAAAATTTCTTTTTTTTCTTTATTCTTTCATATTGTTGCCGTCAAGTTTTGACGGATTCCACCTAGTATATATATATATACAAGATTGTAGCGCGCAAGATTGTAGCAAAACTATTGATTCAACCCTTCCCTCCTCCCAGAAAAAAAATTGTGACAATGATGTAAATATAAAGTATCTTGAATATATACTTAATTTGAAAGCAATGTATTTGTTTATTTCTTTAATATTTTAATTTTAATTTCAAAATTCTAAAAAAAAAGTAATTTTAATGGAAAAATTGTCGAATTTAAAATAATCAATGCAATTACAAAAGTAAATTTGAAGTATAATTTACACTTTAACTTAAAATGAAAATATTTACCAAGTCTGGGGCAAATTGCTTTATTAGTGTTTGCGAAATGTAGCGCGCAGTCAAAGAAAAATTTAAATTATTTTTTCATCAAAATTAAACATAACAAAAAATTAAATAACATTTCAATATAGAATATAAAAAAATAATAGAAGAGATATTAAATCGTCTATGTAAACAATAATAATGAATTTATGTTTCATAGAAAACTGAAAAAAAAATAGTGTGAAATGTTACTAAATTCACTACCAGGTGAAATATGATTATAAATTTTGCATTTATGTACTTGCGCCCCTGCTGCCATTATTATGCAGTAATATCAACAATTTTGCTTCAGAATTGTATAGCATGATATTGATTAAATATTATATAAAAAATTCCAAAATATTACTATGATCCATTGACTATGTTGATTCCATTAAATTTAATAGCACTGTTAAGGTGATACTGGTTTAGAAAAATAATAACATGAAAGACTTAATTATTTTATATATATATATTAAATTTAAATTATAACTGCGATTCGATTTATATTATTTTTGTCAGGAAATAGTAATCATATTAATAAAAAAATGAATTTGTAAAGTTATTAACAATTTTCTTGGTAACTGGGATGCCTAGAAATTTTTATGTGACGGAAGTAAGAAAAATGCAGAAAGGTATGCATGCTTATATTGTAAATATGAAAATCGAAAAATCTACAAAGAATTTTTTAAGGAAACTGAAATGCAAAAAACTTTTTGCATATCTGCAATTCAAATTACATACAAAATTCTGTAATTGCAGCTTTTATTTCAGATTACGCGAGATTACACATCCATCATGAGAATACAGTGTGTAATTAGAGAACGTAAAATTAGACACAAATTAAAGTCCTAATTTGCAAAATATACATTTCAGTTTTTCTAAGAAAAGTCAAATATACTTAATATCAAAACTATCTGTGCATTTATTTTCTGATATTTTTTAAACTTAAATGTAAACTAAATACACTTTTTCACAATATTAGCTTTACTTGCTTCATATTACAAAATTTCTTTTACAATAATTACCTAGCAAATATAAATGATGCACATACATTAATATATAGAACATTTCACAGCCTTTCCAATGCTTGTCCTAAAATCGATTTCTTAAAAGGGGCTTATCATTTGTAAAGAAAATCTTCAAGATATTACTGTACTGGAACGTTTCCAAGTAGCATTATTCTCGTGGAAGAATCATCTATATGCTTTCTGTCAAAATACATTTATTTCAGGGAAAACAGCGAAAAGATAGGATGCGCATTTTATAGCATTAGATAGAGGATTCAGTATCACCAGTTTGTATTAAAAATGATTCAAAACAAGTCGGTAAGTGTCATTGCAGATCGCAGAAAGGATTTGTTTTATATTTCTTTGAGAACAATTTATATGTAATTAACCCAATATGTTATAATAATAATATGTTAATTAAACCAATAAATTTAATTTAAAAATAAAGGAAAGTTATTTATTTTAATCAAATTAAAAGTGTTCAAATGAAAAATTAAAAAATAAATTTAATTAAATACTAAATTCAATTTTTTTAAATATTCAAGATTAAAAAAAGTGGAGATTTAAATACAATTTTAAATTTTTAAAAGAGGAAAAGAGTTTAAAATTAAATTTAAAATAATGAATCGCAAAAGTTTTTTTTTTAATTAGAAAGGAAATGTAATTAAAAAACACATTATGAGTGTCATATGAAACAAAACATAATAATATAAACCCTTAAATTAGACACAAATACGAAATTTCTTCTTATTAAACCCACCTTAGTATGAAAATATTCATTCTGGCATTGGGGATCGAAATAAGAACCTTCCGTTTACTAGCGAGATGCTTTCACCTCAAGCCATGATGTCAACACGAAACACGTTGAAATCAAGCTTGTCTTTTTCAATCGTAAAGGTGAACGGATGACATTAAAAAGATTAATTTAATTAAAACAATAGATTTTTTGCATAATTTTATGATTTGTAGTGTGACACGGGGTATTTAGTTGTAAGTACAGAAAATTTGAAATCCCTTATACTGTTTTTACATATGAAATCCGTGACCAATATACAGGAACCGAGACAACTAGGGTTTCATTTGAAGTACAAAACCTTAACCTTTAATCCGTGATATCAGATGCTTTACTAGATCTCGATCTTATGAGTAATGTATAAAAACCGTACACTGTTATTTGGAAGATAAATTAAAATATTAAATCACATATAACTTTTAAGACATATGGTGTTCTGCACGTCTTGAAATATTTTATTAAGCTTATTTAAAAGACACATAAATATTATTTGCATAGAACAATTAATATATTTTCAAAAGCTGTTCTTAAAATAAAGTTCTCAAACACAGCTTCTCACATACTGAGAAATGAACAGAATAATTATCACGCATGTTGCGCTGATGCAATCAAATCATCTTTTTTTTATTATTTTTTTATTAATATCCTGAGCTAGAAAACATATTTGATTTTCATAAAAAATGTTTAAAATGTTTAATTTTTAACAAACGATGTGAATTAAAAGACAAAAAGTGATAAAAGCTTATTTTGTACTAATATACAAAATTAAATCATAATAAAAACTGCACAAGAATGTTGAAACATAGGTTGTTACGATGGTGAGCTATCTATTTATATAAAACAGTTAAAATTGAATTCGTAAAACACATTATGTACAGGGTGATCATAAAAAAAAAAACTTTGCCGATATATGGAGCTCTAGCGGTCAGTCCGTTCAACTGATCGAGGTGAAATTTCAAATATAGATATTCAGAGGTATGAGATCGAGATTCTCTGAACGGCAACAAAATGGCGCTCATGGTTACGGTTATAGTTACCGAAACTCGAAAATTTCCATTGGCAACACCCATTTTTTTCATCGCAAAATGTTTAGCGCATACGAAAACCACAAAGAACGTTGTAACCGTACGTGTATAGCAAGAAACGGACAAGTTATGCACGCAGAAAAAAACTGTTCTGCTAATCCCCCCCGCATAAAAAACACAATTGGGGCGCGAGGAATAAATTAGCATATGACACAGAGTCAGTACACTAATCTCAGATTACAACTTCAGATCAGAGAAAACTTTTATTTTGATTGCACATTTTCCACATGGGTGCCATCACAGGCAATTACTCATTGCATGGTGGCGACTGTGTACAATACAGCCGAACGTTACATCGCATGAGGGATGTTTGCAATCTCATATTTGATAGAATCTTTCAAATCCGGAAAAGTTTGCGGATTGCACATGTACATTCCAGATTTAGATATCCCCAGAACCTGAAATCCATAGGAGTGATGTCGCAGGATCGCGGTGGCCATTGAAGTTACCATTTAAAGTGAAATGTGTTTCGACCATTTATAATATGCGAAGAGGTCGATCATTATCTCCATCATATTGGATAAGAAATTCATTAGCAAAGTCTATATGTTGTTGATGGTCTCTCACTTCCAAAATCTTGGAGCACTGGTGCCGGTAAAGGAACATACGGATTACAGAGCGCAGTAACTTTAAGACCATTGATTTTGGTATATCAAATACACGAGATGCACCTTTTGTAGTTTGAATGCGTCCTCTGGTCTCTATGTCACGCCCTTCCATAATAGTATGCTCAGGAACTCTTGGTCGTCCGGACCGCAAACTATCACAGGTGCAGCCAGTTTCTTCGAATTTCATTATGAAATCAAGAAAAGCTTGTTAAATTCATAGGCCACGAATTTGGCGATGGTTTCGACGGTAAACGAGCCAGGTTTTTGCAGCATTCATCTCATTTTGATAATATTTTTACCAACTCACCACGAACGAAGTCATTTTGTTAGCATCTGCGAGTTTCGACTGAAGAATTAACATTCCCACCCTACTTTTTATCCCTTTTCTAGCTGACTATTTGACAAACGATGTTTCGTGATTGGTATTTTGTCTCTGTCATGTTCAAATTTTCTTCGTGCGCCTTGGTCGTGTTTTTGGGGGGCCCGTTCGTAAAGCTGCTTTTATGCGAGCATAACGCGTCCGTTTGATGCAATAACCATACCGTTCCAACGCTCTTTAGGATTTTCGCCTGCACTGAGCATTTTGCGATGAAAAAAATGGGTGTTGCTAATGGAAAATTTCGATTTTCTGTAACTTTAACCATAACCATAAGCGCCATTTTGTTGCCGTTCACAGAATCTTGAGCTCATACCTCTGAATAGCTATATCTGAAATTTCACCTCGATGGGTTGAACGGACTGGCAGCTAGAGCTCAAAATATCAGTAAAGTTTTTTTATGACCACCCTGTATTTTGTAATATTATGTATAACGAATTTAAATGAAAAAAAATGAAGAATAAACTTTTGAAAAACACTAAAAACTGTATATGTTTTAATAGGTCATTAACACACACACATGCAAAAGGTAAAAAAACCAAAGTGAAAGTAAATTTTGTGCTAATATTCGAATAATTCGATAAGGAGTGGATAATAATCGTAAAGTATTAGTTGTATGAATAATCGTCCTATATATTTACATAAAACCGTTAATGTCTAATTGGTATATCACAGTATGTTTTTTTTTAAATCCCCTGTAAAAAGAGTATAAATAAATGATATATTAAATCATGTAGATTATTTCGTAACCATATACTCATGATGAAATGAAATTCCCAGAGATAAGGACCATTTGTAAAATGAATCTGTAGATTATATATATATAAAAAAAGAATGTATCCATGTAATAGTTTATCGAGAACGCAAACATTTATTTCATCTGTATTAAAATTATTTTTTTCTTTATGGTACTGAAAAATATTATTTAATTTTCTTTTTAAAATTATAATTTTGATCCATGTTGTGAAAATTTGAAAAAAAAGTAATCGATCTGAGAGTTGGTTTTAAAGTTCAATTCGAAAAAAGACCACATTAACGTGGTAATTTTTTAGTTGTCGGAAATAAAAAACCTACACATTTACATAAATATGTTAAACTTTATTTTCTATATAGAAATATATTTATTAAAACCCTTATAAAACAAATAAACATTGAACATATTATTTACGTAGAAAATGTAATTTTCTTTACTTTAATTTTTAACACTTATCCCAAAATAAAATTTTAAAATCTTGCATATCTTTCATAAAAGAAATCTGTAGAATTTAAAAGTTTGGAAAGTATCCAAGTAGTACTATTCTCGCCATGGAATCTTGTGTATGTTTTATGTCAAACTACATTTATTCCTCTAACGTTACTAGGAAATAACGCCTTTTCCATTTTGCTTAGAACAATGAAAACATTGATTTTGTGTAAATGAAATTAATGTATCCATGTAGCAATGTTCCCACAAAGCTATGATCTATTTAATTTAAAATAAAATTTATTTATTACATATAAGGTGATTAAAAAATATTTAATTTTCTTTTCAAAATTTCAATTTCAATACATGATGCAAAAAAATAAAAATATATATTCGAAATTAGAGCTAATTTTTGCTGATATATAAAGTTAGATTTGAAGAAAGTCTACTTAACAATGGTAAAGTATTAAGTTGTATGAAAGGATAAAGTTTAAATGATATATTTATATGATTGTATTAAACTCTAATTGCTGTATAATAATATATATTTTAAAACCCCTGCAAAACGAATTCAAATTTCAACAAAGATCACATTAACAAGGTAATTTTTCAATTGTATGAAAGAAAAAGCTACACATTTACATAAATATGTTAAACTTTAATTTCTATACAATATATTTATTAAAACCCTTATAAAGCAAATTAAACATTGGGCATATTATTTACGTAGAAATTGCAATTTTCTTTACTTTAATTTTTAATGCTTATCCCAAAATAAAATTTTCAGACATTACATATCATTTGTAAGAGAAATCTGTAGAATTTAAAAGATTGGAAAGTATCCAAGTAGCACTATTCTCGCCTTGGAATCTTTTACATGCATTATGTCAAACTATATTTATTCCTGGAAAGTTACTAGGAAATAACGCTTTTTGCGTTTAGCTTAGAACGACGAACACATTGATTTTGTGCAAATTAAATTAATGTATCCATGTAGCAGTTTGCACTCAAAGTAAAGAATTATTTAATTTAAAGTGAAATCTATTTATTTCACATAAGATGATGAAAAAAATATTTATTTTATTTTCAAAATTGGAATTTTAATACATAATGTAAAAAAAAAAAACAATAATTGAAGCTATAATGAAGATAAGCTATTTTTTGCTAATATATAAAGCTAGATTTGAAGAAAGTCTAAATAATAATGATAAAGTATTATTTCTTTGAAAGGATAAAGTTAATAAAATATATTTATATAAATGAGTTAACTCTAATTCCTATATAACAAAATATATCTTAAAACTCTTGTAAAAGAAATTTAAATTACGAATGTATTATTTACATAAAAAAGGGATTATATTTTACAATACTCATCCAAACATAAAATTTTCAGGAATTGCTTACCACTCGTCAGAGAAGTCTGCAGAATACTAAAAAACTGTAATAGTAAAGTTTCTATATAGTTGCCGCCATGAAATCTTTTGTATGTTTTATGTAAAACAACACTTATTCCGGGAAAGTTAATGGGAAATAATACCTTTTGCGTTTATCTTATAATTATGAAAATGTTGATTTTGTATAAATAAAGTTATGTAAGAACATGTTAAATTTGCTCTGAAACAACTTTTGTGGTAATATGAGTGCTTCCATTCGTATCATTTCATATCATTAAATTATATTCATACCAATCATTCAGCCATTCATATCATAATGTCACTTGTAATATAAATCTGTAGAGTATTAAAAAATTGTAAAATGTCCAAGTAAAAATGTTTCCGCCACAGAATCTTTTATATGCTTTATGTCAAACTACATTTATTCCAGGAAAGTTATTAGGAAATAATGCCTTTTGCATTTGGCTTAGAACGTTGAAAACATTGATTTTTTGCAAATGAAACTAATGTATGCATGTAGTAGTGTTCCCACAAAGCATATATTTATTTAATTTAAAATATCATTTATTTATTTCATATATGATGGTGAAAAAATATTTAATTATTTTTTCAAAATTATTATTTTAATACATGATGAAAAATGCATATATATATATATAAAATATATTCGAAATTAGAGCTAATATTTGCTACTATATAAAGTTAGATTTGAAGAAACTCTACAAATCTAACGCAAATCTAAGCAAAATCAATGTTTTCAACGTTCTAAGCCAAATGCAAAAGGCGATATTTCCTAATAATTTTCCTGGAATAAATGTTGTTTGATATAAAGTTAATTTTTGCTTAAGTATAAAGTTAGATTTGAAGCAAGTCTACTTAATAATGATAAAGTGGTTAGTTGAATAAAAGGTAAAGGTTTATATGACATATTTATATAATTGTATTAAAATCTTATTGATATATAATAGTATATATTTTAAAACCCTTATAAAACGAATTTAAATGACGGATGTATTATTTACATAAAAAAGTACCATATCCTTTATAATACACATCTAAACATAAAATTTTCAGACATTGTTTATCATTCGCCAGAAAAATCTGTAGAACAGTAAAAAACTGTAAAGTATCCAAATTGTTCCGTCCATGAAATCTTTTATATGTTTTATCTCAAACTATATTTATTCCGAGAAAGTTAATGGGTAATAACACTTTCTGCGTTTATCTAAAATTTATGAAAATGTTGATTTTGTATAAATAAAGTTAATATTAAAACATGTTAAATTTCTCTGAAACAACTTTTGTGGTAATATGAGTGTTGCCATTCGTATGATTGATATCATTAAACCATATTCATACCATCCATTGAGACATCCATATAAAAATATCACTCGTAATATAAATCTGTGGAATATTTAAAAACTGGAAAATATCCAAGTAGAAATATTTCTGCCTCAGAATTTTTATATGCTTTATGTCAAACTACATTTATTCCTGGAAAGTTGCTAGGAAATAACGCCTTTTGCATTTTGATTAGAACGTAAAAAACATTGATTTTTTGCAAATGAAATTAATGTATGCATATAGTAGTGTTCCCACAAAGCATAGATTTATTTAATTTAAAATATAATTTATTTATTTCATATATGATGGTGAAAAAATATTAATTATTTTTTTCAAAATTTTTATTTTAATACATGATGTAAAAAACATATATATATATAATATATTCGAAATTAGAGCTAATTTTTGCTAATATATAAAGTTAGATTTGAAGAAAGTCTACAAAACTAACGCAATTCTAAGCAAAATCAATGTTTTCAACGTGCTAAGCCAAATTCAAAAGGCGTTATTTCCTAACAATTTTCTTGGAATAAATGTAGTTTTACATAAAGCTAATTTTTGCAAATGAAATTAATGTAAGCATGTAGCTGTGTTCCCCAAAAGCAAAGATTTATTTAATTAAAAATATAATTTATTTATTTGATATAAGATGATGAAAAAATATTTAATTTTCTTTTCAAAATTATGATTTTAATGCATGATGTAAAAAACTATTAAAAAAATATTTGAAATTGGAGCTAATTTTTGCTAATATATAAAGTTAGATTTGATGAAAATCTACATAATAATGCTAAAATATTAATTGTATGAAAGGATAAAGTTTATATGATATATTTATATAATTGTATTAAACTCTAATTGCTATATAATAATATATATTTTAAAACCCCTATAAAACGAATTCAAATGACGGATGTATTATTTACGTAAAAAATGCAGAATTCTTTATAATACTCATCCAAACATAACATTTTCAGACATGTCGTCTTCAAATAGTTCCCGCCATAAAATCTTTTATATGTTTTATGTCAAACTACATTTATTGTGTGAAATTTAATGGGAAATTACGCCTTTTGCGTTTACCTTTTAACTATGAAAATGTTGATTTTGTGTAAATAAAGTTAATATTTAAACATGCTAAATTTGTTCTGAAATAACTCTGAAGTACTACCATTCGTATCATTTGATGTCATCAAATCATATTCATACCATTCATTCACTCATTCATATCATAATATCACTCGTATTATTAATCTGTAGAAAAAAAAAAAAAAAAAAAAAAAAAAAAAAAAAAAAAAAAACTGGAATATGTCCAAGTAGAAATGTTTCCGCCACAGAATCTTTTGTATGTTCTATGTCAAACTATATCTATTCTTGGAAAATAACTGGAAAGTAACTAGGAAATACCACCTTTTGCGCTTTTAATACAGCAATAAGCGTTGATTTTGTATCGATGAAGTTAACGTATCCTTGTATCAGCAAAGCAAACTCGTAATGTTCTCGCAAAGCAAACATTAATTTAATTTAAAATAAATTTTACTTATTTCAGTTAAGATAATGAAATTTTTTTAAATTATAATTTCGATACATGATACCAAAAGATAAAAGAAGTATTCGAAATTAGAGCGAGACTTGTGCAAATGCCTACATAGTAATGGTAAAGTATTACTTGTCAGAAAGCACAAGCTTTATATGATATATTATTATAAATGTGTTACGAGGAAATAACCCTTTTTGTATAATAAATGAAATTTTTGGTTGCAATCGGTTTTGGTGAACATTCTTTAGCCAATGCATTATAACATTTTTTTCTTTAATGTAATTATTTCTTAAGATTTTCATTTATAAGTAGACACATTTCTAAAAAAAAAAAAAAAAAAAAAAAAAAAAAATCGATTGCTGTTTATTCTTTCACTAAACTACATAATATTTTTTTCATTCGTAATTTTCTTTTCACAATCGTTATAAATCTGTACAAATTGCGTTGTTACTTTTAATATTTTTAAGACTTTAAGAACTTTTTTATGACATTTCCATTACCGAAATTATTTTCAACAACTCTGCAGGCTCATTATGTATCACCCAAAGTACGCATACTTCGGACTGGAAATCGCTGCTTTAGAGTTCTGTCTCAAAAGACAAAAAAAATAAAAATAAAAAATAAAAAAAAATAAAAAAAATAAAAAAATAATAAATAAATAAATAAATAAATAAAATAAAATCAGCTATTAAAGGGGTTTTTTTCGTTGTTTATCGAACTTGGCATAATAAAACGTTTTGGATAATGGTTGTAGTGTTCAATAGGGGCATTGACCCTTTTGAATGGGCGTCCTATATACGAACAGCATAAGGTGCTCAGAATCCTTTATTATTTTTACTAGTAAAATTTTATTGTAAATTTTACATTATTTTCTGTAATGCGAACATTTTTTCTGATCCGTTAGGCAAAATTTTCTCGTTTGAAAAAGATAAAGTCTGTAAAAAAAATTCTCATTTTAAAGAGGTTAAATGTTAGTAAGCATACAGATTTCGGCAACTTTTCATCTGTAGGATTACAGATATTTTTTTAAAGTGTGGTATAGTATAAAAAAAGCTGTAATCCTAAAAATGTAATGTTGCCGAAATCTGTATGTTTACCAACATTTTATTTGTACGTTGTACAAGAAAAAATATAAATCTACAAATCCAATTTTTGTAAAACTACAGAAATCTTTAGCAATACAAATGAATCTACAAAAATTATAGTTACCTTATTAAACTTTTATCTGTATCATGGGTTGCAATTGAATAATATATTTTACGAATCCCATTTTCCTAAAAATTCTTATTACATTAACCGATTTTATGATTTTCAGTGTAAACCTGTATTTGTTACATGAATTTTTACTGTTGCCTTTACATAAAGAGTTCTTGGAATCCCAGTTTCCCAGAAAACATTTATTAACTATACTTTTTTTTACCGTGTATGATAGGTATTATTTTGCTTAACCTGCTCTAGCCAATAAATAATCAGTGTTTATTAAACGATCAAAATATAATACATTTTTTGAATGAAGTAATAGCTGTTATTAAGTTTCAAAAGAAAAATGTCTTCCTTTTGATGAATAATTTTAGTAAAATAATAAGAAAGTGAAATCATTTTTTACTTTTTAGCAAGAAACAATTGCGTATAAGAATATGTTGGCCCTTTTTACAAATTATTGAAAAAATATATATGGAACACATTAAAAAAATTCAGTTGCAATTTTTGAAGAAAATATATATCAATTCATAAAATTCATTCGACCATCCCAATGCTCCGGAATTTCTTGAAATTCCACTTTTTCTTGCTTTAACATCTATGCAATCGGATATTCGACTCATCGACTTCGATGGAAGCTAAACTGAGGCAACACGACTCCAGTAGGCACTTCTAACCCACTGCATTGGTTCATTGGTTCAATTCATAAAATTCATAAAATACATTAAAAAATAAATTATAAAAAATAAAATAAAAAGATTTTAGTGAAATATTCATGTCAAAAGTTTGGAGGAATTATCTCGATTTATACATTAAAATAATTCTCATAAACTCCTAAATAGTGTAATTTTAATGATAGCTATATATATATATATGTATATTTATACTAAAATAACATTTTGTGTCCCATTATAATTCGAACTTAAAATAAGATTAACAAACATAGGCTTTCTCTATATAAGAAATTGGTAGGGAACTGAAAATCTGGACTGGTGCCAAGTACCGTAATTTCGGGTGTATAAGCCGCGGATCAAACAATTCTTTTTCGATCCAGAATTTTTTATGAAACAAATGTAACTACTTAGATCGACGTAAATATTTGTATTAAATCACTAAATAAGATTTCTGGGTCCAAAAAGAATTGTTTGATCCGCGGCTTATACACCCGAAATTACGGTAGTACTATTTTCATGAAATAATCTTTTATATGTTTTCTGACAAAACGTATTTTTCTTCTATTTTACAGAGGAAATTTTGACTACACACTTTAGGGGCCAAAAATAAAAAAAAACGTTTTTTTTTTTTTTTTTTTTTTTTTTTTTTTTTTTTTTTTTTTTACAAATTGTTGGTTAATGAGTTTGTCTGTATTAATCTGTGACACAAATTTGTGGACACTTTACCTCAAAAACTAATGAAATTAAATAAAACTTTAGATTTACTTAGTCTCTGATATAAATTGTTGCTGATTACATTTTGATGCAAATTGTTCAAGAAGTGGTACAACTATTCTATACTGCATTTCTTACAATGGCCATATCTCAAGAACTGATGCACGTATTTTCATAAAACTTCAAATTCAATTAATCTTTGATAAAATTTTGTGCAGACAACGCTTTAGATTAAATCGCCTAAGACTTGGCACTACTATGCTGCTTTATTCATTCATACCGCAATAGCTCTGTCTCCAGAACTATGCATGTATTTTCATAAAATTTAGATTTTGTTACTCTTTGATATAAATTAGTACTTTTATAGTTTTTGTGCGTAAATCTACAAACAGCATCTGCTGCTTTGCTAAAATTTTTATGATTTTTAAAATAGCCTCAAATTTTACACTTATTTAGTTCAGGATATACGTAAATTGGTCTTTATTAGTTTTTGATTTAAACCACACAAAGATAGCGCTGCTATCCAGCATTTTGTATGGATTTTGCAATAGAACTATACCCAAAACGGTTGCAATAATATTTTAAACAATAACTGGTGAAATTTAGTTTACGATTACGACATACGTTTTTAAATTTTATTAACTTTTCCCATGTTACTCATTATGAATAAATTCTACATCTCATACACAGGAATGCACAAAGGAATTCACATATCATTCTTATGATTAGCGGAAACTGCTGAAATAGCTTTTTGAACTTTTGTATGTATAATTGTTATTGAACCAAATTTTTGTTCATGTTATCATTTAAAGAGCCAAATCATAATAATTATAAGTATTAAATTTCAAACGATTAAAATGCATTTGAAACTTTTTTCCCCATTGACCGTAATGTAACGGAATCCTTTTGATTGTCCCTGTAATTGATCTATGCATCCGATTTTCATAACATTTGAAATGACTCGACAAAATTACGCAATAATTATATGTTTTAAATTTCAAACGATTAAAATGCATTTTAAATTTTTTCCCCATTGACCGTAATGTAACGGAATCCTTTTGATTGTCCCTGTAGTTGATCTATCCATCCGATTTTCATAAAATTTGAAATGGCTCGACAAAATTATGTTATAATTATGTATTTTAAATTTCAAATGATTCGGTTGCGTAGTTTTTGCGTTGTTATATGCGGACAGACAGACGGACAGACGGACGGACTGAGCGACAACAATAGGTGCTACGTATTTGCATAATTACGAACGCACCTAAAAAAATGTATTTTTAAATATAAGTCTACAAATCTAATTTTTGTAAGGCTACAGAAACATTTAACAATACAAACGAATCTTTTAAAATTACCTTACTAAAATATTATCTGTAACCTGGGTTGCAATTACATAATATGATTCACTGAAAAAAGTAAAGATATTAAAAAAAATTCTAGGCAACTCGATTTTCTAGAACATTTTATGTAACGGTAATAGCAAAAGTTAGTTAAGTAACTTTAGCAAAAGTTAGTTAAGTACCAGAATCGGTTACATGATTTTTGCTTTTACTTTTACAAAAAAGTTTCTAGGAATCACAGTTTCCTAAAAAAAATTAATAATAAACATAACACTTTTTTTTTTTTTTTTTTTTTTTTTTTTTTTTTTTTTTTTTTTTAAGAGATGTGGGAAAAAGCGCTGGTGATAAGTAGCAACTAAAATTTTAAAACTTACAAGGTAACCTCTTTTGTTGCTGCTCGCATCTAGCACTGACTAGAGAGTTGATGCTCTGAAGCCCTAAATTAGGAAATTTAATAATAATACTAATAATTATAATAAAATCTGTTGAAGTCATGTATACATTTTTTTTTTATTTGCAGCAGCAGAACTTACTTAAAACTTTTTTTCTAGAACTATTAGCATAGATTTTTTAGGCATTTAAAAATATAAATTAATTAAATATAAAATATTGAAAAAAAAATGCTTCAAAAACCTACGAATTTGGTTCTGAAAAATTACGACATTATATTTACATTTTTGATGGGGGAAAAATTGGGACATATTTTCAAAAGAGAGTTCAAAATTAGAGACCCAAAATAAGGCAAACGAAAAATTCGTAGTGCCATAATTGCCCATTTAACACACTTTTGACATGAAAAATTGAAATAAAAATTAAATAATAAAAAAATTAAATATAGAAAAAATATGTATAGAACACGATTTTAAAATAGAATTGTTATCGTTTCTCTAATTTTTATGAATAGAGCAATAAAATGCTCCAGGTCTCGATACTACGTGCAAGCAACCGCGAAACTGGTTCCCTTGTTAGTAAAAAAAATTTTTAAAAAAAAATGTAAGTCGCATTTCGAGTTGAAAATTTTAACAACTCGCCATGCGATGAAGAAACACTTGTCCATAGGAGGACAAGTGATACAAAATTAGACTACTATATTTTAATGAAGTATTTAGAACGTTCGCTTTCTAAAAATATCCTTATCAGTAAGAATATTCATTATAACAATACTCTCTAAAAATTAAAATAAGTGTTGCGTTTGAATATTTTTTAAAAGGTGTATTGAAAAGAAAAATGAACTTTGCATAATGAAAGCTATATTTGAACTTTTGTTGAATTTAAAAATAGAATTTTGATATTTCAGATCAGAAAAAAAGTGTATAGCAAATCGAATATATAAGATAAAATATTAGCAATTAAGTTATGCAAAATCTTTAATCCGTTTTTATAATTTTATAATTGTGTTTTTACACTGAAGAAAATATCGATCGTCTTTATCAATAACGAATAGGTATCATTCTGAAAATCCCTAAACTAGAAATATAGATTTCCGAGTTATGCGAATAAGGTAGATAAATAAACTGAATAGACGGTCTATGTTGGTCTATTGATTTATAGGTTATAAAATGATATATTATAAATCGTTTGAATTGCGAAAAATAATTATTTCATTTCTAGGAATAATTCATCAACTAGAATTATAATTACTGAAATTCAATGTTTCTGTTTATAAATCATTTGTAGAGATTTTAAATAAATTTAACCACATTAATATAAGAAAACGCCTTTTAATTTTAATAGGGATAATTGGAACTAACAACAAAGTTAACTTGTATTTATATGCATAATATAGAACTATTTTTTTTTCTAGAGTCGCAATTTATTTTCTAGGTCCCAATAGCTGATTTATTTTAAGTGTATCTTAAATTTCGTTTTACATTTATTTTGAAAAAAAAAGTATTTCCCTTTAGTAAAAATAGTGTAAAAGTTTGAGAGTTATTTCTTTTTAATTGAAATAAGAATAATATTGTATGATTTTATCTAAATTACGAATTATTGTATAATACACTGGTACGTTGTGCATCTGACAGACCTTAACGAAATACATACTTTTCAGAAAACTGTAACTATTTTATTAATGACATTTCACAGAAGTAATTCAATAATCCCTTTCAGAAATATATCTTACTGCATTAAGTTAATTATTTTCCTCGAAACTTACTATTAATAGTCTCTCCATACTTGCGAACTATTCAAATAAATTCTTCAGAAATTAATTATTTCGAAACAACATGTGATTTTCAAGGGGATGAAATTTTCTGCACTTAATTATTTCCTTTATAAAATACTTGAAGCATTCATCTGGAATTACTTTGAAATGTTTCGCTGCATATCAAATATAACTCATCCATTTTTCCATTAAGGAATTTCTTTCCCTTAATATATCTAAGGAGTCGTTAACTATTTTAAAAAGATCTAAATAGATTCTCACGAATGTGAGACAGCTGAAAATCTGAATTCATTTTAAGTGGGTCAGCCAAGCTGGTGTGATCGATATCACACACCTAAGTACACAGCATTTCTTCGCTGCAAGTGTCGCAGTGATGCAGCTGAAAAAGGGCGCGCAGGGTTGTCAAATCAATGTGCATTCTTTCAGGATGTTTGAATTTTACAGAGTGCGTAGTAGTGAAGTAAACTGATGCTTTATCGTGTTAACTCTTCATGCTCCAACTGATTTTTTAAGTTCCATTATAGAAAATTAAATGTATATATATTTTTTAATTCGTCTTCTAATAAACATGTATGGTACTTTTTGTACAAAATACTTTGCGGTTATGAGATTCATTAAGAGCAGCGAAATAGTCGAAACTCATTATTTTTAATGTGACTTTTTATAAATAGTTTGCATGAATCTATCTTTTCTCCTATTAAAAATGATTTATTTATTAAAATTTATTTTTAACGATAACAATATAATTAAATTTGCAAAATCATTAAATGTTCATTGAGCCTGGAAGAATTTTAATTTTTCGCGATAGTTTTAACTAAACGAATTATTTTTTATATATATATACAATTGGTATTATCCAGCCTGGTATCCGAACTCCAGAACTCGCGACTGCAGGAGAACACCATTCAGACTGATCCATACGAGTTTTTGTAATTTTGTTCAAAATATTTCTTTTGTGATTCAGCTTGGAAAAATCGATAAAAATCCGCGCTAAAAATTTGAAATAATTTATACCTTTCTAAATTCTTCTAACATAAATAAAATAAAATAAAATAAAATAAAATAAATATTATTTTTTAATATTTCTAATAGAATCGTAACATTATTGTTTAAGTGTGCATTTTGAATTATAATTTTTAACAAGGTAAAAATTGATTTAAATAAAGACGAAATCTCTACAGGGAATAAGACTTAATACAAGGGAAATGTCTGTAAAATGATGACCGAGAAATTCGATCGAATACATTTAATCGAGAATTAAAATAATTTACAAAGTCTGGCTTTTCTTGTGTTTTTACAGAATTAAATTAATCCGTTTAATTAAAAATTTGCATCTATTATTTCTTTTATTACCTTTTTTATTTACTTATCTTTAAATTTGGAATTTTAATTTTGATTTAACTACACATATCGCATAATAATTTCACATAATAAAATGAGATTTACATTTCGATGGAGATACTTTAAGGAACGTCAGATGAAATGTCGTAAAATTTAACTATCTAAACATGATGCAAATTATAATACATTTAATTTTCTTTTATTATTTCTTTTAGCAAGCACATATGACAGTTTAAAACCTACATTCAATTTAAGTGGGTAAGCCAAGCTGGTGTGATCGATATCACACACCTAAGTACATAGTATTTCTTCACTGCATATCCCAATGATGCAACTGAAAAAGGTCGCACAGAGTTCTGAAATCAATATACATTGTTTCAAAATGTTTGAATTGTACAGGTATCATTGTTTAATGTTATTTATTTATGAAGAAAATCGCTGTTTTATCTCATTAACAGTTCAAATTCCGATTAGACTTTTAAGTTCCATTAATTTTTTTTTTTTTCGTTATGCGTTCACTTTTTAAAATAGATGGTACTTTTAAGGCAACATACATTGATGGATAACATTCAGTAATCTTAGCGAAACACATGAAGCATTACTTGCGTTCGTAATTATATAAAAATGTAGCGCCTGCAGTCGTCGTCCAGTCCATCCGACCGTCTGACAGGCTGTCCGCATATAAAAACACAAAAACTACCCAACCGAATCGTATGACATTTAAAATATATAATTGTTGCATAATTTTGTAGAGTAATTTCAAATTCTGTGAAAATCAGATGCATACTTCTACTACAGAGACAATCAAAAGTATTCCGTTGCATTACGGCCAATGGGGAAAAAAATGTTTTATGTGTAATATAATGATGCTATGCTCTTTAAAATATAATAAAATAATTATGCATATATGAAGTACACAGTAAAATATACATTCTGTACAATCTGTGGTGCAAATAATATTTGCTATTAATTTACAGGGCCTCATAAATATATTCTATTACATAATGACCGGGGGAAACATTGTTCGGGGTGCATTTTAATTATATTAAAATATTTAACAATTTTTTTTTTTTAAATTCATGTACGATATTGAGGTTTACTACAATTTACTTCCCGTATAACAGAAAGCATATATTATTTACAGGGACTCTCAAAATATTTTAAACACTATGTTATATATGAAGTACTGTTTATTATTACACCAAGATCTCAATATTTTTAAAACCTCTTTATAATACGAACGCACGCGATTTTCAACTTTTGGCGTGCAATTTTTGATATGTTTTATTATGTGGGGCTGTTTTTCAACTAATTACATCGATTGTGCTTTTCTCCTATAAAAAATGTTTAACAAAACACTACATTAAAATTTCTAATACATTTTGTGCTTTATTACTCATGATTATTTCCGGAACGTAACTTTTATTTTATACGTGAAATACATGTTTAAAATTAAAGAATGGCAAACGGCACAAAGAAAATTAAGCAATTTATTATAATAATTATTATTACTAAATCCCTAGATATAATTGTAGTCATATAGTAAATGCATAGACAAATACTACCATTACTACATATAAATAATAGCAATAGTACTTCTTAAAAGAAAATAATATTCCATGAAAAGACATGTACTATTGGAAGCATATCTGACTCCAAAATGGTTAAAATTATTTTTTTGATATGAAATTTTGTTTTTGCTGTTTTACAAATAGTAAAATAAACTCAAAATTACGATATGAGAATATATTCATATTATCATAAACTTTACTATATTACATTAATAAACTAACATTACCTTTTAGAAATGTACACAATGAAAAGTTTCAAAGACAACAATTAATCCGGTTACCAATATCTAAAACGCAAATGTTTAAGAGAATCTCAAACCTTGTTTAAATTATAAATTTCGCATTTAATTTACAAAATTATATTTTCAATTTAGGGGTTTCTATAACCTCAACATATTTTTAAGTGAACATTTCTCCAGCAGTAATTATTCATCCAACCATAACGAAGAAATTTTCCACTTTAAAATTAGCCTGATATATTAGATAACGGGCATTAGCCAGCTGGGAGTGACAGTTTTTCCGAAACGTACTGACATTCAAAAACTCAAAATTAATTATTTTATGTACTTTAAGTTAGAACTGCTCTTTTATAAAAGATATAATCTTTATGTTTTTGCTTAAGATAGCATGTAAATCAAATTTAAATGATAAATTATTTATAAGTGCATATTTGCAAAAGTGGTATATGCTTATGAATGAAAATTAATATTAGTTTCGAGTAGAATAAAATAAGTTAAATACGAAAATATTTTTATTTTACCTTTTAAAATAAATTTTGTTAACACTCAGTCAATCGAAAATATTAAAATAATTTATATAACTGATTATAACAATAACTGATAACGTATTTGCATAACTGATTATAACAATAATTTGCATTAATAAACTTTTGAGAAATTTGTTAATACTCGGTTTACCGAAAATTAAAGAGCTTAGCAAAAAGAACTAACTAACTAAATAAATAAATAGGATAAAATAAATTGATTATTATGAAATTATTTAAATCACGAAACTAAATTTGAATCAATTAGAAATTAAATATTTTGTTGTAAATTATTATGATATATTTCCTGATTGTTACCATGAGTTAACGTATATGCAGGTGTGACACTAAAATCACCTAGAAAAGCATATTAATATATATTTTTCAAATATTAAAAAATAATAATAATATTTACATTATTAAATAATAAAATATTAAAAATCTAAGAAAATTGTCTTAAATATCCAAGACAAAAAAAAAAAAAAAAAAAAAAAAAAAAAAAAAAAAAAAAAAAACTTAGTACTTTTATCCAAAATATATCTTTAAAAAATATACTCGGATGTGGCAACTCCAAAATTTTCTTTTATTTCATCCGTGTTAATACATAGCAACTTCACCAGTATAATTTACACCAAAATCTAATCTACAACTAATTATTTTAAGCTATAACAGGATTTAGAATTTGATGAAAATTTGAGATAGAATCATCACAGAAACCGTAAACAAAATGGATAGAAGCAATGATATAGACTGAATCTGATTAATATGTGTGATTAATATGTTTAATGTATATTGCTAAACAGAAAGCATTGTTATGCTGCCTTTTTCACAAATATCACAATAGCAATTTACTCAAGAAACTAAAGAATAATGCCGCATAGCAGCAGCATCTCTTGAGATATTTACTCCAGAATCTAAAGGTACTAATTTATATCAGGGACTTAGTGTATCTAAAGTTTGATAAAAATCTGTGCATTAGTTCCTGAGATAGAGCTATTGCTATAGTAATTAATTATGAAACGTCACCTGTACAACGCTTTACTCAAAAATGTAATTAAAACCATACTACATCAATCACTAACGGAATGTGACGTCCTTCAGTTCTCTAAATATAGCTATTGGGATATTTGTGAAAAAGGCAGCATAACAATGCTTTCTGTTTAGCAATATACAGATAGAATGACCACATAATTAATGTCACATACACACAGACAACTGAAAGACAGACTCACAGACAGACACTTATAGAAAAATGCGTTTTGGAATTTCTGATCCCTAAAATGTGTAAATCCGTCGAAAACCGGAATCCGGAAAATTTAATGAATCCAATACATTTTTCATTTAAAGATAGAAGAAAGTAATAAGAAAGTGTATCAAAAAAAGTGTAATCTTCTACGTTGCACCTTATTTTACATTAATCACATTCAAAAATACATTTTTTTTAAAATTTTAACGGAATCCTCACAGAATGATAAATGCAGAAATTTGCTTTAAAGTAGCGGAAAATTATTTTTGACAAATGCTGATAACCGAAAACATATAGTAGGTACTCACAAGCAGACATCACCTGAAGGGTACCGCTAGCAAAGAGTTAAATAAGGATTATTTAAGGTATTCGCATATTTTCGGAAATAATTTTTTGAAATTTTCTCTTTTTATCCTCTTTTTATTAAGACATTTACTTTAAAAATTTGAAAAAAAAAAAAAAAAAAAACAATTACCCAGAAATAAATTCTTAAAAGGAAAAATAATCAAAATTATATTTAAAAAAATATATTTCTGCAAAACGGATAACTGAAAATAAAACAATGTATTGACATTTTTAAAAATAATATATTTCTTTGTTACATGCATCAAAAGAAACGCACATTTTTATTCATAGAATATAGATATTTCTGAATGATTGTTTCAAAGTAATTTAATTTTTTCCCGCTAGTCTTACAACAATGTATGTGAGAGAATGTAGAAAGCTGCGTTATTGTGATTTTTACACCACACAAGCTTACAATAACAAAAAAAAAAAAAAAAAAAAAAAAAAAAAAAAAAAAAAACAGGAAAATTGATAGCTGAACTTTATGGAACACATTATGTAAGCTAATGGCGCCTGGTGCATGTAAAATCCGTCGTGGGTGCTAAGTCCTCCAAGTTACCTTTGAATTAAAGAAATGCCTTGCCAGATGAAGGTCTTGTCATCAGATCAAAGTTCTAAATTACAAGACCAACTTGAGTAGCAATTTGCAGTTCAAACAACAGGATGTAACATTAAGCAACCGACAGAACAAAATATGCTCAAACGTCAAGAAGTAAGTACTGCAGATATGATGACGTGCGAGGCGAAGGAATCATGTTTATTGCCATTACGCAGACATTAGGCGGTCACCCGCTCCGATACCAAGTATCCTACCCGTTAAGTTGAGGTAACTCGGCATGTACGGTCCTTGTCATCTTTTAGAAAGAAAGCTGAACTTTATGGATTTTTTGGTATCGATTAGAAAAGAAAATAATGAAAATTTTCTATTACGTCATAGGCGAATGAAAAATTTCTATCGCGTAAAGTGTGTATTAAAAATTTAATTGTACTCTTCTTTCAAATTCACATTCCATCTATCATACCCAATGCTCCTCAATGACCTGGTGTTTCATTGCCTTCGACTCTAACTTTTCCCCCAGTCTCTTCACAGTCTTTAGACTCGGAACATCCCGAAAATGAAAGTTCCGATACCGAATAGAAGCGCTCTTAAAGCTAGTCATTTCAGTCCTTCTCTCAAATTGAAATTAATGGTCTGTCCCGAGTTCAGCACCTTTCGAAAGAAGTAACTGAATTATTGGACTCAAGATTGAAAGAAAATAAAATTATTGGGCAAAAAAAAAAAAAAAAAAAAAAAAAAAAAAAAAAAAAAAAAACCTGCTTTATTTTTACAGGAATTTACTTGTTTAAAAGAATTCTTTTAAAACAGATTTTTAGCAAAAATATCGATGTCGATTTTACAAATAATCCTGACGTGACGGGAAAAAGTGGTGGTCATTTTTGAAATCAATGCACTACTATGTCCCAAAATGACCTATGAATAAAAGTATGTCCCTTTTGCAGGCCTGTGCTATTGGAATTTTTAAATATATTTTACATTTAAGATTCCAAAAGCTAACATGGTTTAAATCAGCTGGTTCTTCTAGAGTAAAATCATCAATAAAGGGTAAAATAACAAAATTTAATAATCAACAATAATATTTAATTTTATACTTATAGTAGAAAAAAATAGCGATAATAGGAAAACTTCCTTTTTCAAATCTTATTATATATTTTATGCGAAATATAATTAAATTTGTATTCGAATTTGTAATTTTTCTAAGCAATAATAAAAAAAAAAAATTCCTGTTACAATTTTCTTAGAAGTTGAAAATAAAAATCCCAAACACAGTTTAAAAATAATTTTACGTGGTCTAATCATTAATAAAAAGTATAAAATATAAAGACATGAGAAATCAAGAACATTTCATTACATAATTAAAATTAATAAACAAAAAAATTTAAATAATTATTGGAACTTTCGTACTTTATTGCATGCTTTAATTTGATGCTGATTTATGTTTTCTACATTTAAGAGTTTTTCAATACTGCAGAAAAATATATTTGAATGCTTCATGTGTGATAACTATTACAATGCCTTTATTCCGTCCTTAAGGCACGAATCAGGCTTTCTGAAAAACCCCCGCTGCTTATTATTGACATATAAGATAAAATATAGAAGAAAAAGAATAAATTATTCAAACGAAAAATAATGTCTCGAGTTCAATATATGTGTCTCACTTTTTATACAATGTAACGTAACATAAGAAGTATTAAATGTTGCGTTTTAATATTGTTGCGTATATTGGGTTCTTTTGATCTTATGGTTATACAACTTCCAACTCTTGTTTCTTAGAAAAGTAGAAAATAATTTATTTACAGATTTTCAGAACAACAGAGTCTTCGAAACTCACAAATATTACTAGATATTCAAAAATAACTGTTCAAATCTATCGTACAAGTGCAGATATATGTCCCAGAGACTCTTTATACAACGTCACAACACTAAAATCACATTCAAAATAACGTAAATAAGACTCAAGCAAACTTGCTTAAACAATACCCTAGAAGTTCACTCAATGACTGACTTGTAAATAATGACAACAACAGCTCGTATTGCTCTCCTTATATAGGCTCGTAGCATGCGCCGGAAATTTCTTCAACCTTCTAGAAAAATCCAGAAACCAAGGAAAAACATTCAATGTATCAGTAGACCTAAGGGGGGTTACCATAGAGAGGGAAGGGTTACTATCGCCAACAATCGCCAAGTTTGTCGCCAACTTGGCGATATATCGCCAAATTTGGCGACCAAAATTAGTCGTCAAAAGTGACGCCAACTTGGCGATATCTCTAATATTTCGCAAAGCTGCCATAGACATTCACTGAAAATAATAGACAAGTTTGCTTGATAACAGAGACAATGTAACTAAAACTAATATTAGTAAAGAAATGGAGCTTAATAAGATTATTTACATTATTTTACAGTACAAACACTAACTATTTACAAAATTCGTAACACTATTATGCTCGTAATGCAATTTATTATTTATGATACAATTATTATACATTATTATACATTATTATACATTATTATACATATACATATAAAATTTTTAAACAAAAATTTAAATCATAATTTTTACTTCCGAAAAAACTCCAAACATAAAATAGCGCGGATGTCTAGCTTTACTACATGCTTTAACGCGATGCTGATTTCTGTCGTCTACATTTATCAGATTTCTTTTTTCAGTACTGGAGAAAAAAAATGCCTCTGGATGCTTAGCGGGTAATTAACATCACCAGACTTTTATTCCTTCCTTACAACATGAATCATTGTTTTCTGAATACTCCCCGCTGTTTATTATTGCGATATAACATAAAATATAGGAGAGGAATTATAAAATTATTCAAAAGAAAAATGCTTCGAGTTTATTTTATGCCTCACACTTCTTATTTTATGCAATGAAAAATAATATATTGCAAAGAAAATCACACGATGCATTGTAATTTCTTCTATCAAATGATATGTGCAATAAAATTAATTACTTGTGATACAATAATTATATATTATACAGCTGATATTCGTGTAAGATAAATATGTAACAGTATATCCCTTGATATGCCATCTGAAAACATTAAGGAATCCATTTCAAAGGTATTAACATAGAATTTTATTTTATAATTTAAATTATTAAACAAGAAGTGAAATATATTTGGTACTTCCGTAAAAAAATATATACAATCGCGCAGCCGTCGAGCTTTATTGCATGCTTTAATGCGATGCTGACTTCTGTCTTCTACATTTATCAGCTTTCCTTTTCCATTCTGTAGAAAAAAAGATATTTGAATGCTCAGCGTGTGATAAATATTGCTACGCTTTTATTCCGTCCATAATATATGAATCATGTTTTCTGAATAATTCCCGCTACTTTATTGCTACGATATAAGAAAAATATAGAAGGGAAAGTATAGAACTATTCAAAGGTAAAATAACGCTTCAAGTTTAAATTGTGCGCCATATTTTTTTATTTTATACAAGAAAAAATAATATCATGTAAAGCGCATCCTATGACGCGCTGTAATTTCTTTTAACTTATATTTGTAATACAATTTATTATTTATGATATATTTATTATATATCATACAAGTGAGAATCGTATGCATAAAAAAGCGTTATATTTTACTTATATCTAAGCCATCTGAAAATGTTAAGATATCTGTTTTTAAGAAATTACAAGATAATAAAAATATTAAAAATTTTGAAACATTTTAGAATTTATATTATCCGTAATTATCCGCTCGCAAATGAATATGCAGGCTATAGGTGATTTATAGTTGTGACTACCTACACACAAATATCATGAATAATTTTTTTTGTGATATTCTCGCTCGGTTGTACATAAAAAGTACATTTAATTAATATTAACTATAAATCAACACAGATATATGAATTGCATATTACATATAATGGTTTACTTTTCTTAAGTCTATTTGGCGAAAAATTTTTAGAATATTTTATCAATGTTCATATAGTGCTTTATCGATATACACACACATATATCAATACTAATGTATATAATAAGGCAAAGTGCGTATGAAATAAGGTATCGTGATATGGTGCGAAGCAATGTTTATGTCAACTATGATTTATGATCCATATGAAAAAGTGACATTTTAAGATTTTCTTTAATTCAGTAGTATGGATTCTTATTGAGAAAAAAAAAATCAATGTTATTTATCCCTTTGTAGCTCAATCGAAAAATTACTATTTTTCAATTTAAAATTGTTCTAGTGAAAATTTTCTTTTAACGTTTTTTGTTTTTGGAAAAGTTGCCGTTACAGTATACGAACACGTGTAAAATTAAAAAGGAGTCTGGTCATTATTATTTTAATGAATCACTTGTAGCATAAAATAAGTAATTTTATAAACGTTCTTTATAAATAATATTTATTTCGAAAATTTTATATTCGACATCAACATTACAATTAATTCTTTTTTTTACAAAAATTATGAGATGCGTTCTAAGGATTTTACTAAAATTCTACGTACTCAGTAACATTATCATTCTTTACTTACTGATAAGAACACAACAAGCAATATTTACTGAAAATTTTCTTTAAAGCGTTGCAGTTAAGAATACCACTTAAATGCGTACAAGGTGTAAATACAAACAAAACGTACACATTTCTTTCGATGCTATTGCTTATGATTTCCTAAAAATAACATTACTATTTTGTTAATAAATCGAAAGTTCATTTAAAAGAAAATAAAATATTTATTTATTTTTTGACATGTATGTACATTAGTGTGGGCCGAAAAAAACTTTTTTTCGATTTTCGATAGTAGCGGGTGCGGAAAAGTGGCCACTGGTTGCACTCAGTTCACACACAAAATTTGAGATTTTTTGGACATTTCCAGACCCTGCCGCAAATGGCTTGAAATTTTGCAAAAATATTGATTTTTGAACGTTTTTAGCAAAAAAAATAAAAAATATTAAATTAAGTTTATTTTGGTTGAATTTAGTTGAAAAGACATATTTAATGTGCGAAATGTTTAAATAACCTCTAATTATGCATTATTTTTGTGCTATGTTCTTTAAAAATGCACAGCTTTTAGCTTATTTTGCGTTCGGTAGCAATGCGAAACATCTCAGAACTCTTCACGAGGAGGTAATTGCACGTCGAGTTTTACCCGCCTTTCTACCCTCAGAATGTTTAATTCAAAATGTATACCTTTTTACGCTACAAAGTCCTTCTTAGAAATGAACTTTAGTATATTTTTTCTTGCTTGCAGTTTTGAATCTCGTCCTTCACTCCCTCATACTTTTTTGATGCAGCTTCTGTCACAATTTTAAAGACTCTTTCCACAGGCTTGCAGTAAATTGGAAAGCAGACTAATGATTTATCCAACATGGATCCTGAAATTACGTTTTCTCCGGTTTCTTCTAGTGAAAAGGTTTTTGTGATATGAGGTTTCACAGATTTCAGCGGTGACCCAGTCGATAGACTCATAGTGTTCCGTTGCTTTAAAGTTCAGCTTTAGAACTTGAAACTCTCGCACTATGTTACTTTTTCTCTTTTTTAAATTAGGCATATTTTTATTCTTTTCCATGCTATTCTTCTAATATGTTGTCTATCAACGGTTGTCATTGCTATCAGGAAATACTTCGGATGACCATAGTATCCATTTGTTTGGATGAATGCACTGCCTCCTTTAGGTCATCTGGCAAAAACGTTGAGAGTTTAACTATCTGCCAAGTATGTCTAGGTCCGACCACGCAATCTGGCGTTTTACTTAAAGAAAAACGAAAGGGCGAACAATTTCGTATCAGTACTAAAGGAGATAAATTTTAACGCTTTATGAGGATTTGAACTTCTAACATACAAGCGTAAAATTCTGAAACCTGTTATGATCCTACTCGATTTCACAATTGTCCAACGTTTTCTGTTTTCTAATTCTCGAGTGGTTCAAATCGCTGCACAAATATTAAATAAATACTTTTTATCGGCATTTAGATCGTCAGTATTTTTCATTTCTGAAGTCCATAAAACAGCAATAAGAATGAACGAAGTGACAAGTAGATTTTCACATCCCGTTAGTCTAGCACCGACCTAGCCGGCAAAGGTCTTAGGTCCCGTTGATTCACCATTAACTTTAGAGAATAGATGTTGGAGCGGAAGTTCATTCGTATGAAAAACCCATATCAAATGTTGCAGTTCTCTTCCTAACATTTTTTTTCAAGAAATGCAATTGCACCATTGTGATTTCCTGTATTAAAAATGGTGCTATCACACCCGAGATCTGTCAGTTCAGATAAGTCAAACTTCCGCTGCCTTAGAAGATTTTATAACGATTTTGTTACTTTTTTCCATGACTGGAACGAGGTGTGAAGTGACCCTAGTATTCCGAATCAGGTTCAGATAGCAAGATGATGTGTTCTCCGCCTTTCTTTCGACAGTGCCGCTTGTTCCTTTTTTTCTATAAAGATAGTTTTATCCTTTCTACCACCAAGAAATATGCTTTTAATTGGCCTTTCTTCAAGAACTTCTTCTACCTGTATCTTCTATCCAAATTCCTGTTTATCTCTTCTGACCTTGTTTTTATGGATTGCGAGGTTCTTATCCTCTGCTGTCACAACTCCTGCACGTTGAAGAAACCAGTAGTAGTGACGCATGATATCAGGATAAGTTGGCCATTGCAACTCTTCCAATATGCACGGTGTCCCAAAAAGGCTAATTTTCAAAATTTAGCATGTCTTTACATTGTCATGGCCCTTCATACTAGCCTTTTCTAATCTCGTCGTAATAAAAAGCACAAAACACTGTAACGGCATGTTAAACGATCCAAAAAGTGCTGTATCTCACTAGGAAAAGCTTTCACGTTTATACTGAGCAAAAGTCGCAGGGAAACGGAGCATGGAAAAATAATAAAAATCTCTCATCAAATTTTCGCCTCTACAGTCTTTCGTCCTTCACACCCTCAACATTACGATGACTCATTGCGCTCGCTTAAAGTCCTGCTTCACCCCCTTCTCACTTTTCAGATTTGTTTTTTAAGTATACTACTGTCCGTTGCCCAAAAATATGACCTTTGACGCATAGAAAAAAATTAAGAAGACCAAAGGACATAAATTAGATAGAAACTAATGAACGATTCAAACAAATACAACTTTTGCTTGTCCTACGCGAAAAAGCTATAAAAATCGACTAATTTAAAATAAACATAGCAATTAAATAATGCATTATCAGAATTTATTTAAACATTTGGTACATTAAATATGCCTTTTAAAGTAAATGTAGCCAAATTAAAATTAATTTAAGATTTTATTTTTTTTTTCTAAAAAAGTTCAAAATCAGTAGTTTTGCAAAATTTCAAGCCATTTGCGGCAAAGTAAAGAATTGCGTGAACTGAGTGCCACCAGTGGCCACTTATCCGCACCCGCCATAAACGAAAATCGAAAAAAAGTTTTTTTCGGCCCACCCTAATGTACATACCACATTAATGAACTCAGCAAACTGGAATTTTAAATCTGCACCGAATACATAAATAAACACTTCGAAATAAAACTGCGCGATAGTTATTTAGACAACTATATGTATATATTAAAAAAAATTATTGCTACTGACATAGCATATTTATCTAAATATGCGTAAGGAAAAAAAAATTAGGTAATGCACATTACATAATTAATTTTTGAAAATGGTTTTAAGATGTATATAGTATCAGAGTAACAGCCGTTTTAGCAGAAAAAAAACAATAAAAAAAAAGAAATTATAGAAAATACAAAATAAATAAATAAATAATGTTAAATGTTTTCTTAATCCATTAGCTTTTACAATAGCACTGGTTTTAAGTATTCAATAAGTTTTTGTTGTTCTTTAAATATTCGATTTCGTTTGAAACAAATAATGAGTGAATAATGAGGCATCATTCAAAGTACAAAGATACCAAGAATACATTACTTTGAAACAATTTTGCTGCGTGTAAAATAAATATTAATTGATTATTAAAAAGATTTACAATGGAATAGAAATATTGATAAAATTCTCAAGAGTTTAATAAATATATCACAGCTTTAAAATATATCACATTTTTGGTTATTTTAACATTCTATTCAGAAACCAAAGTCGATGAAAATAACATTGAATTTAATGTATTAACATTGAAAAATCAAGCAATCAAAATATTTTTTGATAGTATGTTGAAATTTTCGGGTTCGTTACAATTTATAATATTATTTAACAACAAAATATGGCAGTGTTTGTGTTTCTTGAAATGTGTAAGTTTCTAATTGTATTAGAAAGATTATATATGAATATAATATAGATTAAAAATTCACTTCTATTCTCAAATTTCATATAATTGATATCAGCTTAAAGTATCTTTTTCAACTTAATTTACTTTGATAAAAAACAACAATATTCCACTATAAAAACAAATACTTAAAAGAATGATTTTTTTTTTATTGATAAAATAAATTCGAATGCAATAAACGAAGAATGTAACAGTATTTTTTGCGAAAAAAAAATATTTTTTTCTACCTTCAATGCGAAATAATAATAATAAAAATAATAGAAAAATGTAAAAACATATTTTGTCAATTGTATATCGCAAGTATACTAAAAAAACATGTCGAAATTTAACTTAATTTTAAAATAATATAAAAAAAACCGAAAATTTTGAATCCATAGGAAAAAACTAGTAACAATCAGACATTTTTAATAAATTTTCGAAAGAAAATAATTTTTAAGGGGAAAAAGAATACCAACTTGAATATATTATAACTTACATCAGCATTTATTGTGGCAAAAAGTATATGAAGAATGTGTGCTTGATTTATTTCATACAATGGGGATTTAGTTTTTTCCTTCTTTTGAATTTTTCTGATTTTTGGATGAATTATATATTCAACATGAAACTATAATGTTAATTTAAATATTAATCTTAATATAGTTTAATTAAAACTAATAAAATAAAAATTACGGAAATTTTAAATCATTAAAAAGATAAATAACGATAATTTTTTTTAACAAATTTGTCAAAGGTAATAAAATTTTAACGGAAAGTATAACATCAACTAAAATATATTATTACTTGCACTCGCATTTTTTTTGCGGCAAAAAATTATTGGAAAAAATAAGGTACCCTGGGGTAATAACGCCACGTTAAGGTTCTACCAATTTTAACGGCTTAGTTTTAGATTGTATTTTTCAAACAAATATAGGATCTGATACAGCAACTCATTGACTATCTATATAAAATAAAATAATTTAACAGATATGTATTCATAAAATGTGATGGCGTTTTTCTTGACTAATGCTGTTTGTCGTTAATACCCACCTATATGGGTAATAACGCCATGCAAACAAAACTATAAAATAAGATGGAATAATGGCTTGTAGATTGCCCAATTCTAAAAATACAAACTTTACAGCTCTAGGAATTGACAAATTGCAATCTAAGCTATTGAAAATGTACATTTTTTTTGTGACTCTGAAGGAAAAAGAAAGCTGTTGTGGTGGCGGGGAAAGGAGGCAAAAGAATATCAGATTCTAAGCTAAGTTTTGCTTAAAAATGACCATTTAAATAGAATTATTAGAAACATTGCACGGATTATTTGAATCAGTATTTATATTCCCATGTATGCATTCTATGCGATAGAAAATATTGATTTTTTTGTGAAAGTGAAAGAAAAAAGAGTGAGGGGGAACTTCAACAGAATATAACACCCTGTGTCTCACTTTGCTTAAAAAGTCCCGCTTAAATGTGATTATAAGAAACATTGCATGGTTTTAACCATTCATAATGTAATATTTTAATCATGTGAAGTTTTATAATAACTAGAGTTATATGTAATAAATATTTTTGTTAAACCTTAACTGCTGTTAGCGTCTCACATACAGCTGAGTTTTTCAAGTTTCAGAGTTTAACTTGCAATTTTTAGTTTAACTATAGATACCGGAAAAATTTTGCTTCATTTGGAGTCCTATTACTATCTCTAGAAACTTTTGAATAGCTGAATTTTATTTATAATAGCCCTGTATATAAGGTTCAATACAAAAATAATATTCTAAAAGTTAATTTAACAGTTTATTCATCGTTAGATTAAACGATCTGACAGGCCGCTCACAGTAAGTTATGCGACAATTTTTGTCTCAGCAGTTAAGGGTTAATACTATTATAGTAATCTAGTAAATAGCTTTTAATCCATAACTCCACACTAATGCGGATTCTCCAAACCTACAGTTAAATTGTCGACGTTTTAAAGAACATGTTTTAATAAATTTTTAATAAATTGAATAAAATTTTTGATTAAAAAATATTATCCCAAAGAGATTTCTTATTCAGTTTTATAAATAATTGATATGGTTATATATCATTATCTCTATATTAGCAACAAAATTAACCTTTAACTGCTGTTAGCAATCTGACTGAACACTGTACACCCTCCCCCCCCTCAAAAAATAGCGTTTAACTTGTATTTTCCAGTTTAACTATAGTTACAACTGAAATTCTCTTTCGTTTGGAGTTCTCGTAATATTGTTAGAAATATTTGAATAGATTAAATTTAATTAGAATTAATTCTGTACAAAAAGTTTAGCGCAGGAACAGTATTCTATGATTTTTAATCATGGATCGCCTTTTAACCTTTAACTAATGTTACCGGTCTCGTAGACCACTATTTTTCTTTTAATTTTTTAGTTTAACTTGTAATTTTCAGTTTAACTGCAAACACTACCGAAATTTTGTTTTATTTGGAATTTTAGTACTATCACCAGAGACTAAATAGGAGAATATTAAGTATAATACTCTTGTATAAAACGTTTAGTATAAAAGCACAATCCTATGAGTTATTCCCGCCTTATATTCATCTTTCAATTTTGCGGTCTCACAAACCGCATCACATTCTTACGTTACAATTTCTGGCACATCAGTTAAAGGTTAAATTTATAAAGTTTTGAAAAACCGAACGCTGAGAAAGCGGACAGTTAAAATTTCGAACTCAATTGAATAATCCAGTGGAAATTTAATAGAAACCTGATTTTGAAGATGTTCGAATTTGAATCTCGAAAACATTTTGATATAGTTTTATTTAGAAGAGTTAAGAATTATTTTTTACATTAGTAAAAAAAAAATAATAATAATACAATAAAAAATAAAATAGAGAGATTATTTTTAAGTAATGGGCACCCCCCCCCCTAATCTTACCATTTCAACAATGATGATAATGCTATACCATAATAATATATAAACCTCCTTCGGATATAGTTCGGTCACTGTTGGGAATCAACCGGGGTAATAACGCCAAACCCTGGCGTTATTTCTGGATACTTATTGCGCAGTAAATCCTAAACTACAAATTATCTCGAGAAGATATCCAAAATCTTCTTCAACAATTTGAAAGTACATGAAATACACTCAAATTTATGTAATAAACAAAGTATTTCCGGATAAAAAATATAGTCTTCACATCAAAAACCTTATCTCGCAAATTTTAGATCAAGCCTTAATTTTAGTTGCTTGTAAAAACAATAAGCCCTAAAAATGAAACAAGTTAACTTGAAGCTGTTTTTTGCGATTTATATGACTCAAAACCCTTCTGCGAAGAGCACATGGGTGTAATTTACCTCATTATTTCATAATTATGCAAAATATAAGCACTTGGCGTTATTACCCCACCTGGCGTTATTACCCCTGGGTACCTTATAAGTAAATGTAATTGCATGTAATTTAAAAATACTGATTTTTATCTGTTTTATTATACATTTTAAAATTAATTTTTGATCATGGTTGTACATTTACGTATTAAATAAAATATTATTAAAATTAATAAAATTAATTGAATATTCTTTAAATTGGCATTAAAGAAGAAATGAAACTTTTCTTATTAGCAGATTTTTTTATGAGATGTTTTAATAAATACTAGCTGACCCGACCGGCGTTGCACGGATACGTATTAATAATATTAAACAAACTTGAAATTTTACAAGCATTCATTTACAAGCATTATGTTCCATTAATAAAAACTCTCGTTTTCTTTAAGAACCGAGCATGTATCAAAACACTTTTTGTCAATTACTTTACTGTATATTTAACTTTGTTTTCAATTAAATTGAATTTTAAGTATAATGGATTGAAAAGAAAATGAGTTACAATATTCTTTCATAAGTTTAATCAAACTATGAACAATGTGTGAAAAATTTAACAATTTATTTTTTACAGCGGGGATTCAATTTTATATATATTTTTGATATTTTCTTGGTTTTCGGATGAATTCTCTAAATACAAATTTTGGAGATTGTGCTCTAATACATGGATATATAAAAAACTGTTATGTAAAAAAGAATAGATAATAATAAAACAAGTCGGTAACTTTTTTAAAAAAGTATTTTTTTTTCTAATTTTCAGATTATTGTAATATGATTTGCAAAATATTTTGTTTAAATCTTCCGCTTATTTTTTGCGACAAAATTCATAAAATACCATAGAAAATTAGTAAAAGAAAAAATAGTTTGAATAGTTTGAAAATGAATCACTGACAATTGTATGTACGGCAGATAGTTTGTACTAAGATCAGTTATCACTGAAACCTATTCATATTTCAAATTAAATTTCTTTTTTTGGATTATTTGATATTCTAATGAAATTAATTTCAATGCGTTTCATTATTTTTAATTATTAAACATTCTTTCGATGTCATTTACAATCCTTATTTTTCATTAACAAAAACTAGCGTTTACATTAATAAATGAACATGTATCAAAACGCTATTTGTAATTACTTTATGATAAATTAAACTTTGTTTTGAATTAAATTATCTTTCGATTATAATTGATTTAAAAAAAGACTTGTTCACTTTTTTTGATAGGATTAACCAAATTAGAAATTTGCTTGATTTATATCTTACTATAGGAATTCAGTTTATTTTTTTTCCTGATATTCGGATGAGTTATATATTCAAACATAAAATAATAATGTAAATTTAAATATTAATTTTAATACAGCATAATTTTTAAATAATGTAACAGAAATTCCAGCAAATTTAAAACATTAGAAAAAAAGTAACAATAAAAAAAAATTAACAAATTTGCGAAAGAAAATAAATTAAAAAATAATAATACAAACTTGAGTAAATTATTATTTACATTCGCATTTTTTTGCGGCAACAGTATTGAAAAAAATATACAATAAATGCAATTTAATGTTATTAAAATTATTATAAGCTATTCATTTTATTATATATATTTTTTATTAATTATTGAACATTATTATATATTTTATTAATGAATAAACTTTCTTTAAATTTGTATTTAAACAGAACATAATCTTTTCTAATTAGGAGGTTTTTATCAAATGTTTTACAAAATACTCTACTTAAAATAATCAATTATCGTTATTTTTTTATTCCGTAGATTTCATAAAACACCACTGAAAGTTAGTAAAAAAAATAGTTTGTAGAAAATGTAATCATTGACATTGTTTAAATAATCTATTAAAGCAAATATCGTGTACTAAGCTCAGTTATCAGTAAAACCTATTCATGATTCAAATTAAATTTCCTGCTTCACATTATTTGAAATTCTAATGAATTTAATTTCAATGCATTTCATTATTTTTAACTATCAAAAAGTGTTTTCATGTCATTTATATTCCTTATTTCCAATTAACAAAAAAATAGCTGTAACATTAAGATCCGAACATGTATCAAGGCAAGACTCTTTTTGTTAATTACCTTATGATAAATTTAAATTTGTTTTGAATTAAATTATCTTTTGAGTACAATCGATTAAAAAGAAAAGAAGTTACATTGTTCAGTTTTCTTTCTTAGGATTAACAAAAAATTAGCAAAATGTGCTTAATTTATTTCTTACAATAGAGTTTCAGTTTTATCTTTTATTTACATTTTTCTAATTTTCGGATGAATTATATATTAAAAAATTAAATAATATTGTTAATTTAAAAATAATGTTAATGTAGCTTAATTTTTAAATAATAATGTTAATATAGTTTAATTTTAAAATAATAAAATAAAAATTCCGAAAATTTTCAATCATGAACAATTGACTTTACTGAAACTTTTTTAACAAATTTACAAAAGAAAATACATTTTTTAGGGAAAAAAATAATACCAACTTGAATATATTATTACTTACATTCGCATTTTTTTCAACAAAAAAAGTATTGAAGAAATCAAAAGAAAATTTAATTTAATTTAACAAAAATACCGGATTTACATCTGTTTTTAGTATACCTCATTACATTAATTATTGATTACCGTTATATATAATTATTGTTACTAATTTTTTTATTTGTATTTAAACATAAAGTATTTGTTTCTAAATAGAATTTCTTTTTATCAAATGTTTTATAAAGTTTTTCGTTTAAAATAATAGGAGATTTGGTTTTATCATTTTTTCTGATTTTTGGATGAATTATACATCAAAAATAAAACTATAATGCTAATTTAAATATTAATGTTAATATAGTTTAATTAAAAAAAGTAAAATAAAATTCCGAAAAATGTAAATCATTTTTAAAAAAAGTTAAACGAAATAAGATTTTAAGGGAAAACATAATATCAACTTGAACATACTATTACTTACACTCGCATTTTTTACGGCAAAAATGCATTGAAAAAAAAAAAAGTAAATTTAATTGAATAAAAATAATTGAATTAAATTAAATTCGGAAAAATATAAATCCATATCTAAAAAATGATAAATATTGAATGAAATTGTGAAAAAAAAAATAATTTTTTAAAGGAAAAAAAATATTAATTTGAATACATCCAATTTACATTCCATTTTTTGCGGCAAAAAAGTATTGAAAAAAAGTAAATATAGTTTAATGTTATTAAAATTACTGATTTTCATCTGATTAGATTATGCATTTTAAAATTAATTATGGATCATGGTAATGCATTTACATAATAAATGAAATTTTCTTTAAATTAGTATTTGAGCGGAAAGTAATATTTTCTAATTAGCAGATTTTTATCGGGTGTTTTAAAAAATGTTTTCTTTAAAATAATCTGTTTTTTACAGTTTTATCCCTTAAACAATCATGAAATACCACTGAAAGTTAGTAAAAAAAAAAAAAAAAAAAAAAAAAAAAAATATTTTAATAAAATCTAATCATTTATAATTCTATTCACTATAGATGCTTTGTACTAATCTCAGTTATCAGTGATTATTCATGTTACACATTAAATATTCTGCTTCAGATTTTGTGATAGTCTAATGAATTTAATTTCAATGTGTTTCATTTTTTTAATTATCATGTAGTCTTTCCATTTAATTTATAATGCTTACTTTACATTAAGAAAACATAGCGATTATTTTGAAAACCGAACACGTATTAAAACATTTTTCATAATTACTTCATGATAAATTTATCTTTGTTTTGAATTAAAGTATCTTTTGAGTACAATGGATTAAAAATAAAAGAGTTACGAAGTTCAATATTCTTTCATAAAATTAATCAAAATATGAACAGAGTGCTCAGGGTTTTTTCTTACAACAGAAATTCAGATTTATCAATTTTTTATTACTAAATTTTTCTGATTTTCGAATGAACTGTACATTCAAAAATAAAACAATAATGTTATTTTAAATGTTAATGTTAATACAGATTAATTTTAAAATTATAAAATAAAAATTCTCGAAAAGTTAAATCCATAGAAAAATATAACTAACTATAAGAAAATTTTTAACAAATTTGTGAAAGAAAATATTTTTTAAGGAAAAAAATTATAACTTGAACATATTATTAATTAAATTTGTATTATTTGCGGTATAAAATATTGGGGAAAAAATTGTACATTAATGTAATTAAAAAATACTCATTTTCATCTTTTTTTTTTTTTTTTTTTTTTTTTTTTTTTTTTTTTTTTAACATTTTTTAATTAATTATTGATCACGGTTGAACATTTAAGTATCATATAAAATTCTCTTTAAATTTGTATTTAAACAGAAAGCAATCGATTCTAATTAGTAGATTTGTTAAAAGATGTTTCATAAATAAATATATATATTAAATAATCGCTTAATTTTTGCTGTTTTAATCTCTAGAATTCATGAACTATCACAGGAAATTATTAAAAGAAAAAATAGCTTCGAGAAAATGTAATCATTGATAATTCTATTCACTGCAGATATTTTGTAATAAGCACAGTTATTAGTGAAATCTATTTATGTTTCAAATTAAATTTCCTACCTCGGATTATTTGATATTCTAATGATTTTAATTTAAATGCGTTTCATTATTTTTAATTATTAAACAGGCTTTTCATGTCATTTACAATTCTTATTTTCCAGTAACAAAAACTATCGTTTACTTTAAGAACCAAGATACATTAACACTTTTTGTTAATTATTTTATGATAAATTAAACTATGTTTTGAATTATCTTTCAAGTATAAAGGATTTAAAAGAAAAAGAGCTGCATTGTTCGGTATTCTTTCATAAGATTAATCAAAATATGAATAAAGTCCGCATGATTTATTTCTTACAGCGGAGATTCTGGTTATCTTTTATTTTATTTTTCCTTAATTTTGGAATAATTGCCTAAATACAAATTTTGAAGATTGCATTTGCATATATGAACATTATGAACATTTAAAGAAAAAAAATTATAATAAAAATAAAAGAGCAAAAATGTTTCAAAATAATTTAGTTAATTTATATACATACATATATATATGTATATGTATATACTCCATTTGTATTCATTTTAATTATTTATTTTTCCCTCCATGTTCAATGTGTTATGTTATTAAATTCAATAGTTCTTATAATGTAATACGATTAATGGCTTTATATATTTATATATTTAAATTTTCCCTCATGTTCAATATATATTTTATTTTAAAATCAAAGTGTTAATACTGTTTACTATTAATGGTCTTATATATATATATATAGATATATATATATATAAAACTTATTTAGGATCAGATTAAAAAAATAATAATAAGCATATTTATATAATACAAGAGAAAATCTTAAACAAGAAAAATTTTTTTATTTCAAAATGTTAATAAGTGGATTACACACACAATTCTTTTCTATCTTTCTCCATTTTTTTATTATTATTTATTTATTTTTTTTAAATACAGAATACTAAAATGTGATTTCCCTCTTTCTTCACGATAATAAATAAAAATCTATAGCGATGAGGTATGGTTATATCTATATATATGCGTAAATATAAAACATAAATGTATAAAAAGGTTTTTCTCTATATAATAAATTCATGATGTTAGTTCTTTTTTTTTCTTCTGTCGTTTTTTCTTATTATAACATAAAATAAAGATTTTTATTGTTGTTCACGCAGGTAGAAGTTGCATATTCTCAATTTATTGCTGACTAAATAAAAATTTTATTAAAATGTGTTTTAATATAAATGTTTTTCATTTATCATGATCATTACCCCCAGACCCCAAAACAATACTTTCCCCCCAATCAATCCCAATTCGTTGTCCAACTTCATCTTGTTTCAAAATGGCGAACATTTCAACCTTTTTTAAAATTAAAAAATATATATATAACAAATGGTGCAAATATATAATTAATTGAAAAATATTTTTTTTTTCTTAAGAGTTCGATTTTAATTCAAGAAATCCAAAGCATATTCCATTTTCTCTTTATCTTAAAAAATGGCTGAGATGTAGCAGTTTGAACTTCTAGGGTGGCTGACATTTTGAAATTCTGCTTTTTGTTGTGCTGTAACTCTCATATTTATAAACTGATTTCCGTTAAAGTGACTGAATTCAGAATGTATAACAATGTTTCGACCGAGCTTGTTGGCCAGCTTCATCCGCCATTTCAAAATGTCAGCCAATTGCACCGTGCGTGGCCGCCCAATGCTTAAATATTATTAATATCTACTAGCTTCAAATTCTCGGTAAACTTGCCGAAACTTGGCAAAATATCGTCAAATTTTACGACCAAAAATAAATAACTATAAATGATGCCAATTTGGCAATAGCTTGTTAATTTGGTAAAATTCTAATTCTTATTTATCATTGAAGAATATTTTGTTATCCAATTCGTTGCATTTCCGCTTTATTAAACTTGCATAATAATAGTTTCATGTAAAACTTGCATAATTTTAAAGCCAAGATATAAGAAAGCTGTCTCTTTCTCCCGTCACTGGCCGAAAGAACATTGTAATGTGTGTTAGTAGGTATGCAACCACAGTGCAATGCGATAATCATTTTCGTGATAAACATTTATTCAAGAACATTTTTTACTTTTATTCTTCATATATTCCAGACTAAACTCTTGAACAAGAAAGAATTACATCTACTCAGTAGTTGACCTTGCGGTTACCAAACCCTTTCTCCTGCATATGAATCAGCCGCCCCCAGTGTTAAGACCGAACTTTGATTCATATTTTCAGACTCTAATTTTTCTTTTTATCTTTTCATTAGTTTTTATTTGCGGTATGTTTTTCTCTTGGAAGGGAAGAGCGTAATGATGCTCTCTCTCCAAATTAATTTAATCAAGAAGAAACATATTAAAAAAACCTGTTTTAACCCAATAAGAACGGACTTTTTTTTTTCATCATTCTGAATTGTGTGCATTACTTAACCATATTTTATTTATTACAGTGAGACACAGGAGCAATTGTGAGCGTAAAATTTTCTATAAAATGTAATACATCAACATCCTAGCTAGTTGGATTACCACGGGCGGAGATCGTGTATGCAACTGACGTTCTCGGTTATTTTGCGCTACTGAGCAAAGTAAGAAATAAATTTATTATTCTTACCTCACTTTTAATAAACAAATATTATGAATATTCTTATTTTGTAATAATGTGAAAATTGCTCTCTAATTTTGAATTGAATTACAAATATTGAATTAGTTCTTATGTGTTTGCAAAATTGAATTTGCAATGCTTAACACATTTGTAAAAAAAAAATACTCTTTTTACATAATAATGTAGTAGTTCGCACATCTTTTATTATGAGTAATTTCTTTGTCTGTACTATTTTTTTTTTCCCAATCTTGCATACATTTTCCAAACAAATCCTTGTGAGCTTGTTGTTTTCTTCTACCTTTTCAAAAAATAAATAAATAAATAAAATAAAAAGTAAAAAGTATTTGTTACGAGAAAATATTTGAAATCCGGTTTTCGACAGATTTACACTTTTTAGTGGTGAGAGAGCTCGAAAAACATGTTTTTACAAAATGTCTTTGAGTCCGTGAGTCTGTGTGTTTATTCGTCTAAATGTAAAAAAAAAAAAAAAAAAAAAAAAAAAAAAAAAATGTGGGTTTTCTATCTCATTAATTAATGCATAGAATTTCAAAAAACTTTGGATTCTGTTAGAATTTGTTAGAATGCAATTCTGATTATTTTTTTATGTATACCACTCAATAGGTGCGGCTGCTACGCTGCATTATTCACTATTTCCCCAAAAGCCATATCTCAAGGATTAGTGAATGGATTTTTATAAAACTTTACGTTTAATTAATACTATAATGATACAGCATGGAGCTTATAACCTTTTTGGTTCAAATCGTTTAACAGCTGACGTTACCGTGGTGCATTATACGAGATTACCGCAATAGTATTACCTCAAGAACTAATGTACAGGATTATACAAAACTTTAGATTCTGTGATACCGTGATATAACCTAGATCTGATTAGTTTTTGTTGTATACCGCTCAATAGGTGGCACTGCTATGCTGCATTATTTACAATTTCCACAATAGCCATAACTCAAGAGCTAGCGCATGAATTTTCATAAAATTTTATATTTGGTTAGTACTATAGTGATATAATATTGATGATTAATTTTTGATGCAAACCGCTCTATAGGATGTACCACCATGGTGATTTATTCGTGATTATAGCGCTATCTTAAGAACTAATGCACATTTTTTTTTAAAATTCAGATTTAGTTTGTCTCTGATGCAGATTTCAGTTGCTTAGTTTTTGCTGTATATCGCTTTACAGATGGCGCTTATATGCTTAATTTTTATAAAGATTTTGTAATAGCTATCTCAAAAACAAATGCCCTGGACACTTCAGATCCAGTTATAAGTTAACATAAGGATAACTAGATTTTGGTTTAAATCACCTAACCACTGGCACTGCTATGCTGTATTTTTCAAGAGGTATTAATATGCATAAGATCTAAAATGTTTTTGGATTGCCATATCAGATTGTTTTAATTTATTTGTTAATGCATATTCAGGGAAACATATTTAATAGGAAAGTTCTAAGATCTTAAATTGAAGATCTTTAGCTTATCAAAAGAAAAATATTTCAGGAGGTTATTTAAATTTCTAAAATCTCGCTAAAATTCAATATGACAATAGAATATGAGATGACTTTAATTATTCTGTTCATAATTATATATTATGTAAGTCAAATCATTTGTAAGATTTTTTTTAAAAATAAGAAAGGAAAATTTGTCCACAATATTTAAAATGTAATAGCCCAAAAAAAAAAAAAAAAAAAAAAAAAAAAAATTGTAAAACACATTTGATATCTGATTGAGAATAACAAGTTAAGCTTTGAAGGTCCATTTTCAAATTGCCCTTATATACATTTATGTGCAATCTCACATTTATGTGCATTTCAATCCATTCAATAATTTACACTGTTCGTAATTTATCATGACAATGGCATTGTAAAATTTATAAAATCATATTTAAATGTTAATAGAATGTTTAACTAATATACTTGAGTAGTTACATTTTAACTTGGTAAAATATATTCTAATATTCTAACGAAAAGATATTTGATAAATTAATTAGTTTTCATCCTTTAAGTTAAACTCAATTTTGAATATATCGAGATTTATATCTAAATATCCTATACCATGAGTTAAAATCACTATTTACATTAGGGATGTATCCTTCATTTTTTAAGTGCGCATTTATCCTGAAGTAATTACTCATCGTTCTTTCAGAAAAAAAGTATGTATGAAATTACATTCATGTATTTGTAAATTGGCAGTACCCTGCTCCAATTTACTTTTTAAGCTTAATGACATTTTGAAACTGAAAGGAATGTTATTTCAGTTTAAATCTTCTTTTGAAAGAAATGTAATTTTGCGTTTAATTAGTAGTACGTTTATAATTAAATTTGTAATTTTGGCTAAAATTATATGATTTCAAAATAACTAGTAATAAAAGTATATTATATAGTTTAACAAAATTTACTTAAACAGCAATTTATGAAGTAAAAATGTATGGAATATTTAAATGTATACTGTGAAATATACATGTATTATGAATGATGGATTATCGTGATTATGTACGATATCAGTCATGCATTCAGGAAATCCTCGTGCTGATTTTACATAACAAATTGATAGCACCGTGAAGACAATTTTATTGGGCAATAATTTTTTCACATTAGGCCTTTTTTTACTGTAAAATTAACTTATTTATGATTAGAAAATTATATTTAAATCGTTAATTGATTCGATACGTAAACAAATAAATTACTAAACAATAAACTTTATTAATTTTATTGCAATCTGATATATTAATCACTTGTCTGGCAAATTTTCTAAATATTTTAAATACAGCAGATAAACATTTCATGGATAATACTGAAAATATAAATATGAATGTCGCAATATGTCGGATTTCAAACATCTGAGATACTGAAAATATCCATTGAAAACAATTCAAAGTTTCAAGAGGTAAAATTTTTTTCGATTAGAGAATAAAGGTTTTACCAAGTAAAATTACAAAATTTTGAAGAAGTTAAATAATAACTATGATTCAATAATAATTTTGATAATTAAATCTCATTTCTTCGCATATGTATCTAAAAGTAATGGAAATTTCATTCTGAAAAAAAAAAAGACAAAAATTACATTTTTGTTTGCTCATTCATTACTCTTAGTCTAATATTTTAATTTTGTTTAAAAAACTTGTTTTCAATACAGCAACTCAAATTCCATGCAATGTTTAGTATTATTTGTTAACTTAAGGAATCCAGGAAAATTATATAATGAAAGTCTACTCAATTTTTACAAAGACTTTAAACACATTATTTCAAGGAAATCTCTAAAAGATCTTGCTGGTAGCTATATTTTACTACTTTTGCATAAGACTACATCAAAAATAAGAGGAAATACCTTGCAACGCCGTACAGATGATAAAGAACTAAAATACAGCCCATGCAAATGACATTCATTTTTAGTGTCAATCATATTTTAATTATGAAAATTTTTTTGTAACATACAGAATTTGTTATCTACTTCATACATATGTTTTAAAAGACATAAATAATAATTATAAATAAAAGAAAACTCTAAAAAGATATTTATATAGTATTGCAGAAAGTCCTTTAATTTGTACACATTAAATGTGACATTCCAGGAAAATGACAATCTGAAGTCTTTTAATTGCTTTATTAGAAATATAAGTCTCTTGAAAATACTTTTAAGATATTTTTACTAGAATATGTCAAAATAAATTACATTATCTGACATTTGATATAGATTTTATGCTGAGGGCTGCAAATTTCCCTATTTTTTTTCTTTTTCTTCCTTTTTTTCTTTTTTTCTTTTTTTTCTTTTTTTTTATCATTCATAGAGATTTAGCATTTTGTTAATATTTAAGATATAGATATTTCTTTACAAGCATCATAAAAATGACTTAAAATATTTATCATGTTAACATTTAAACAAATTCAAAAACTTGTTTAAAAAATAAATATCATATTTTATCTGCTAAAGTACGTAATAAATTGTAGAGTTCCTCTTATCCCAATATATTTTTAAGTGCAAAATATCTTCAAGACTAATTATTCACCCAACCATAACGAAGAAAATTTTCTACTTTTAAACTCACTCCAGATAATTACAAAACGGGTATAAGCCAGCTAGAAGTGTCACTATGTCTGAAACATTATGACATTTAAAAACTCTAAATTGATTATTTGATGTAATTTAAGTGTACAAGGGTTATTTTAGGGTAAAATATATTTTTCATTTATTTGAGACATGATGCAAATATTATTTAAAAGAAAATTACCTTATATTCATTTATTAGAATGGGAAATAACAAACAGTATCAAATGTGAATGTATAAAATTGCATAAAATAATGTGCAAAAAGAATTTAATTGAGTTATATAACCATAATAGTTCACATTTTTTGTACATGAAAATTATCAAAAAAAGTAATATTGTATTATTTATCAAATATCATATATAAAAATTACATAGTGTTAAAAATTCTATAATAATGCATAGACACGAGGCATTCGATATGATTAAAAAAAAAACTCTTGTAATAAAGTTTAATTTAACGTGCTGTAAGTCTGTACAGTATAAAACAAAATACATTACATTAAAATACACTATATAAATATAATAAAAGGAAAATATGAAAATATATGAGATCAATGTACAATAACTAGCATCAATTTCAAAATTGTACTTTTCTACAAAAAATTACATGTTTTCGCAATGCTTATCTAACATTTATCATAGATATTAAAGCAGTAGCCTACTTCTTTAAGAGTAACTCAAATTAATCTGTGCGCATGCGCAAAGATGAACTTATTAGCCCTTCAAGTTAGAGGAAAATCGAGGTACGTCTGGTTAGCTCAGTTGTTTAAGGCACGGATTTATAGCTCTGAGCTTTTGTAGAGGCGTTGGGTTCAATCTCAACGCCCGGAAAACCTTTTTTTTTTCTTTTCTTTTTTTTTTAAATAATGATACATTTTACTACGAGGGGAAGTTATATTATTTTTATTTTTTTTTGTTATTATTATTATTTTGATGATTTATAATTAAAGAAAGTTTAACACTCAACAATGATTTTTTAAGTAACAATTTTATTTTTAAAATATTTCAATTAAAACATAGTAATTATTAGATATAAACAGCCAATTTCCAATTCAAGGCTTTAGAGATACATTTATAAGAATAAAATTATAGAAAAATAATAAATTTTTTCAAAACAGAATCGTCCTTGATTTATAGTTTTTATCATGTTTATATCATATTTAATGATCATGATCATATTATCATGTTTATATCAATTTTCAGTTTATATCATGTTTTCTGAGATATATGGCGAAACTGGTCATTTTTCCTCGCACAACTAACAAATGTGATTTTTTTTTTTTGAGACAATTTGACAAAATTTACGATCACTTTAGTTAGATTACTTAGTTTAGAAATGATTGTCTAAACTTTTCGGAAAATTCAAAACAGAATCGTCCTTGATTTATAGTTTTTATCATGTTTATATCATGATCATGTTTATATCGTGTTTTTCCCGAGATATATGTGCGAAATTGGTGCTTTTTCTTCGCACAATTGACAAAATTGTTTTTTTTTTTTCCTTTTTGATGTTTGTCAAAATTTACTATTAGTTCGGAATTTTCAGATTTATGACGGTTTTTTCTAAGTTTAGAAATGATTGCCTAAATTTTTCGAAAATTCAAAACAGAATCGTCCTTGATTTATAATTTAACGTGAATCGGAGCTTCGTCAATCGTATGTTATCCGGATAATATTACAATGGAACATGGTAAATGATTTCTATCATTTTTTAAAGACTTTGGCGGGTGAAAAATAGTCTGCAAACATTCTCAAAAGTCTGTGACGAGCGTCGCACCAGTGCGCCGATTCTGCGCCCGATATCATGTGATATTGGTGTTTTGTCGGTAAATGGAAAAGCTTTAGGTGAGAGAAATTCTATGAGTGCATTTGTGAATGTAATTTGCCTGGATATAAAATGCAGGTTTTTTTTTCATTTATTGAAATTTTTAATAAAAATTAATCTTTAAAAAATTCTTTTATAGCTGAAAAAATATATATATTTTTTTCTTTTCGTTGCTTTTATATTGTTGCCGTCAAGTTTTGACGGGTTCCATCTATGTGTATTATACTGTCATGTTCTATCTATCGATAGCTATAAAACACATAGAAAATATTAATGTTAAATAATAATTAAAATAAAAAAAGTCTATATAAAAAAATAAAGAAAAACAAATAAAAAATCCCTTATTTCTATAAAAGAAAATCCATAAAAAGAGGAATATGAAACTAAAAGCATGCATAAATCATATATTCTGAAACGCAATCCAATACTTTCTGAAATCTGCAACAAAACTTCGTAATAAAGGAAATAACTTTAAAAAGATAAATTAATAGCATATTGGAAAACAAATAAAACATTTGAAAATATGATTTACGCAGTTATCTTCCACAGTTATTACCTTTCATACCTATTCCAATTACTTTGAACAGCCCTGTACTTGATCTTTAGGTTGATATTTATTCTATGTAATAATAATAATAATAATAATAATAATAATAATAATAATAATAATAATAATAATAATAATAATAATAATAATAATAATAATAATAATAAAAACCGCGCATAGCAGATTGATTTTTTTTCAGTATTTTATACCAATAGATGGAAACATACTTAATTTCGTTTTTTCAAATTTATATTTTACGTTGTACCTCTATTACACGTCACTGTCTAGCTAAAATCTAATTCAAACTAAAGCAATGTTAAATCTGCTGAAATCATATTTTTAGAAATTCATGCATAGACGACCGTGTGTCCAATTCTTTGTGTGTTTGTATATATCAATTTATTAATATCCTGCAAACATGTTTTGCTAAACCAAATGCCGTTATGCGTAAAAATGCGTAACACATTTAAAAACCAATTTTATACAATTTATACTTATACTCATTTACTTTAACTCTTTTGTATAGCTCTGTATATAAACTATATCATTTACACACACTATACATTATGCATAAATATATTGGAATTTAAAATCACGTATCATCATTAAAAAAAAAATAATAATAAAGCATCTCCTGCCATCAACTCTATTATACAGTACTTGAGATAATATATACTACCTAAAATCTTTTGCATAGCTCTGTACATGCTACACAATTTACATTAAACATGAAATAACTTATTTTAAGCCTTATCGACGTATAGCAATCTCATCATATTTCAAATAATTTGGCTCAATTAAAATAAGTCGCAAACAATTTCCTCCTACAATATTATGAAATGAAATATTATGAAATGAACTTTTGTGTGACCCTGTAAATAAATAGTAACTATTATTTGCACCGCATACTCTAAAGAATGCAAATTTTATTGCATTTAAATGCATATAATTTTTGGCAATGTCTGCAAAGTTGTAAAAAATTTAAAATTAATTTATAATAATTTTTCCCTATTGACAGTAATTTAACGAAAAATATTGACTGCATCTGTAGATAAACTAAACCAGCTAGAAACTTCATTTGGTTATAGGGTTTGGACTACAATAAATGTAAATAATATTCTCAATTTTTGGGGGGTTCCGAGCTTATTTACGAGAGTTAGAGTGCGGCCAGAGAAGTCAAAGTCATAAACATTTTTCGACTGAGTTGAAAAGTGTTAAAAACGTTTTATTAAAATTATTTCTTTAGAAATAATTTTTTTATTACATTCCATACAGATTATTTGAACATTAAACTGTAATAAATAAGGTAATTATAGACAAAAGTATTTTTCTCGACACTTATTTTTATTTAAAGTACGTTTCATATTATATAAGTATATAATATTTATATATAATTATACCTTTTGTTTCACAATTTTTTCATTTTTATTGTTATTTGTTTATGTCACTTTCTTGAAATACATTCTAAAGTAAAGAAAAAGCGCGGAATATATCTCAAAAACTTTATACATTTCAATGTACGTTTGGCTGAAATTATTTCATTTAGAATATGTAATGTTGAAAACTCTGGATACTGCAAAACATGCAACTCAGAATCAAACGAAGAGAAAATTTCGCCAAAACTGGAAACATAAGAACAATATAAGTTCGACATATGAATATTTTTGTATGAATATTTTTTGGCACAAATTTTAAGAAATTTTTCTGTAAAGTAAGGTACACAGCTCCAACTGATTGATTTTATGTATTTTTAAAACAAGTGTGACAAAGCGTAAATACTTTAACAAATATTTCTTGCAAATCGAAAGCGTGCGATTTTCTTTCTGATGTTACATATATATCGAACAGTGCGGAAATGTCCTACAAGTGTTCCTTAAATGAAAGTGGCATTGCTGTAATAATCCCGTCATTTGAAGGGAAATATGATTGCATGTTAGAATATTGTATATCTTTTATCCCCTTCCTTGCAATATGAATCAGTCTACCTAAATGATGTTTCTCTCCATTATTATAATAATATAAAATATATAACTGAAACGAAAGTAAAGAAATCTTCAAATTTTAGTGGGGAAAAAATAATAGCTTGCATTTTTTATTTGCGTTGCAGTTTTTTATTTTAATCAATGAAATTTATTCTAAAAAGATATGTAAAATGTAATGCACTTTCTTTTTCATTTAATGTATGGTTTCGTCTAACATTTTTAGAATACAATAATCAGGTGATTTAAACATCTATAAAAACTTATTTGTTTTTCTATTTACATAGTACAAATAAATATTCTAATACAATTTTTAATAAATAATCTAAAAAACACTGTTTGAACAAAAAAAAATAGAATATCATTTATTACCATATTCAAGCATGCTGATTATACATAAATTGCAAAAGAAGATACTTGAAAATTAATCGTTCAACTCTCATATTAAATTCAAAATCCACAGAGCAAATTAATTGTCAATTAATCAAACCTCATGTAACCAAAAAAAAAAAAAAAAATACTGTGTTATATACTCATACAAATGCATACATCCTACTCAAACTGCATCTTCTTACACGCATTAAAAAAAAGGCACGTGCAAAAATATTTATGCTCAGCGTATTTAGTTGTATATCATTATTATAAATTATTATAAATGCGTATATACATACGTATATATATTTATTATTAATAAAAATACTTGTTGTTATTAGATACGTACCTAAAAAATGTTATGCAGAGCACATTTACACTTACATTTTTGAAATAAAATTAAAACTTGCTATTTCAAAATGATTACAAAAGAATCTTCTTTTCAAAAACAAATATAAGCTTTTTCATTTTTTAAGGAATATTGGGTAATTTAATGTGTATTATTTTTAAATGATACTTCTTTTCATTAACCACCACAAAAGACAATTGTTTTAAATTTCAAATGAATATCATTACGTTTTAAAGATTTCATTTGAAAGGAACAATGTCAAATTAAATGAATGAATAAAGTGAAATCATTCAAAAAGTAAAGTAAGCAAAATTAAAGGTTTCAGGAAATATACAGGGTGTTTTTAAACTCATGGTACAAACTTTAAGGGGGGATAGTACATATCAAGACAAACAATATTAAATAGGAAACTAAGGGTCCCAAACGTCTTCCGAAGGAGATAGGTGCCTTTAAAGTTTAGGGTCCAAAAATTCAAATGATTATAAAAAACAGAAAAATTGGTCGGTTCGTTTACGGTTTTCACTAAAACTATTCTTTTTGTCAGTATTGTCTTGAAAATAAATTATAACTATAAATCTCAAAAAATGCCGATAGAGGGCGCTTTAGAATTTGGAGAAACGAACAACTATTTTTTACCGTTATTTTTTGCATCTCATTAAATTTTTTTAGAAGCTTAGACATAAACTTAAATTTTGAGCTCAAAATCTAAATCGTTGGAAGTGGTTAAGTAGCGCAAACTGAACTGTGACGGGAGGTTCACATTTCAAATGATAATAAAAAGCGGAAAAATTGGTCAATTACTTTGCGATTTTCACTAAAATTATTCTCTATGTCAGTATTATCTTGAAAATAAATTATAAAGATAAATTTAAAAAAATGCCGATAGAGGACGCTTTAGAATTTTGAGTAACGAACAACTATTTTTAACGTTATTTTTTGCATCTCATTAAATTTTTTTGAAGCTTAGACATAACTTAAATTTTGAGCTCAAAATCTAAATCGTTGGAAGTGGTTAAGTAGCGCAAACTGAACTGTGGCGGGAGGTTCAAATTTCAAATGGTAATAAAAAACGGAAAAATTGGTGAATTGCTTTGTGATTTTCATTAAAATTATTCTTTATGTCAGTATTATCTCGAAAATAAATTATAAAGATAAAATTAAAAAAAGGCCGATAGAGGGCGCTTTAGACTTTGGAGTAACGTGCAACTATTTTTTAACGTTATTTTTTGCATCTCGTAATTTTTTTACAAGCTTAAAGATAAACTTAAATTTTGAAATGAAAACCTGAATCGTTGGGAGTGGTTAAGTAGCGCAAACTGAACTGTGTTGAATGTGAGTGGGGAGATTCAAATTTCAAATGATTATAAAAAAACTTTTTTATGTCAATATTTCCTTGAAAATAAATTTTAAAGATATCTTTCGAAAAATTCCGTCAGTGGGCGCCTTAAACTTTAGAGTAACCGACAACTATTTTTAACCGTTATTAAAAAAAAATATCTTAAATAAATTTTATCTAATTAAATGCTTGTAAAAGTTCAAACTTAAATTTTGATCTCAAAATCTGAATCGTTGTGAGTAATTAAGTAGCGGAAAATTGAACTATGGGTAGGATAACATTTCAACTCCTGAACACAGTTCAGTTTGCGCTTCTTAACCCGCCCCCTCGATTCAGATGACGGTTTATGATAGAAATGAGCCAATTATTCTTTGCCGCGAAGCAATTTAAAGATTTTTATTATTATTAACATTATTCATTTAAATTTGTTTTAATTAATTAATCTAAAATTTGATTTTACAGATTTTACAAAACGCTAAATGAGGTTTTAAATGATCTAACTAACAATGCACTTATCTTTTGTTTCTAAGACAGTTTTTTAGGTTCTGTTCATAAAAAGTAAAAATAGAGCCATTATAAGATCACACCTGTGTCTGTATTTATGCCACAGCCATTTTACTCGTGAACTATGGATAGTTGAAGAGTTAAAATTGAAAAAAATAATACAGACTTTAGAGATAATAGACGTTACTTATTATTTTACATTTTAAGAAAACTTATCTAATTTATAAATGACATGCTGTGAAATGTAACTTTTGATGGAAATGTGCAGGAAAACCATAGCTATTATTGTAGATCGCATACTTTTTCATAAAATTATACTTTCCTTAACACACAAATTTCTATTTGCGGGCACTTAGCAAAGTTGTTGAAGATCGCTGAATGTATATATTATAGCAGAAGTATAAAAGCATTGCTGATAATGAATTTCGTAAAATCCCGTTGTTTAATAACCGAGTTAATTACTCTTAGATAAAGGGGAAGTGTAATCATTGACGAAATATTTGCGTTTGAACTTTGACAAAAATAACTTTTTAATTAATAAAGTTTGATAACTAACTACACAACTTTTATTCGAATAACTAATCTATAAATATTCAAATTTAGTTACCTTAAAATTTAATTATCCCGCAAAATTTCTTCTAGTTAGAAATACTTTTGTAATTAGACAAGACGAGGATTTTCTTTGAAATATGATATAGTTAATATATATGAAATAGGTTATGGCAGAAAATAAGGAACGAAAATATTAATGGATGCCAAATTACAATTTTTTTCAATCTTAATTTAATTTTTCATGAAATTTATTTTTTCTCTATCGTATGAAAAGGTGTCTTGAAATCATTTCAGTATAGTTCAGAATAAATGGTAAAGTTAATTAAAATTCAGTAAAGTTAAAATTTATAAGTATAAATTAATTAGAATTTCCTTTTCCAAATTGTTATTTTAAATTGTTATTTATTTATTTATTTATTTATGTTGTTGTTGTTGTTGTTATTGGTATTTGTTTTTTGATAAATTTAAATACTTTGTTTCTGGTTAAATTTTATTTCAAGTATAATGTATAAAGAATACAAAGAGTTCGTTGTACAGTTTCTTATAAAGGATTAATCAAAATACCATTAAAGTGCAGCTTATTTATTTGTACAGTAGGTTTTTAATTTTACATTATTGTTGAAATTTCTGGATTGATATTAATTTTCGTAATCAAAATAACATTTTGAACTTATGATAATGTATATATATATATATATATATATATATATGTAATAATAACGACGGCGATGCTCTGTAATAGTGTATAAGCTTGTAGAACACCACTATTCACTAAGACTCAATAGCGGGATGAGCAGTCGTTCTGGCAAGTGGATAAGCCATGGATTTGTTGTCGTAGGAGTTTCTCCAATAACAATGCAACAAATCAGTTTTTTAGTTCTTTATTACTTAGAGCACGAACTTAAGTTACTCCACAGATCACCGTTCCACACATCCATCACTACGGCCTTCGCTCACTAAGCTGCAACACTCTCGGCGTTCTACATTCTCGGAAAAAATGACATGGCTTCCGAGTAGTTTAAAGGAGAGATGCATTCTAACCTCCTAAAAGACCAAATGAAAAAATAATTTTCACGACAAAACTAGCGCCCTCCTACTCCGCGTCAATCATTTTAAAAAACCAATTAGGATAAACTCGAGCCTCAAACGGACAAAAATGATCAATTCTAATTGGTCGTAGCAGGCGGTCCTTGGCAAGAACTATATTTTTTCCTCGGAAGAGCAAGCCCATTAGCAACGCGTAGTAACACCTATCACGCGATGTTAAAAATAAAAAATAAAATTAAAATCCCAGGAATATTCCAGAAAGTAAAAAGCTTACGAAAAAAGCTTACCTCCCGCCTTTTTGAGAAGCAAGAAATAATTTATTAATAACTAAAGTAAGAAAAAGAATTTTAGCTGTTACAAGTTAAGAAACTAAGATTGAAATATGTTCCACAAATTAAGAATTGAAGCTAAGAGAGGATAAAAAAAAAGGCGCAATTTTTTTTTTATTTTATTACATATATATATACAGATATCTTGGATCAGCACTTTTTTATTTTGATATTACATAAAACATATTATTTGTAACCATATTTATTTTGTCAAACACAAATTTTCAAGAAAATTCCAGAAATATTATTACGAAAACAAATATCTGCTCAGTTCATTATGGATATTCTGTACTTATCTAATATATGAATGAAACGTATTCAAAATTCTAATTAAATTTTTTGTTCAAGATTATTTGATATTCTAATGAATTTAATTTGAAAGAATTTCATTATTTTTAATTATCGAACAACCTTTTCACGTCATTTAGATTCCTTATTATCCATTATTAAAAAAGTAGTTTTATGCAACCAAACATACATCAAAATGCAATTTTGTTTATTTTATGATAAATTTATGTATCTCGTTTCTAAATAAATTAAATTATATTTCAAGTATAATAAATTAAAAATATTAAAAAAAAAAATCATTGTTCGGTTTTCATGTAAGAGATTAATCAAAATAGAATACATTTGTATGTTGAATTCTCGATTTTATCTTACCTTTAAAAATCCTCGTATTCACATTGATTTTCATTACCGCAATAACATTTTAAATTGATTATTTGAAAAGATCTTTGAAATAGGGTGCCACATAAGATGTTACACAAAGTTTTACATAAAATATTTTATCTTTATTTAAAGGAAAATAACTAAAATTACTACTTATTTAATATTTAAAAATAAAATAACGCTATACGGGTCAGCTAGTTTTCAATAAATAAGATAAATATGATACGAATGCTTGTCGAGTGATAAATGTTGTAATTCATGTGTTTTCTACTTCGAATATAAATCATTCTTTCTGAATAATCCGACTGCGCTTTATTATCAGGATATAAGAAACATAACAAAAGCAGAAAAGTAGAATTATTCAAATTTCGGCGGAAACGGGAAATAACTTCTTGAATGTATTTCATGCATTCAAGTTTTTATTTTACTCAACGAAAAGTATTCTAAAGAAATGGGTATTATATGATGTGTTACATTTTCCGTTTAATTTATATTTTCGTATGATTTTTTTTCGTTTATAATAATAAAATAGAAATAAAAGTACATAAACTTTTTAAATAATAACTTGATGTGTCATAAATGTTATTTTCTTCTTTGTTTTAATAATAATAATAAAAAAAGAAACATGTTTTTAGAACGTATTGTACGCCAATTTATTGTAATATTTTCGGAACCTTACTCTTTGAAGCATTTAAATTATTTTAATTATTATATAATCTTAGCGAATATTATATTGCCATGTTTTCACTCAAATTAAAAATATATACATATTCTTTCTCTCTCCCTTCTATAAACAGTAAATTTTTAAAATCTTATCAGCCTACTTAAAGTATCGCTTAAAGTAGTAAAATCTCTCCCAATAAGTACTTTATAATTCGTTATTTCTGAGAATCAAACTAACCAGCCCATATTTTAATCATTCCTTAAGCAAATAAATTTCCCCTATATGTTATTTAATTAAGCCATATTATAATTATTCATTAACCATTAGAAAATCAAAATAATAAATTCGTCTTATTATTTAAAACTTGCAAGATTTAAACAGAATCTATAAAAGTACCATCACAGTTATAAAAATTCAAACACACACTATAATCCACTTTATGCCTTTATAATCATACCTTCTGAGTAATCTGTGGTGTGATCTTAGGGCGTCGGACTGCCACACTGTACGTTATGAGTTCGAACCCCGCGTGTGACATGTCTTTTTTGCTTCTTCTACAGGAGCCTCTAAAAAATTCGATAGATGGCAGCACTAGTCCCTTTTTGACGAAATTTTTTGACGATTTGGTATCGTTAAAAGAGTGAGGGAAGTGATTTCATCAATTTGACGAAATATTTGTTCGGAGCATTTCCCAGGAAACGGTTTCGTCAAAAACGAGGAGAATTTCGTGAAATTTGAGTTTTCATTTCTGAGTGTGTGTTGATATCAAGAGTTCAACGAGCCGTTCGTTGCACGGAAAACGATTAAACTACATAATAATAATAATAATTTTTATTATTATTAATATTACATCTATTTTATAAGTATAAGAATAATTGATTTAAATATTTGGAACTATTAAAATATCAACAAAAGAAGCTTTAAAAAGGCTAGTCAAAAATATATTTTTTTCATTACTTAGACAGATTTGCTTCATTAAAGATTGTATTTATTTCCTTAATTATATTGTTAATAAATATTTTGATTTGTCTTACATTCAATAATAACAGAAAAAGAAGGAACTATGTAAAATTACCATATAAATTTTCATTCTGAAGTATCCATTAATTGCCTTGCTATTACGCCCATAGAAAATGCAATGAAAGGTTTTATATAAACTTGTACTATATATTTTGATTAACAACCATAATATATGCAAAGATAAATTGATTAACTCAAAAAACAGATTTTAAACACTTATTTAGAAACAACTTAAAATATTTATACTTTATCATTTCGATTATAAGGATCGATATACATTAAATAAAAACAAAATACATTACAAAAAGTCTCGATCAAAGCATAATATAATTTCTAAATATTTACAAAAACTTATGTTAAAATTTCCTAAACTTGTTTTATAAAATAATCAACTTTTCTAAATTTGTAAATATAATGAGATTTTGCGAAAATGTTATCCTTTTAAGTATTTAAGAAAATATTGATTTGAATCAGAAAATGGAGAATTTTAAGCAATCAAATCCTTTGTTATTATGTTGAAATTTCACAGTTCGTTACCGTTTATAAATCATAGAAATATAAAATTCAGAAGTGTTTCGGTTAATTGAAGTGTGCAAATTTCTGCTTGCTTTCAACGGATGAGATAACATAACTATGTTTATGTTTAAGTGCGTTATTTGCTTACGTTCGCTCATTAAGCTTTGAGATAACATAAGTATGCATATATTTGACAATTTTATGTGCTTGTTTTCGGCTATTAAAGGCTAAAGTAATACTTTTATGTATTAAAATGTTAATACTGTAACATACGACTCAAAATTAGAGAATTATATGTAAAGTACGTTATTCAATCATTATGAATGATAATTGCGATTCCGTATAAATATTTCCAGGATTTTTTTAGTATTTTGTGTTTTTTAAGAGCTGTATGGAAATATCATAGATTCAACTTAAATTTATTAAATATAATTATAAAGTAATAAATAAATTTTCATATTTAGTTCAATTGAGAAATTTGTCATTTCATACACTACATTGTTAAGATTAAATAATTCTCATTTCGTTTTTACATTTTAGGAATAGAAACAAATTTTTTGGTGTCAATTAAATGTGTTTTGAATTATTATTTTTTTTATAAATAATTTTATTTAATTTAAAAAATTCTTTAAAATATTAATTTGAAATGCTTTTAAATAAAAGTATAAGATGAAAGAAAAAATTTTTTTAACAATATGGGAAAAAATTTCAATATATTAGAAATAGACCAATGGAAATCTACATACTGATTGAGCAAGATACTGATGGAGCAATAAAAATCTGCGTAGATACCGAAAAAACCGCTGGTGGTAGGGGTTAACATTGACAAGACCCGGTTTCATCGCCAAATGTCACCCAGTTTGTCGCCAAATTGAGGGATATAGAGCAAAATCTAGGGAACAAAATTTTTGGCCAAATTGGCTCTATTTCCAATATTTCGTTAATTTTTCATAGACCCTATTAGTAATCCAGTAGGGTCCCTTTTAGTTTCCGTTTTATCTTTATTTTTATTTTATGTTTTTGGCATTAAGACTCGTTTTATCAAAAACTTAAAGCATTCAATATGAAGTAGGTTGTATTTCTTACAAAATTTACCTAAAATCTCATTATTTACGTACCACTAATTTTGCATTGTAATTTCATTAAATATCTTAAATTCTTTAACCGCAACGCGCTCGATAATATATCTACTGATGGGTTATTTAACTGAGTTTCATTTAGATGCTGATTTGTTAAGAATAGAGCGCGGTCCCATGTGGTGGGATGTAGAACTATCAGAACGCAATTTTGATAAAATTCTGAAATGTAACAAGTCTTTTAAACTTTAATATAGTTGATAGAACATGCTAAAAGATGATAAAAAGAATGACATGTCACATTTTGAGGAACCAAAGGGGGGGGGGCGAACAAAATCAGGAAATATAATATGATGCTCTGTTTGAAACTTTAAGATAGTTAAGACAACACATAATATTATTTTTAAAAATGAGTGCATCAAAAATTCAGAGGAAGAGAGGAGCGTTTTTTTTCCCAAGTGGAATCTAAAAATTAAATGCTTAGAAGAAAAGCTATCGCGAAGCGATACAGATTGGAAACTCGAAAAATTACGTCCGGTGTTGGTTAGAAAATGGGGATTCAATCGTCCCCAATATTAATCTACATCGCGAAACGATTAAGCGGTGGGTCGAGAGCGTAGCGAGCAGGGTGGCGGAGTCCCCTTACTCTACTAAACATAGTTAAATAAAGTACTTTATATCTATTGCATCGCCAACGTCTACTTCGAACTCATAAAGCTATGGTTATACGAAACTGACAAAAATTATGGATATTTTATTAGCTGTTAATAAAATGTTTTATTATTTATTTATTTATTTATTTCTAATTTGATCTTTGCTAACTATATCACATTTCATTCTCGATTCTTTTAGAAAAACCGATCATCACAGCAGGCGATGCTGTTAGTATAAAAATAAAGTAGGTCAAGACTCTGATAAAATGGGCCAAGCCTCCCATAGGTGGGGAATCTTAACCCATTATTATTTTTTTATTTTTAAAATCAATCAGTTTTCAATTTTCTTATGCATTATCTATTTATCGCAATATTATTCTGATAAGTAATTGTTTACGAATAAAATAATGTGTGAAACTTTATTCTAGGTTCAATATTAAATAAATAAATAAATAACATTTTGAAAAAAAATGGGTCATACCTCCCTAATTTCTCTTGCATAGTAACATTAAACTTGAAAATATAAACTTGAATAACTTAAAACAGAAATATAGGTTGCACCATAGTCATAATGGTAATATTAAATAAATAAAGTAAAATAAAATAAAATATTTCTATAAAACAAAATAAATTTGCATTTTCTAACAATATAAAACACTTTAAAATAACGGAGCAGAAAAAAGTTAACATATTACTAGAAATCACTTTAAAAATATCTTCCCTAAATTATTTTTACAAATAAAATTCACAGGCATAAAGAAATCAAATATAGCTTATAAAATGAATGCAGTGGGTTTGTAAACATTAAAAAAAATAGATCATAGTGTTATTGTTAGATAGAATATAGAAATATTGAAACACGATTTTATACTTTGTAATCGATATAGAAAAAATAATATACAAAAACCTTATAAAATATTTTTTATAAATTTCATTTTTAAAATAAATTGTTTATGAAAAAATATGAATAAGTCTTAATTTGCGCTAATTGTGCAACATGATTAATAAAATAAAGATTTAAATAATACAATAACATTAATGCAAAAAAAAATGTCAAATTCCCTCAAATTTTCAATAGCAATAATTGAATGTTTTCAGATACGGAGAAAAAGTAATGTGAAAAGATTGAATGAATAATTAGTAAAAAATTAAGAATAAGCTTAAATAATCTTTATTACTTTGTTGCTTTCCTTGAGGTTTAATTATACGCTATTGAATTTAGTAATCGTGACAGTTATGCACTATCATTGTATATAAAATGGTTTGTTTTAATTGTTCGTTGAAAACTAAATTTAAAAGTTCGCAGATTATTCAATTTCTATAAGATATTATTCGTAATTGATTTTAACTTTTGCTCATTTTTTACTGTTTTACGCTAATGATCTTGTGAAAAATATTTTAAAAAAATAATATAAAGAAATACTTAAGAAAAAGAAACGAATTCATTTTACTCCGTATACTATGTACGCTGATAAATTACCAGTGAAGCTTATTCAAATATTTAATTAAATTTTCTTTTCAAGATTTTATAATACAATTAATCGCTATGCATTTCATCCTATTAATTATAAAGCAGCCTTTTTGCGTCATTTATGCTTCTTATTTTATTTCATTTTTGAAAATCTGTGTTTTCTAAGATAACCAAAGATGCATCAAAGAGCTTTTTAATCATATTAATAATAATAAATACGATCTTGTGTTCCTAATCAAATTACATACCAAGCATAATATTATGTATCTAGTGAAATGGATTAAAATGTAATAATGATAGTTGTATTTTAAATTTTACACAATATATATATATATATATATATATATATATATATTCATTAAGTGAAAGAAGAGTATCTAATTTCTTTCCCCTTGTGTTATTCATTTTTCCCCAACTTGATATTTTTCGTAGTGACTTCTATTTTTAATTCGGAATTTTGAAACATTTATACATAAATGTAGAGTGATTATAAACGATATAATTCATTTTTAACACAAACAAGGATTTCTTTATCTCAATGAAGATACTGGTAAGACCATATATCACATATATTAAACAAAGTTAATGAAAATTTTTCACTAGAATAATTACTTTTAATAATAATGGTCTTAGTGATAAAAGCATTATAGACATGCATTTTTGTTTACGTTTCTTTTAATTTTCTGTTTAATATTTTTTTTTCTTTATAAAGAGATTTTTTGCTTTTTGCTTTGTAAACGCAAAAATGTAGAAAATACTTTATCTTCTCATATTTGAGAAAGCTAGAAAAATACCGATGGGGTTGTGCCTAAAGCGTTATAACAAAGAAAAATAACTGGTTTTCAACAAGAAACAAAATATTTTGGTGATTTAAACATTTTGTTATTTTTTTTTTATTTTTTGCACTCTGCCAAATAGTTTCCTATTATAATTTATTGTTTTTTGTATGTTTATGTGTAATGTTTCATAACTTACAAAATGAAGATTCTTTACTTTTTAAGTACACATGAGTTTAAAGTAATTATTAATAATTTAATTTGACAAAAATTGATTTCCAAGATGATTTTTTTTTCTGTTTTTTAAATGTATTTGTTGAATTTCATTTATGATACATTTATTGCATATATATTTCAAGAGTGTTCAGTGTTCCGTAACTGATATAAGTTTTAGATTTTAGCATCATTAAACAAGATATTATATGTAATTTTATTCTAGGTATCCAATATATTATAATCTGACTGTTTGTTTGTAACATAATTGTGCTCTACCGAGAATAGACTATTGTACGATGAAACAAACAATAGTTATTTACATGAATCAGGATGATTATAATATCCTTAGATTTAAAAATTTAAAGAACGGAGTCTCAAAGGAAAAAAATGACATAACAGTTGATTTTCAAATTGATGAAAAAATATTTTTGTTTTTAGATTCGTTTTATAAGTCAGATTAATAACGTTTAGTCTTTAAGAAAAATAATTTAAAGAATATTCATTGGAATTTTCTAATTTTCTAAATTTATTAAAAGAATCTGGAAGCATTCAATATAATTTATCTATGCGACTAAAATTTTCCGTTTTTATTTAAAATTAGAATGGATAGAATGTAAATTAACATCAGTTTTATAAAATGATGTTTGAACATAAGCTGAGAAATCTTTTTCGAAATATAGCATTCTTCACTATGGAACCATATTTTAAATTTAAATCATTTTGTCCAATGAAATTTTTATCACATAAGATCATTTTCTTATCATTTGATCTATCCCCTTTAACTTGCAAAATGCCATTTTAATATTCTAAAGTTTATTTAAAGTGTAAATATATTATCGTCATCATAATAATAAAATAATAAAATAATTACATAAACCTTTTTTAATAATAATAAAATAAAGTGAAGAATTAAATTATGTATCTTTTTTTTCAACAAAATGGATAGTGGTTATATAAAGAAACTTCAAATTATGAGGATGAGGTGACTTTTGTAAGTTATTTAAAGCATGAATTTATACTTCTATTATACTGAATATATAAATAAATAAATTTTGATTTTTTTTCTTTTACTTTAGTAAATAAATTACATACAAAAAGTGATAAAATTAATAATTTTCATTCTACATAGTTATAAATAATATATATGCATTTATCTATCTGTAAAATGTGGTAAGTAAAAGAATTGCATAAAATTTATTAATCCATACTATCTGAAGTCTTTCAGAAATTTAACATCTATAAATCTTAACTATCATGTTTCGACAGCTAAAATATCTATTCACTTTTGTATATCCCTATTTTTGTGACATATTTTTAGAGAAGCAATATCTTGTCATAAATTAAAGTCGAATAATAACAAGGGAAATTCCAAATTTAAAGTAATTGTATGTTTTTGGTACATAGGAATCGGTTGCCTGAGCGCGAGATAATTATTTTTTAACACGTTGTTATGTAAAAATTACAAAATAAACATTTAGTTACAGTCATGTAAAATACAATATCCCCCCCTCCCTAACGAGTTCTTCAAAAAATATTATAAAAGAAATTAATTAGCACGAAACGATTGAAAATAATGCCTACTTTTAAATGATGTATATGAAATTCGCATAGTGGGCTATTTCCACCTTAAAACGAAAACAAGCATTTGTTTATTTCAATAGTAATACTCATATATAGCCTCATAAATCATTTTTACACGTTTAAATTAGCCTAATTTTTTTATGAAATACATTCGATAAGTTTCAGAGAAATTAATTATTTTAATATAATCATCTTTTAAATGCTGTATCCAAATTTAAATTCGGTACTCGACAGTTGAAATTCTACAAAATGACCATTCTAATATGAGCATTTCACTAGCTGTTTTGACTATAACCAGCCTAAATGTTTTAATAAAAAGATAATTATCTATGCATTTAAAATTATGCTTGTCTGCGCATCATAGATGACCCATTAAACCACGATTTTGATGATTTTACTTATCTTCGAAAACTTTTTGGAAGAAAATTTTACAATTGAAATTTCGCGTAAAGCACGACATGAAAAATAGAAATCTATCAAAAAAGTAGATTGCAATTTATATTCTTTCTTCGACTATTAATTTCATAATTCATAAATTATTTTATACAATTTTATTATATTAATAAACATATATATTTATGTTTACATGTATGTAAATATTATAAAATATATCGTATGATATACTCTACCAGTTTAGGTCCAACTCTATAAACCAAAGAATTGCTTACCTGGAAAAAAAGAAAAAAGATTCAATCACAAATTTGAAGTAAAATAATAATTGCAATAATAAGTACAATACATTTATTATGAACATTTTCTAGTGTATTTAAACCGGTTCAACATAATTCAAAATTATGTTTAGGGAACAACATTTTAGAGAAATCTTACTTTTCATAGCCTACCCACAAAAAGAAATTAAAAGAAGTAATTTGTAAGAAAATAGATGCAAGTTCGGAAGACAATTTATTTGCTTTACATGTATTTTTTCTTTTGAACTAGTAGTATTGCATTAAGGATACACATCGATATACGCAATAAAAAGCTGAAAAAATGAATAAAAGAACATGAACATACATACAATTTTATCGCCAATTGACTGCTCTCTCGCGCTTAATTTTTAATCAGAATATCATGATAGATTTTAATCGCACGAAAATCATATTCTCACCATCCAATTATTATATATCCATTATTAAAGAGTCCACAGAAATCCTGTGTAAAAACAATCAAGTATGTAATGACGCCCAGTTTATTTTCAACATCCTGAAAATAAATCCGGAGAATTTGAGAAAAGTACATGCGACGCCATCGCCATACCCATTTCAAATATCCCATCAGAATGATCAGTTACGCACCTTTCGTACTGAGATACCGCCTCCTCATGTTGTAAACCTAGAATTAGGCCACCTGTATATCATAATACAGATTACAAAGTCGATCTGTAATCTATATAATTTCAAAATATGTATATATATATATCTAAAGTTTTAAATTCATGAACGCATTGTGGATATAATCTAAAATTCATTTTGTGATATTTACTGATATAATTACCCGTATTCTGACATTTCAAAATATTTAAAACTTTAGACATGACATCATTTGAATGAAGTTCATAGAACCCTTCTATAAAGTTAAACAATATATATCATTTAAAAATATTTAAAAAGTTTAATGAAAAAATATCTACTTATGTGATAAAATCTTACAATATCATGAAATATGAATCCGATACATAATGCTGAGGAAATATGCTCATAGATTATACATAATAGTATGTATTTGAAATATATATTGCAGCATATATTTGAAATTTAAACGTCTATTCTGTCATACACCAGCTTTTCAAACCTGAAATTTCGTGACGCCGTAAGTACATACAGGAATGGGATGTTCATTCCGACATTCGATCATTTAAAAATTCCCTTATCATTATTGCAGAAGAAATTTATTTGAGTTCTTTTATGTGATAAATATTGGTAGCACTTTACATGCAAGTAATGCAGTTCTAGGCGTATATGCATGCTATTTCGCTTATTTCATGAAAGCAGAAGAAACTATAAATTTGGAATTATCTTTGTTTAATACCTAAGTATATAGCTAGTATATCAGTAATAAATGTTTTATGAATGGCCTTAAGAAAACATTAGTTGTAAAAAAAAAAAAAAATCCTAAGTAAAATTGTAGGTCTTCCCCACAAATAATCTATATAAAGAATAGAAAAGAAGGTCGTCAAGTATTTTCAATAATTGAAACCCCTTTTTCTAAAAATGGCTGCATGTAAAATATGAAGTTTCAGCATTTATCACATTTTCTATACAATAAAGTTTTTGAATACTTATTCTGTGATAAATGCTGCAGAACGTTTATAATCTGCATAGGATATAAATCAAGCAACTTGAATAATAGACGTTGTTTCATTGTTATGAAATAAAAAATGTAACTGCAGCGGAAGTAAATAATTATTTAAATTTTATGACATCTTGAATCTATCTTATGTTTAACAGTTTTTATTTTATGGAATGAAAAGTAGTCTCAAAAGAAGGTAATATGTGACGCAGCATGTGCTTCATTTGATGTCTTAATAGAGCATAATATAAAATTATTGGGGGATATAAAATGCAGATGATTTAAGCACTCATAAAACGCATTTTTTTACTCTTGTCATGAGATTTTTATGATTTTTTGTTTTATTTTTAATTTTGTTTTCATTAAAAAAATAAAAATAAAAATACCATGTGTACTTCACATATATAGAAAATTTATAGCAGTACATTTGAGAAATATTTAAAATAATAATAACTTTTGGAACTGAAGCACAGAGTTTGTGAAGGTAACGCCATGCTTAGCTTAAAATATATCATTACATTTCTTAAATTAAGGAAAAAATACAGGGTGAGTCATAAATATCGAAACAATAGGCTATCTCCTTAAATATTGCCCCTAGACCCATACTTCCAATTGCAAAGTTTCATAAAAAAAGGTGAATTTTTTTACAAGATAAGTTGTAACTCCATGGGGGGTCTATTTTAAAAAATACGAAAATTAAATTTTTATACGGCCGCCAGAGGATAAAACATCCAATTAGAAAATTTTTCCTTATTCATTCCTGAACTGAACAAAAAAAAATTTCATCTTGATATCTTCAAAACTCAGAGAGTTATGACAATTTTATTAAATCGTGAGGTTTCAAGGGATCAGACACAAATTGAAATGCGCATAATTGAAGAAACAATGTTGCTGTAATGGGTCCAGGAAACATTTATTTTATTTATTTATTTATAAAGTTGGAATTTTGAATGTCTTATGATGGTTAACCATATAATTTGCAAGCATTATCACATCATAAGACTTCTTAATATTTATTTATTTATTTATTTATTTTTTTGAAAAAAAAATTCAGTAAATTAAAATTGCTGTAACTCAAAATATTATTTGTAGCGTTGAATTTTTTTCTTTTGATTAAACGAAAATGTCTAATTTTCAAATTTAATTCAGCATTTTAAATAATATGTATTTAAAAAAAAATAAAAGTATTTAAAATAGCAATATTAAAAAAAAGTAATTTTTGTAAACAAATCATTTTTAAAAGTAAATTTTCTGAGCTGAAAAGTTACCGTAATCGACGGTTATTGAGGTATGTCAGTTTAAAAATGAGAAATACTGAAATAAAAACTTTTGATGCAGTAAAGTGCGTTTAGTTTTAAGATGGGCAAAGATGGGCTCCTAACGTTTAAATGCTGTATAGTTTCGATTTCAGATTTTGTTTAAGTTTTGCCATTTTCACCTTCTTTAATTACTGTTTAAATGCGTCAGTTGATTTAAACTTCATTTTTTTATCAAGTCGATTACAAATTTTTTCACTGTGCTGTGACTCACAGACAGACATTTCATAAAAACATGTTTTTCGGTATCTCTGAGCCCTAAAACGTGTGAATCCATCGAAAACCGGAATTCAAAATTTTCACGAATCCAATACTTTCTTCTTGTAAAAACAGAAGAAAGCAAAAACAGGTTTAAAACCTTCATAAATTTTGAAACTGAATACAGTAAAACCTCTAAATAACGGACACCTCAGGAACGTAGAAATTGTCCGTCTATTCGGAGGTGTCCGCTATAGGAAAAATCAAAGATATTCAAAAAGTGCTAAGAAACGTTTAACATTTTATTAATTGACTTTTATGTGTCCTAAAACCTCTTTTATATGATTAATCAAAAATTAAAATTATTTTTTAAGCAATGGGGCTAAATAAAACTGTACACACCTTTACCCACTGTTCATTACATGCTTGTGAAAAAACCCTGTTACAAAAGTTAACTTTTGCTTGCGATTACATGTAACTTGTTTTTCAAGATGACATTATTGGACATTATAGAGTTACGGTCTGGTAGGGGGATTGCACTTTTTGGCTGTTAAAAGCATAAAATCCCAATTTTCCGAGGGGATATTTCAATGCTCTGGAAGATGTCCCTCCTTGGAAACCCCTTCAATTCAACTCTGAACGTGTGGGGGGGGGGATTTTCCCCAGCTCATTTATCACAAAATTCCCTGATAAATTTAGAGGCCTTTTTACTTTTTTTCATTTTTTTGTATCCTTAAAAAATACCTTAAAAAATACTTTTTCATTCTTTATCGCCTTAAATAGTGTCCTCTATTCGGAATGTTCGTTATTCAGAGGTTAAACATACACAAATTTAGGTTTTGAGAATGGGGATTGGAAAATAGTCTGTTAAACAGAGGTGTCTGCTATTCTGGAGTGTCCGTTATAGCGGTTTAACTGTAGTATAAAGTAGATTTTTAAAAATATTTCTATGTAATTTATTAAAATATATTTCCATTGATTCCGCTAATAGAAGAGTCATTTTCGCTATTACTATATTTACTAAACTTATTACCTGCGTCAATAAGTTTTTAAGGCTTTTTTAATGAGAGTTTAATTAATATCACTTAATTTGATAACACTTTTAATAAGTGTTTAATAAGACGGTCCGTTCAATGAGTCATGCCAGTTACGAAGTTGGCGGCAAAGTCGAAATATTGCAGACATCTAGCATACTTCATCGAAGTTTAAAGCAAAAACCTATACGCTTTTATTTTATACCTAAAAATTTAAGTGTTGTCTTGGATCGACATTTAACAATAAGTAAATTTATGGTCGATCCCTTAATTGTACTTCAAATGAACTGATTTTGTTGCGCTCAGAGGCATGCTTAAGTGGTGTAAGTCAGGAATTTTGGAAAATTTTGGATATTAATATCTTTCGGGGATTTGCAGATATCGAGATGAAATTTTTTTTTGTTCAATTCAGGAAGGGATAAAGAAATTTTTTTCTAATTGGAAGTTTTATCCTCTGGGGGCCGTATAAAAATTTAATTTTCGTATTTTTTAAAACAGACCCCCCATGGAGTTGCAACATATCTTATCAAAAAATTCATCTTTTTTTATGAATTTTTGCAATTGGAAGTATGGGTCTAGGGGCAATATTTAAGGAGGTAGCCTATTGTTTCGATATTTATGACTCACCCTGTATACTATTGTATCAGAATGACGCACTTTTAACTTATTTATTTATTTTTCTAACGATTAGAATCGAAACCTTTAATGACCTTTAAACATTTTCAAAAATAGAATACTTAGTACTAAATAATATATCCTGACCATTTGTATTTGTAAAAATCATTTATCATTTGTTAAGAAGTACTTTGCTACAATACAAATCTTTCAGTAATAAGCATTCATGCTGTTTGTTTGATTGAAATCTTATAAAATAAAAAGCAGATGAAAAATTCATTTTTTTTTGGGGTGGGGGTTATATATTAGTTCAGTAATAAATTAAACCGTGGGCTTTTGAAACATTTTTAGAATGCAGTTGTAGAACAATATCAGCTACCATGTTGAGCAGTTAAGCCCTTCTAATATAAAAGTTTTAAATTAATACCTTTAAAAACAACCGCTTTACATTCCTAATTTAAACAACTATTCCACAAAAGATGACAAGTTTGTCAAATAATATAATGATTTTTTCCCCATCTTAACAAAAGTTGTAAATTTAATATAAAATGAAGGTTTAAAATATTTGATTATAAATTTGCGATAAAAAAAGTTTCATGACTTTCTTCATTGACTTGAAAGTTTTCTTCCTTTGACCATGAAATGTGAGCATTCAGAAATGTGCATGTAAAAGGAATTTGTTGGAGGTGAGGCAAAGAATGTTACTTGTCAAATGTATTATGTGACACAGCAGAAAAATAGGCTATTTCTTATTATATTATTATTTTATTTTATTTGATATAGAGGGTATTTCTAAATGAATATCTCAACTTTACAAGGCTATTTCACAGCTATTCATAAAAAAAGAAAAAAAAGCTTGTTTTTTTATAGAAAATCAAAAATAACAGTTGAAAATTTAAATTCCACGTGTATTCAAAATGCGCTTCTCTTGAAGCATGAATGAGAGTGACGCTTTTTCATCATAATTGGAATTTTACTGAACTTATAAAACATCATACGCTTTTTCACCGCTTTGACAAAATTAGTACAAACATATCTGAAGGAGGCTCACCGAAAATGCTAATAAAAGGGTGTGGATTGATTTATCATACACTCTAGATACCGTTTCTATATTAGGAGCGACTCACATTGAACACTTGTAACTGTGCTGAATTTAAACATCCAACTACTATTTTTCATTTTTATTTAACAACACGATTGTACTTTTTTTTTTCTCAATAGCCCTGTAAAATTGAGATATTCATTCATAATCACACTGTAGATTGCGATAAAAAATCTATTGTTCTGTATGAACATAAACATTGCTGTACTTTAATAAATTTCTGTAATTAAACTACATTTTTAAAATGTCATATTGCATTTCAAATTATTTTAATATAAAATATTCTATTACATTTTGTGACAGTTTTCACACTGTTTGCTAAAAGTATAAGATGCTTCGTGTAATCGTAACTTTCCGATGTACCAGTAATTAAAAATAAATATATATACTTTTCTGCTATTTTATTCTTAAATTACTTTCATTAAAAAAAATTGTACATTAGTATTTCAAAATCTAAGAACTGAAAAAAAAGGTTTGGTAGCAATGCAACATTTATTAACGTTTGTGTGCTTACTGCTTTAACGTTTTCGCTCATTACTATCTTCAGTATATCTTATTCCAAAATTAGAAAAGTTTATTTCAATTTGAACGAATATAAATGAACCACAGAAAAAAAAAATTATAAACGGTTCTTTGAGTTTAAATTCTAAAATATTCATCATGTCTTCAAAATTTTATCTCGAAGTTTCATCCAAACTCAATATATTTTTCTTGTACTAGAACCATTCCCAATTTAAAATGCGTTATCGGATTTAAAGATTCACTGTTTTAGTAGTAAAGCTTTATTCTCTAAATATGCAGAAAGAAATATTTTTATCGTTCTATGTCACATAATGAGAGGTTGATAAGAAGCGAGTTATAATATGAGTTTCTATGTGTATTACGTCCGAAATTTATTTCGAAATTTTATCTTCTCTCATTATTCTAAAAACTCATAAATGTGCAACAAAAATAGTATTGTAAAATAGTATCCTGTTGAAAAAGCGTATGAACAAGGAAAATTATACGCTCTGTAATGTTTATATGCAGGGTGTTTCAAAAATGACAGGTATATTTGAAAAAATATTAAAAATAAAACGGGAAGCGATAGAAATACACCGTTTGTTGCAATATGCTTGGGACAACAATAAAGTTTCAGGCGGACAAACTTTCAAAATGAGTTACAATTTTCAACAACAGATGGCGCTGCAAGCGATTTGAAAAATATAGCAGAAAACGCAGTCTGTGAGTTCGCCATTCAGTAAGTCGTCTTTCTGCAGTAAGCGTGTGCTCTTCACAGATTACAAATTTGCTGTGAAAAGATTGTTTAAGAACCTTAGAACAGAGAATTTTTGATTTGAAAGACCATGTGTAACGCCACAATCCACATACAAGTGAACAACTGAAGCAGTACATCTCTTCTGCATGAGAAGCCATCCCGCCTGACACGTTTACAAAGGTTTCTGGTAATTTCATTCAGAGACTGCGCCATATTATTGCTGAGCATGGTGGATATGTGAAAAATATTGTACTTAAGATTTTTTTCCAGACTGCAGCGCCACCTGTTGTTGAAAATTGTAACTAATTTCGAAAACTGGACTGCCTGAAAATTTAATATTGTCCCTAGCATATTGCAACAAACGGTGTATTTCTACCGCTGCCCGTTTAGTTTTCATTGATTTCTCAAATATATCGGTTATTTTTGAAACACCCTGTTGCAATCGCTATGGTTAAGAAGTCTCGATTATAAAATGAAAAATAAAACAAACAAATTTTATTAAAGTTTTTTATTTTGGAATATAATACATTTATAAAGAATAAGGAGTTGACAGTAATATAACAAATATTGATATGAAATGTGTTTTTCATTATTTTTCTGGAATTCAATTTTGGAAGTATCACTAACAAATTAAAAGTCTTGAATAAAAATATTTATCTTAATGTGTATTCATGTACACTTATGTATATTAAAATAAATTAATCTATAGGATCAAAAGCGCAAAATAATTACATATACAGATGTCAGGAAATTCGATTTTTAAGTTCTAAAACTCCATTCTTCAGTCGAAAATATATATATATATATTTATATTAAACTTTTAAACTTAGTTTACAACAGCAATTAATTTGTGTTTTCATCACATTTTGTTTAAGTATTTTAACCAGGGCTCGCAGCATTCCTAAAACTTTCACACTTTGCTACCAGTATTTTTAAACAAAAATATCTGTGGTATTTTTTTTTAACATCTAAAATACAGTTCTACAATAAATATTATCGTTTTAAAATAAGGGTAGGAAAGTGTGAAAATTTTATGAAAACGCTTCGAGACCTTATTTTGAAATAAGGGTCACAAATCAACACAAATTTCCATCCATTTATTATAATTACGCACATATATACAATAATTTCGCATTTGTAGATTTCCAAAGTACACAAATAAAAAAATATATATGTAAACGGGCTTGTGTACATCATTGTAAAATCAAGCAATATAAAATATCGTACATAGTTTTATATTTGTAGCTGCTAAATAAGTTTAATATTTGAAATACACGTATATTTTATTTTTAAACAACACATTTTGTGCATAATGTAATTAACTACAGAAACATGAACTACCAATTGTTTACACTAGTACTTTTTTGTCATATAGTGTTTAAATATTTTATTTAATACAACAGCGCAAATTTCTTTAACTTATTTTCATTACATACAATATTTAACCCATTAAAGCCGCAATTATTTTCCTTTTTAAAATAGAAATTTTACTTGTACATTTTATACCAGATTTTTTTTCAAAGAACACATTTGTTCTATACTGTAAAATTTTAATGTATTTTTCATAAATAATATCTACTTGTAATTTAACCAAGCAATTATAATATTTTTACAAAAAAAATAATAATAAATAATAAAATGAAAGTACATAGAATTATTTTTTTAAAAACTTTCTTACTCATTAGCTTCTGTTACAACATTGCTTTTGAATTCCATTTGCATTTTAAAATTTCCTTTGAAATAAACAATACAAATTAAATGCATCAATAATGTGAATTTATTCAAAGTATAAAGAAAAAATAAATCGATTTTTGTAAAACATTTTTTTTCTTTACAAAATAATTATTAAAAAAAAAAAAAAAAAAATCAGTACAACAAAAACAAAAACAAAAAAATAAAATAAAAAGCTTTTATTTCATTTAAGAGCTTTATTTGATTGTTTCAGGTTTTTTGATTACATGTTTTGTTTTGAGAAGAACTATTTTTTTTTTCGTTATTTTTCTGCATTAAAGAAAATCTCAAGTAGTTTTTCTTTTTCTTTTTTAAATCAGGATAAATAGCTAAATTAAATAATATATCACTATCAAAAAACAAATAAGATGTAGAAATGTTAACGTTATATTCAGGATTTTACAAAATTAAATTTAAATCTCTGAGATTAAAGGAAGAAGGAAAAAAATATTTTTAGATTAATATCTGTTAAAACAATATCCGTTTTTAAATCTCTGCTAAAAATTTCTGTTTTATTTTGTTTATTTATTTATTTATTTATCTATTTATTTATTTTAATATTTATTCGGGAAAAATATTCAATGACTCACTAAATTGAGTTTTCTGTGTGATATTAATACAAACTCTCTGAATACCATATAGAAGCATATTTACTTAACAATATTATAACCATTGGTTCAAATTGAATTTTTGTAAGTATGACATTATTATAACATGTATTAAAGAGCTATTTATTGTCAGGTTCTTCAATATTTAGTATGTATTTACATCATCATATACTCAATAGAAAAAAATGTTTTTCAATAGTGCATATTTTTGTACCACGATTTTGATTGGTTCTCCACACACCTTCATTGTGTATCGCAAAAACGTCTTCACGTACTTCCGATAAGAACAAGAATGCAGATTGAGAATCATTTATCTAAAAATCTGTTTTAAAAGTTTACATCATAGAAATTGTAGCTCTTATATATTTCACTCTTATAACACGTTTTGAAAGAGTCATTTAATTTAAGTATGACAAAAACATTTTTTGCGTTCTTCCAAAAAGGAGCTGGTATAGAATTTGAGAGGCATTTGTCAAAATATCTGTTGTAGACAGTTTTAATCAAATGCATGGAATTTTATAAGTATGTCATTGTCATAATATGTTTCAAAAGTGTTGTTTCTTATTAAGTACAGGAAAAACAAATTTTACTTATTAACAAAAAATAATGCTTTTTTAGTTTGAGAAGCATTTGTCTTAATATGTGTTTTACATAACTACCATCAAACACATTGGGAAATGTAAAATATGTCACTGCAATATCATGTAACAAAAGTGTTGTTTAACATTAGTATGGATTGACACAGATACGAATTTAAAATGTTCGTGCCAAACACTTAAAAGATTTTTTTTTTAATTCCATAATTATTTAAGTTGATATTCAGGATTAAAATATGTTTAAGAAAAGATACCATAACACACAGAACATCACGAAATACCCACAGACACACATATGCACATATGTATTCAGATTTTAAAAATAGGATATAAATTTATAAACCTTATTTATAAAACTACCAAATGATAGCAGTTATGTAATAATAATTAAATAATAATATTCGTTCAACCCTTATTATTAAAGAAAGCAATGCTAATGATGTAACTCAAAATAATACAAAATAGGAGTTTCGCAATAAATACACCTAGGTATAATGTTAAATGTCAGGAACCTTTTACAGTTTGGAATCCAAGAAAACATAAAATTCAGCGTTGTTTCAGTTAACTGGAGTAAGTCTCTGTTTGCAATGAATAGTTGAGATAAGTGAGTTTATATTAAGCAACGTTATTTACTTATACTCGCTCATTAAAGTTTAAGATAACGCAGACATGTTTATATTTGACAAAATAATTTGTATATTTGCGCCTATTAAAAGACAAACTGGTTATTTATTCCATTATAATGTTGTTACTTGAAAACATTAATGAAAATTTAGTTGACTTTTAATCAAGGAATTGTTAGATATACTTGTTATCTAATAGACAAATAAAAATTCTTTTCGCTTTAGGAATATAAATACAGAATAAATTTCATAGTTATATCAAAATAGTTTATCTCTTTTTGAATTCATATAAAAATATAATTAATTATATATATTTTATTAAACAAAAGTAGGTATCTTATTTCAGTAAAACTTTAAATGCATATTTAATGTAACATTTATTGTTCTGTTTTCAAAACTAAAACAAAATCTAATAAATTAAATTAAAATGGGTTTATTATTTACATAAAGAATTGTAACGTAAATAAATATACAAATTTACAACATGCTAGGAAGTATATTCTTGTAATGTCTTTTATGGATAAATTTTTGAGGAAAATACAACATTTAAATAATCTTAAGAAAGTATATTTTACATTACAGTTAGGAATTCCCATTTAATTAAATAAGGTACCCTGGGGTAATAACGCCACGTTAAGGTTCTACCAATTTTCACGGCTTAGTTTTAGATTGTATTTTTCAAACAAATATAGGATCTGATACAGCAACTCATTGACTATCTATATAAAATAAAATAATTTAACAGATATGTATTCATAAAATGTAATGGCGTTTTTTCTTGACCAATGCTATTTGGCGTTAATACCCACCTATATGGGTAATAACGCCATGCAAACAAAACTATAAAATAAGATGGAATAATGGCATGTAGATAGCCCAATTTTAAAAATACTAACTCTACAGCTCTAGAAATTGACAAATTGCAATCTAAGCTATTGAAAATGTACAACTTTTTTGTGACTCTGAAAGAAAAAGAATGCTGTGGTGGTGGCGGGGGGAGGAGGCAAAAGAATATCAGATTCTAAGCTACGTTTTGCTTAAAAATGACCATTTAAATAGAATTATTAGAAACATTGCACGGATTATTTGAATCAGCATTTATATTCCCATGTATGCATTCTATGCGATAGAAAATATTGATTTTTTTGTGAAAGTGAAAGAAAAAGGAGCGAGGGGGAGCTTCAACAGAATATAACACCCGGTGTCTCTCTTTGCTTAAAAAGTCCCGCTTAAATATGATTATAAGAAACATTGCATGGTTTTAACCATTCATAATGTAATATTTTAATCATGTGAAGTTTTATAATAACTAGAGTTATATGTAATAAATATTTTTGTTAAACCTTAACTGTTGTTAGCGTCTTACATACCGCTGAGTTTATCAAGTTTCAGAGTTTAATTTGCAATTTTTAGTTTAACTATAGATACCGGGAAATTTTTGTTTCATTTGGAGTCCTATTACTATCGCTAGAAACTTTTGAATAGCTAAATTTTATTTATAATAGTCTGTATATAAGGTTCAATACAAAAATAATATTCTAAAAGTTAATTTAACATTTTATTCGGCGTTAGATTAAGCGGTCTGACAGGCCGCTTACAGTAAGTTATGCGATAATTTTTGTCACAGCAGTTAAGGGTTAATACTATTATAGTAATCTAGTAAATAGTTTTTAACCCATAACTCCACACTAATGCGGATTCTCCAAACCTACAGTTAAATTGTCTACGTTTTAAAGAACATGCATTAATAAATTTTTAATAAATTGAATAAAATTTTTGATTAAAAAATATTATCCCAAAGAGATCTCTTATTCAATTTTATACATAATTCATATGATTACATATCATTATCTCTATATTAGCAACAAAATTAACCTTTAACAGCTGTTAGCAATCTGACTAAACACTGTACACTCTCCTCCCCCCCCCCCAAAAAAAAATAGCGTTTAACTTGTATTTTCCAGTTTAACTATAGTTACAACTGAAATTATCTTTCGTTTGGAGTTCTCGTAATATTGTTAGAAATATTTGAATAGATTAAATTTAATTAGAATTAATTCTGTACAAAAAGTTTAGCGCAGGAACAGTATTCTATGATTTTTAATCATTGATCGCACTTTAACCTTTAACTAATGTTACCGGTCTCGTAGACCACTATTTAGTTTAACTTGTAATTTTCAGTTTAACTGCAAACACTACCGAAATTTTCTTTCATTTGGAATTTTAGTACTATCACCATAGACTAAATAGGTGAATATTAAGTATAATACTCTTGTATAAAAAGTTTAGTACAAAAACACAATCCTATGAGTTATTCCCGCCTTTTATTCATCTTTCAATTTTGTGGTCTTATAAACCGCATCACATTCATACGTTAGAATTTCTGTCACGTGAGTTAATGGTTAAATTTATAAAGTTTTGAAAAACCGAACGCTGAGAAAGCGAACAGTTAAAATTTCGAACTCAATTGAACAATCCAGTGGAAATTTAATAGAAACCTGATTTTGAAGATGTTCGAATTTGAATCTCAAAAACATTTTGATATAGTTTTATTTATAAGTGTTAAAAATTATTTTTTACATTAGTAAAAAAAAAAAAATAATAATATAATAAAAAATAAAATAGAGAGATTATTTTTAAGTATTGGGCATCCCCCCCCCCTTAATCTTACCATTTCAACAATGATGATAATGCTGTCCCATATTAATATATAAACCCCCTTCGGATATAGTTCGGCCACTGTTGGGAATCAACCGGGGTAATAACGCCAATCCCTGGCGTTATTACCCCGGGATACTTATTGCGCAGTAAATCCTAAACTACATATTATCTCGAGAAGATATCCAAAATCTTCTACAACAATTTGAAAGTACATGAGATACACTACAAATTTATGTAATACACAAAGTATTTCTGGATAAAAAATATAGTCTTCAGATCAAAAACCTTATCTCGCAAATTTTAGATCAAGCGTTAATTTTAGTTGCTTGTAAAAACAATAAGACCTAAAAATGAAACAAATTAACTTGAAGCTGTTTTTTTTGCGATTTATATGACTCAAAACCCTTCTGCGCAGAGCACATGAGTGTCATTTACCTGATTATTTCATAATTATGCAAAATATAAGCACTTGGCGTTATTACCCCGCCTGGCGTTATTACCCCAGGGTACCTTATATATATATATATATATATATATATTTTAAGATTTAACTATGCTATCCTAAGCAATTGAATTTTGCAGGTATTTGTATTTCTAATAATAAAGGATATGTATTTACTGATATATTAAAAAGCAACAGAAATTAAAATTATAAAAAAAAGACTATTTAGAGTCTACATAATTTATACTTATAACTTAAACATGCGATATGAGTTCGAAAAAATTAAAAACACAGCTGTTACAAGATTGTGGCAGGAAGTAGTATCTGATAGCTTTAGAGTCTTTTTTTCTCTGAGAAAATCATTATTTGATTTCCCGAAACTATCTGTCCACTGTATTAATTTATACACTGCAGTAGCCTCAATGTTTACAAAATTCCTTTTTTAGCTCGCAGGCTATCAAAACCTGGGAGCTTATGTGCCCTCCCGTTCTGTATGTATGTACGTACGTTCGTGCGTGCGTGCATAACGTGATAACTAATGATAAAAATATTCGATCCACTTGAAATTTTGTATAAAGGTATATTCTGATGAGGTGCTTCCCTTAGTTTTTGGAGTTCATTCGATATGTATAAAAAGGGGATAGGGGGGCTCATGCCCCACACCTTAATTGATATAAATGGATTTTTCATGCAGAATTATCAGTTTTTGTTCAAACATTAGATGTAGGATCATTCTGATAAAGCACTTTCCGTGCGATTACCCCGCTCCCTTAAATTTGATAAATACGTTTTTATGCAGAATTGTCCAATTTGCTTTTAATTTTGGATGTAGATTCTTTTGATAAGGCGAATCTCTGAAAAGTTTTGGAAGTTCCATGGTGAAGTATAAAACAGGGGGATAATTTCTCTTAAATTATATAAATGGATTTTTATTAACAATTTTTAGATGTGCTCCGAATTTTCGATATAGATTTTTTATTTGATAAAGCATGTCCCTAAGGGGAAATGGGGAGAGCTGTTTGCCCTCCTTAATTTATTTTTAGAGCGGAATTAACCCTTGAAAATATAAGGTTATAATGTACAATTATTAGGCGTAGCTTATGAACTCAATGCCATCAGTTTTACTGGGCAATATTTTTTTTATTTTATGTTATTATTTAGATTTAGGTCTGTCTCATTTTCTCCTATATATAGGTGTTTATTTTTGCTAACAATCATGTATAGTACTTTATTACTTAAATTTTATCATCTTTTTCTATAAGAAATTTTTACTTTTTTTAGAATTTAAAGGAATCATTGTATCAGGATTAACTTTCGAAAAAAAATAACATATTGTAAAATTCTATTTGAAGTATGTAATTGTAGCTTAAGAACAACGATAATATCGGAAAGGAGTTTCAGACAGATTCACATATGCGATTTACATTAAATCACATAAAATATCATTTTCTAACGAATAAAACTTTTCAGAAAGTTTATAGAGAACGTTCCGTGAAACAAATAGATAGTGAGTTTCATCAGCTAATAAAGAAACCTGAAAAGGTAACAAGAAACATTACAAGAACAAGTCAGGAAATTCGTATTAAATAATCAAGTGTCTATCGCAAAGATAAATTACGCTCATAACTATAGAAATTCATGTAAGCTATAGTCGTCGTTTGACCCACAGTCTTTCTAACTGTCTGTATGTCAAATCTGTATTGTCCATATATAACTGCACAAAAAATACCCAGAAGCATGTTTCGAAATACAATGTATATAGAATCATTGGAGAATTTTCTTAAATTATTTAAAATTTTATTGAAATTTTAAATGAAATGACTGCTTAATATATAAAATGACTGCTTGAAATGACTGCTTAATATACACTGCTCAAAACAATTAAAGGATATTTGAAGTTTTATGGAAAATAAAGATATAAACAAAATTTTTTTTGCCGAAAATAGAAGAAGAGAATCACAAATGCAAATTTTTCTGGTTTTCAAACTGTGGAGTATGCAGATTTTGAGTTCGACGTCAAAAGCGTCGCTTCCGCGGCAGCGAATGAAATTTGACTTTCAACTGGATAAAAGAGAATGAAGAAAGGATGATCGGCATTCAGTGATTGCTTTGTTTCGATGAGTACGATGTCTCAGCGAAGTCATTTGACAGATTCAGAAGCTTGAAGAATTGTTGGTAGGTTAGAAGGGGGCCAAACTCAAGCCGAAGTAGCGCAAGCCATTGGAGTGTCACAAAGTGTCATTTACAGGGTCTGGAACCGTTTTTTGGAGAGTGAATGTGCAGGTAAGGCCAGGGCAAGGTCGTAGACGGGCAACAACGCCCAATGAAGATCGGTATTTAGCGTTAACAGCTCGGAGGCACCGAAACATGAACGCTACTCTTCTCCAACAACACCTTCGCTCTGCTACAGGCACCACGATTTCAACTCAGACTGTCCGAAACCGGCTCCATTCTATAGGTCTGTATGTTCGCCGACCGATGGTATGTGTTAGATTAACATCAAGGCATCGTCGCGACCGCAGGGAGTGGGCAACCGAGCATGTCAACTGGAGGAGAAATGAATGGAGCAATATTCTGTTTTCTGACGAGTCCCGTTTTTCTGTGCATCCGGATAATAGGCGTATTTTCATCTGGAGGGACCGTGGCAGTAGGAATAATCCTGCGTTCGTGCACGAAAGTGTCAGATTTGGCGTGGAGGTGTGTTGGTGTATGGTGGTATCTTCATTGACGGACGCACTGACCTCTACATCATTCGAGATGGAGCTCTGACTGGTCGCCGATATAGGGATGAGATCCTCAGACATATTGTAGTCCCTTACGCTGCAGCAATCGGAGATAACTTCATTTTAATGGACGATAACTGCAGGCCACATCGTGCAAACCTGGTGGAGGATTTCCTTTTCGAGGAAGGAATCGTTCGAATGGAATGGCCAGCGTGTTCTCCAGACATGAATCCAATCGAGCACGTTTGGGACGCTCTAGGAAGACGAGTTTCTGGCCGCCAACAACCCTCACAAACTCTCCAAGAACTGGAAAGAGCTCTTCTGGAAGAGTGAGGCAGAATACCCCAACTCGTCATTAATAGCCCCATTGAGTCCATGCCTCAAAGGTGTTCAACGTTGCTGGCCGCCCGTGGAAACCATACCCCCTACTGAAAATGATTTTCTTTGAAGAAAACATCTTTTTTTATTCTTTTTTTCTTATATGCACAAATTGTGTTTTTTTTCCTTTTGTACACAAATGCGGAATAAAATGCATTTTTTTCTGCCAAACATGTGTAATATTTTAATATAACCTGCTATGTCTGTCGACCATGTACCAATCAGGTAAAAAGTTTCCCAGATACAAAATCCACCTAAAACTGCAATATCCTTTAATTGTTTTGAGCAGTGTATATCAATAACATTTGAATTCATTTTTTTTGAATATTTTATCATGCTTTATTAATTCAATGATATCCCATGTAGATAATAGGGTAGGCCGAACAAAGCTTTTATTTAATTTTAAATGATATATTGTGCGGGAAAATTGCATATGGTGGCACTAATTCATTCAATATGTTCGATATTTTCTTTTACAATTCCTTCATTTGTCGCAAACAATTTGAAGATTTGATCAAATGCTGAATTTTGAAATGTTTTAGCAAAAACATTTTAAAATGTTAAATTAAATTTATTTTAGCTGAATTTACATGAAATATCCGTTTAGTACACGAAATGTTTAAATAAACTCTGAATATGCATTATTTAATAATTTCAGTTAGATATTTTCAATTAGGTGATTTTTATAGCCTTTTCTGCTATCAGTTAGCAAAAATCGAAAATATTTTCTGATCGGCTCACTGTTTTCTCTGTCTGGTCTTTCTTATGTTCCTCAGTGTTCCTCGAGTTTTCCAATGTGATTCAGTGTCCCATATTTTAATCACAGACCACACCATGCCACGAAAGCATTTTTGGAAGAAGAATAGAATGTGGAGTAGAAACAATAAAAATGCAATCAGTCATAATGAGGATGAGGGAGGAAATAGGAGATGGTGTGAAAGTGCGAGTGGAATATTAATTATTTTTCTGATCTGCAATATAGATATCATCGAAAGACTTAAACAGCGAACTTTGAAGTAGACAGTACCTCTAAATCAGAATTTGATCTAAGGCCTTTAAAAGTAGAGACTCCCAAACGCATATGGCATTATCATGAAGCATTGGCGGATTTTTCGGAAATTGCGTTAAAAACTTCATCTAATCTTCAGAATGCAGAAATTGTAATACAAAGAATAATACAGTAAAACCCCAATAATTCGGATTAATTGGGACAGGACCCAATCCGGAATATTGAAAATCCAGATTATCTGGAGAATTAGAAAAAAAATGAAATAAAATAAAACATACTTACAGAAAATTACCTTTATGTTAAACTTATTGAATATTTACAGACAGTAAAAATGTTTACTTTGCCTAATTCTTCCGAAAAGATTCCATAAAAAGTTTTTTTATTCAGAATACGACGATGAAACCAGTTAATGTTATGGAAATTAGCCAATCGCTTCTCAAACTTGAAAGAAAAAATGACCAAACTGATCCGGATTATCCGAAGATCCAAATTAACGGGGTTCTACTGTAATTTCGTCAAAGATAAATACAAGGTCACGAAACAGAAAAAGATAATTAGAAAGGCGATTCAGAAGGAAAAGTATCTTCCAGGAAGAAATATATACAAGCATATTTTTGAAAGTTCTAAAAATAAAACGATCACAAGCGGCACCATCAACAAAAAGATGAAATAAATGTCAACATATTGTCTGAATGTAGATAACAATATTTGGGTCATTATGTACCTCCCTCCGGTCATTGCGGGGCGATAGCAAAATCATTATATAATTGTCTATGTCTGAATAACGTCTGATTTGGGAAAAAATAAAAAGAGAAATGCAACATTTGATGTGTATCCTTCATATGAAAGAACTTCCACTTCGACACCGACATTAACTGTCCAAACTAAATAGTAGAACCAATTGACAAAAGAGATTTATAAACGCAATCGAAAGGTAAAATAATAAAGCACCCAAGGCTTCAGACTATTGTATTTTTGATGTTCATGAAAGAGGAATAAGCTTATATAAAGCGACACGTACATTTTTGTTTTCAATTAGAGATACGTGCATCGTTTTTCTCTCGACAGTATGACTTGTCACCTTTTTTTCTATAAAGATCGTTATCTATTCTGCTATCAAAGAATATGATAGTAATTTTTTATCCTCCTAGATATTCATTTTCCTGTATATTTTCAAAATTTCTTTTGACTTTGTCTTTATTCATGACGAAATCCTTATCCCATGTTATCGCAAATCATACATCAACGCAATTAACCTATATGGCATACTAATTCTAAATGCTGTGTATAAAAGGAATATGCATTTGGGGATATCTGCTTATTCTGATACAAACTTTCTGTCTGCTACAAAATCATCAGTATTTGAATCTTCTGAGAATATCTGTATTTATAGCAGAAAAATAATTTACATTCCATCTCGCTGTTACTCCCATCTCCTGTTATCTCCGTCATCCTCATGGCGTCTCAATGTGTTTTTGTTAATTTCTGCTGAGCATTCTCCTCTCCTTCCAGTATTGCTGTCAAGTTACATTCTGGTCCGTTATCAAGTTATGTGACTCAGAACGCTTAAAAAGGGGGGAGGGCGAGAAACACAATAAAGACAAAAGAGAGAAACCAACCAACGAACCAAACAATGCGTACAATTTTTGAAATTTGACAAAAAGGCTATAAAATTCATCTAATTCAATCTACAAATGCATGTTAAGTAATGCATAATCAGAATTCATTTTATCATTTCATGCACTAAATACGATATTTCAAATAAATTCAGCTAAAATAAATTTCATTTAAATTTTTTTTAATTTTTACTAAAAAAAGGTTGAAAAATTAGCATTTGAACAAAATTTTAGGCTATTTGCGGCAAATAAAGGAGTTGTCCAAAAAAATTAATTTTTTGTGTAAACTTAGTGTCATGAGTAGCACTTTTTTTGCGGTGCTTATCATCAAAAAGCACAAAATAAAATTAAATAAGTAAATAAATAAATAAATAAAATAAAAATTATTATTTTTTAAGGAGGGGGGGGGGGCATTCTATTAGATTTTGATTCCAGGTTGCCATGATAATTACGCCACAGTAAAGCCTAGGTTTTTTTTTCGTACTATTGTTTTATGTAATCTAAAAGGGTCACTCCATTCTTAATAATTGAAAAAAAAATGATAGACCATTTTTATCTTTTAATATCTTATAATGTATATGAATTTTTAAAAGATAAAAAGGCATAATAATGTTCTTCAATTTCGTGTATTTAAAATATAACAGGATGCAAAATTAGCATTCACAGGAAGCTCCAAATAATAAGATGTTTGACGAGAAAAAATAGAAATAGCTTAGGCGCAGGATTGCAAAATAAATTTTGCAATTACATTTAAAAATTTGGTGCCTACATATACTTCAAATTGTAAGAATTACCCTGAGTCTAAATAAATTTGATTTCAGAGATTTTTTTTTTTATTTTCAATACAATGGTGTGTTTTGCTAATGTAAAATTTTGAAAATTTTCACATTATAATAACCTAAAAATACGTACATTTTATCAATAAAAACAACACTTTTTCTTCCGAATAAAACACATGTTTTGAAAATTTCATGAAAAAATATTCAGAAGTTTTTGACATATCGTGTGTGTTGCGCCCAAAAATGTCATTTGGAGAAAAATCACTTCAAAATTTCGTAAACGCTGCTTCAGCAACTGAGAGGCAATAATTCTAAACATCAAACCTTCGATTCTAATCGGAATTTTAACAGTTATATCAAAATGTTCAGAAAAAATGAGTGTTCAACACCTAAATGTTTAAATTCTCGAAAATTTAAAAAACTTAAGATTCCTGAGATCCTTTAATAAATTTTGCATTCGCGGATTTTTGTATAAGAGTGAAACATATATTACACCAACGTCTAAATAGTTTTAAAACTAGTAGTAGTACGAAAGTATCACATTTTCTATGTTTAATGTACATTTTAGAACTTGCCGGATGTTGTAAATGGAACAGCTGCAGTAAAAGGAAAAGCTTTATATATTAGTTAAATTATTTTGCTACATAAGTATTAGTTGTATGTAAACTTAATATATAAGATTATAGTCGTTGAAATTGCGCATACATTTCATAAGGCCATCTATATTTTAACTATTATTACTTTACTTGTTTTGAGGAATTCAGTGACTCAGTTAATAAAAGAATTATTTTTTTCTCGTATATCATTTTTGAAGACTATATCCCTCAAATACTGAAATACGAATCCGAAGATACATGGAAAATTCACCCAATTTCAAATATTCTTTTACTAAAAAGAATTTCATTCCAGAATATGGGAAAAATTTATTTGAGAAGTTTCCTCAGAAAAATTCCACTGAGAATTAAATGAAGAGAAAGTTCCTTATAAACAAAATAAATTCAATGTATAAAGATTTTAGGAAAGACAACTTTTACAGAAACTTTTAGAAGGTAAACTCTGTTTCTTCGACTAAGAGACTTTCTGTACGTTTAAAGTAAACATGATAAACTGTTAACACTTTAAAGAAATGTCGGAATAAGCAACACTGTAAAATTTTCTTAAAGGAGAAATAAGTACTATCATTGATGAAACGTATAGAGAAATCAGAGAATTTCCTTATATTTTAGAATCGAAGATAGTTTTCGTTCAAAATATTAAATATTCCTTTGTGTCGCATTTAATAACATTATATTTTAAATTTTTCATCGTGTTATAGCTTCGTTTATATTGTAATATTTCAACAAGGTAAAAAACTAAAGTTAATTTAGATTTCTCTTTAAAATTTCAAACAAAATGCAATTTTGAAATTGGAAATTTTACAAACACAATTAAACTGTATGTGGTACAGTTGTTGGGACTAAACATCAATCAAAATTAATAATGTATAGTGTGAGAAATAATTATAACTCAATATTTGAAAAAAATATCTGTAAAGTTGGTTATACGTTTTAGGGAAACCAGATTTCTTAAAACAATTATGCCACGACAACAATAACAATCCATATGACAGAGACACATTTGTAATGTAAACAAAACTAGTTGGATGTGTCAATCCCAAAACTTTCTTCTATCTGATAAGTAAATTTTAATAATAATAAAAAAAAAAAAAAAAAAAAAAAAAAAAAAAAAAAACGTGGTGACTCAAAATTTACCCACTATCGAATTTCCTCGAACATTTGACATAGCCTAATGAAATTCTGGTATCCGAAAAGCCTAAAGCGCAAAATTTAATTAATATTATGAGAAAATGAGCTTAGTAGTGCCTCATGTTGGGTAATTTATACTAAAATCTAATAAGCATCTATTTATGCCAAGACCTAACAGAATCTGAAATTTGATGGAATTTCGTCCATTAGTTCTTGAGATATAGTTATAACAAAAAATTTGCAAAACGTAGCATAGCAACACCATATCTTGGACAATTTATGCCAAAACGTAAAAAAGCGTCTAACTATGTTATGGTGTAAAAAAATATGAAGTTTGATGAAATTCTGTGCATTAGTTCTTCAGATATAGCTAGTTTAATAAAACCGTGTAAAATATAGCACAGCAGTACCATCAGTTGAAGGATTTATAACAAGACGTAATCATAGTGTAATTATGTTATGTGTCATTTTATAACAAAATCTGAAGTTTGATGAAATTCTGTGCGTTGGTTTTTGAGATATAGCTATCGGAAAAATCGTGCAAAATGTAGCATAGCAGCGCCACGTATAAGGCAGTTCACACCAAAACCTTATCAGCGGCTATGTATTTCAGGGTATCGCGGAATCTGAAGTTTGTTGAAATTCTGTGCATCAGTTCTTGAGATATATCTATCATGAAAATCATGAAAAAAGTAGCATAGCAGCGCCACCTGCTGACCAATTTACACCAAAACTTAATCAGCATCTATGTATATCAAGGGATCACAGAATCTGAAGTTTGGTAAAATTCTGTGCATTAGTTCTTGAGATATAGCAATCTTGAAAATCATGAAAAACGTAGTATAGCAGCGCCACCTGCAGGCCAATTTTCACCAAAAACCAATAGGCACTAATTCATATTAAGGTCTAACTGAATTTAAAATTTTATTAAATTTCTAGTATTAGTTCTTGAGATAGAGCGCCCACAAATTTTTTGTCACATACAGACAGACTCACAGACAGACAGACGGACAGACTCACAGACAGACATTTTCTAAAAACAGTCAAAACGTGTTCAGGACCTTCTACAACGTATAAATCCGTCGAAAACCGGAAGTCGAAAATTTTCATGAATCCAATACTTTCTTCTTGTAAAGACAGAAGAAAGTAAAAATATGCAAGGTTACTGTGATTTTTTAGGAAAGTGAGATGTCTGGAACTTTTTCATCTAACAGCAACCCTGGATAAAGATGAAATTTTAGTAAAAAGAAGTTTAATAAAAAAATAGAACTTCTGAAATTTAACTAGTTTTAATTAAAGTTCTCAAACGCTATTTAAAAGATTATATAAGTCATCTTTAAAAAATGCAAACTACCTGAATTAAAATAACTATAGTGAATTGTCAGATTTTTTTTCCCTCATTTCTTAAAATGTGTAAAGAAATCTGTATTTATGCATATTATTCTCTTATCTCAAATCCATGTTCTTTAAATAATTATAATATACGCAATTTTTTATTTGAAATGTTATTATGAAGTAATTTATTTTAGCTTTGAAATTTATCCGTTTACAAAAAGTTATATTTTTGGTATGAAAATCCCACTCCATTTGACTTGTGTATGTTTGTTTATAAGAAGATATGTTGAAATATTATTTACGTTATACTTTAATGATTATAAGAGATGTATATGCACCAAGTTACATTTTAATAATTTTCCAAAATTATCATCTTGTACAAATGAAGTGACAGATTTTTTTCCTACTAATATTATAATATAGATTTTTCTTCTTTTTTTAATGGAGGAAATCTGCAAGTAATCACGTAAAATATTCTATAGAAAATACTGATATTTTGAATTCCAGAAACTTGGCAGCGCTCCATAATCCTAGGAATTTTTCTTAATAATTAAAAGAAGATGCATTTTTCAACCATGATTTAAAAATTAGAATGCTTATAAAATACCGAAAATGTCAAAACATATTATGCTATACATTTACAGATGATACTTTTTTGTTGTTATTTCAACGAATGTTAAGTATGTACATTTAGAATGTTTGTCAACACTAAAAGTATTTAAAGCTCTATTTACTTAATGTATAAGTGATACTACATGAACATTAATTTGGAAAGTATCCAAAGCTTAACAGAGTGTTAATTGCATTTGAAAAATTACAAAATATTTAAAGTAGAAAAAGTGGACACTAACGCTAGCCCTTAAATAGGCAATTTAATTAAAACTTTATGGAAAAAGTTTGTTTTTCCTACTCTGATGATTTTCACCTTTTTATATAAACATTTTAATAAAAATTTTATTTAACTTGTGAAGAAAAGTGTTATAATAATTAAAAATAAATGACATCGACATGTTTCGGATCCGTCTAATAAGATCCATAATCATAATAAAAAAAAATATTATAACATTCAACTTTTTATATAAACATTTTAATAAAAATTTTATTTTACTTAAGAAAGGTGTTATAATAATTAAAAATAAATGACATTGACATGTTTCGGATCCGTCTAATAAGATAAATAGTTATTTTAAATAGATTAAATAGATTTTAAATAGATATTAGTAGTTATTTTTATTAGTTGTTTATTTCTTATTAGTATTTTATTGAGGTTTATACAACAATAATGCACGATATTAGCAAAGTTTTATAAAACAGCGCATAAAAATATAGAATTACATATTATTATTATTATTATTATTATTATTATTATTATTATTATTATTATTATTATTATTATTATTATTATTATTATTATTATTATTATTATTATTATTATTATTATTATTATTTTAATTAATGTCTATAGAAAACAAAACAAAAAAAAGGTTACATAAGAGAATTCGCCTTTTCAAGCTTTTCAATCATGCCAAAAGAAGTTTTATACTTTTGAAAATCAGAATATTTTAATATGCCCATTTCTGTTATTATACAAAACGTTAACGAAAATTAGCAATATTGATTTCATTATCTCATATATATTTTCTACTTATTTTCCATAGATTATGAACTATAAAATAGATTTAATTGTTAGAAGCAAGGCGATTCGAGAATAAATATGTATGAAAAAATACATTTAAAAGCATTTTATAACATTTAACACAAACTGGAAATAAATTCGCCGATGGAAGTATTGTGCTTTTTAACCCATATACATCTCCGATATTATATGCTTGGTACGACCTTTAGGAATATTTTCGACTCTGTGTTATTAATAGAAAATAACTTGCAGAAAAGAATGTGTATATATATATATATATATATATATATATATATATATATATATTTATATGTATATAACCATTATACAATATTACTATTTAACATCAATATATCGAAAAATATGCCATAATATACAATTTTACAGAACTGATAAAAATATAAAATATTAAACTAAACAAGAAAAATTTAACATACCTCGTGAACAAACTTGAAAACTAACAAAGGCAGAAAAAAAAACGCTAAACAAAAAATTCCAACTCAATCATAAAACATAGGAACATAGAAACTAAACAAGAAAGATAAAAACGAAAAATAAACCTCTGAAGATGGGGCCGTAAGACTTTTGACTTACGTGCGGTTTAAATTAGTTTTATACCGGTAACACTCACTAAAACCCCGCCACGACCTGGTTGAAAAACAAAAAATCAAGATTCATAGGCCGGCGATACTTAATATCTTTATAACAGATCAGTTCACACGAAAAATCCAAATCCATATTTAAATTTAAATAACACCAGTAAAACCGACAGAGCCCATATATATATATAAGCATTTTACAATATTACTATTAACAATATCTAGTACCGTGATATAAATTTTAACTATTGTATATAATGTAGACACGTTTGAAAACACTCGTACATAAAATATACACCTTTGAACTGGAGTTTCCATGGTTCAAATATAAAATTTAAAATAAACTCCCTTTTTATACACCGTGTATTCATCAAAACAGTCAGTCTAACACTACGCAGGCGCTCAGCATTTTATGCAAGCAAATCGATTGTGCCTGAATAAGCAGAACTTGTTTCCTGAAACACTCGAAACATGCGCTATCAAATTTTTTCAAATGCGAGATCAATTGCCCAGGAGTACGGCAAGACTTCATGCACTGACGCTTACGAGATTAGTCCGGCCGTGACAGGAGTCAGGACTTACCCACTGCCGTACCTTTCTTTATCTTGATTATGTCGTTACTATGTCAGGAGTCGATCTCAAAATAGCCACTTTGCTCGGACTGGTCACGTGATCAGCAGGTTGGAAAATTGGACGGCTGATTATGGAGTGACGTCAGAATATGGACTGTCCAAAGGTCACTTGGACGTTGGGCGTCTTCCAACTTAGGTAAAACTCAACTTTGTTGGAAGAAGGGATCCATACCACTTATCAGATTCTTAAGACCTCCAATGTGGCTACCATATAACACTTGCGTCCGACCGGGGGATATAAAATCCCAAATTGCGGTCGTTTAAAATGACGACGGTTCAAAAGTCAACGTCGCATGATTTTTATTAAAAGTGAGCTAATTAAAATTTGAAAATTAAAATTGTTAGTTATTGAAATAATAGAGTAACAAATTTTTTAAGCTTTAAAAGTGCTTCTGCACCCATTTATTTAAAATAAATCTCACAAAATGTATAAATATATTGAACAAGTTTAAATTAATATTTTACTGAGATTTTTGATATTTATATTTTTTTAGAAAAAAAGAAGGTTTTGATAATTAAATAGCTGCTATATTACCGTGCAAGGAGTAACCGATACCTCCAAGGCTTTCATTCAGTACGCTTCGGGCTAAGCATATAGTCGTCCTCGCTGTCCACATCTGCTTGCGAACCACCGCAATTAAAAGTTGGCCGATGGGAACAACCAGCCTGGGGATCAAAGGCTAGCTATTCTTATTTCTAGGCTAGGACTATTCTTATTTCATTTGACGATTGAATATCTGACAAAGAGATATTCAATCACTTGTGATTTATTACCTTAATGTTATATTATGCATGTGATTCAAATTGTGTTGAATTCACAATAAAAACTGTTAAAACTTTTTTTCTCACTCTTAAAACTTTAGTAAATCAATAACATATATATGTTATCTTTTTACTTATTTTATAGAACTTTATATTATAAGATCCATTATTTTTTAATATTCATTCAATATAACAATGAAAAGTTTTATTTTTTTTTATAACTTCGACCAAATTTTACGTTTTTAAGACAAAAAATAAGAAGAAACAACAGCATGTGTAAATTTGTTTAATCTAATTCTAATAATTTACCATAGGGGCATTTTAGATCATCGCAGAAATAACTTCCATTTAATAAATAGCGCATTGCAGCACTAATTATTTATCGATTCGTAGCAGGAAATTTTACACTTCATCTACTTAGAAAATGGACGTAACTATTTATAACGATTTTTCAAACTGTATTGATAATTGCAAGAATTCAAGGCGTAATATTTTGAGTATTTTTTATGTTCAACGCCTTTTTTATGTATAATATATATATTCAATATTTGTGATACGTTCTATGCAAGTAATACCAGATCAGTTTTAAATGATCATTTTAAATGACTCATTAAAACACATATACAAATTTAAAAATATATATAATGTAAAGAATATATATACTATAAAATACTATAATATATATTAATTTCAAAGCATAATACAATGCTGTATATTTCACACAGAAATTTTTACAACAGTGTATTATGGTGAAATTTTTAAACATCATTTTGAAATAAGTTTTGAAATAATTTTATCATATGGGATACAACTTATTTGTTGGTTGTTGGTTGTGCTTATGACGGCCAATTGTAAACTTCAGAGGTATAGGTAATAAGAGAGGTGTTGTCTTTGTGTATGTTACTAAGTGGACACAGCCCGTATTAACAGAAAAAATATATATATATAATGTTCGAAGAAAACCAAGGAAAACACCGAGAGATTAGGCTAAACGGCACTATTGTTTTCGAACTCAGCCCTTCCCGAACCGAGTTTCGAAGTCCGACCAGTTTCGAAGACAGAACATTTCGGCTACGGGTGGGGCAAATGTCTTGGTGAAGGCGAATTTTGTCATTGAGTGAAAGAACAGTAAACTGACTCTAAACTCTAAACTCTGTGTAATATGAATAATAAATGAAAATTTCTGAATGACTTCTAACACGTTATTATATTAAAAGGTGGATAAATAATTTCGATAAATAGGTTTTAATTACAATTAAAATTTATTTGTTCAAATCCCATGGTAATAAAAAATGTATGAGCAAATAAATACATTTGCAGATTTTGTAAAATATTAGTCAAAAAAATCATCTCCATCTGCATCAAAAAAAAGAAAAAAAAAGAGTTTTTAAAATAAATAAAGAAAAGCTCTGTAAGGTGCATTAGAACTTAGGTTCTGACATAATATTGAATGTCATTTGAAGACATAAAATCATCTGCATTATATAAGTAACAATACATAAATTGACAGGAGTAATATACTGCTTGGCCTGATAAACGTGCATTAGAAATAAGAAAAATATAAAGTTTTCAAAAAACTGTTGATAAACTGAATGTACTCTAAAGATATTTAATATGCAATAAATTTTTTTTTGTCATTCTTAATAAACATTATATATTTAATTCTCAAAGTTTGTTGCAATTTGCTCATCAAATAATGATTTATAATGAGAAAGCATGTTTTTGCAAATTTGGAAAGACTGACAAAATACTTGTGTATTTTTTTTCTATTGAATTTAATATCCTCATCTTAATTGGATATAATATATTTACTCAATTGTATATTATTTTAATTAATTAATTGAAATATTAATTAAAATTACATACGAATATATGTGTTCACCTGTGTTGGGTTTTTTGTATTTCATGTTATGCCGCCGCCGTAGGTTTGTGTGCTCTTGTTAGACGATTCCATCCTGTGCTGCAGTTTCAGATTTATCAGCATATATGAGTGAGGGATGGTTACATTGCTTACATTGTGCTTTCCTGCACCCAAAAGTATGAAAACATGGAGGATCGGAGCAGGATAACATAATAGTAAATCTATGAGTCAACCACTAAAATCGGATTTTATGGTGTTTTCCACTAAGATATGAGTTGGCAGACCAATTGCGTTTTAATATGTAAATCAAGATTCAATTAATCTAAGATTTCCATCCGTGAGCTCAATGAGGTGTGCTGACGCCTTCCGATCTATAACAAAAAATATAAGTGTAAAAATCTAGGTGCTCGCAGAACCACTTAATTTTCTTCATTTAACTTTTTAGACTTCATTCAAATATTTAGTCTTGATAGCTTAAAAGTTAGTAGAATCTGAGCGCTATTCCAAGGGATAGTGTTCGATTCTTCGCACGGGCATTTTTCACTCTGTTGGTTCCATTCATAGTTAGCAATGTTATACAGGGTGAATATAAATTATTGAGCGCATTTCAAAGTTTTTGTAAAACAAAAACAAATTATTGTACTAACCTGTTTAATGTTTAGTTTACAAGCATATTTCAAACCGTTTTGTTATAGATATTCAAGACGTAGTAGATAAGCCCCATGTATTGTTCGACAAATATCGAATTTGTTTTCAATTTCACGCGCAACGTTTCGGAACATCTCAGCCATTACTCCTTAAATAATCTCAGTGATTCGTCAATTTAGATCATGAATATTGTGAATTTTGAATTTACTGGAAAGAAAATTGTGGTTAACAAACAAACTGATTAAAGCGTCTTCGTATTTGAATAATGGTAGCAATTGCTACATTCATTTTTGTTTTGTTTTGTTTTGTTTTGTTTGTTTTTGTTTTTGTTTTATGGAACTTTGAAATGCGCTCAGTAATTTATGCTTACCTCATATAACACTTATTAAATATTCTATTTAAAAGTCTTCATATTTTAACTATGCAGTAACAGCTATGAAAATGATAATTGTAATTATATTTGTGACATGTAAGATAAACTTAAAAAAAATTAACTAAAATTATAAAAAAAAGGGGGGAGAAGAAAATAAAGATAAAAAAAAGAAAAAAAAAGATACTTTATTTTATTCGAGATGTGTAAAGCTACTGATTTGACGCTGCACAGAAAATTCTAAAATTTTATGTATCTCAAATATTCTCTTGGTAAAAAGGATTTGGTTCCAGAAAGTAAAAAGATGATTTTATTTGTGACTCGCGTTTTCTTGTGAAATATTTCAAAAATATTCAATTGAAGTGAAAGCTTAGTCTCAACTTGCCTTAGAAGAACAAAATACATTCTACGTAGGAAGACACTGTGCTACTTTTTTTTTTTTTTTTTTTTTTTTTTTTTTTTTTTTTTAAGAAAACTTTTTGAAAGCAATATGTGTTTCTTCGACTGAGAGGTTTTCTAAATTTCTAATGCATTCATGATAAAAAGTGAACATTTTAAAATATTTATTTGGAATGAAATATCCAATATTCTACGAGAACTAAAACTGTTCTAAATGGCCCTAGTAAAGAAATATGAATTTAAAAAATAATAATTAAAATAATTAACTTAAAAACTGATGAAATATTTGAAATAATTATAAACAAATAGTTTAACTTTTTGTTTGAAATGTTTAAGACAGCTGTGAAATTAAATGAAAATCTCAAATGCAATTATAAGAAGCGTTTGGAAAAATTTAAATTTAGATATTTCCAGTAAATTGAAAAAACTGAAAAAAAAAGTATTGCTTGATTGGTTTCTGAGTGAAATTTTGAAGGGAATTGTTATTTAATTAATAATAATTTAAAAATATAATAAAAAGTAAACACTTTAAATTATTTATCTGAAAATAAATGTGAAATATTCTATGATAACAAAAACTATTCTAAATGGCATCAGTTAAGAAATCGCAAATAAAAAAATAATAATAATTAAATAACTGAACATTTGTTGAAGCAGTTACAATAATTATAAACACTTAAATTCATTTTTGCTTTAAAATATTTGAAGAATTTTTTTTTATTAAATTAAAATCACAAATGCAATTATAAATTTTGTTTGGAATGATTTAAAATGAGATGTTCTCAGTGAACTGGGAAAGCTGAATAAAATAATTTATTGCTTTTTTGTTTTCTGAGTGCAATTTTATACAAAACAATGTAATTAAATTTCGAAGGGAATTGATATTTAATAAATAATAATCGAAAACATGATAAAAATATAACACTATAAAATATTTATCTGAAATGAAATAAATGAAATCAATGAAATTATAAGAACACTAATCTAAGTGGTACCAGTAAAGAAATCTCAATAAATAAATAAATAACAAAAAATAGTTGAAACAATTAAAATTAATTATAAACAAACATTTTTGGCTTTGGTTTGAAATATTAACGTCAATTAGCTGTGAATTTCAATTAAAATCTCAAATGCAATTATAAGTTTCGTTTGGAATATTTTAAATTTAGATATTCTCAGTGAATTGGGAAAGATGAAATATTAAATGTATTGCTTCTTAGGTTACCCTTTGCAATTTTGTACAAAACAGCATCATTAAATTTTAAAAGGAATTTTTATTTAATTCATAATAAACCAAAAGCGAAAGCATACATTTAATATTTTTTATGTTTATAAAGTAGTTTTAAAACTAAGTTTATATACTACAGCTTACTAACATTATCAAAAAGAAAAAAGCGCTTTGAAAAATCAGAGCAAATATAATCTTTTTTTAAAAGATAGAAAAAAAAATTCCACTTTTGCACATTAGTAATTACATAACATAAAATCAACTAAGTAAGTAAACAATAATAACATAAAATCCATATTGTTTCTGCCAATTTAAATTCATGATTATATTAAAATACTGACAGAAAGAATTGCAGGAAATTTTTATTTAATTATTCTTAAAAAACTATATACTCTTGCTAGATCTTTTTAAGCTTCAAGTAAGATGTATAAAGAATGTATATAGTATATTGAAAGGAGCAAAAATGCTTCATACTTTTTCATTGAGTCAATTCCTTTAAAAATTCGTGTGAAAAAACAGTTTTTTTTAATAACAAGCCAGACAGAAACTTCAACGAATTATATGGTGCAATCAAGCTTTTATTAATAACCACAATCATACTATTATTTATATAGTGAGTTCATAAGCATCAGTTAATTCATACATAGGTGGGTGTTACATACATAGGTGGGTAATAACCCCGGGTAACATTGATCCAGAAACCACGCCATTACTTTGTTTGAAAAATAAAATAAAATAAAGCTGTGAAACATAATGGAACTTTAACTTAGCATTATTACCCCTGAATACCTAACACAACGCAGGCATAATGTTTCATTCGTATTTAAATTTATATTTTAAACTGTCAAAATAAATTACCACTTTCCTTAAATCTGTTCAAAACATAATTATAGCACATTCTGTTCAAGTTTTGTGTATTATCAAATGTGATACTCAGTTCCAAATTCTGTAATTATAAGCAGCATGTTTAGAGTTTTAACGAAACTTAATCGAAAAAAAAAATATTGTAATATGTTTGCGTTACATGAAATTTATCGTGGTTTCTTCATATTTTTTTTTCTTCTTTAATCTGTTAAAACATCCAGTTTTTGTTAAATATTTTTGATTCATACGAGTCATGTTTTTTACTAAAATATATTTTCCAATTTAAATAAAGTAACACATATAATATATAATAATAAATTAATGTAAAGTAATAAAAATAATTCATATACATATAAAGTAATAAATGTAATGTAAATCGTTAATGTAAATGTATTATGCATTTTACTTTATCATTGCATTTTGAATATGTACAATACAATGGATAAAACAAATTATTCAAGACTAAGGCGGAAATTAAAAATATCTTTGAAAATTTCAGGTATAATTTCTATTTTTATGCAATTTATTTTACATTTTACAATGAATTTATACAATTTATTTGTCTTAAAAAGCAACAACAAAAATTTACATTTTAATTATTTAGCATTTTGAAATAAAAACAAAATTATTTTTTCGACTTTGTAATAAAATTCACAAAAAATATTAACTCTAGTATTACAATGTTTCGTGACTGAAACGGCCTTCGAACGTTGAATTTCAGAAATATGCATGCGAGACGTGACAGGGTGTGGTGGGTCATGTCATTTTGACATGCCCCATCTAACAACATGAGAGCATTGTTATATGATCTAATCTGAAAAAAAAAAAAAACCCATATTATTTGGATATTTTGTTCCCTATTAAGGACGTTTTACAGAGTATGAATGTAAGTTTAATTTCTTTTATCCATTTCATGATTGATAATGCAAAATAATGTCTATGGATCGGTTTGATAAATTAACCAAAAGATTTAAAAGCTCAACATGAAAGAATTCCCGCATTTTTCAATTAATTAGAAATTAGAAATAAAACTGTTATACATACTTCGTAATAAAATTTGGTTAAACTGTTAAACTGTAAAATTATTATTTCTAATATAACAGTATGTTTTGTAACTGAAGTACCCGTCAAAAAGTTGAAATTCGGCAACATGCACAGAATGATCTGGATCATACTTATTTATTATGTTGTACTCAAAATTTAATTTACTTACATACATAGATTTTTGAATAAATAAATCGATGTAAATGGCGAAAAAATAATATGATTACATGCATGCGTTTGAAGACAGGATATAGTGGTAATGTGTAATGAAATTATGCATAAATGGTTTAGATTAATTTCTCGACAAATTCAAAATCCGAACAATAATGAATTCATCTGTTTTTTCACAGATGTTAAAGGCATATAAAACATACTTTTACCAATTAATTAGCATTTCGAGAAATAACATTAAAAAAGTCACACATTTCGTATTACGGGCTTGTAAAAATTCAATTTTGCTTATAAAAGTTTTAAGTTTAACGATATACGTGAATATAATTATTTCTGCATATTATGTAAATTAATATTATTTTATTTACCATTCTGAAATTTCATGTCAAGCGAAACAAGCAAAAAAATAGATGTATGAATATACCGTTGGATAATTCAACATATGAAGAAAATAAGAGTAGATTTTCTTTAAAACAGTGTTTCTCGGGTACAATAAGTTTAACTGACTCGTTATTAAAATTATATACTACAGAATTCGCCATTTAACAATATATTTTAAAAATATCTTAGTTTCAATTTCGGAAGTTTTTAATAATTATTTTAAGTTACCTATTTATTGTATAAAGGGAGTAAATTGATTATAAACGCATCGATTTTGTCCCTCATAGCATGAATGTCACAATAGCGTCACTGTGAGTAATTGTGGTCACAGATGTGATATGACCAAAATGCCATCACTCAGTGACGTCACATTGTGACTGAGATGTGAATTTCTTAAAAATCTTTAGAAAGTTACAAAAATTTTCAAAACATGTCATTTACTTTAAAAAGAAATTCCTCACAACGCCGCTTTTATCACAGTTTCGTCACGATGTTAATGTCAAAATAGTCACAAATGACACATTTTTCACAATTTGTCACACCGTGACTTCACAAAGTGCTCATGATGTGATGTCACAAAAGAGCTCTAAAACGGCCAAAACGTTCACATTTTAGTCACTGTGACATCACATCGACGTCACGTCGATAATCGATGGTCACAAAGTCACAGTAGGACTTCACAACGACGTTGAAATTATGTCACCATGCCTTATGGGGTACTAAGATCGCACGCGGGATATTTCAATTATTATACCTTGAAAATAACAACAACAGTAATAATAATAATCAACAAAAAATAGTAATTATGTAGATATTCTGATCATGAAATGTAAATAAAAAGTTAAAACTCTGTAAAAAAAAACTTTTTATCTGCATTATTTTTTTTTTCAATTTTCTGAATTCATATTTACTGAATAAACAAAATATCATTTAATTAACTAAATAAAGTGTGACAAATTGTAAATATACTAATCAAGGGCTTCAATTCTCTTATGTGGTGATCATTGGGAATTAAAGTAAAAAACAATAGTTTTTTTAAAGTATTTTGATTTCACTATGTCCGAGAATTTAAAGCATGGTCATTGAACAATCAGTATCATATTAACTAAAGAGTGAACGGAGAGTAACGGCACCTATCACTAAAAATATTTTATAACTTCTTTCAATGATCTGAATGATCATCCATTCTGATGATCATCCGGCACGGGGTTGAAACTGTTGATTTGTGTATTTTTTTGGGTATCCATAATAATTTTAATCTAGTACATCCTTTTGTATACGTATGTAATCACATTTTATCTAATTATTCAAATTGTACATGATGTAATGGTCTGTACCTTTATAATACAAAATATACATACTTAAAAACTGCGATAGAAAAAAGTTCATCATAAATTCATTTATGAAATAAATTCTTAAAATTATCTAGAAAAGAACCATTGATTACCAATCTTTTGAAAGTAGCCAGATATGCAATCTTTCCTTCGATCCAATGTATTAAAAAATATCGATTGCAAAAAATATCGATCTCAAATCGTTAATTTGAACAGACATCATTTTTGCATGCTTTTAAATTTTCACAGTTCGTTGAAATGTACAAATTGGGAAAATATAAAAACCAGCGTTATTTCAGTTAACTGAAGCGGTTTATTTTCTAGTAGAATTGAACGCTCGAGATAACATAAATATATTTACAGTTTGCTATGTTATTCGCCTATGTTTGCTTATTAAGGTTAAAAATAAAACAAAAATGTTTGTCAAATATCAGCATATATGTTTATATTTAACTACGTCCTGTGTTTATAAGTGCTCATTGAATGGAAAATGCATCCATATGTTAAGCACGAAATTGTTTTTATGTATTTTATGAACGGAAATTAATTGATAATTGGTAAAAGAAGCGGAAAAAGCATGTAATAAATATAAATAACATATTTTTTTGTAGACGTAGACCGATTTCTTTATTTAATTTAATTTAATTTTGCTTATTTGTTTCGTTTTACGTAAAACTGATACATAGTATAAAAGCAGCATTGGCCTTCATTTCCACACATGAATTTCAATTTCAAACTAAATGTCAGTAATATTTGGCAGACATTTTATAGTTAGCTAACAAAAAATTTATAGTGTTTTAACTAATTTATATATTTTTTTTCCAGCGCGAATAAGGAATTTCTAAATAATAAAGTAAAGTATACTTTTAATCCTTTATTAAATCATTCGATTAAAACTGCGATACAAAGATAAATATCAAGCACACGTCTGGTATGAAATTTTATGTTTAGATTATATAATCATACTCAAAGAAACACTGATTAAGGATTTCAAATTTTATTACTGGAAATATACTTTCTGGAATATTAATGAATTATAACATTTTTCTTTTTCTTTATCTGTTTATTTTTTCTGAGGGAGGGGGGGGGGGTAAACACATAAAAAGTTTGAACTTAGCATGCATTTAATATAAAATAATTAACAATTAATCAAATATTATTCTTTTAGATTATTAAAAATGCTTAAATGTTTAAAAGCGTCTTTAAAAATAAATAAATAGTTCTTTTTTTTCTATTCATCATTTATTCACATTAAAAAGCTTTAAAAGAAAATTGAGATACTTAAAGTTTAAAACCAACTGATGACATCCTTTGAATAATTTACCATAAATATTCAAAATTCGTTCTTGTTTGAACTTAATTATTTTAAGTTTTTTCTTCTAGTTACAAATACTCAATGAAATAATACGTAATAAATGAAATTTTTATTTTAAAGGATGATATATCAATATGATTTTTGATATAATAGCTAAACCTATAATCGGTTTCATTTATCTATCTTGGATTTTCGTTATGATTCATAGTTAATAAGTTTCTATAGAATAAGTTTCATTCCATATTTACACATATATATATATTTATATATATATATATTATTATAGAGGGTGTCTCTTCTCAACGGTGTTTAATTGCTAATTTCTATACCGTTAGTCATAGACACGTAGTTCCAACTGCAAAAATGCTTTAAAAAAGGTAAAGAATTTTTTTAAGTGATTTTGGTCAATAAAACGTTTTAGTAAAAAATTACGAAAACTTTTTATACGGTCCCCCGGTTCTATAAGTGATATTTAGTAAATTTTTACCACTACTCCAACAAGTAAGACAAAAAAAGTCCTATTCCTCTTCTATTAAAATTGACCGAGTTACTAACTTTAAATTTCATGACTGAAACCATTTTTCTGTAACTGAAAACAGATGAGTTAGCAGAATCTTTATCATCTTCAGACCTGAGGTACACAAATGTGTACCTCCATTCTGTTCCTCATAGAAACTAAACAGTTCGATTTTTTACATTTTTACTTTAGTTCTATACAGCTGAATAATTTTTGCTTTAAAACAAAACAAATAAGTGTCAGCACTGGTGAATATTACCGCATAAAATAAAAAAAAATATTTTCAACCGAGCTACGAAAGTACCTTCAAGACATTGTGACCAAGAAAGTAAAAAATATTCATGATTATAGCTTAATATATTATAGCCAAAAGCTTAAATGCTTTACAATAAACAATTTTGAGGACTTGTTGATAATTTACTTCTTTAAAAATCTGAATTTTGTTATTACGTAAATTTATATTAGTTAAACTGGCGTTTTAATATAATTATAGCTTTATATATATAGCTAAACTGGTGTTTTAAGAGAATTAGTACAGTTATACCGTATTTGTAAACCTAAAAGACCAGTCCTCTAAAGTACGGATTTAATAAAAATGACTCTTTCAGTCATCTATGGTGTCATTTCTATTACGCAAAAGCAATAAATGTATATTTATAGAATTATTTTTTGCTCAGGTCTGAAGAGGTTAAGGGAACGTACACTAAGTACTTAAAGTGTTATAAAAGGCATCCATTTCCAACACTGTTCTATGGCTAATTCCTAACCATTTGTCACAGGCATATAGTTCCGATTACAAAATTTTTTTTAATGAGGTAAAGAAATATTTTTAAAGTCATTTGACTGAAGGTAATGTCAGAGTACAAGCACTACAGTAGTATTAATTTTAATAAATTACTTTCTAGACTGGTTAAAATAATTTGAAGACGTGAGTTTTAGAATTCTCTTTATCGAGAAAATCAAATTTTGGGAAATCAGGAAATACCTTCAAATGCGTCCAATAGCTTTCATTTATAGATTTGGAGAATCTAGTGTTACATTAGTGCAAATTTGTATAGACTGATATAGTAAGCAAAAACGATAAATTTTAGTTCCGAAATTTACATCCTCAATAGTATTTTTAAATATGTTTCATTTTGTAAAGAAATGAAGCTATTTCTTTTCATGATTTTATTTTAAAAAAGAGTATTATTTTGATAACCCTTTTTTTTTACTTATAATGTTAGCTTACATGCTTTTCTAATTCAAAATTTGTGTTACAATTTTAACTCACTTCCAAACATCCGATCAAGGTTCAATTTGCTTACTTACTTATATTCAAGGGCAATGTAATATTAATACGACTTTAGGTGCGTAACACTATTTATTTTTTATAGGACTACACTAAATTCTGTTAGTTTAAATAATCTTACAGAATTTTAAATATGTATCCTTTTTGTAACGAGTTGTCGTTGTTTGCCATAATTTTATAAAACAAAATCTCGTTTTTTTTTTTTTTTTTTTTTTTTTGTACAAGTTGTATATTTTGCTTTGATTTCTAAACAACAACATAAATTTAAAAATAATATTGTAAAAATTATTTTACTCTCAATGTTTAATGTTAAATTTTATATCTGATATTTATTTTTATTTTCAGTAAATTTGTTACTGACCCCTATTTTGCAGCAAAAACAATGCTTCAATGTTAAACAGCTATTATTCGGTCAGTTTCAATCGCAGAAGAATGGGACTTTTTTGTCCTTCTCGTTACAGTAGTGGTAAAAAATTACTAAATATCTCTTATAAAACCAGGGACGCTATAAAAATTAATTTTTTGTAATTGTTTAATATATTTTTTTTTACCTAATTAGCTTAAAAAATAATTATTTATCTTTTTTAAAGCATTTTTTCAACTGTAACTATATGTCTGACTAACGGTTTAAAAATTAGCCATTGGCGAACGTTGATAGTGGACACCCAGTATAGGTATTATATTCGACATTTCCTTTTTTTTTTCTTGTCTTAGTCAATAAATAAATAAGTAAAAAAAAAATGTTTCATATTTCTGTTTTAACAATATATCTTACTACTACTAATAAAAAAAAACTTTGTTTTGTAAAGAAGAACATTCTAATAATTCCTGAGATTCATTTTTCTATAATTGAAGAAAATTGTATAATTTACTAAAAGAATAAAGCTTTAAAGCTTATTGCTTAAATAATATTTTGTTTAAAAAATAAAATAAAGATTAATGCACTTACCTACATTTCGGATTTTTCTAGATTTTATTATACGTTATTTAAAATGTCTAGAATTTTGAAACAAGAGAAATAAAAAAAAGAGTAATTTATTGATGAAATGCATTTTAAATATTCTAATTTACCAAAAGTATTTCATTACTTTTAATGTTGGAAATTTTATCAAGTAATTTGGTTATTACTTTTTTTTACTATTGAGATTTGGAAGAGCTTTTCGAAAAATTAGGTGAAAAAATGAAACTTCATTACGTAAATTAAATCATTATAAGATGATTTTATTAAAATTGCTTAATACAATGTTCGGTTATCAGTAAAATGCATTTACATTTCTAATTAAATTTATAAACGTGAATGTTAGTTTTCGTAATGTGTATAAATTTAATTCTTTTAATTATTTTCAATTATATACATTCTTTTATATCGTTTCCACTACTTAATTTTGCTACTTTGAAGTTGTTGGTTAATTTGAAAATGAATATGCTTCAAAGAATTTTATTAATTACTTTGTGTAAAAAATAATATTTCATTTCTAATTAAGCTGTGTTTTAGATATTAATTGTATGTATTTTGAATACAAAATACATATATTTAAAAAAATAAAAGATACATCTTTTAATTAAATATTCATTTAATTAACTACTTTAAAATTAATGTGTAAATAAAAAATGCTCACACTCATATACTTTAACAAATTTAAGATGAGTAAGTTATAAATGATTCCTTTAAAATGAATTTTAAGTTTCTTTTTTTTCAGAAATTTCTTGTTTTCATATTAATTTTCTTTCATACATTTATATGCTGTCAATAAACTCATAGAGTTTTTTTTCGAAATATAAAATTAAAAGCATTTTTTTAAGATAAATGAAATAAGAGATTTTAAGCCTAATTGTACCAACATATTTATAAAATTTAGGACCTTGAAAAATTCATATAAAAGTTAATGATTAAAGAAAAAAAAAAGATCTGATGGTCAATGGATTTTAATGGTGATTTTCTAAAATCACATTAAAACCTTCTTCAGAAACGAAAGAAATTTTCATTATGACAGTGCAGAGAATCGATATCGAAGAGAAGTGTGCCGAGGAGCCTTAAAAAGAGGAGAAGGAGAAGGGAAGGTTTAAGTAACAAAACCGAAAATGCGAAAAAAATTAAAATACTGGAAAAAGAAAATAACTAACTATCGAGTAGTATAAAATATAGAAAAAAAGAAAATTTGGGCAAATTTCATTATTTTTCATTAATTTTATTTAATTTTAATTTTTATAACTATTCATATAAAATTAAAGAATAAAAACAGAGTAGATGATTTGAAAGAATAAATAATAAAAAAAGGAGAATAAGGGAGGGGGCGGCTACTGCTTAGTCGTTTGCTTAAATATGAGACTGTGGCTTGTATCTTGCTAAAATTTTTTTGTGTGTGTCTAGTACAATTGAAATACAAATATGTGCATTTATTCAATATTCTACATTAAAAAAAATGATTCGAATTCAGGTAGATATCTCAATGCAAAAATCCATATGCACACATATTTTTTAGAAAAAACAATTCTATCTAATAGAATTATCAAATAATACTTAATGCTCGTATGATACTTTATAATTTTTACAATTACCTTATTCTCAGGCATTAGTTTTTCAATACAAAAACTACAACAATAGACAAATTTTCTTATTTATACTCTTTATACAAAATGTACCTTCATATAAAAGTCATGCATAATCAGTTTCGTAGTTTTAAGACATTGTCATCACTATCCCCAAAAATGTTTTCCAAAAAGAAATTTTTGGGTATAGTGATGACACTATCTTAAAATTACGAAACTGATTATGCATGGCTTTTATATGAAGGTAACTGTACATTTTGTATAAAGAGTATAAATAAGAAAATTTTCCTATGGTTGTAGTTTTTGTATTGAAAAAACTAATACCTGAGAATAAGGTATATGTAAAAATTACACATATTTTTGTTATGTTTTTTTTTAAATATAGCATGAAACAATCCACCATCCATGAAAATTTTCTATTACTTTATTCTTTTTCAGATAATGTTTCTTATATTCATATCACCTGGAAGCTTTTGTAAAATAGTAGAATTGTATCTTTCGAACAACCATTATTTATATTAAACTTAAAAATTTGCAAATATAATCCTTTTTTTTTCTTTTTTTTATGTTAATATTTATTTTTATATATAACTAAATTTTAAGTTTAACTAAGAAGTTTAACAAAACAAAACAAAATAAAGTTATTCTTTATTCGTTTCCTTTGCATATATATATGTATAATTTTTAAGTTATTAACAAGTAATATATATGATTTTACAACTAACTAATGACCTTTCATTCCGTTTGAATTCTTCAACCATAAATAATGAAACTACTTTGTTCTTCTTAGAACTTAATTATCTTCAGAAAGTATTCCTTGTTAAAATTACTTTGTGTAATTATACGTGGAAGTCTTTTTTACATCAGTTTAAGGTAATACTTTGAAAGCTAAATCGTAATGGATATTACTTTAAGGTTTATTTTCCTTCTTTAAACTTTTCTTTTCTGTGAATTTATTTCTCAATATATAAATGTAAAATATCGTCTTAACTTTGTCATTTAAACACAAAAATGTTTCGAGAACTAAAAACTGGTCAGAAAAGAATATTTTAAAATGAAACATTATTATATACATTTGTATATAGTTTATTTTTATTTGGAAATAAATTATAAATAAAAACCAAGATTTTTTTTCGCTTTAGTGTTATTTAAATTATTTCATCCGAGAAAATTAAATGTACTTTAAAAATTTTTCAAAAAGAACATCTAAAAAATAAATTATGAATGTCAGTTTTTTTCATTTATTGAAAATGTTTCATTGAAAAATTATCTTTAATAATTACATTTAGAATATGTTTGTAAAAAGCAGTTAACAAACATAATAATTTAACCAAGAACTCCCAATTAAAATTTACAAAACACTAATAGAAACATAAATTACCATTATTAATTTTTACATAAAATTATAATATTATAGAATTAATTTTTTCCTCACTCTTTAAGAACATTTAATTTTTTTCATTCCATAACTTTTAAAATAATATTATTTTGTAATTCATTTGAAATACTACACAATTGATAAATAAATCATTGCAGTTGATTTTAAACTATTATGATTTATATATCAATTGAATAATTATGTTAAAAAGTAATATACCAAGCAGCGTTTAGTGCAGTTTCCGTTACAACCTTCGATTTAGTCTCTTGAACTGATTCAGATATCAGCTCAGATATATATTTTATGCTGTTTATACATTAGTCCGAGTTAAATATATATGTGTATATATATATATATATATATATATATATATATATATATCTTATTTCCATGTTTAATTTATTTTGCTTAATTTTTTATGCGATATATTACTCTGAATTATTCCCTAACTACAGCCCTTAGCATCGTCAAGAGGTAGTCACTAAATTCAAGTTTTTTCTAAAACTATTACAATAGAACTTCTGAGTAGCAACCACCATTGGAACCACGATAAAGTAAGATTAGGAGATTATGCAGAGGTTCCATATTTTGAAAGCTCAAAATTACATTAAATGAAAATAAAATAGACGGCCAGATTTATCGTATTTTAACAGTTAAAAACCACATATCTTCCCCCAAATCCATGCATAGTATTATTTTATACTATAGAAATCACGTATTCGCATTTTTTTCTTTCCAGCATACATGTTTTTTTTAAATGGATAGTGATTTCCCTTGATTTATTGTGAGATTTGTTATTTTGAGTAAGCTCAGAGTTTTGAATTATCCACTTTCTCTGTAATTTCTGGGGCACTTTACAGAAACATTGATCCAGAAATTGACATATTTTTGTTTTGATAGGTCGAATATCATTCAAAATGAAACCTATCAACCTCATAATATTTAAATCTTCAATGATTTGTTTTTCATTTCAAATTTACATCTTAAAATGTCTTTCCTACATAAAATTCAATTTTATTTTCAGAATGTGATGAAATTTTTTTTTATCAAAATTATAAATTTCAGCTAATTATCATGCACTTACACCTAATTTGCTATCCTAGAAATAGATTGTTCAATGTATCTTCCTTATGAAGCTATCAGTACTAATGTGGTCTATTTTCTTTGTCACACTGGTACTGCCATCTTAATCATCATATGCTTCATGAAAACTTCGTCATTATTTTGTCTGGATTTTATTAGATTTCAAATTATGAAAACTTTAATTTTTGAATTTAATTCTATTTGAGAGGTTGAGAAATACAGTGGACTATTCCACATTTTTGTGAAAAAATGAGTTTAATATGTCAAAGTATGATATGCCATATAATGGCGTAATTACTTTGTAATTTTTATTTATTAATTTCGATTTTTTTAAGTGATATAGGCAGTTGATTAAGTGATGGTTTAATGTATTTTGTATGTAAGGTTAGGCTGCCAGTGTAGAAGTTCATCAGTTAATTTTGTCACGCTGGAATTTTCGACGTAATCACTGTATACTTCTAGAATAAGTTTTATGTCCTCTAGAATCAAAAGAAATTGGCTTAAAATGTTTGGATTAAAATAAATTCAAATTTTTCGAAAATATCTTTCTCGAAAGTCGCAGTTGGCGATGTTGATCTTTTTTTTTGGCTCTAAACCGCTTTATTACTTTCTTCTATCTTTACAAGAAGAAAGTATTGTATTCATGAAAATTTTCGACTTCCGGTTTTCGACGGATTTATACGTTTTAGAAGGACGTTGAAACGAACCTGAAAACGTTTTGACTATTTTTAGAAAATGTCTGTCTGTGAGTCTGTCTGTATGTGACAAAAAATTTGTGTGCGCTCTATCTCAAGAACTAATGCTCGAAATTTAATAAAATTTTATATTCAGTTAGAACTTGATATGAATTAGTGCCTATTGGTTTTTGGTGAAAATTGGCCTGCAGGTGGCGCTGCTATACTACGTTTTTCATGATTTTTAAGATTGCTATATCTCAAGAACTAATGCACAGAATTTCACCAAACTTCAGATTCTGTGACCCCTTGATATACATAGACGCTGATTATGTTTTGGTGTAAATTGGCCAGCAGGTGGCCCTGCTATGCCACGTTTTTCATGACTTTCATGATAGCTATATCTCAAGAACTAAGGCACAGAATTTTACCAAACTTCAGATTCCGCGATACCTTGAGATACATAGCCGCTGATAAGGTTTTGGTGTGAACTGCCCTATAGGTGGTGCTGCTATGCTACATTTTGCACGATTTTTGCGATAGCTATATCTCAAGAACAAATGCAGAGAAATTCATCAAATTTTAGATTCTGTTACACTAGAATATATAACATAATTAGACGCTGATTACATTTGGTATTGACCTTGCAAAGGGTGGTGCAGCTATGCTGCATTTTGCATGATTTTTCCGATAGCTATATCTCAACAACCAACGCACAGAATTTCATCAAACTTCAGATTTTGTTACAAAATGACATATAACATAATTACACGATGATTATGTTTTTTTATAAATCCTTCAACTGATGGTTCTGTGCTATATTTTACACAGTTTTTTTTAAACTAGCTATATCTCAAGAACTAATGCACAGAATTTCATCAAACTTCAGATTATTTTACAGCATAACATAATTAGACGCTTTTTTTTTTCGTTTTGGATACCTTATCCAAGATATGGTGTTGCTGTGCTACGTTTTGCGAATTTTTTGTATAACTATACCTCAAGAACTAATGGACGAAATTCCATCTAATTTCAGATTCTGTTAAGTCTTGACATAAATAGATGCTTTTTAGGTTTTAGTATAAATTACCCAACATGAGGCACTACTAAGCTCATTTTCTCAGAATATTAATTAAATTTTGCGTTTTAGGCTTTTCGGATACCAGAATCTCATTAGGCTAGGTCAAATGTTCGAGAAAATTCGATAGTGGGTAACTTTAGGGTCACCACGTTTTTTTATTTTTTTATTTTATTTTATTTTATTTTTTATAAATATTAAAATATATATATGAGATAGAAGAAAGTTTTGGTATTGACACATCCAACTAGTTTTTTCTACATATAACACATTTTTTTGTTTATATCGAATATAACCAAATCTAATCACGGGGCAACAAAACATTTAAAAATTGCCCTGAAAGTTCAGCAAGATATAAAAGCAAACCCATCAAGTTGGTATATAATAATTTTTACTTAACTATGTCATTTGAACGTGATCATTTTCCTCTTTATAATTGAAAGTCAAACAATTTTTCATGATTAAATTGACATTAAAAATGTCCTATTACTATAAAAACTTGAAAAATGAATATATAATTAGGTAAAGAAATATGATGCTGATAATTTTAACTAGGAACTAAAATAATCTAAAAGATTCATGTGGTAAATTGTTTAACACGTTTAAGAAACTTCATCGAAAATTTCTCATAACTATTTATTTTCAAAATATAAAATATGTCGTAATAAATAGTAGTATTTATTGTAACTTACCAATTGCTTATTTTAAGAGATTTTTGAAAACTATTTACATTATTTCAATGATCAAATTGATTTTTCCTATCAAAATAATTTTTAATTTAAATAAAGAATTTGTTTAAATTGAATAATTGAAAAGCGGACCTTTTACCCGATATAGTTTAAAGAGAAATTATTTCTGAATACATATGGACTTAAAAATATGTTGTTGCTATAGATACTTCAAAAGCGAATGTATAATGTAGTAGAAGAAATGCTATTTTGAAAATTTTCACATGCGACTAAAGTTATCTAATGGATAAATCGGGTAAATAGTTTAGTAAGTTTATAAAACTTCGCACAAAATTCTCATTACTATTTATGTTGGAACGATAAAATTTTATATAATAAGTAATATTTATTTATAACATATATATCTTCATATGTTATTTGCTAATTTCAAAGGCATTTTGGAAATTGATAATGTGATTTCAATAATAAAAATATAAACCCATCAAATTGTTTTAGAATTTAATAAAAATATTTCTTGAATTATGCGAATCTAATTGCAACGGGGACATTTTACCTGTCATATTTGAAAGAGAAATTATATCTGAAGATATATGGACTTTAAAATATACTGTTGATATTGATATTCGAAAAGCGAATGTATGATTTAGTAGGAGAAATGCGATGTTGATAATTTTAACAGGCGATTAAAATATATAAATGTTTACCTGTGTTAAATACTTAAAAAGTTTATGTGTTTTCAAAGAATTTTCTCATTGCTGTATGTTTTAGAAGGATAAAATTTAACCTTATAAATAAAATATGTTATAACACACACATAAATATATAGATATAGATATAGATATATTCACAAATTTTTAAACAGATTTTTGGAACTTATAACATGATTTCAATATTAAAAGTGTGAAGTCGATTCTTTCTTTGCTGAAAAATAAGTAAATAAATAAAAATAAAACTTATGACCTACAAGTGGTGAAACTATTCTGTTGACAATATCCAGTGTTTTAATCAAATGCTTTTCTTATTAGTAATGTTGCTTACAATCTCAATTGTGCTCTAAATCAGTTTTCTTTATAAAAAAATATTATTTGTTTTATTTGTTATAATTAGTTTATTTATTCATATTCGAAAAACATAATTACAACTCATTTCACAACACATATTTTTTATCAAAAATCCTAAACATAATATTTTCCGTCTTTCAGTAAATTTAAATGATGCGGAAGTTTATTTATTTATTTATTTATTTATTTATTTTTTTGTTTGTATGTTTCAAAAAATGAATGAGATTATGTAACAATCTTCAAAATTAAACAACAACACTCTGTAAAATTTAAACAGATAGGTAAAAATAAATTAAATTAAATTAACAAGGTTGCAATTTCGATAAAAAAATCATTTCCTTTTTCAGTTACATTTACACTGCTAAAGAAGAAAATCGAACTTAATTAAATTTTATCAAGATTTTTCTTTTTGTGCCTGAGTTTTTTAATCTGGTCATTTGAATATAAATTACTTTTTTTTTACCTTTCCTTAAACAAAATGTATGGCTGTTTATAAATATGTACATGAGAATTTCTAGATTAAGTAGATAATTTCACTGTGTAATTTAGTAAAAAATAAAAATTAATTATTACTATTTTTTAAATAGATAAGACATAAGTTAGTGATTAATGCGCATTAATCTGGCATAAACTTTAAACATTATTAAAAAAATACCCAGAGCTGCCAATTTCTACGCCTATTTAAATCATATAAACATGCTTGAAACAACAAAAAAATTTTAGTAAACTTTATGCCAAATATATTCAATGTAATTTTTTACAGTATGTATTGTTAGTTTTTATAAAAATTTCTGTTTCAAATATGTTTATTTGCCTTTAAATAGGGGTAATATTTGGCAACCATGCTTATCTACCTCTGATCTATCCGTTTTTATATCTAACTTATAGCAGTCTATTCGAACAAGTAAATTCTTCAAGAAGTTATTTAAATAAAACAAACAAAGAAATAAGTAGAATAAACATGCTGAAAAATAATAAATAAAAAATCTGGTGGATTTTAATCATGTTTAGTAATATTACATCATGTAAATGAGCTGATGCAATTGAAATGAAAGAGAAAAATAGTGACAAGAATAAGAAAATTGTTTCTGTTCTATAGAAACACACAACTAATTATTTTCAATAAATATGTTTAATAATTTTAAATAAAAATTCTCTCTCTTTTGGACTCTATCTCTTTTGCATCGGGTAATGTCTTTTTTAAGACCACATAATTAAATTATGTTGAATTCTCAACACTCAAGGTTACTCTTTCAAATGAATAAAATTTTCCTCCAAATTTTATCTCACATCTTGATGGCAGGGCTCCCAAATGGTCCACAAACTGGACACCGACATTTTTTAGCAGAAAATTTCATAGGATGTTTTTACAGAATTTGTGCTAAAACTAACTTCCAAAGGCGGTTTCTGCGCAGTTTGCGTGAAAAATATAAAAGGACAATATTTCTAAGAAAATATTGATGTAAAGTTGGTGGTCCATTTTGGAGCCCTGTGATGATCACATGAGCAAATATTTACAAGAGAATAATAGTGACACATATCCATAATAGAGACATGTTAATTATGGCTCTCGAACGTTGCATCTAGTGAGAGAATCTACTACAAGCTATTAGCCCGTCATATTGCAGTTAGACTAATTATGGTATTATTCACGGTATACGGTATAATAAATCATAGATTATATTATCAGATTATGATAAAAGAGATAGTTCCATTTTACTAAAGAAAGACGCCTCTTCCTGCCGATATATGTAGATTTTAAACTGCTAAAGATTCCAAAATATTCGTTCCAGAGCTCTTGCACAAAAATTGCTGATAGAAGATGAAGGCGTTTTTCCTACTTGTATAGAGGATCAATGGATGGCATAAAAGCATAAACTGTATAGTCTATAGATACTATATAAGAACTCTATAGTTGTCTTTCCGATAATCAAATAGTTTTTGAGAATGCTAAAAAAAATAAAATGATAAAATAAAATGATATTTTTAGAAGAAGTAATTTTAATAAATATTCTATCTGCATTTAAGATTAAAATAAATAGAAAAACACATTGAAAGAAAAATAATAAAACGTAATGCTTATTGGGGGGGGGGGAGTAAAAAGTAATAAATAAATAAATAAAATATACGAATACGGATACGGATGTACGATACGGATTAATGAAAACTCAGACGACAATTCAATTGCGCCCGTTCATTAATAATTACAATCAAAATCAAATAAGAAAAAAATGCATAATGAATTACAGAAATTAAGACGTACTGATGAAAAATAATTTTACATTAGAAGTTTCTGAAATATTTATGAAATTTAGCTTGATTTATTTGAGACTATTTCAACACCATGCTAATAAAGAGGATTTTGCTACAGATTTTTTTTTATAAATTTTTTTTATTCCAGATATGTTGAGCCCCAATTATTCATGGAATCATATATGATTAATTATTTATTGTAAAGTTAATTCAATAAATTTCAAATGTGGGCATTAGGCAGATGGAATAATCATCATTCTTAAAAGCTTGAAGTCATTGATATTATGTACTTTTACTATGAGTAGCCGAATTGTGAATAAATTAACTTTTTGTTTTCTTAGATCTAAGGTTAAGTAAGTAGTAGAAGGTCGTGTAATAACGGATATTTGTCTACATGTGTTTAATAATATTAAATGCGATGCAAAACATTTCATATAATTTTGCCAAGGAAATCATAATAAGGTGAAATTATTAGTATTATTTTCTATGTAAGTGATCAGAACTTTGTATCTCTGTAAATATTTGTATGGAATTATTTAAACTTTTTTAAAAAAAATGTATGTATTTAATGTATGCATTAAATGTAAGTATCTTTCACAAACTCAGAATCATGTCTTTTTCTTATAAACCATCAAAATAACCACCCTTGACGCAACATTTCACCACATGTTTCGAAGAAAAATAAATTTTGATTTAAAAAATATCATCAAAATTTGAGATTCTCTTTCTATTAGTCATTTTTTTCTTTTATGTTTTAATCAGCTTATATACGTAGATGCAAAAATTATTTTCTGTATGACAAAGTACATTAATTTTATTCGCTGATGCTTTTCCATTCACATTTCCCACAAATTTAAAGACGCTCTTAATTATACATAAAGAAATATGTATATACATTTCTGATTTATTTTATTTCACTTATTCAATCTTATTCATCACAAAAATTGCTGTATATAAAAACAATAAAAACATAGATATTGTCATTGTTTAATGTATGTTTTTTTTAAAGTTAATAAAAAGTTCTTTCATGTATGGTCTATTAATTAAACTTACGGTGCATACAACTAGAGTAAACATATTTGATGGTGAGAGATAAAAAATACTTTACATTTCAAATACTCACATGGTAGAAATAATACTTAATGAATACGAAAAAAAATATATTCGTGAGTCGCAATTTTCTTCAAGAGTATTTCGTTTATATTTAAATGAAAAGAAAGTTCCGCCACAACTTGCGACGTGAAAACAAAATAAATTCAATATGTAAAGACTTCACGGCGAAACTTTGAATTAAACTTTTAGAATGTAGGATTCGTTTCTTTGACTGAGAGTATTTCTGAATTTTTAATGTAAACATGATAAAACGTTAAAACTTTAAAGTAGTTCCTTAAAAGACCAAAGTGTAAAACTTTCTTAAAAGGAAAATATTTTAGATGGCACCAATAAATGGAAAAGTATTTGAGAAAACTTTAAAATTAAAAGTAAAATATATTTTGTATCAAATATATTAATATTTCCTTGCTATAAAATTCAATTAATTTTGTAAACGATATGTGAATTTTGAAATTACTAAAATCAAATAAGTGTTCTTCTGCAAACTATAAAATCTGAAATTGCACCAGATATTAATAGTTTGCTTAAAAATCGCGTCTGAGCAACAACGGCTTTAGTGTATTTTTAAATATAAATGCAATTTTAAAATTATTCCTACTTTATACATAAAAAAGAGAATTATAGAAATCTTTGAAAATTTAATCTGCCGTTAGACTATATTATGCGTGATATACAGGCAAAAATTATATGAAATTTTTTAACCCGTTTGAATTGTTTTTTCATAATCTTCTTATGGATACTACTTCCGCCAAGATGGCAAAACTTTCTTTGTTTTTTCATTATTTATGACAATGTTTGTGCTATTATACAAAATGTTCCACAAAACTTTGTAGTGTATGTGTGGTGTCCACCACAGTATGTAAAAATTCCAAGTACTAATAATATGCGTAGTTATGAAGGTATTCGGAAAAATGGCACTAAAGTTCTGCCCTGAAAGGCTCTGAATTTTCTGTACAAAAAACCGCTAAAAGTTTATTTGTTATATTCGTAGATGTTTTCGCTGGAATAAGCAGGGAAGAGTCATTGCTCGCTCTAAGTTTTGCTTGGTACGTTCTGTAATATGAGGTTTTCTTATTACATAAATTTATAGTGTATTCTCAAGGTAGATTGTAGCTTGAAATATACTGTTCAAATTGTGTACCCGGTTAAAACGGAATCCAATGGTGTTTTTACTCTACTTGATTTTTTTTTCAATTGTGAAACTAAATTTATTTCTATTATTATTATTATTATTCATGACCGACCATTACTGTCAGAGTTGAAAACTAAACAAAATATATAGCGAATATCATAGTCCTAAATATTTTTAATTTTTAGGTTAAATATTATTAACTTTTAGGTTTAGAAGTAAAAACGGAACAATTATAAGATTACCATTTTGTCTGTCTGTCACAGCCATTTTACTCGGAAACTATGGAACGTAGAGAGTTCAAATTGGGGGAAATAATAAAGAATACTGACCCACATAATTTATAAATTATTAAACATTCACAAATATGTTTAGTAGAAATGTAGAAGTGTTTATTAATTTACTTGGAAAAAAATCCTTCTATATCGTGTGAAATCTTTCGTAACGTCAAACTCAAATATGAACTTTTTTTAAGTATTATATTTTTATAGATATCGTCGAAAATATAGTAAAAAAAAATATATGTTTCCCTCCTCTGCCATTTAAATCAAAATCTACTGCAACTTAGACTATGAAAAAAATCAGAAGTAGTAGAAATAAATTTAAATCCTACTGGAAAACTATAGCGATTATTCCAAACTGCATACTTTTTGAGAAAAGACCATTTTTCTACTACACAACTTCCATTTCAATTTGCGGACATTCCGCAAAAGTGTTGAGGATCGTTTAAGATACCTTTCGTAGCAGATTTATAAAAGTATTAATGACAATCATTTTTGAATAATATCATCGGTAATTAGACGAGATATTAACCCTTAAACACACGGACGGTTTGGGCATGCATAACGAAAAAGGCGATGTCTCTATATACAATCGGCTTTTAAGCCTTGATAACAAAGACTATATCTTTGTTATCAAGGTTTATGATAACATTATCCAATTACACAAATATAAAAGTTATATCTGTGTAATTGAATACCTAGTAGCAGTATAAAAGCAATGTACGTCAAACTGTTGAAAACAGACTAATTTGATTTTAATTAATCACACAAAAATTGTGGTTAACTACTGGTGTTGTAAACTAACAGGTCGCGACTACTTTGGTACATCTATACGCCTCCCATGTCTTTAAAAGTTAATTAAAAACAAATCTGGAAAACCTGGCACGAAACAAGCCGGCGTTGCAAATTGTGACCTCATTTCGAAACTTGCTCATCCAAAACAAAGTTTATACATAATAGGTATATGCATAATAGGCATATATTATCTGAATTCTGAAAAAAGAAATTATTGTTACTACGCCATATTTAGTTTAATGAAACGCCATATGAAATTTAAATATGCACAACTATAATTCTCATTACAAAATTAAGTTCATAATAAATAGATAAGGACAAGATTAAAAAAGAGTTTTACGGAATAGCAACATTCTATAGTTTTTGAACTACAGATCTTTGAGAACTTTTATTGCATAATAATTCATACTTTTCTGGTATATACAGCTATACCCAAGCCTATATTGTATAGTTTTTTATTTTTGTTTTTTTATTTTACAAAGTCTCATTTTTTAACAACGATATTTTTTAATAATATAGTTAACTCTTTTACGACGAGAGTACTTTGCTCAATTTTTAATCTTTTACCATCGGCTTTCAGAGCAATCAGCAGAACCAATTTTCTCTAGTTGGTTCACGAAAATGTTCTCATTAAATAAGGTAAACTTTGCAATAAAAAATAACTGAGGGTGATAATGAAGGATTCTGAGACTCTCAAGAGGCAGGCATATAAATCGCTCCTCCCAAAGAAGTTAATTAACCTTTTGATCGTTTTTCATGTCAGAAATATAAAATATCAAATTATTATTACTACATCCTGATAACATATGGAACGGTAAGTAAGAGAAATTGGCAATTTCTAGGATTGTAGAGTTTTTATTTTTTGATTTGGATATGTTATATTTTATTATTCCATTTTTTTTTATAGTTTTATTTCTATTGCATTATTATCCTCATGGAAGGGTAATAACGTCAAATTTAGGTCAAGAAATTCCGCCATGATATTTTATAAATGCGTACCTGCTAAAATAATTTTTCTTGTACACATAGTATGTAAGTTTCAGTATCAAATCGTATATTTGTTTGTGAAAAATAATTCTAAAATTAAGCTGTAAAAATTGACAGAACTTTAACATTGCGTCATTATCCCAAGACAAATTATACCAGATCTCTAGTAGACGTGTTATTATCCTTGTATGGTAAGTAAAGATATTTATGCGAGAAAATACATATTTTTCTTCCTTTAAATACTGCTTCTACTCGCTAATGCTCGTGCTACAGTGACATTAGAGGACTATAAATAGAAAAAAGGGATTATAGCATAAATATTACCTTTGACATTAGAATGTTGATGCGTATTCTTAATATTCTAAAAACTATTTCACTTGTATGTCACATATAATATGGTTGGTTGTCCAATAATATGAAATTTAACTTGATACTTGCATAATTCAAAATATATTAAGTAGTACAAACACTTACATTAAAACTCTATACAGATATATTTGCAATATTATTCAGTAATCTTGCAGTTTTTTTAACTTAGCATGCGATGCTATTGATGTCGCCACTCATTCAAAACTCATTTCTGTGTTTGCTGCAACTGAATGACTGAAACTAACTACAAATAATTTACTAAATGTCATGTGGCATACCTTGTTTATACAAAAGAAATGGCAATGAAATGGGATATTTCATTTTGCGTTAGGGAAGAAGTGGCACTGCTATTTTTTTTCATTTTTTGTAAATAATAATAATAATAATAATAATAATAATAATAATAATAATAATAATAATAATAATAATAATAAAACGAAACCCAACTTTTTTATGTTTTTGTACATGCGTTCACCATCTACATGATATATTTTGTTTTATCCAACTGTTTCGCTTTTTTGAGATAAGAGTAATTAAAGTGTTGCAGATTTTGAAAATTTTGAATATTTAATAGATTATATCTGCTGACATCAACTATATCTCTTTAAAGTTCTATGTTATTTAGCTTGTTTTTGAAGTACATTTTCATATTCTAAAGAAAAAAATGGGTTGCAATTACTTAAATAAGATAATCTGTGCCGAAAACGGACAATAACATTATTTTGATTACATTTAGTGGCAACATAACAATGTAAATTAACAATGCCTCATAGAAACAAGTAAATTCTCCTAAGCAGGCAGTGTCATACTAAAAGTTCTTGACAAAGAAAAAAAAGAATGTTGTTTCTTTCCAGAGATAAAGCACTCCAAATATACTGACATTTAGCTTTTCACGAAAAAAGTATTCTCAACCTTGAACCTTGCCTTTTTCTACCAGGAAGAGCCTTTTTTAGGGCTTCAAATCATGTACAATATTAATTAACTATAATCTACATCAACAAAACAAAATATCAAGCAAATTAAAAAATTCATCTATCAAATATCACTTTTTATCTGATTTTCAAAATAATGGTTCTTAAAATCAAATTCTCAATCTTATGTAACAAAATTAGATTAGTTTCATCAAAAAAGCAACCTCTAGTTTAATATAAATTATTAGCAAACTATGTAATTAACATCGTTAGCGAAGTTAACGTAGGAATATTTTTTCATTGCATGCTTTAAGCACTAAAGCTAGAAACAACATTTTCCAAGATTTTTTTTTTCAATACTAATAACAGCGTATACATAATTATTAAATTCTTCTATAGAAAAAAACATTGTGATGTCCTTTAACTCGTACGATAATTTATTTTGGTGATTTGCGTGTGAAATAAGAAAATGTGATATTGGGCGTGCCTTTCTATTTGTCAGTTTTGTTATGTGCGAAAATTAAATATTTGAGATGTGACTGGGTTACAGACAATTTTAGATTATTTTCCGATTTCATGAAAATCTAACTATTTTTTACACCTGTTTTAAATGACTGATGCATGATTATAATTTATTATTTAAACAGATACATAATAAACAATGTATGTGACATTAATATCTATTAAACTCTGAACTTATATTTTGAAATGATTTGTATCATTTAAGAAAGAAATCGGTTGCATGGCATTTTGGATTTAAATATAACTAATTATTAGTTCCTATACAATGTTCTAATCTGAAATCTACTTGAATGCAACATCTGGCTCAACTATAGTGGAGAATTAACAGACCCTTGGTAGAATGCCATCAAAATATAGTCGAACCTCGTTAACATGAACTTCAAGAGAAATAAAGATTTTGTTCATGTTAACAGTAATTCATGTTATCAGTATCTAATGTTTGTATTCGTCTTTATAAAGCAATGTGAAAACAATTCATGTTAAAAGTAATTCACGTTAAGCGTGTTCATGTTAACTATGTTTGAATGTATACAGATTGAAATTCTATCGCATTATGTATTGCCACTATACAGCCACAATAACCTTGTTAATGTATGTTTTCTAAAATAAAATTTACATAAAGAATCGTGGAAATACACATATTCTTCTCGAATCTTAAACAAATTACATGAAATTTCATTAATATGCTGCCAAAACAGCGGAAATGCATTAGACGCAGTCAAAAGAAAAACCCTAAATCCTCAATGACAGATGGTTCTGTAAGTTCACAGAGACAAATAATATCGTCAGTAAGTAGAAAAACAATGGGTGATAGTTTGAGAAAAAGAAATCCTAGTTATGCATATTAAAATTACATGGAATTCACTAATTTTGATAAAGAACTGTGAATATCTTCTCAGTAACAGAGATAAAAAAATATGCAATAAAGCATTCGTAAGGAACTTCGCAACTAACAGGACATAATTTCAGTGTACTGTATCCCATTTTAGTGTAAATGGCATAGTCATTGTGAAAATAATATCAGTAATGTGATATTATAACGAGCACGAGGTTTGCGTGCTTTGCGTTTTTGTCGCGAATGTGTTTATGTCGTGCGCTCCTTAGTCCTCCATCTTAACAGCACATACGACGACATCTCTCCGTGCGATTATAAGTTTTTTTAACTACGCCTAAAAATTTCCCATTGCTTTGGGGGTATATGGATGAAATTTCAAATAATTTGGACGAGTGATTCTTTTTTTATTGGGTTGTACCTTCACAACACTGTAAAAAGAAAAAAAAAATTGTACATATCACTGACGTTTAAATATTTGAAATCAAGATAAGTAAAATCAAAAAACTCACTCGAGCACTAGACATCTAATCTCTCTGTCGAAATTATATAGGCTTAAATTGCAAGTAAATTAAAACAATCCTTGTAAATACCTTTCTATTTTAACAATAAACTATCTCAAAAGACTAGGTAAAAGTTCAATTAATTTTTTTAAATAATCCTTATTTCCATTAGCTATGACAATGACGTTTAAATATTCATTGTATTTCATTTTCATTTCAGTCATGTCATTTGAACCAAATAATACGAAATTAAATGCATGAAAACTCTATAATCATTTAAATTGTAAAGTATAAAAAAAAAGATTTCTGTAAACTTATTCTTCAGTTCATGAGATTATTTAACTATGCATTAGAAAGGTTTACAATAGAATGAAAATATTGGCAAGAGTTCCTAAAAAAAAGAAATTAATCTTTTGTTTAATAATTTTTCAATGGATGTTTTAATTTCTTTATTATTTGCTTTGTTTTAAAAAATGTTCTTTTGTTTCCAATTAAAGAAAACTTTTCATAGCGTTCTTATTTTTTTAGCTATAAATAAACCAAAACAAATAACTGTTAATGTACCCAATTTTACCATAGTTTAAAAAATATATTTCTCTTTCACTATTTATATAATACACAGATAAATTTTTAATACATATAATCACGTTAATTCGAACTAATTAACAACAGTGACTGCTTGGATTATCCGAAATTCTGATATATATAGAAAAGAAAGGGATGCGTGTAAAAAATAAAACATGTTATAAGTACTCGGGAGTATACAGTAAACTTTCTCTAAACCGGCTTCTCATGATCCGGCATCATGCGTAATCTGACAAGACTTTTGGAAAAATTACTATTAATTGTTAAATCACTGCTGATGTTTATAATAGACTTTGAGGCGGCAGCACAAATAATCCCTTTATCGAGTTCACGGCTGAAAATCCAGAATTGGTTAAAACCCGAATAGCAAAATAAACGCAATTTTTCATCCAAATCATATCATGGTAAAAAACACTTGAGAATCCGATTTTAATGGTTGACTCGTAGGTTTATCATTGTTCTTTCCTGCATCGAGTACTCCATACTTTTATTCACTTTAAAAGCAGTAAAAAACAATGATAACCCTACGAGTCAATCACTAAAACCATGTTTTCAGGTTTTTCCACCAAAATATGAATTCAGAACGAATGCAGTTTAATATGCGATTGAGTTTTCACTAATTCTGGAATTTCAATTTCAAACTCGACGAGGTGATTGTCTGTGCTACCGTCACCCGATCTTTAATAATCCAATCGAGTTTGTGAATGAAGAATTGTGTAATAATCTATTACAAGCGGTGGAGCTGTAGGTTCAACATTGTGCTTTTATGCATCCAGTCCTCCATGTTTTAATACCTTTGAAAGCAGTAAAACACAATGATAAACCTACGAGTCAATAACTAAATCACAACTAACTAGGGAACTGCGGTGTAAGTCACCGATTTTGACGAAAGTGGTATCGTTGGAAAGATCTCGTTGTGAGCAGTAAAAAACTCAATGGAACTACGCTTCGCAAATTAGCCGTTTTCGAAATATCCAACAATTTATATCACGTAGCTAGCGCACACTTAATAGGGCACCGCAAAAAACTCAATGGAATCACCCGTCGGAAATGAGACGTTTTCGAGATATCCTACAATTTGTGTCACATTGCTAATGCACACTGCTGGGAAATTGTCAAATATCTCGAAAACGGCTCATTTCAGAGTTCCATTGAGTTTTTTACTTCTCACAATGATATCTTTGGAACGGCACCATTTTCACCGAAATCTATAATACAATTTTTTACGGTCCCCCATTAAACGTGAACTAGAACAGTATACATTAGCTACGTGACGTAAATTATAGGATATCTCGAATACGGGTCAATTCCGACGGGTAATTCTAATGAGTTTTTTCTCCCTCGTGATGATATCTTTTTAACGATACCACATTCGTAAAAATCGAGACTAAAATTTTTTGCGGTACCCCATTAAGTATGCACTAGTTAAGTGATATAAATTGTCCGATATTTCGAAAACGGCTGATTTGAGACGGGTAGTTCCATTGAGTGTTTTATTGGCTTTTGATGAGATCTTTCCAACGATACCACTTTCGTCAAAATCGGTGACTTAAACTTCTTGCAGTTCCCTAGTAAGTGTTTTCTACCAAGATATGACTTCAGACAGAATGAGGTTTAATATGCGAATTAACAAATTCTGCAAGTTTTAACAAATTCCGCTATTTCAGCCGTGAACTCGAAGAGTAAACTGTCTGTGCTGCCGTTTCCCGGTCTTTAATAATCCGAAGGAGTTTGAGAATAAGAAATTTTGCAACAACCCATTACAAGTTGTTCAAATTGCAAAACATGTAAATAGCGCACTCACAACGGTAATGAGGAGAAAGAAAGAAATCTTTCTGAAAATAACTTGCGAAATCAAACTGTTGAAAGAGAAAATAAATTTTCATCATCTGAATTAAATACTTTTTTGCATTTTAGAAAACAATTTTATACTGACTGGCAAAAAAAGATGTAATTTTTGAGATTCTTATACGATGGCTTCTACGAGAAAACCTAAAATGCATATTTTTATTCTACATTCTTGTACGTATATTGTACAGTATTATATATTCTGTATTATTTATATTCTATGTTTAAAATTAGAAAAACATACTTTACTACTTTTTAGTTCAATTTTTATCTCCACACATTATTTTATAATATTCTTCCTATATTTTGACTATGCATAATCAAGTATAACTTCCAAAAATAAAAGCAGTTCGAATTAACAAAGTTCGAAGTAGCAGAATTGTGCTAGTTTTGAAAACATCTTACTTCAATACAACTGATGGCAATAATAAACCATAGATAACGAGAAATTTAGTGTTTGAAATAAACTGTTTGAAAATCTAAGGCTATAAATCTAAGCAATCTTCAAGTTCTCTTAATAGTAGTGGACTGTTCAAATTACGCTAATCTTTTCATTGTTTTGGGGACTATGAAGTGATAACACTTTTCTTGTGAGCTAAACTCTGACAAGGAAGATCTCCATACTGGGCATACTCAGAATTTTATGAAAAAAATAATCATTGAAGTACTTATGTATGTAATAAAGGATCAGTCAAAATTAGCGACGGAATGACAGAAGAATATATGTAAAAAAATAAAATATTTTCGAATATTTGGCTTGAAAAGACGAAAGAGTCACTCGATTTGGCGAGCAGCCCTTTTCTTCGCTAAAAGCAAACGATTATAATACATCTCAAAACTTTTGGATATTTAGAATGCGTGTAAATGGTATTTAACGAATTTAAACATGAACTATGATAGACTTTAATATATACATAAATATACATATTGTATTACGTACATATATTACTTGTTGAAATAGTTATTTAATTAATCACTGGAAAAATGTTTTCATAGACAAAAAAAATAAAAAAATCATATTGAGAAAAATTATCTTCATATTTTTTAGCGTATTCAAAAAATAAAACCAGGCGTTTCCATAGAAACGAAATCTAATCGACAATTCTCCATTGAACTTTGAGCTTGAAACAAATTTAATTAATTTAAATTATGAAATTCGTTTTAAATCTTAATTTTGATGATTAAATTAGATTATAAATACATATAAATATCGATATAACAAAATTATGTTTAAAACAAACTAAAACTTACAAAACTAAAGTAATTAAATTTATCAAAACAAGTTCAACATGAATCTTGAAGTTCTTGACATAAAATATTTTTTGAAATTAGATAACATCGCCAACCGGAGATAAATAGCCAAATAACGAAATTTTCATTATTTTTTTACGGTTACTGAATGGAAGTTCCGCCGAAATTTTTTTAGAAACGTATATATCCACACGAGAAGAACATTTTGTAATTTTTTCTGATTTTTCGGGGTATGCCCGTATGGAGACCTTCCTTGTGAGTTACGTTAACCACCTGATCACGATATGTTGCATAGCAGAACATCTTATGTCCTTATTTTATCTTATCTATTATCGAGAAAAAAATACAATAAATGACTAGCCGCAGTCTTCGAAATTCTTAATGTGATGCAGCGCAATAGTTTAATCATTATATCTTTATGATAATAAATTTTTATATCATAAAACAGTTTTTTGTAAGCAGTGTATTGAAGAATAATCTGTTTTATAATGAAATTTACTGTTATCGTAAAAAAAATCATGGGTTGAAAATTCCAGTCAATAATAGTTTTTGACCATTTCTCTATGGCTTATCATTCTAAATTGTAAGTTATCAAAGTTTTTGTTTTTCTAGAAGTAAAAACATAACTTTAAGTATTTCATTTTTGTGACTTTAAAATGACCTCCTTACTATTTCATTGTCATTGCTTTATTTTATATTCTTATGATGAGTTGATTTTTAGTTCATACAACAGTTTCATGAATAAATGTATTGAAGACCAGTATATTTATTATTGCAAATTCATGTTTTCGTGAAAGATTTCGAGGGTTGAAATTTTTTGCCAGTAATGTTTTATTCAATTTTACTATAGCTTCATATTCGAAATTTTAAGTTGTGAAAGATTTTGTTTTCTTACAATTACAAATATGCCATTAAAAAATATTTATGTGTTTAAAACCAATCCCTTGCAAGCTTCAACGTTACCGGTTTATTTTAACATGCTTATGATAAGATTTTTTTTTTTAATCTTAAAAAATTTCTTGTTAAATGTATTGAAGAACAATACATTTATTAATACGAATGAGTACTATTGTGAAAATTTTCATGGGTTGTAAATATCTATCAGTAATAATATTCTGCATTTTCTTTTATTTTTTATTCTAAATTTCAAGTGATCAAAGATTTCGTTTTCTTACAAATAAAAAAGATGTTTTTACATAAATCATTTCTATAGGTTTAAAATCATCCCAGTACTAGCTTCAGCTTCCATTTCAATACAAAATAACTAACCTAGAAATTAGCTCAGTTATTTTTTCTTTAACTAACGCAAAAAAAAAAAAAAAAAAAAAAAAAAAAAAAAAAAAGATATAAGAATTCTCCAAAATAAATAATGTTATCGTAATTTACGTGGTATTTTTTATAATATCATTAAAAGCTCTAAATAAATTCAACAAAGCAATTATATTGTAATTTTATTTTTCTCGATGTAATGACACAAAAGTTCCGAAAATTTTATTAACATTTTCTTGTTAGATTAATTTATATAAGACGATATTTTGATATGAGATTTAACTATCAAACATTAGTCTTACCTTCCACATCTACACAAATATATATATAGATTTCAATTGTTAAAATGTGGAATTCCTTTATAATTGGAATTCTACAACTTAATTTCAAAAGCAAGAAATTGATACCAGATTTCTATATCGTTATTTGTAATGACATTATGTGATGTTTTTTCTATCCAGTATACTATAGAAATCTTATTTAAAAGAAAAATAGGATTAAACTTACAGTGCATAAATAATAAACCAAGTATTCAAATACTTCTTCATATTAAACAGAATTTTCATAATCCATTACTGTTAGTAAATTATGCAAATATAAAACATAGCGTTGTTTCAGTTAATTGAAGTGCGCAAATTCCTGTTTATATTGAACGCCTGATGTAACATAAGTATGTTTATATTTAACTACTTTATTCTCTTATGTTTGCTCATTATGGTTTAAGATAATTTAAGTTTGTTTATATTCGACTAAGTTATTTGGTTGCATGCTCCTATTAAGGGATAAAATATTTCTGTTATAAATTAGATTGCTTATACTGCAATTAGAGGCTTAAAATTACTTGAATATTGGTATTTCCGAAATAGTTATAATACCCTTTCATGTTTAAACAGAACATTAATGACCTATAAATAACCAGATATTTTATATACACACACACATATATATATATATATATATATATATATATATATTTGTGTGTATATATACTAATCAATTCTGAACTCAGCTGAGTTTAAAGAACAAGCAGGACTCCGAAGTGGATTCAGCATAACTGATCATATCCAAATAGTAAAAAAACTCATAGACAAATATAAAGAATATAATTGAATTTATCGATATGAATATGAAAAAGGATTTGTTTCGGTCTACACGTCAGCAGTAGTGGAATCTCTGTCTGACTTTGTTATCGCAAAACTTTACATTAATATCATAAAGAATGTTTACAAGAAAACAACAGAAACGCTTTATTCGGATATATGAAAATAAAGTACAAGTATAGCTAGAAAGAGAGGCTAAGACAAGGAGACACCATTTCACCTAAGATTTTTGCTGCTGTATTAGAAAATTTTCCGAGAAGCTGGATTGGGAAAACAAAGGGATTAGAATAAATGGAGTATATATAAGTCATCTTCAGTTCATTGACGGCATTTTAATTTACACTAACAACCTTGAAGAATGTCAAAATATGCTAAAAGTTTTGTTAGAAGCTAGCATTAAAGTGGGATTAAAATTAATTTAGAAAAGACTAGGATTGCTATTTAATTCATTTACATATTAATAAAAAAATTGACACAAGCCAATGAGATTGAAGAAGTGCAAACATATGTGTACCTTGGACCGGAAATATTGGAATAATATGATGAATGAAATTAATTCAGTAATAAGAAATGGGTGTAGTGCTATTAGGAAGAACAATATTATTCTGAAGAGTAATATTCCTCTTTTTTTTTAAATAAAGCTGTTCAGAATGCGTTTTGCTGCACTAACTTACGGAGCACAAACATGGACACTAACAAAACGGATGATTCAAATGCTACAAACAACACACAGAAGTATGGAAATATGTATGCTGGAATAAGAAGAAACAGAAAGAAAATAACCTGGATAAGAAATCAGACAAAATTATTTGACTTCATTGAAAGAATTAAGCAGCTAAAATGGAAATGAGCTGGCACATTGCAAGAAGACAAGACAATATGTCGAACAAAAATATAATACAGTGATATACCAGAGGTGTAAAACGACCAAGAAGATGATTCCAAGTAAGGTGGAGTGACGAAATAAGAAAATTAGAATGTGCAAATTAGATGACGAAAGCATTAGCCAGGAAACATTGGGGAAATCTGTAGGAAACCTACATCCAGCAGTGGATCGAAAATGGTCGATTGTAATGATGATGACATATAATTATTTAATTATATCAATTTATTAGATTTGTATATATATATATAGTTTTAAAGTCTTATACCTTACAAAAAAAGTCCAGATTTTCTATCGGGGGCTGTCCGATCCGCCAATGTTTTAACAACATAAGGCCTATTCGCATAAAATCGTTTCTTTGACAACCTTGACAGTATTTCCTGAAACATCGTTTACTTTTGCTAAAAAACCGGGAAAACGAGTGCTGTTAGATATTTTCTGACCAACAACAATTGCTATTTTCGAGTATATCCGGCTGAAAATAAGCACTTATGTCATAAAGTAGCCGTTGTAGATTTTATATCGTTCTTGAATATTTCGTCAGTCAAATGTGGGGAATGTAATTTTCCTATAACGTATTTCACCTGTTGTTAATACGGCCGCTAGAAACACTGTTCTCTGTTCACTTCTGAGAGTGCAATCTTTCTTGAAAGTTGACTGCTTTTTAGGACAGAAAAAACTGCAGCACGGATAGTAAGCTATAAAGTGAGATAGTTTTCAATGATCATTAGCGCACGCACACACACACATAGATACAAAATAAAAGTTCATTATGGGCTCTGAAACCTCGTTTATCTTACTCGGTCGGTCAAGGCTCTACTGTATTCAATTTCACGATTCTTAATAATCACCAAAAACTATCATCAGAATTTCAATGAAATTTAAATATATTATTTCATTATTTTGTATAATTTTCTGGATAAGTTATATTTTTTATTGACATCAAAATATTCCTTGCAGTTTGTACACGATCGATAAAAATATTAAGAAAAACAATACAAGAAGAAAGTTATCAATTTTAGAATTGTAAAATATTTTATGTTTCTGGTATTGTAAAAAATATACATCAATGTATATATAAATTGAAAACAAGTAAGAAAAATCAAGTGCTTGTCCTCATAGTACAAAGATACAAATAATGTAGAAACCTATGGAAAGATGTATGTAGAAATAACTAGAATAGACGGAAAGACTATAACCTAGATGAGAAATCAAACGAAAGTTTTTGATCATTATTGAAAAAGGTAGCTTTCATATATTTATTTATTTATTTTAAATTAAGTTATATTATCGAAAAATTCGAAGCTCAAATCAGTGGAACCCGATTAAATAAGATTGAATACTAGTTTTTGTCTATACTTAATATTAATAGGAATTTTTAGAAATTAGTCATCTTTTATTCAACCTGGTTTTATTTTAAAAGATTTATAGGGTCGTCAAATTCCACAATATCATGAAGTGTATGCTCTTTTAAAGCAACGTGATTTATAAAACAAACCAATGAGCTTGATCGATATCTTAATTCATGTGTACATGCACTCTCACATCGAAATTGATTAATATATACCGTAATATATATAATAGTGCTATCGCGGGCAAATTGATTAAAAAAAAATGTCACCCACATTAAAAATTCAAACTGTTATATCTCAGGCGTTTTTTAAGGTAAAGACAAAGCAAAAAATACTCCGGAAATTATTATTAAGGTAAATACTTCAGAAAGAACTTTTTTCAATTTTTTTTTTACATCATTATATATTTAAAGGATTTTTCACAAACTTAAATGGGCGCCATTCTGAAACAAGATGGCGGATGAAGTTGGACAGTGAACTCAGTCAAGACATTGGTATGTACTAAATACAGTCGGAGTTGTATCCAAATCAGTTTGTAAATATGCATATTGTCGCGTGACAAATTTCAGACCGTTTCAATATATCAACCACACTGGAAATTGAAAGTGCTATGACTCAGCCATTTTTCAAGATATAGATGAAACAAAAAATGCTCTGGAATCTTTGTATCAAGGTCACACACACAAAAGAAAAATATTTTTCAATTTCTTACGTTTTTGTACCTAATTTAAATTTTTTTTTTTTTTAAATTTCATATTCCACCATTTTGAAATAAGATGGCGGATGAAACTGGCCAAAGAAATCGGTCCAGACATCGGTATGTACTATATGTACGCACCAAGTTACATCCAAATCGGTATATAAATACGCGTGTTATCACGTGACGAAAATCAGATCATTTCAAAATTTCAGTAACATTAGAAATTAAAAGCGCTATAACACAGCCATTTTTTAATATACAGACAAAAAGAAATGCCGTCGAATCTTTGTATCAAGGTCAAACGCATAAAAGATAAATATTTTTTCCATTTCTCACTTTTTTGTTCTTTGTACCAAATTTAAAATTTAAATAAAAAAATTAATTGGCCGCCATTTTGAAACAAGATGGCGGATGCAACTGGCTAACAAACTCGGTCCAGGCCTGATTATTTACTATGTACACACCAAGTTACATCCAAATCGATTCATAAATACGCGTGTTATCACGTGACAAATTCAGACCATTTAAAAATGTCAGCCATAAGACAAATTCAAAGTGCTATAACTCAATCATTTTTTAAGATATAGACAAAATAAAAAGTGTTTTGGAGTCATTGTTTTAAGTTCTAACACACAAAAGAAAAAATATTCTTCAACTTTTAATTTTTTCACAATTAATTTTAAATTTAAATAAAAAAAATTAAATGACCGCCATTTTGAACCAAGATGACGGATGATGCTGACCAACAAACTCGGTCGAGGCATTTGTATGTACTATCATGTCGGTTCATAAATACGATAGTTACAGCATGACAAAAATCAAATATCATATATATATATATATATATATATATATACACAATTTTATTAAAACCATTCAATTAATTTTTAAAAAAATGAAGAAACAAATAAACAGTTTTTTTACAGACCAATGCGCAAAATGCTACAAAAAGAAATGTAAAAAATGTATATAACAAAACCAAAAGAAATTCCATATCCCCAAAATACATGGAAGTCTTCATCAGGGAGGCCCCTCCATGTAGGGGTAAATAAAGAGAAGTTTCTGAAAGGATGTAGGCTCATAAGCTAAATTACATCCTTAGCCCCCAACTTCTCAGATTTCAGAAATCAAACTCAAACCTTCAAAAATATTATAAATATATACAAAAATTTTTTTAAAAAATACCAAAGGACAAGACCAAAAATTACACAAACACAGAAGGAAAATTACCTACAAAACTAAATATAAACAATAAAATTGTAAAATAGTAACCCCCAGGAATACAAAACCCTCTTCAGCTAGTGGGGCCATTCACTAGCGCTTCAATCTCGCCCTAAATTGAAATCAAGCATCCGTAAGCAAAGAAACACTGAGACTCAGAAACTTTCAGTTAACATATAAGATGGATAACAGTTAACCATTAAAATCTTTTTTAAACCACTCATAGCCAATTCTAGATCTGTTTTGTTATTGCAAATCCTGCGGATCCTATTAACTTGTGAATACATAATATTTTTTAAAACTTTATTGCTAATACATGAAAACCAGTAAGTGAGGCTATTAACTTCGAAATTAAAATCTTTCCTTTTATCATAAAGTCCAATCAACCATTTTTCCTTGTTTTTCTTAATTTTAAGATCTAAGAAAGTAATTTGTTCACCATCATCGGTTCGGTTCAGGACGAGCTCTTTAGGGTAAATGTTAAGGCTTATTTCCTCAAAATTATTGCAGTTAAATACTATAAGATCGTCTACATATCTAAAGAAGGAAATATTATTGAAATTTTTTTCGTAAAAATATAAAAATAGATTAGAGAACGCACTTGAAAAACTTGTTCCCATTGGCACCCCCTTATTTTGTTTAAAATAATTAATTCCATTAAATAAAACATTTTCAAATAGGCAAAACTTAATTAAATCAATCCAAAACTTCTTATCTACTTTTAAAACATATTCAAATTCAACATAAATATTTTCAAATACCCCCACAATCAAATTGTGAGGAATGCTGCCAAACAGATTCTCAAAGTCAAAAGTGTTTACAGAAGTAATTTTCCATGAGTTATCATTCAAAAAATCTAAAACTTTAAGGTTATTGCCAATGATTGTATTGCAATCAAAAGTTTCTATTTCCTTTAAAATTAAATTCAGCAAACCAAACAAAATTTTACCCGCTTTGCAATTATAACTATTAGTACCACAGGTAACGAAGCGAAATTTTACTGGTTTCTTATGAAATTTAACAGTCGCAAAAAGGTAAGGAAATACAAAGTAATTCCTACTAATTCCAAATTTTTTATCAAAATCCAAAATACGTTTTTTTATTTTAGAGGGGTTTTCAGTTAACGTTTTATAAGATTCATTACAGGTATATTTAAGTTTACAGGTATTTTTAAGTTTATTTTTAAGTTTATTTTTAGTATAGTTCCGTTTTAATTAGGTTCCCCCCCCCTCCCCCATTTTTGAAATACTTCTTGGTTTTAGAGTTCGGCTTTGACTTTCAAGTTTACTTATTTTGATTCCCTTTCAGGTACTTTAAAAACTTATCATGGAAAGTAATAAAGAAAAAATTTGCATAGCACCGGGTCCGTCGCGTGCTCAAACAAGGGGCCCTGGGGATTATTTTGGTACAGGAATTTCCCCGGTAAAAAAGCTACCGTACCAAATGTTTTTAGTTGATCTAAAATTTAGAAAATCTTTAAAAAAATTTTGTATTTGTAATGATAAACGATGTCTTACTTGTCCTTATGCTGGCAAAGAACAGATTGAAAATGATCAAGATATTTTTTGTAAAACTAATAATGTTGTTTATTTTTTAGAATGTGGAATCTGTAAATTTGGTTATATTGGACAGACTTCTGGTAGTTTAAATATTAGGATTACTGGGCATAGAAATGATATAAGAAAGAAAAATAACAAAAATTGTAACGATATTGAGATTGAGCACTTTCAAAAACATGAATTTAAAAGTATTAGCATTTATATTTTGGATATAGTTCCCAATAGGGAAGATAGATTAAAAGTTGAAAATATGTTTATGTACAGACTTAAAACAATTTATCCATATGGCCTGAATTCAGAATTTAATGGTATTAATGTTGTTAATAGGGGTAATTTTTGCGGTTTCAGTAAATTTAGATTAAAGGATTCATTTTTTACATTTAACAAGAGAGGGAGTAGAGGAAAAGGAAAAAGTAAATTTAAAGCAGATATTTTTGATACTATTGGTTCTGTAAATAAAGATTATGTTAATTTTTATGATATTAATGAAATAAAAAATAAAATTTTTAGATTAAAAAATAAAGTTATTAAATGGTTTTTGAGGAGTAAGTTTGATAGTTATAAATTTAAAAATCAGTATATAAAGGATATTGTTATTGATTTATTTAAATATAAAACTGGTTTCAGTGATTTAAATAAAATAAAATCTATAAGTGAAGAAACTCTTGAAAATTTTGTTTTGTGTTTTAGAGATAAGATTTTTGATTCTATTAAATTTAAGAATATTCTGAAAGATTGTAATAGCCTTTTCCCTCTTAAAAATAGCTTTAAAATTAGAATTACTTACAGTTATGACAGGACATTAAAAAATCTTATTTGTAACTATAATGATTATAGTAAGAATCTTGATTTAATTAAAGGGGATTATTGTTACTGTGATTTAGACTGCTATAAAGATTATATTAATCCGGATTTTGGACATATTGTTTCAGGAGATTTAAATATTGTAAAAGATGTTCAGTTAAGGAATATTATGAGTTTGGGTTCTGGATTTAGATTAAACTTTAATTATAGTAATCTTAAAATTATAGAATTTATGGAAAAGGATTTGGATGCCTTTATTTTAAAAGTTTCATATAAATATAGTTGGCCTTTTGAGGATTTTAGAGAATGGAAATTAAAGTTTATGGTATTATTTAAAAAAGATTTTTTGTTTTTTAGAGACTATTATAATAAGGGTTGTTCTAAAAAATTTCAATATAATTTCGATTTAAAAACCAGTATAGCTAAATTAAAAGAACAGTTTATTATTGCTACTGTTGATAAAGCAAGTAGTAACTTTGCCTTAATTTGTAAAGTTTTCTATAGGAATCTTCTTTTGAAGGGATATACCTGTAATGAATCTTATAAAACGTTAACTGAAAACCCCTCTAAAATAAAAAAACGTATTTTGGATTTTGATAAAAAATTTGGAATTAGTAGGAATTACTTTGTATTTCCTTACCTTTTTGCGACTGTTAAATTTCATAAGAAACCAGTAAAATTTCGCTTCGTTACCTGTGGTACTAATAGTTATAATTGCAAAGCGGGTAAAATTTTGTTTGGTTTGCTGAATTTAATTTTAAAGGAAATAGAAACTTTTGATTGCAATACAATCATTGGCAATAACCTTAATGTTTTAGATTTTTTGAATGATAACTCATGGAAAATTACTTCTGTAAACACTTTTGACTTTGAGAATCTGTTTGGCAGCATTCCTCACAATTTGATTGTGGGGGTATTTGAAAATATTTATGTTGAATTTGAATATGTTTTAAAAGTAGATAAGAAGTTTTGGATTGATTTAATTAAGTTTTGCCTATTTGAAAATGTTTTATTTAATGGAATAAATTATTTTAAACAAAATAAGGGGGTGCCAATGGGAACAAGTTTTTCAAGTGCGTTCTCTAATCTATTTTTATATTTTTACGAAAAAAAATTCAATAATATTTCCTTCTTTAGATATGTAGACGATCTTATAGTATTTAACTGCAATAATTTTGAGGAAATAAGCCTTAACATTTACCCTAAAGAGCTCGTCCTGAACCGAACCGATGATGGTGAACAAATTACTTTCTTAGATCTTAAAATTAAGAAAAACAAGGAAAAATGGTTGATTGGACTTTATGATAAAAGGAAAGATTTTAATTTCGAAGTTAATAGCCTCACTTACTGGTTTTCATGTATTAGCAATAAAGTTTTAAAAAATATTATGTATTCACAAGTTAATAGGATCCGCAGGATTTGCAATAACAAAACAGATCTAGAATTGGCTATGAGTGGTTTAAAAAAGATTTTAATGGTTAACTGTTATCCATCTTATATGTTAACTGAAAGTTTCTGAGTCTCAGTGTTTCTTTGCTTACGGATGCTTGATTTCAATTTAGGGCGAGATTGAAGCGCTAGTGAATGGCCCCACTAGCTGAAGAGGGTTTTGTATTCCTGGGGGTTAGTATTTTACAATTTTATTGTTTATATTTAGTTTTGTAGGTAATTTTCCTTCTGTGTTTGTGTAATTTTTGGTCTTGTCCTTTGGTATTTTTAAAAAAAATTTTTGTATATATTTATAATATTTTTGAAGGTTTGAGTTTGATTTCTGAAATCTGAGAAGTTGGGGGCTAAGGATGTAATTTAGCTTATGAGCCTACATCCTTTCAGAAACTTCTCTTTATTTACCCCTACATGGAGGGGCCTCCCTGATGAAGACTTCCATGTATTTTGGGGATATGGAATTTCTTTTGGTTTTGTTATATATATATATATATATATATATATATATATATATATATATATATATATATATATGTCAACATTTGAACGGAGGGTGGTTTTGGGGTTTGGGGGTCATGATCGGTGAAAATATACCAAAATTTTCCGGAAGTGCTTTCCTCCGAACGTCTGCAATAGGTAGCTTTTTACTTTTTGTGATGAAAGCTACCTAAAAATTAAACGTTAAAAATTCAAATGGGCTGGGCAAATTGCAAGAAAGCTCGACAATATGTGGACCACAAACAACCTAAAATGATATCCCAGAGACATAAAATGACCAAGAAGATGATCCCAAGTAAGATGGATGGACTAAATCAGAAATGTAGGTGGTGTAAATTGGAATATTAAAGCACTAGACAGGAAACATTGTAAAAAAGCTAGGGGTGGCCTACATCTAGCAGTGGATTGAAATCGGTTGATTATGATGGTCATGTATATGAAATATGATGAAATGTATGCTGTTAAATGTATTTCATCATGCACATGATGAAATGTATATATATATATATATATATACATTTAAGGGCCATTGCATTATGATCACCTCTATCTATGACAATGAGTCCATCCAGAAACAAAATCGTGGGGCTTGCGAAGCTGATGTTGCAGTATATAAAGCGCCCATACATTGCATTTCACAACGTACCGTGATTAGTATTATAATGCGAAAAGCAGCAAATTTATCCGACTTTGATAAAGTTGAAATAGTTATGGCTCGGCGATTGGAAACGGCCCTTTTGACGGATTTCCACTTGCAACCGTTGTAAGCACGCATAGAAAATGCTATGTATGGATGGTAAAATGAGAAGTCTCCTTCCAGAGGTTTGTCGCTCGCAGCACATTGATTCCAGTGGGGAGTTCAGATTGATACGAATCAATAATCCTGACGAAATCGCTAGCCGAAATAACTATCACCTAAAACAGTGAAGACAGTCAGTGTTTTTCAAACCAGTGCCGCGTGTTCTGTTGCATATTGGCCTACACATCCGACGACCTTAGCAAGCTACTATTCTGACAGCACGACATCACCAGAAGTGCCTACAACGCATCCATGCACATCGAAATTGGATCATAGATGAATGGCAAAAAGTTGCATGGTCCGAAAAATCGCAATAATCTTAAATATTCTTATATTGCCGTGAAACGTGGAGCTTAGTAAACGGAATATTAAGTTTCAAAGTCTTAGAGGATTTTAAAAAGAGAGATTTCAATGATAAAAGTTTATTAAATCCATTAAATTTTTTAATCAGAAGTTTTTAAGAACTCTTTTATACAAACATTTTAATAAACAATTTATATTATTTTTGAGAGTTGTTACAAAAGATATTAAAAACAAATAACACTGATACACTTCGATTCCAATCTGATAAGAACCATAATAATAATAAAAATAAAAATAAATATCTTCTCACAGTCAATGAAAAAACACACGACAATGAGATGTAAACAAAAACTACGCGCAGTATTGTAAAAAAATCATCTAATTTATTTTTTAATTTTTAATTAATTTATTTTATAATAGAGCGCTTGGGTTTTGTTTACACCTTGTCGCGTATTATTTGTATTAATCTTGAGACAGTTTGTACTTGCAATTTTATTATGATTATTATTTTTATCAGACTGAAATAAAAATAGTATCAATGTTATTTCTTTTTAATATTTCTGGTAACACCTCTTTTCAAGCAATATAATTTGTTTATTAATAACATGTCAATTAAAAATGTAAACTTTTGAAATAAAATATTGTGGTACTGATACAGAAGAATTCTATGCGTAAAATATATGTGAGGTCCTGCAAAATGATTCATATTAGCAGTTTTCCTTTTTTTTTTTTTTCAAACAATATATTAATAGTTTAACGAATAGTTCAATAAATAAATCATATAAAAATAAAGAATAAGAATGAATGAGACACTTTTTTAGAATAAATATATCACAAGACTACAAGTATAATAATTTATTTCTAACATAAGCTATCTACTCTATTAAAATCCGAATGTATGTACGTATGTATGTGACGCTTTCTCCTCTGATCCCTAAAACGGAAAAACGTCGCGTTTGTTTTGAATTGAAGGGGAAAAAATCCCAAGTTGCGCATTTGCCTTTCTGTCCGTCTGCCCGAATGTAATAACTCAAAATCCGTCTCCCCAATGTAATAACTCAAAAACTACCCAACCGAATCCTTTGAAACTTAAAATATATAAAGGTTATATATTTTTTTCGTGTCAATTCAAATTTTATAAAAATCGGATGTATAGTTCAATTACAGGGACAATCATATGATCCCAATACATTAGAGTGAATGGGGGAAAATGTTTCAAGTGCATTTTAATGGTCTTACACTCTTTGGAACATAATAAAGTTGATATACATCTCTGAAGTATATACTATAATATACATTCTGTATAATCTGTGGTGCAAATAATATTTCTTATTGATTTACAGGCCCACACAAAAGTATTTCATTGTATACTTATATATTGAGACATTGTTTGATATGTATTTTAATAGTATTAAACTATTTAATGCCCATAAATCAGAAACTATTAAACTATTTATTATCCTTTCGCAGGCCGCTAGTATATAAAAAATGTTTTTGTAGTTTTCAACATTTGTGGGAATAATAATAGTTCCAAAAATGTCTCTCGTTATGTTTTAGATTATCACATAGTTATGGTAATTGTTCACACATAATTAAAAAAGTAGATTTTATGGGATAATATTGAGTGGTAGCATTATTCTGTAAAATAGGCTCTAATGTATCGTCGTATAAACGAATTAAATAGAATATTACTACTTTACGTTATATTACTTGCTAATTTTACAGTTTTTTACTATTAATTTTTCGGTTTTAATCTGGCTCCTCAGCTGTTAGTATTTTGTTCAGAAATCAACATTCTTTTTCTTTTTATAATGTTCGTATAATTTTTTACGTTTATTCTACATAAAATTTCAACATAACTCATTGTAGCAAGTAACCCATTGACATAGTTATGCTAATTACACATATATTATATAAATTTCAATAGTTATATACAGGGTGATTCCAAAAAGATGGAAAAAAATTTAAGGGGTAATAGTATACATCAAGACAACAATATAAAATGGGAAATCTAGGGTCCCAAGTGTTTTCCAAAGGAGATAGCCGCCATTAAAGTTTAGGGTCCAAAATTTCAAATAAACATAAAAAACGGAAAAATTGGTCGATTGATTTGCGGTTTTCACTAAAACTATTCTTTATGTTGGTATTTTCTTGAAAATAAATTATAAAAATAAATTCCGAAAAATGTCGATAGAGGGTGCTTTAGACTTTGAAGTAACGAACAACTGTTTTTTGCCGTTACTTTTTGCATGTCATTAAATGGTTTCGTAGGATTAGACTTAAACTTAAATTTTTAGCTCAAAATCTGAATAATTGGGAGTGGTTAAGTAGCTCAAACTGAACTGTGTTCAGAGGGTTCAATTTTCAAATGATTATAAAAAACGGAAAATTTGGTCGTTTGATTTGCGATTTTCACTAAAACTGTTCTTTATATCGATATTTTATTGAAAATAATTTATAAAACTAAATTTTAAAAAATGGCCATAGAGGGCGCTTTAGACTTTGGGGTTACAAAAAACTATTTTTTACCGTTATTATTTGCATCCGTTAATTTTTTTAAAGCTTAGACATAAAGTTACATTTTGCGCAGAAAATCTGAATGATTGGGAGTGGTTGAGTAGCACAAGCTTAACTGTGTTCAATGGGAGTGGGGAGTTTCAAATTTCAAATGATTATAAAAACGGAAAAATTGCTCGATTTGTTTCCGGTTTTCGCTAAAACTATTCTTCATGTCACTATTTCCTAGAAAAAAAATTTTAAAGATAAATTTTTAAAAATTTCGTTTGAGGGTGCCCTTAAACTTTTCAATTAACCTTAGCCCTTTAGAGTAACCAACAACTATTTTTAAAAGTTATTTTTTCTATCTAATTAAATGCTTGCAAATGCTTAAATTTTGAGCTCGAATTCTGAATAGTTGGGAGGGGGTAAGAAGGGCAAACTGAACTGTGTTCAAGATTTGAAATGTTACTCTCCCCACCCCAAGAACACAGTTCAATTTTGCGCTACATAATTACTCACAACGATTCATATTTTGAGATCAAAATTAAACTATAAGCTTTTATAAGCATTTATTAGATACAAAAAATACTAGTTAAAAATAGTTATTGGTTACTCTAAAGTTTAAGACGTCCTCTAACGGAATTTTTTGAAATTTATCTTTAAAATTTGTTTTCAAGGAAATACTGGCATACAGAACAATTTTGGCGAAAACCGTCATCTACAACTTTTTCTGTTTTTATGATAACTTCAAATTCAAACCCCCCCCCCACCCCCACCCCCATTGAACACAGCTCAGTTTGCTCTACTTAACCACTCCCAACGATTCAGATTTTTTGCGCAAAATTTAAGTTTATGTCTAAGCTTCTAAAAAAATAACGAGATGCAAATAATAACGGTGAAAAATAGTTTTTTCTTTCTCCAAAGTCTAAAGCGACTTCTATCGCCATTTTTTGAAATTTAGCTTTATAATTTATTTTTAATAAAATACCGACATAAAGAATAGATTTAGTGAAAACCGCAAATCAATCGACCAATTTTTCCGTTTTTTATAATCATTTGAAATTTGAACCTCTGAACACAGTTCAGTTTGTGCTACTTAACCACTCCCAATTATTCAGATTTTGAGCTCAAAATTTAAGTTTAAGACTAAGCCTGCGAAACCCTTTAATGAGATGCAAAAAACAACGACAAAAAACAGATGTTCGTTACTCCAAAGGCTAAAGCGCCCTCTATCAACATTTTTCGGAATTTATCTCTATAATTTATTTTCAAGAAAATACCAACATAAAGAATAGTTTTAGTGAAAACCGCAAATCAATCGACCAATTTTTCCGTTTTTTATGTTTATTTGAAATTTTGGACCCTAAACTTTAATGGCGGCTATCTCCTTTGGAAAACGCTTGGGACCCTTGGTTTCCTATTTAATATTGTTTGTCTTAATGTATACTATTACCCCTTAAATTTTTTCCCATCTTTTTTTAATCACCCTGTATTAGCTAAAATAGCTACATTTTTCGTATATAGATGAATATTTAGTTAAAAACAAAACAAAACAAAGCAAACAGTAAATAAATAAACGATAAATTTTATTTTTGAAAAGCCAATATTTAAAATATTCTTAATGACTTGTGAAGTATTCGTTGTTTTAATTGAATATGAAGAAAAATTAAAAAATATTTTCCTGAACTTTGACTATTATTGGAATATTTTATCAAAATAATTTAAATATATCTTACGGATTACCAATAAGTGATGCTGTTTTGAAACGATTGCAAGATTCTGTATATGTATTTCTCAGATAACTTCAAATCCATTTTGTTTTTAATAAATTTATATTAAAAGTGCTAAAAGAGCAAAAAAAATGAAATAAAAAAATAAACATTTGTAGATTTACCCAACAAATTCTAAATTATTCCTAGTAACGTATATGTCACTGAATTTATATATTTCCAGTAGACTTTTTAATTTATATTCCGAATCAAATTAACTAATAATAGAATTTTATTTCATATCTCGTTTGGAAAAATTTCAAAATTAAATTGAAATTTTTAAATTGTAAAGTGTTTTTTCAAATGTACCTAGTTCCCTTTTCTTTTCTTTTCTTATATTATAAAATGAATCTAAAGATTAAATGTTATTAAAAAAGGAAATCTTTACTGATTTATTTCGCTAAGAAATACCACATAATGCGATGTTTAGTTCAGTTGAACACATTCATGTTGTTAATTAAATTTCCTGTTCAACGTTATCGGTCAACCGTCGGTCTTTTCATGTCATTTGCAAATTATAATTTTCCAAGATGTAAAAATAGTGATCCCTTTGAAAATCAATGAACATCAAAGCGCTCAAAAAATTATTTTACAGCAATATGAAATATTTTATTTCCAATAAATGATATTTTATGCAAAATATATTGCCTAAGAAAGGTATTACATTAAAAAGGAATTACATAAACTATTTATTGTACTCACCCGATTTAAAATTATCAATAAATGATATGGGATTCTTTCATATTTATTTTATTTTTTTAATTTTTCTTATTTGCATCCAATTTATAGGAGAAATTATTGAGTTTCTATAAATATGCAATAATTCTAAATTTAAGGAAATTCTACCTTTCTCTTTGTTCAAACTTAAGAGAAATATGTAATATCAAAAAATAGAGATTACTGTTAATTTTTATAGAACGATTTTGTTTCTGTTCGAAAATTACAGAAAAAAAGTGATTATGATTATTTCTATACTATAAGGAATATATTCCCTTGAAAATTTAGCGAAGGTAATCAATTTAAAAGAGTGCTTGTTTGTTTTTCTTATTACCCTTAAATCTGATGGATGTGGCAACTAAAAAGTACTGACACTGGAAAATCTTCTTTCAAACTTATTTAATGGTTCTTTAAACCTTGTTTAAGTGAAACGCTGAGATTGTTTAAATTTTTTTCATGGTGTAAAACAGAAAATATTACTTAATCCTATGGTAATTTTATTTTTAAATAACATATTTTTTTTCATTACCATTTCAAACAACAAATGTATGAAACTTTCCCCACCATTTTCAGTGTAAGCATAGACATGTAGAACAAAGTTTGACATACGTCACATTGTTTTTCTGTGTTATTGACGAGATTTCTTTAGTTATGATATATTTTATTTCAACAATGATTGCAGAACTTCTCTGCAAACTCCAACCTTTTTGATAACCCTACGTAAAAAAATACCAAATGGGTCAGGTCCAATGACCTTGGTGGGCAGCGAGTTATTGAATTTAAAAAGTCATAATAAACGATTTACTTAAATTATTTGCATGGAGCAGTATTAAAAGTTACTAATAATGTTCACGCAAATTTATATTTAAAAAAAGAGTTATCAAATTTAGAAGTGAACAAAAACCTGCATGAACATTAAATATAAACATATTAAATAAGTAATGATGTAAAAAATGTTGCTAGAAATATCATACATGCGAATAATACAGGAACGAAAAAAAGTATTATTTGAAATTGTTCACCCTGTGTTTTCGTACCTTATTATTATTAATAATATTAATTATTAATATTATTATTATTTTGTGTGCAACATATTTTATTTTCAGTTCTATTTTTTATGTTTAGTTGACTTATTTTATTTAATTATTTCCTGATTAAATATTGAATGAATTGTATACTGAATGCATCAATGTTACATTTAATATACAATATCTTTAATTTCCTTTCTAAAAATTATCAATTTACTTTCTATTGATTTTTATATATGCTCCACTACACTGAAAAGAAAGGTCTTTTTTTAATTGCCGAAAATCTACTGTAATCATGAACGAAAAAAATATATAAAAGTCCCCGAAGATTCCACAAATATATTTTTTTTGTCTTTAGAAATTTCACACAATAATTCACCTTTTAAATTTCAAGAATTAACAAAAAAAACGAATTTATATTAGCCACCCATAGTTTTCGAAAACGTTTCCGAATACGTTTCAAGATAACTTTGTTCCTACGGTATTTCGGATACTGCGAGATAAGTAAACATTTTCATTAATAGAAAACATGTTGATCTGTAAAGCATATAAGGTACCCTGGGGTAATAACGAAAGGCGGTTTAATAACGCCAAGTGCTTATATTTTGCATAATTATGAAATAATCAAGTAAATGACACCCATGTGCTCTGCGCAGAAGGGTTTTGAGTCATATAAATTGCAAAAAACAGCTTGAAGTTAATTTGTTTCATTTTTAGGTCTTATTGTTTTTCAAAGCAACTAAAATTAACGCTTGATCTAAAATTTGCGAGATACGTTTTGTAATGTGAAACTATTTTTTTTTCATCCGGAAATACTTTGTTAATTACATAAATTTGTAGTACATTTCATGGACTTTCAGAATGTTGTTGAAGGTTTTGGATATCTTGTCGAGATAATTTGTAATTTAAAATGTACAGCGCAATAACTATAATGGGGTAATAACGCCAATCCTTGGCATTAATACCCGGTTTGATTCCCTACAGTGGCCGAGCTTCATCCTAAATACTGATTCAAATAAACACAGTTAAAACTGTGCAATGTTTCTAATAATTCTACTTAAGCGGTCCTTTTTAAGCAAAAAGAAGCTCACGGTCTGTATTCTTTTGCCTCATACCCCCCCCCCCCCCCCCCACACACACACACACCACACCTTTATTTTTCTTACACTTTCACAAAATATTGAACATTTCCAATAGCTTAGAATACAATTTGTCAATTTCTAAGTTTGTAGAGTTTGTATTTTTAGAATTGGGCAAACTACATGCTATTATTCCATCTTATTTCATAGTTTTGTTTGCATGGCGTTAATACCCATATAGGTGGGTAATAACGCCAAATAGCATTGGTCAAGAAAACACGACATTACTTTTTATGAATACATATCTATTAAATTATTATTTTTTATATAGATAGTCAATGAGTTGCTGTATCAAAACATATATTTGTTTGAAAAATACAATCTAAAACTAAGCCGTGAAAATTGGTAGAAACTTAACGTGGCGTTATTACCCCAGGGTACCTTAGAATTAACATTTAACATTATCATTAAAATTACAAATTTTCTGTTATAGCTTGATGCACTTTCAGGCAATTATGCATTTAAAATTCTGTAGTTAAGGTATGATAGTATGATAAAATAAAGAATACTGCCCAGTTAAACTGAAGGCATTGAGCTCACAGGCTACAAATACTAATTGCACATTAAAGCTTTATATTTTCAAGGGTTAATTCCGTTCGAAAAAAAAATTAAGAAGGGGAAACAGCTCTCCCCTTTTCTCTTTTTTTATACTTAATCATTGAACCTCCTATACTATCAAAGACATGCTTTATCATATAAAAAATCTATATCCAAAATTCAGAGCAAATTACATAATTCTTAATAAAAACCCATTTAGCATTTATATAATTTAAAAAGAGTTATCCCCCTCTTTTATACTTAACCATTAAACTTCCAAAACTATTCAGAGATTTGAATGAAATCTGAAAATTCTGCTTGAAAAACCCATTTATATAAATTAAGGGGGGGGACATTAGAACCCCTGTTCCCCTTATTTATACTTATTCAATGAACACCTAATAACAGTCACGGAATCGCCTCATCAGAATGATCCTAATCTAAATTTTGAACGAAAATTAATTCTGCATGAAAATCCCATTTATATCAACTAACGGGGGGGGGGGGCATTAGAGCCCCTGTTCCCCCTATTTATACTTATTCAATGAACACCTAATAACAGTCACGGAATCGCCTCATCAGAATGATCCTAATCTAAATTTTGAACGAAAACTTAATTCTGCATGAAAATCCCATTTATATCAACTAACGGGGGGGGGGGCATTAGAACCCCTGTTCCCCCTATTTATACTTATTCAATGAACACCTAATAACAGTCACGGAATCGCCGCATCAGAATGATCCTAATCTAAATTTTGAACGAAAACTTAATTCTGCATGCAAATCCCATTTATATCAACTAACGGGGGGGGGGGGCATTAGAACCCCTGTTACCCCTATTTATACTTATTCAATGAACACCTAATAACAGTCACGGAATCGCCTCATCAGAATGATCCTAATCTAAATTTTGAAAACTTAATTCTGCATGAAAATCCCATTTATATCAACTAACGGGAGGGGGCATTAGAACCCCTGTTCCCCCTATTTATACTTAATCAATGAACACCTAATAACAGTCACGGAATCGCCTCATCAGAATGATCCTAATCTAAATTTTGAAAACTTAATTCTGCATGAAAATCCCATCTATATCAACTAACGGGGGGCATGAGCCCCCCGTTCCCCCTCTTATACATATCGAATGAACTCCAAAAACTAATCAGGGAAGCGCCTTGTCAGGATATACCTACATACAAAATTTCAAGTGGATCGGATATTTTTATCATGAGTTATCGCGTTACGTACATACGAACATACATACAGAACGGACGGGCACATAAGCTCTCAGGCTATGATAGCCTGTGAGCTAAAAAATTAAGGCACAGTGTAATGCATTGTAAAAATTAATTAAATTAAATTAAGGGGAGTTAGCTCCTGTTTCCCCCTTAACACTTATTCAATTTACTCCCTAAACAAATTAGGGGAACACTTTATTATAATAAACCTACATCTAAATCGGATATTTCTAATATGAATCATCGTGTTACATATATACATACTTACATATATACATATATGTGGTATAAAGAGATACGTAGCCAATGAAAATGTCATTGCATAGTTATTTTTTATTAAAAATATATGTTTTCTCACTTTATTTCACAGGCGTCGTGGCTTAAGCGAAGGAAAAAAACACTTTGACAGCTTCAAATGAGTTATTTATTTCTGCAGTCATATAACAAGAGAAACTCTCAATCTCCCGGCTAAACGACTTGCATTGAAAGTAATAGACGTTCTTTTCAAAACTACAGCCATACGTCATAGTATATCGACGACTCACTCCAAACCGACTACCACTTTCATCTTTAGACCTCCTGGCTTAAAGTAAAAAAAAAAAAAAAAAAAAACAAAAAAAAAAATAGCTTTGAAAACGTTTGATAAAATTTCAAACAGGATCCCTTCATTTAAACAGTACTCAGCATCATGGGCCGAGTTTAAATCTGCGAAATTGAATGTCTCCGCATTTGATAATTTTATTAAAAAGATTAGTATTTAACTTATTTAATAATCGAAAGCAGTTAGAATTTGAATGTATATCGTAGACGGTAATCTCACTAAAACTGGAAAAAGATAGGGATTTATTGATACATAATAAATATAAAACGATAAGAAAATTAAATTTTAAAAAAGGTGTTTTGAAGATATATGCTTATTCGGAATAAGTTTAATAAGACTTTTTAAAAAGAGGTTGTATAAACAGAGAAAAATGAGTTTTATATAGGAATTTGAGAAATAAAGTTTAAGAATATTTTTAATCTAGAGCCGCTTTTTAGTTTTACGCGTATTGAAATAAACATTTTTAAGGTGAATTAAGAATTTATATCGTTTCTATAACAATCAATAGATTAGATCTAAATATACGATTTTAATTTATCAACCCGGAATAAATACGGAACATTGTTAAAAGGAAAATAATATAGTATAAGGTTAATTTTGGCGAAGAAATTAAATTTTGTAATATACCTAAATGCAGAACCTACGTCCATAATAACTCTCAGGTTTTGATAGCCTGCGAGCTAAAAATAAACTTTCATTCATGGAGATGCAGCTTTAATTTTTTTTTTAATTTTTAAATATGTTAAAACAATTTGAAAATACATAGCACCTAATTGTGTCTTCAATAATTGATGTTCTGACATATTTACTGCAATAAAACGCTCAATTTCCATTGAATCTATTTTTCCAGTAGTCTTTATCTCTTACCTGATATTATTTTAACACAGCTGTTCACTCAAACTATGTTCTAAGACGTTCATACATATCCCTCGCAATACTTACAACTCCGTTTTATATTTCTTAATTAAAATAAATGTGAACGTAATTACACAAATGGTTACTAAGGGTTGATAGTGTTACTAAAATTTTCGTGATTTTCCACCTCTTTTAAAATAAATTAAATTTCATTATAGGTTTTTATTGCAGACTTTAAAGGTACCCTGATTACTTCTGATTTAAAATAGTGCTAGAAAAAATACAAAACTTTATACATGTTGCAAGCAATCGTTACTATCTTTAACATTTTACAACAAAGTTTAAAAGTGTTTATGATTTTTATTTGACTGGTCGTCTGCCCATGATGAAATAACTTGAAAGTATAATAGGATTTTCTGGAAATTTTTGGACGTCATTAATGCTTACCCTAGCACAATCAGTATTTCAAATGAAGTTTGTATCATGTTTACTTTATCTACAGTGACAGTCAAAATTATTCCGTTACATTACGGCCAATGGAAAAAATCGTTTGAAACGGAATTTTAAGATGTTACAATCTTTCAAGCATAATAAATGTGTTACATATTTATGAAGTACTAAAACGTAGATTCTGCAGGATATGGAATTTGTGAATGTGTAATGCAACGAATCATTATTATTTATTAACAGAGCCAAGCTAAACAAAATTCATTATATAATAGTATAGAGGGGTGGGGAATTGTTTGGGGCGTATTTTAAATATGTCAAACAATTTCATACATAAGTTTAATGATATGCATCGCTGAGGCTTACTATACTTTTTTCCTGTGTAGTACAGACTGCTTGGCATTTACACGGACACAAAAAAGATTTCAGATTGTATCAGAAATCTTTTTTGTGTCCGTGTAGTCCGTGTGAGATGACACTCTATCCTATCAAAGATCCTATCAAATACATTTAATATTAACAATTTTAGCATTAATTTTGATTTATAACATGCACTTTTAAGATTCACTATATTAATGCAAAGTATATGTTGTTTATAAATGCTGCAGTTAATACCCCTGTAGAGGTATACAAAAGGTTTCGTAAAAATTACTACGTATGAACGTAAATTGCTTTAAAATTGTTTTTAAATTACATATGCATTTTTACACTTAAATACATTTAGTTTACTAAGACATATTTATAGACCATAGATAAAATGATATACTGGGCCACGCAAAGAATGGGGGCCATCTACTATGAAAGATAATTTTTGCAAATGTGATTTTAAAATTTTAAAACTTTTAGATTAAATTAAATTTTAGCTAATAATTAGTAGTGTTTAATCAAGATACTAGGTTAATTACTGGGCTAAACAAAAGTATTTAAGTATTTTTCAATTCATTAGTATAAATTGTTGAAAGAAAAATGTTTATATGTTATACATTTTCATGCTAAACTAAATTTTCGCTAAACAAAAGTTATCTAGGTATTTTTCCATTCATTAGTGCAAATTGTTGAAAGAGAATTTCCCCTCTGTTATGCGTTTTCGTGCTAAACTAAATAAATAACTAAATTATAAGCTAAATTATATATGCTATATATATAAACCGATAGATTAAATTCAGGGCTTTTCAAATGATTTGGAATACATATTTGGTACGGTAGTTACTGAAATCGATGAAGACTATTGCTCATTTCCGATTAACTTTAGCAACATCGTTTCATTATTTAATAACTAATAGTAACTAATAACTATTTATAAATAAATTATAACTAGTTTTTAATCATACTTCACAGTACTTTTTCAAAATAAAGATTATTGACATACCGGCATCATTTACAAGTAAATAATGCTTTTTTTTATGATGATGAAAATGGATCATGAAAATAGTCTATCATAGCAGCCCTATAAAAGAGATTAAGAGGATTTGATAGATTTAATTAATGAAATATTCTAAGTGGGACTTCCATTAGCTGCAATAAAGTTGGAAATTTTATTTAGAAATACACTTATTTGATTTTGACTGTGTTTTTATATGAATTTAAAATTGGCACAAAACTGTGTATCCAAAGGACGGAAAATTAACTGTCATGAAAAATATGCGTAAATATATAATGTTACATAATATTTTACTTACATCTATAAAAATAGCTAATGCATCAAGTGATTTTTTCTTATGATTATTTAAACATATACAATTCTAAAACATAAATTATTTTTCACTCTTTTTATCCTCTATGTTTGCACTATCCTGATAACTTCTTGTGAAACACTTTATTAAACTGGCATAGAAATTATCACCAATTTAAATAATACTTTTCAGGATTATTTATAAATGTGACAAGTATTAAAAATATTTCTTTTTTAAAATGATATATTAAGTCAAATAAAATTATTCAAATGAATATAATAAAATTTTGGATTTATTTAGTAGAAGGGTATCAAAGTGATTACTGTGAATGCTTTAAAATTATTCCAATTTATCATACGGATACGAGGATAACTTACATTTGGAAAGATGTTTAGCTTTATATATTTTATGTATTTTTTGATACATTGGTTAATAGAAATATTTTTTATGGTGCATTTATTTCCAGGAACATCCCAAATTTTCCAACTTTCTTTAAAACTTCCAATAAAAGATATTTTTAAGGCATGACATGGAAATTGATTTTTTTAAGCAGGAATGGATAAAGCACTTTTTACATTTTTATTTGTATTATGCGATTTCTTTAAAGAAATTCAGTACTCTGAAATATTTTATTTCAAGATTTTCATATAGCTGTTTGGAAAAGCATATTTTGAATTTATCCTAGAGATACGAGGGTTGTTTGCATCTAGAACGACATTTTAACCGATTATTTTTTTACATATATTCTTTCGATTTATTGATTTTGAAAAATGTTTTTCTAAAAAATATATTTATAGGAATTTCCAGAAAGAACTTTTCTTTAAAAACTTCCATAAAAAGAAATTTTTAAATCATAACATGTAATTGTATTATTTAAGCAGAAATACTTGAAAAACTTTTTTTTTTTCATTATTATCTGTATTCTTAGATTACTTCAAAAATATTCAGTACTCTGAAACATTTCATTCAAAAAATATTTTTAACTATTTGGAGGCGTAAATTTTGAATGTATTCTAGAGACACAAGGGTAGTTTGAATCTAGAAAGACATTTTAACCTATTTCTTCATATATTTCTTCATATTTCTTTATACATATATATATATATATATATGGGTGTCCAGCAAATAACACCCTGATTTCAAAATTAAATTTCTCAAAAACAAAGATCGATAGCAATATGCGTTAAACGGTTTGTTTATTAGGTAAGCTGCAAAAATCTTATACAGAAATTTCAAACAGTGAATATTTTGAAAAAATTGCGTTCTGATTGCATAGAATGCTTTGATTTGACATTTTTCTTGTTTTAGATTGCCTGCAAAGAATTAATTTTTCAGCTTACAGTGCAACATTTTAAAGATTTTTTAAAGTAAATTTTTAGAATCTCGAAATTCAAAAAATTTAATAAAAAAAAACTATGCAATATGGCACTTTAAGCCGAAAAACACATTCTCTGGCAGCAATCTAAAGCAAGAAAAATGTCAAATCAAAGCATTCTTTGCAATCAGAACACAATCTTTTCAAAATATTTACCGTTGGAAACTTCTGTATAAGATTTTTACAGCTTACCTGATAAAAAAAACCGTCTGCATAATTCTATTTATCTTTGTTTTTGCGAAATTTGAATTTTGAAATCAGAGTGTTATTTGCTAGACACCCTGTATATAGCACATTCTTTCGATACGTTGATTACAAAAAATATATTTTACTGAACATCTTTTTCCAGGAATGTTCGAAATCAAAATTTCTTTTAAGGAACATTTTTGAGCTGTGACGTGAGAAATACATTTCTTTAAAAAGGAAAGTTTAAAATACTATTTTTACATATATGTTTGCCTTAAACATATTATATTATTTCAAAGGAGTTTGATATTCTGAAATATTTTATTCCAAGAAATTTTTACAACTGTTCAGAGACGTAAATTGTGAATAGAGATACAATTGTTTTACACAAAAATGTATATTTAAATGTATACAGCTCATATTCAAAATATTAGATTTTTTTTTTTTTTTTACAAATTGAAAATATTGTTTGGTAATTTAATGTCTTTTATTGCAAACGATATTTTTATAAAAAACTTATTATTGATTAAATTTATTTATTATCTTGGAATTACAATCTTTTTGAAAAGATTAATTGAAAAAAGATATTTCGAAAAGTCAAAGTATTGGAATTTTTATTCAAGTGCTTCAAAATATTGGAATATTTCACATTAATTCTCCATTAATTATCATAAACTCATAATTGGGGGTAACATTGATTAAATCGAGACGTTTTATTTAAAATCAGAACTATTTTTGCAATTTGTAATCCTTTTCGTCTTAAAGTGGGTCGTGTGAATCATATTCCTGAATCTATTTAACGTCGTATGGTTGATTTGAATCGACACGGTAAAAATCAATGTTTGTAACAAATTGTTTATATTTTTCGCAATCACGTGTTAGTGAAATACTAACACAATATAAAAAAAAATGGAAAATTTCAAAAGAACCGACAAAATGGCGGCCGAAAACCAAAAACATCTGCTCGAGATTACAGGAAACCGAAAAGGTTAATTCAAAATAAAAAGTGTGCGATTCTATCAACAAAAATTGACAAAAATTGCTACATCAATATCATTAAGATGTCTTCATAAATGTAAGTTTTAATCGCGTGTACCGAAAACAAAACCTCTCATGACTGCAAAACAAAAGCGTATAAGATTGAATTGATGTAAATCAAGGCAATTATGGAACGAAGAAGATTGAAAAAATATATTATTTGGTGATAAAAATATGTTTGTGTTTCATATCGTAATCAAGGTATTCGAGTTAGGAAAATGAAACAAGAAGCATCTGATAAAGAATGCTTTCGAAGTTCTGTAAAATTTGCTGTTACTGTAATGGTTTGGGGTTGTGTGCGTGCAGAAAAGCATTGACAGTTACACATTACTTACAAAACATTAATTCTCAGATATATCCAGAAATTTGGGAATATTACATGATTCCATCATGAGAAGATTTGTTTGAAGATAACTTCATTCTGTCAAGAAGATATTGCGTTACCGCATGTCTCGGTGTCAATTAGGAATTGGATCCGTCAACGCAACAGTAAGGCATTTCCTCGGCCACCAAACTCACCAGATTTTAATCACATCAAAACCTTATGGTGTATAATTAAGAAAAATCTCCAAGAAAATCCTCCATAAAGTAAAACTAAGTTAGTGGCACATATAAAGTCTATTTGGGCTAATTTTGATGGAAATGTTTGTAAACTTTTTGTATATGGATTGTACGCTGTTATAAATCTAAAGAGCATGCTACAAAATATTAAATACCATTTACTTCACATTTATAAGGTATTATAGTTGCATAAAATAACTTTTTTTAATATTTTGAGCCAATCTAAATTTTATTCTGATGTTCTGATGTTTCTCAGGAAGCTGTATACCTAATTTATTGTACTATATTTTATATTTTGTAAATTTTATAAACTTATCTAAATATTTCAAATTTAATTTTAAGAAATTTAATTGCATTTACTTAGTATAAAAATAAGTAAAAGAAAAATATTTTTCGTAGTATTTTTTCTCCGTTGTTCTAATATTTTGAATATCAGCTGTCTATATATAATATATGTGTATTCTTCCAAATTAATTATTACATTTCTTTTTCGTGAAATATATATTTTAGGAATAGATAGTTTATAATATAATAGTTTAAGGGGGCTCAGGGGTTGAAAACTTTTCAAAAAATCGATTTTTTAATGATCTATTTGATTATTCAATTAATTCTTAACTCAATGAAAAAACGCATAAAAATATTTCCATTTTTAACGTAAATATAAGCATTTAAGTATCAACACTTTCATAGCCGCATCCATATAATTTCACCTTTACGTCGTGTTTTCTCAAAACTTGATTTTATTACGACTAACTCCAAGATTTAAAAAAAACTATTTGATGGAATGGCTTTTTTTTATTGCATATAACATCATTATTTATAGAATGAATTAATATAGTTTAGATGGTTTAATATTTTGAGTACTGTTAATGAAAAAAAAGTTGTATTTTTTAGGGTTTTTTAAAATTGTTAAGTTTGAGAGTTTTTTTAATAATGTTTTTTTCGAGTGATTGTTATATCCTTAATTCATTCTATGGAGTAAAGTTTCCTGGTCATTTTAAAGCAAAAATTAGGCTCTTAAGTCAATTCAACTTTAATATATCTTGGTATTGGTGATATAGCACATAATTTTGTTTTTCGAAAATTGTGTTACATAAATTTTGCTAGATTTGTTATTATATTACATTGAAGTACTTCATTTTATAATTTTATAAGCGAGAGCTCGAGCTCGAAGCGAGAGCTCTGTTTACATGTTTTTCCGTATCGATCAACCCCTGAGCCCCCTTAAAGGATTTTTTTGTAAAGCTCACAGGAAAAAAAATATTTTTAGAGCATGACATAGAATTACATTTTTTAATAAGAAGGTTTAACGTACTTTTTACAATATTATTGGATTAATTACATTACTTCAAAGAAACATTTCTTCCAATATATTATTATGTATTTTTTTATATTTCTATCATATACTCTCAATGTGTAACTATATATATTGATATCATACATAATTCGAGGAATGTTCCAAAGGAACTTTCTTTAAAAGGTTCAATAAAAAATATTTTAAACTCATTACAGGAATCACGCTTTTTTACAATATAATGTTTAAAGTACTGTTCACAATTTTACTATAAATACCATATTATTTCAGTGAAATTAAACCTGCCAATGTAAAAGTCCCCTGAACTTTTGTAAGCGTTTAGAGGCGCAAATTCTCATTTTATCCTAAGGATACGAGATTGTACTTATCTAGAAAAAACGTTATAATTTATTTTTTTATCATCTTTTTTTCTATATATTTGTTATCCAAAATGTAATATAGTAAATGTGTTTCCAGGAACGTTCAAAAAAATTTTTCTTTAAAAGATTCAAATGAAACATACTTTCAAGAACTATTTTTTTAAAAAAATAATCCTTCGAAGTTCAAAAATTCATTAATTTCTAAAATAACATAAAATTGTTATTATTATTATTATTATTATTAAAAATAAATGAACTAAAGAATTTACAGTGTAAAAGGTAAATTTACAGAATTATTACTCTGTATAAGTAATAGAATCATTGTTCTCTAATCTGTATGATTAACCCCTTTGCGGCGAGGGCCTTTTATAAAAATTTTAGAATTTTGTCATCCGTTTTTAAAACAGAAATGTGTGATCTATTAAATCGAGACTATTCTACAATTAAATAAGGAATTTTTTGCAATAAAACTTTAATGATTGGAATAAACAAAGTTCCTTAAACCTTTTTGTGGCACGAAATTTCTGTGTTGCTCGTCCTCAAGTGGTTAAATGAAAGATTTGAGACAATGTAATATCGGCAAATTCTTTGTAATTTCCAAGGTTAAATTAGGTAAAATTATTTTGTTCTGTTTAGAAAATGTTATTGAATACCTCCCCCCTCTCTCTCTCTGTATATATATATATATATACAGAGAATATACATATACTTTTTTATTGAATATGGAAATGATCTTCAGGTATACCATTAAACAGGAAAGTAAATACTTAGAAATTAAATTTGTAAATATAACCATAAGATGAAATGGTTTATTTCACCTCGATTCAATCATAAATTAAAAAATATATAAACTTTCACTGTTTTTTTTATGTTTTTTAATTGATTAAAATAGTGAAATGAATGTTACAAGTTAAAAATATACATTCTATCTATAAATTCTTTGTAATTTTGGCCTGCATTTCCTGAGGTCATTATCAGATAATATTTCAATCAATTTGTCTAATTTAAAAATAATTCAACTTAATTGGTTTAATCAATTACTTTCAATTTAATTAATTTTAAAAATATTCTCATATGATGCCATCGAAAAATGCAGGCCAAAAGTATTAAGAAGTTTATATTAAAGTATATTTTAAAGTTGTAACATCTATTTAATCGTGTTTTAAGTAAAACAGTGAACTTTTCGAATTTTATTTTTTGTCTTTAATAGAGGATTTTGTTTTATGAGAATGAATTTTAAGTTTTTTGGTACTACTGATGCCTTCTGGGCGTCGAACATTAAATGTTCTTTGGATATTATCGTCTCCTATTTGCTTCGTCTACGATAGCTATCAGGGACTCCTGCCAAAAATTTTCGACATCCAAAAAAAAAGTTTTCTAGGTTTCTCCCGCCACCCACGAAAATTTCTCTTATTACTAACATTTATTATGTAATATGTTATTTATATCAATTCCATTACTTTAATTAATGTATTCTAAAGAAATAGATATCATTTTAAACCAATCAGCACCAAGCCTGATTTGTTTTTTTCGGCTGACCCGCGAGATAAAATTCCATCGAAATTCGTTTTCGGTCCGCAAAGGTTATGACAAAATAATATAGAAATTTAAGAAATGTTTTCTAAACATTTAAATGTCGTGTTAGTCACCGGTGTCTTACACGCTGCAAATGAAAAATTCGCTCTGGATATCTATGAATGCCACAAAATACGTTTCCGCTACTTACGCTGCCATATAGTGCAACGACGCTTGTGGAAAACTTCCTTGTACTATGGATATATATTCGCGATCCGTTCTTCTGAACCGAAAAGATTAAAACAATTGTAATTTGATTGCTATACTAGTAAAGAGAATTTTGCATAGTTTACACAACTAATACTGGTTATTATTCGTTGCGTTTTACCACTGCTGCAATAGGATCCAAAATATTGTTGAGGAACTAAAAGAAGACCAAATTTTGAGAAATCCTCACATCATGGATTCTAAAATTGCGGCATCCTTGTTGATTCATACAGTCATATGACTAGTGAGAATCATAAACAAAATTATGCTACCACCAGCCAAAAACGAATATCTCTTTATCAAATATTGCCTCTAGTATTCAAGCTAGCGAACAAAACCAAATAAACATAAATGATAATGATAATAAAAAAATCATAATTAAAAAAATTACATGAAAATTTGCAACCCCCCCCCCCATAACAAGTTTTTCTTACCAATAAAAACCACATCACCGGATTTTAGAAAATGGTAAAAGAAGTAAAAAATGTGGGCCCACCTGACCCTGATACAGCCGTCTGTATTTCAATAGTACATCAATCACAAGATTACCATCCTTAATTCAAATTCCATCTAGTATGTTAATTAAATATATAACAAATGCACAAATAATCTGTGGAAAAAAATTATTTTATTTTTTCTGACGAAAATATTTTTTATCTCTGAGAATATATTTGAATGGCACATGCATTTAGGAATATTTAATTTTTCTATAATGATTTCTATAATGAATTGTGTTGCTAATTCAAGACAAAATATTCAAACTATAAAATCACTTTTAAAGGATATTTCTTTAAATTGTAATGAATTGTTTACTACTACTGTCTTAAACAGATTCTAGTTTATCCAAAGGCTAGAAAAGTCTTTAAAATATGTAAGAAATTTTCTTTGTATATTTTTTGTTAAACAATGAGTACATTAAATATAAGTAATATCGTTTAGAGAAAATTTATTTGAGGCAAACTTTTATGAAAACTTTATGAAAGATTTCAGAGAACAACTTTTTAATAAAGATATATCAAAGGAATGAAATTTTCTGCGACGGAGAATATTACTTATAAGAATTATTATTGTATTTTGAATGACTACGTTACTCCTTGACCCTGCGTTAGACACGTGAATAATTCTTAGGCATTTAGTCACTCGGGGGACATATGTCACCTATTTTTAATATGCTGTTTTTGTACCTATTAAAAATAGTTATAAAGCAATATTTTATAACAATAAAAACACATACAAAAATTATATTTTTAAGTTACAACTGCTTCAAAAAATACAATTATGAAGATAAGGAAAGAAAATTATGAAAAGAAATAAAAATACAGACAGAAATACAGACAGAAATACTAACCGATGCATTGTATCGTTTACGGTGTCTGGCTCTGTTGTATCACGACCCAGAACAAGTATACGGACAAGGTATAATAATCGAGTGAGACTGGAGGTGATACTGACATTCGCCCTTTTAAATCTATAACTGAGCATAGCGGAAATATGCGATGAATGTGGAAACATGCGCCCCCATATCTGACATTAGTTAATGAACCTGGTGCGCATTCATGCCATTTGAAACTGGTTCAAGCATTGATGTTGGGAAGCGTGTGATGATCCCACACAAAGAATTATTATTGTAAAGAAGATGATTGAAGATTATTATTACTGTAATTTCATGCTCAACACCTTAGAAGAAAAACCTTCGATTCTTTTCGAGAATTTGTACATATATAAGTCCATGTTTATACGGCGAACGGCAATTATAAAGATGCGAACTTGCACCTTTAGAAAAATTCCATATCCCTCGCATAGTACAACACAGTATACACTGGTCAGTAAACATCCGGTGCAGTATATGTGGAACCCATATTGTTGGAACTAATTTATATGATGAAACTTTGAAGGGCGATCATAACCTGCGCTTGCTACAAAACACGATAAGTGACTATTATCTTTCTGGTATCAAGAGCTGAGTCTACGAGATGTATGGCATTGTGAATTCACAGTGCTGGGGCTCCTCTGCATAAAGCTTCACATGTACATGTATGTCTATATCATAAATTCGGTTATCAGATCATTGGATGTTGTGGTCCGTTAGTATGTCCACTGCTTTCACTGGACTTGACTCTCATAGATTTCAACTTCTAGGATTACATTAAGGCGCAAATCTATATGATTGAGAATACTTCTCTGGTTCATCTTAGCAACAATTTGCTCGTTGCGCACTTATACCTGTTTTACTCCAGCGTGTCAGGACTCAAAACGGTCACACAACAATCAATTATGCACTATTCAATTACTTCACTTATTTGATTCTTCGCTTTGTATACGTTCCCTAGCAGCCAACAAAATAATAAATGAAATAATCCTCTTTAGTAATACCCTAATTTTCCGAGACCCGCTGAAGGTTCCTCTCCATATTCTCTATTCTATTTCACCATTTCTATTCCACCATATCTATTCCACCATATTTCACCATAAAAAGAATATTGCAATTGATTTCAATTCCCCAATTATTTTGATTAATTTTTTTAACTTATCCTTCAATAAAGACAAAATCACGTGCAAAAGTCTCAAACATTAAAATTTCATAACACTGTCCATTTTTGTAGTATGACCATCAAATGTTTTTTGATATACGTGTTATGATATGTGTAAACATTTACTAAACGTAACTGTAGGGATTGGGTGACCGTATAATAATTTCGATTTCATAATTTTTATAAAATTGATTTTTTACTATGATCAATGCTACAAGATAAATACTCTTTTGAAATCTTGGAATTGTATATCTACAACCAACGGTTGACAGATTAAAGGTCGATGATATATAATGTAATGCACCAAGTATATTTATTTATATATATAGAGAGAGAGCAACCAGTCGGTAATTGAGCACATAAATAAAAGACAGTGCTATGGGGGTTTTGATCTATTTCCTCACTTTAAAATTTTCGATGGGAACTAACATGTTTATTACAATCCTTAATAAATGTCCTTTAATGGACAAAAATGAAAACTGTTGAAATGAAATAGAAACAAAATTATTAATATAATATCAAACTAAATAATTTTTAATGGGAATTAAAAAAGGCTATTTTTAATGGATAGTTTTTTAATTGCCGTTTTTTCAATATTTGATCAGGCAAAATAAATAAATTGAAAATATAAACATTTATTGTTAAAATATCATGCCTGGGCTGTGATTAATGATAGTTCTTATAAAAATATTAGTTGGAATAAGTTTAATTGAAGTGGATTATTACAACATACCGCAATTGTCACATACACTTCAATGATTACATTACATTATATTATATTATATTATATTATTTTTTTTTAAATCTTGATTTAACACTTTGACTTAACTGCTATTTCCAGTTTTAGAAATCAATAAAGTCTACTTTTCTTTTTTAAAATGTTATGAAAAAATGTATTCAGTTACTTTTCGGTAAAGAAAATAAGGGTTAAACCTGTAGATATTTTTATAACAATAACTTAACAAATATATATTTAATCTAGCATTAAAAATGAAAAATATTTAATGCATATTTATTTTATTTTATTTTTTTAATATAAACTCAAAGTTTAAAAATATATTGTTTGTTAATCGTACTTAAAAAAAATGAATGGAGATTTTTTAAAAATAAGTTACAACCACTTTTACATTTATTATACCCATTTTACCGGTAAGTTTTTTTTCTATCTTTCTATAAAACATTGTTGACGTAACCAATGTTAGAGTTACAGTAGAATATAAAATGTCAGACTTCAACAACAACAAAAAAATTATAACCATATAAAATAGAAATATATTTTTAACGTATTTATCAGTAACATGTTTTCGTACCATAAGACAACATATCAAAAAACAGATTTTGTAAATTGTGTTTGTTAGATTAGAATGCAGTGCGTTTAGTATTGTAGAAATAAAAAAAATATGTACAAGCATTAAAACTTAGATATTTATAAATAATTAAAATACTTACTAATATAATAGTCGAACTTTTACCATCAATTAAAATATTAATAAAAGTAAAAAAAAAAAAAATCTGCGGTAACTATTATAATTAAAAACATGTTTAATAAACATATTTATAATATATAATTAAAAACATATTTCTCTAAATAAAATTGTGTATTTAAATGATTTTTTGTGCCATTATTTTAAATTTATTACCTTCTTTAATATATCTTAAAAATATATACCCATGATCATACATCACGATAGTGCTGTATAATAGAGCTCAGATGCATCTCTAATGTTAAAGTCCAAACTTTTCCCGTTAATAACTTTCGATCCTATGATCGGATTGCGACAAAATTGAAAAGGTGAAGTATCCTACTATAGACCTCAACGTTTGTAAAGTTTCATACAGATCCACCGATTAGTTATGAAGATCCAGAACCCCTGTTTTGTCATTTTTTTTCACGTGAAACAAGATAAAAGGGCAAACAACTCAATTATAACCCGAAACAAAAACATTCAGTGACGTGTATTAGCTTTCTTGTAAGTTTTAGGTATGTGCCTTTCGAAAATCCTGTCAAAAAATATCTAATATTAAAGAAATGGGATCCAATTAAAATTTTTACAGCCCTACTTCTTCTGTAATTTAACAAAATAGAAATCTCTCCTTTTTAATTGCTAATTTAATCATTTATTTCAATTTATCTCCAACTAAAAACAGTACAATAATTTCAAAAAGAAATGATAACACGTGTTCTTTTTTATAGGTCAATAAAAATTCAGATTCTCCTGATAGATTTTTGCATTTTTGAAAGTGACGTCATTCGAAACAAAAAATTAATATTTTTTATAAACAAATATATAAACTGTAACTAAATTTATGTTAAAACAGTATCACACTTTTATTTGAATATTTCCGAAATCAAAACAGTTACTATAATGAAGTTTTTTCACTACAAAAGTATAATTTAGAAAAAAATCCTTCCACATGTATGAAATATAACGATTTGGAAATTGAGCAATGAAAATCTATTTAGATATCAATGGACATATGAAAATCTGCATAGATACCGCGAAACTGTAGGGGGGACTATTACGTGGTGGTTCTGTCACCAAACATTGCCAAGTTTGTCGCCAACTTGGAGTTATATCGCCAAATCTGGTAACCAAAATTATTCAATGAAAGTGACGTCAACTTGGCGCTATTTCTGGAGCTATTTTTATTTATCCAAACTAATATGTCTACTAATAACTTTAACCTAATTCTAGTATTAGTTTTAAATTTATTAGTTGAAGCTGGTTGATCAAATTCCTGAAAGGATCAGGAAATGTTATGAAATCGTATGAAAAACTGGTGGAACCAGAGAGAAAAGTAAAGCTCGATCTAAAAATGATACAGTAACAAATTTGCAAAGATTTTCAATGTAAGAAAGTGAGTAGAAAATAAATGGAGTCAGATTGTTTGTAAAGCTCATGAAATTATCCAAATTTTTGTTAGCTGAAAATGTGGACTGAGCTTTACTGGTGCCTTATGTTCAGAGTTATACTATTATACACTCAGAGTTATTACTGGGCAAAATAGTTAGTAGAATATATAGTTATGTTATAAGAAAGTCAAATCAGCTAAGAACCACAACGCTAAACAAGTATAATCCATGAAGTAAAATTTAACGTATAACATTAATATAGTCAGATTGTTGAGTAATTGACGTAGAAAAATATTTTTTAACAGAAATATTTAGTATATGGTTGTATGGTATATCTTAAAAATTTTGGGATTACTTGGAGCTTTCATCTTCCAATTAACAAAAACCCTTGGATTGGAATTTTGTTCACACTTTGTACTGAAATGACCGTTTAGGTTCTCGTTCTTTATTACATTAGCATGTAACTTATAGTTACGAACCGAAATTTTTAAATTGGTTATGGATTATTGGAATAGGAGAGCATTAAAATGCCTCTTTTTCCATGACTGAGTTTAAGGCATCCGTGCAGCTCAGTCCACATTTTCATCTAACAAAAATTTAAATAATTTCATGAGCTTTACAGAAAATATGATTCCATATCTTTTCTACGCACTTTTTTACATTGAAAATATTGGCCAATTTGTTCATGTAACATTTTTTAGATCGAGCTTTACTTTTCTCTCTGGTTCCAACAGTTTTCCATATGCAGAACTGCCAAGTCTCCGGCTTTTTGGATACCAGTAAAATAATACAGAAAAAGTTCTTTCATTGAATTGGAATATCTCGGCGATTTAAAATAAAAACATTTTCTCTAAGATAATAATGGTGCTAAAAAAGCCGGAGACTTGGCAACTATGCATATGATCATAAGCGGTTTAAAATATTTAATATTGCATATTACGCCTTGTACATACAATCAGTTTTTAGTATCGTTAATGCCCATTATCTTTCAAATCCCATCATTTCTTTGAATTAAGAAAACTGTCATTTTTAATTTTCCTTAATTACGTTCAATATTTGTATAATTTAACGTTCATGTATTTTCATTACAGTCTTATTATGAACTTTAATAAATAAAGGATAAAAATTTCTTTAATGACTGCAATAATTATTAAACTTAATTTTTCCACTTAATCAGTTATTATTCAAATATTAATGAATCCCTTAACTTCTTTACTAATTCTTGCTCCATAATCGCATTATTAAAATTTTGCATTAACAAATTCTCTATTAAATAACATTTTTTTTAAATATTATTCTTTATAGCTTATTTTCATTTTAATATTCTATTTTAAAAACCACGTGGTTCTTGATGTAGTTTGGTTTCTTTTCTTTTTTGCACTCTGACGGCCAGTCTATCGGTCTGCTTTCCATTCTTTAATTCGCTTAAGTATACCTTGAGTGTTATATAATTGGTATATGTTAATGAAGCATGTTATAGCACGTTTGGAATTGAAAATGAAGTGGATAGCAGTTACAAAATTGCATTACATTAGTGTTCATGGAGGAAATCGTTTACTACAAAATATAAATTCGTTATATTTTTTTCAAACATACTGAAATTTATGCATATCACAGCAGTTATATGTGCAGACTTAGAACAGAATGTGGTGTGTATAGTATTCATCATTCGTCTACAGCAACACACTAAAGTGTCTGTTACAGGACTGACTCTACACGAAAATTGCTCGATGGGTGTTTTAAATTACAATAATAGGTTGCCTGTTACTTGTGTACATTTCTGTCTAATTTCCATCATTGTAACTTCGGGTAAAAAAAAAATAAAAAAAATAAATTGAGCTTGGTTAAAAAAAAAATCCATATGCAGTGTAACTTTCCTTTAATGTAATCTCCATTTAATGAAGTCCTCAACTTAACGAAATACATGCAGTCACTATCATTGACATTTGGGGGAAACTTTCAATACAATAAAAAAGAGATTCCGGTTTCACGAAAATGCTATAAGTAAATTATGCAGTTATGCGAAAAGTTTGAAAATAAATGTATTTTTTATGTATGTAAGTAATCATAGTTTTTAAATATTGACTGAGCGAATAATTGCCCAGGACGGGAATCGTACCCAGATACTTGGCTTACAAGGCCAATAATTCCCCTTTTAACCTAACTGGGAGATAGCCAGCTGGGATTTGAAAGCCAAGTATCTGAGTTCGATTCCCAGCCTGGTCAGTTTTTCGCTCAGTTAGCAGACAAACGGTGAGCATTTTTCGCCCAGATAACCTTGTTCGTCTTAGTATACAAGGAATCATACGAATTGAATATTTCCAACTGAGCGAAAAATTGAACAGGCTGGGAATCGAACCGAGATACTTGGCTTACAAGGCCATGCTTTACCTGCTAAGCTACCTGGGCGATATCCAGCTGGGATTTTTCGTTCAGATAACCTTATTGTTCATAACATCTGGTCTATCATTTAGACATCTCAACAGAATAGACCGCAGGTAATGGAACTCCATATGACGATGGGTACGTAGATATACTATTATTTTAAACACAATCTAACTGATTGATAAAGTAATCATACGAAATTAATATTTCCAACTGAGCGAAAAATTGACCAGGCTGGGATTCGAACCCATATACTTGGCTTACAAGGCCAATGTTTTACCTGTTAAGCTACCTGGGCGATAGCCAGCTGGGATTTGAAAGCCAAATATCTGGGTTCGATTCACAGCCTGGTCAGTTTTTCGCTCAGTTGGAAATATTCAATTCGTATGATTACTTTTACCAATCAGTTAGATTGTGTTTAAAATAGTAGTGTATCTAAGGAAGTTTTACAAATTAATATTGCAGATATATTAATGTTTATTATCTACATTACTGTAAAAAAGGTAAGAAAGAAAAGCTACGCTACGCCTCAATTTTTTCTTACATCTCTTTATTATGTGTTTCTTTCGACATTATTCTAGCTATTTTTTAATCTGTCTAAAAAAAACACTGTTTGCATTAAAGCACATTTTTAAAACATTTCCTTTTTACGTGTATTTCATTAATTTTTTTTCAATTTCAGCTGATTTATATTTAAATAATTTTCTTCACCTCGAAGTATACGAGTACAACAACTTCTTTCAATGAAATTTCACTGTACATAACATTTTTAAAGTTTGGGTTCATTTAAAATTGGATATTTCAGTATCTTTAATCTATCCCAAAAATGTGTTTGCATGTATCGTTAATTTATATTCGCAACTAAATACAACCTAGTTTTAAATAGATACTGTTTTTTACACAGAATTTGAAACATACATTTCTATGAATATACAGGATGATTTAAAACTTATCGTTAAAGTTTTGTAGATAGGTAGGGTATACTTGAACAACACGGAAACACTTGAGAATGCCGAGTCGGAAATGCCTTCCTGACCCAGTAAGAGCATTGGCAGTGTTAAGAGTGGGCTACTTTTTTTAAATTAAAATTTTTTAATAACATCAATAATTTGAAATGTTATAATTCGCTTTGTTTTCAACTTATTTAATATGTAATTAAACATGGGAAATTATTGCATTTAATAATAGTGGTACTAATTAAGAAAGCCATGATCAGCTTTGTGTGATTCAACCTTTTCAACACAGTGTTGAAAATGGGATGCTTTTTTAAAATTTAGATTTTTTGATTGACACTATTTTTTTAAATGGAATTTTACCATTTCAAAAATGGGGTGCCAAACAAAAAACCTACATTTAAAAAATTAGCTTTTACTGCATCAGTAATGCGTTTCCAACCGGCATTTCTGCGTGATTCCAAGTTTTTAGCCTACCTTTCGCAAAATGTGAGCGATAAGATTTTAATCACCCTGTATAGGTTAAATATTTACATTCTGACAATAATTAAAAAATTCTAAAAACCCAAAATTATGTCAATTCTTACAGTAATTTAAAAAAAAATTCTTTTAAAAAATTACATTTAGTCTATACAGAGGAATAAATACATTTATAATCACAAGCCATTTAAAAGTCTTAATATGTTATAATACATTCAGTGCATAAAAATTAATATTGATATTGTTAAAGCGCATATTTAATTTAAAACCCGTCCATTAATTTAACGAATTATTTTTTCTTCGTTAAATTCCATAAGTACTTTTAATGTTTGTTTTATTTTACAGTCGTGTCTTTCCAATCCAATTTTAAAGCGCGCTTTAATAAATGGAAGATATGATATTCTTAAATGAATGGAATAATTATTAAACTTATTTTATCCACAAATCCAATTGATATTCAAATATTAATGAATTCATTACTTCTTTATTATTTCTCCCTTTGTAAACCCTTATTAAAATTATTATGAACGAAATTTCCATTTACTAAAATATGTTTTTGATTCTAAATTAATATTTATAGTAGTATTTCATTTTTAACAAGTTATTTAGATATGGTGAACTAAAGAATTCGTTTATGATAAAATTAATGTAAGTTTAAAATTTATTTTTTACATTTTTTGATTTGATTTTTTTTTTATTACAAAGGCAGATACTAGAGAATCGATTGGCATAATTATTGCAAGGATTTTTTTTTTCAGCGAAGAAGACAAAATAATTTAGGTTATAGAGCATATTTTTAATTGGACTCAATTATTTAAATTTGATTACAGATTTCATTCATTAAAATGTAATTCTTATTTTAATCTAATATATTCTTTTAATCTTGTTTAAAACTGAATGCTTGGACACATATGTTAACATATTACTGTTACTTTCCATTGCATATTGAATAAATAAATTATTTTATATCGTTCTGTCGATCTAATGAAGATTAGTTCGTATCACTCATTTATCATTCAGTCACAAGCTCATTCTCAGAAACAGTAAAAGCAGGAGACTTGAAATTTTGAATATTTATATTGAAAATGTCCGATCATACGTTAAAATCATAAAAATTTCAAAAAGCATTATATTATTTTAATTAAAGATCATCTGACTTTTTTAAAGATTTAGATTTTAAGGAGTATAGGATATTTAATTTTTCAAAAAAGTCAATGTTCGGGTTGTTTTTTTTGGGTCTGAATGTTAATTTTTTTAACAATATGTAAAAAAGCCTTGCTCAAAAATCTGCATTATTTCGTAAGTTATCGTCATTTGTAAACAGTAAGTATAATTAAATGCCATAAATATTAAAATCTTAAAAAGTTTTTTCTCAGGCAAGAATTGTGCGTACTGTTATTTTTAAGCTATATTAGCTGCAACATATAAAGTTTACCCAAATATTCGTTTTTTTATAGTCTACTTGCGAATACACTAAAACTTCAAAAATCTGGCATCATCAAGGCCAAGACCAATTTGGCTTTTGAAAATTCCAGATTTCTGATAGAAAATTAAAAGTATTTTCGATACTCTTATTTGTCCCTTTACTCCTTATTTAATTCATAACCAAATGATAATTATATAAGAAAAAAAGTAACTAATAATAATAATAAAATCTTATTCGAATAGTAATTTTCAACATTAAGTAAAAAAAAATGTATAATAAACAGTGAAAATTTCCTCTTTATGAATGCTTTTCACTTTAGACTCTCTTTAGTTTTATGGGACGTAACTTTCTGTACAAAACTGCTGCATATTTAGCTTGAATATTTTAATATCTCAAACTGTCGACCGTCCGATTCCATAATTAGAATACAATATTTTCACAAAGCCTACCTGACGTTCTTAACAAGATCTTTTTTTCTGTGATAAATAAATATAAATGGTTAAAAAAAAAGAAAAAAAAGAAAAGAAAAAAAAGGGAAATACACGTTTTCGTCCTTCAATTTTTCGTTCTTTGGTAAGATGAAAGATGAAAAAAACAAGTTGGGGAAAAGTGATTTTAATACCGGATTTTTAAAATTATACTGTACAATAAATAAATAAATAAATAAATAAAAATTAAAAAAACATGTTTATTAGTTATTAGTTAAAAGTTATTTATTTTTTGCATTTGAAAAGCTTTAATTTCAAAATTTCAAGTTATTTATTTATTTGTTTATTTATTTATTTATTTTTCTTGTGTGTTAAAACTAAATTTAAATTTTTTAAATTTTTTTTTTGAGTGTGTTTTTTAGTTTTAAGTTAGAACAGTTAATAGCTCACGATGAAAGAAGTATGGCAGGGCGGAATATCGTGGTAAATTTTCCAGACATCCCTGATGTTCCTTCGCGTACGCGCAACGCTTTTTTTAAGCGTTTATATTTCTATATATATGTCAGCGCCTCTCGCCATCGTCCCTAGTAACAGGTGTGCGTGCTGATGCACACTAGCGTCAAAATCATTACTTATGAATCTGACCATGTACTATTTATTCTACATAATACACATTTTTGAACAATGCATATGCGTCTGATTATGTTTCAAATAGTGTGGTTGAATAAAATACAAATGCAAATACCATTCAAAATTGTGTATAAAGTAACGAAATATATTTAAGTATATGTCTAAATTAGCCTGAAATGCCGCTCTATTTAATAAAAAAAAGAACATGGTAAATCTCAATAACATGCATTAAATATATTGTAGTCCGAGTATATTTTTGCAAGTTGGAGCACGGATGATCAGATGACAAACCAAACTCACAAAACAACGCAGTCTAATAGAGATCGCAGAGAAGTTGTTACAAACAGTTAATCTTACCTTTAAAACTTATATAATAAACTAACACATTTTGACAGAGGATGGAATAATGGTGGAGGAATGATAGAGGAATTAAATTGTTTACTGCTTTTATTAATGTTGTAGTTTAAATAGATGTTAAATGTATTGCTTGGATTAAATAAGATCTTTTCGAGTTGAAGGGTATGTTAAAATTGAGATATGGAGAAATATATAATGAAGATTAAAAGAATCATTCATAAAAAAGTTTTTATTAGTGAAAACACGCATTTAATGTTTTTTATCAATCTTTATTCACATAAACATTGCTGCAGAAAGTTTGAAAAGTGTTCAACATATTATTGTAGTTAGCAGTATTCGGTTTTCTTTTTTTTTCTTGCTCCTTAAAAATAAAATAAAAATAAAGGATAAATAAATAAATAAAGTCCAACGTAATAAATAATTATGCTAGCACTTTCTTATCCAATACCGATTCATCTTTACCTAAAAGTCATCTTTTTACAAAGGAGCACAACTATACAATAACTGTATTGTTTGAAATTTCGGATGAAATACAGTTTTACAAAAATATATTAAAAACACGTTGCTATATATTAGTATTTATGCAAACTAATTTAATACGAACCATACACGAGTATAACTACTAATTCTGGAATAGACTTAATAAATTTTGATTGAAAGTAAACTGTACATCTCGTAACTTAAATGAAGTCCTTTATGTTGTATCAGAAACTGCATTTCATATACATGGTGAAATAAATTTTTCATTGTCTTTTAGATATAATGATGTAGGACTATATTAATCACTGCCCATACAATTACAATTTTGAAATTTATGTTTATATATTTTATGTTAAAGTATTGATTTTCATTGATAAATATCAAACACATGTTTAACGGAACAGATTATGCATTGCATTACAGAATATCTCTAACACATTTCTTACAAAAAAATATTGTTTCTTACTAATTTACAAAACCTTGTTATTACAAAATCTCTGACCTATGACATTTCTTAAAGAAAAAATTTATAAACTATAATAATAATAATAATAATAATAATAATAATAATAATAATAATAATAATAATAATAATAATTGTCCTTGTCTATTGTTGTCTTAATAATTATTAAAAAAATACTTTGGATGATGCAGGTAATTATGTGTATTATTCATTAAATTTAACTGCATTTAAAACAACAAAAAACAATAGTAGTAAAAATATTTCGGTTTTCGAGGTATTTACAAAAAAGAGTAGTTAAATATTCAATTAAATTTTGAAAAAGAAACAAACATTTCTTTCCATTATATATCACAATGCCTTTTAAAAATTCCTTACATTTCATTACCATTTAAAACAGGTAATTTGAAGCATATAAAACGAACTTAAATGCATGAAAAATTTAAAATCATTTAAAATGTAAGGTACACACAAAATAGATTTTGTGAAACTATTTAAGAGTTCATAAAATGAAGTTTAATTAACTATCCATTAAAAAGATTTAAATTAAAATAAAAATATTGACAAGAGTTTCTAAAAAAGGAAATTATCTTTTGTTCTGGAAATTTTCTGCGGCTATTTTGATTTCTTTATTAATTCCTTTGTTTTCAAAGGGTTTTTTGTTCCTTTGTATTTATATTTAGGAACAAAAGATAATTATGTAATGTATTACCAAATCTACTGTTGAAATAAATCACTCCAAATAACTATGTAAACTGTTTTACCTTAATAATTTAAAAAAATATTTTTTTTCATCACTGTGTATGTATATATTCACAGTGCATGGACAAAAATAAAGAAACACCTAGCAAATAAAGAAAACAAGTCCTTAAATTACCCTCTGGTTATACAATATTTTGTACATGGCACAGCTGTTTTATATAATATAAATTATATCCAGAATTATATAGATAGATACATTTACTTCCGTTTTTTACTGACAAAAATAATGCACACACATTTTATTATATGATTTATATTGTGTATGATTTTACATGCCTTGGTTTGTTAACTTATATTTCTTGGTCACGATTAATCGGGCACTGGTAAAAAATTATGCATTAAAACATTTTACAGCTTTCTACCACTAAAATTAATCGTATTTTTGTGACTGCGAGGCATTGCCCTTGAAAACGAGACAAATAACACAATTTCCAATTTTCTTTGCCATAGTTCTACTACTGCTAATTCTACTTGTAGTGTCGAGTTTGGGATTGTTATATTGGGTTATTCTATATCCGTTGGATATATTGATTTGTTAAGGTATTTGTACCCATTATGGACAGTGCTCTCAATATGGACACCCCTAATATTTTTAAAAGTAACAATTTTAATAGAGAGATCGCACTACATGCCCCAGGAAAAAAACAATTGAAAAGATAATTAAGGCAGAAAAGTACAAAAAAGCGCTCTGTTCGCATTTTAGAAGAAAACTTGTTGTTTCGTGGTGTGCTGATCTTAATTACAGGTAAGTTTAAATTCTTATTAGATATTGCAAAATTACTTTAAGTATTGAAAAGTGGAGTGTTTTAGAAAACTTTTAAAAATATTTTCGATTGCTATTGTTTATATTGCTTTAAAAGTTTTCTTTATTTTTTTGTTAAAAGATTTAATAAAACAACTCCCGATTCCCAATATGGACACCTTATGTCCACATGGAAGTACAGCAGGTGAATCTTCAGATTCACAAAAATTGAAAGCTTGTAGTAACTGAGGGTCTCTGCATCGGTCTTCTATGAACCAAAACCGAAAATAACCCCCCGTTCTAAAGTGTGAGTTCTGAGGATATTTACTGTGCTCTACACTCCCACGCAATACTGTAAGAAACATTTTTGTATCCCCTTTACTCTAAAATTCCATAGAAGAGTTGTTCTTCCATACACCCAGTGTGGTAGGTTAATAAGGAGCCACCTGTCCATAATAGGGACTGGTGGTTCCTTATATGGACATTTGTAAACAGTTTTTGTTTTTATCATTTAAATTAAACCGGAGTAGTTAGAAGGTCGCTAATTTTAATAATGATAGTCAATAATCCAGGGATCATGGTCATATGTTTTTGGAGACCTATAACGTATACATGGGGGTGAAAGAAAATAATTTTCTTTAGAGTGTCCATATAAGGCACGGGTACCTTATATTACATAATGATTATATATATATATATATATATATGTAGGAACGGTATTCTTTCCACTAAATAGGCGTTCATATTTCATTCTCCAAATCGCAACACTCATCATCCAGGTACTCTAGATGCCAGCTGAAAAAAGTAGCAGTGGTTTGAAGCTAGCCGCAGAAAAGAAGTGAAGAGACATTGTTCGATGATGATGATTTCCCGCGTGAGATGTGATTAATTAACTAAAACTATGATGTTTGAATTGTAAATAGATCTATGTAAATAATAATCTTTTTTTGTAAATAATTTAATCAATAATATAAGTTTTAAAAGTTTAAACGGTGTCGGATTCCATTATATGTCTCTGAGTTCATTATGATTTCAAAGAACTTTAAATTTCCACAAAAATGGTGCACAGAAGTGGAACGAAAAGACGAACGCCCACAAAGCTAATTCAGAAGCGGTAAAATTTTGTGACGAAAGTGCTATCAAAGTGTGCGAAGCTGAACATCTAATTATGAAGTGAGTTTATTATATTATTTTATTTTCAACCATGTCAAAACTCATAGATTTCAAGGAATTAGAAATTTCGTTGAAAACAAAAAAAATGTCTAGTATTAAGAGATTGCAGAAAGTAATTTTTGGAGAAATCCTTGACAGAAATAACAGAAGTAGAATCCGAAATTTTACAGGGTTTGCGTTTGAAGTAGATTCTGATGAATATCAAACAAACTTGTAATATATTAAGGATAATTTTTCTGTTAACGATTTAATAACCATTTGCAATGTTTTATGTATAAATAATTCGGGAACTTTTGATGAAATTGGTGCCAGAATAATTTCTATTTTATGTGATTTTAGTATTTTGAAAATTAATATTATGCCCGATGAAGGTACTCTTAGTGATGACGAGAGAGACGACGAATTTAATGATGATTTACGTAAAACTAGAAATATTTCAAATGTTTTTGAGAATAATGTGAGAAATGATTCTGGTAGTTCTAGTTGTGAAAGTAATGAAAATCAGAAAATTCTAATTCCTGATTATGTTATCAAACCTTATATTTCCATTAAAGATATCGAAACGATGATTACGATGTTTGAGGGCACTGAATTTCAAAATTTTCAAAAGTGGCTTGCCGATTTTGAAGATATTGTTTCATTATTTAATGTTAGTGATTTGCGCAAATTGATTTTGGCTAAACGCCGTATGACAGGCAAAGCTAAACTATTTATTGAAAGTGAAACCAATATTAATTCGACACCTCTTTTGTCACTTATGAAAGACAATACGAATTTTTAAAATGTCCATTTGGGCTAACCAATAGCCCTACTGTTTTTCAAAAATACATTTATACTGTATTTCGAAACCTATTAAAAGATCACACTGTAGTCATTTATATGGATGACCTAATAATACCTGCTGAAAACGAAGCTGAAGGTCTAGAAAAATTAAAACTTTTGTTCTCGAAACTGCATCGGAATAGGGGTTAGAATTAAATCTTAAAAAATGCAATTTTTTGAAGCGTGAAATTGATTTTTTGGGATATAGAATCATAAATGGTAAATTGCATCCCTCCCTACTGAGGACAAAAGCGGTAATAAATTTTCCCGAACCAAAGTGTACTAAAGATAATCAAAGTTATTTAGGATTAACAAGATATTTTCAAAAGTTTATAAGAAAGCATTCGGTTATAGCTAAACCGTTAAGTGACCTGTTAAGAAAAAATTCGAAATTTAAATTTAATATAGAAGAACAAAAAGCTTTTAATGAACTCAAACTTATTTTGTCGTCAGAACCAGTACTTTCGATTTACAATCCCAAACGCGTGACCGAAATCCATTGTGATGCCAGTAATGATGACTATGGGCCTGTTTTAATGCAACAATCTCCAGTAGATAATCAATTTCATCCAGCTTTTTCGCCATTAATAAAACCACCGAAGCTGAGCGAAAGTACACTAGCTACCAATTAGAAGTTTTAGCTGTAATTGAAGCCCTGAAAAAGTTTAGAGTATACTAGCTGTCTTGCCCGGTGTTGCCCGGGCCCGTGATGTTATTCAGTTTTCAAATATGTTATTTGCTTTCTAAATGACCCTTAAATTAAACTCAAATTTCTATGATTTTATATCTTTAAGTCAATTTTGTCAAAATTTATATTTTTAAAACGAAAAAATAGCAAAAATATATTGAATTGAAAGCACATGCTGTTTGGTTTTTTGTTTTCTGTGTAATTTGATTTTTTGGAAACTATGCGAACCGAGAGCGAACGAAACTGCGACGGAACATTCAGGTTTTTACTGAATTCGTAAAAATTTACACACATTTTATTTTGTAAAAAAAGAATTCTATCCATACAAAAGTTCCAAAATTTTTGAAAGTAATGTAAATATGGTTAATTGAAAGGCTCTAAAAAGATTGTGTTAAAATATGGCATCTGGACTTTTAGCCGGGAAGTAATTCGTGTTTGTCGCTGTATTTGGACGGTTAAATATCATATTTTTTTAAACAAATTGCAACATAAATTATGAGAATGTTTTAGCTTTAAGAAAATATTTTCGGTTTGTCAGGACGTATATAGAATTGCGCCCTGCAAAGGCGAAACCGCAATGAAACGATCTGGTTTTTATTGATTTCTTCAAATTTTTCGCACTTTTTATTTTGTAAAATTTATTTCTACTAGTCCAAACGTTTTAAAATTTTTTAAGAAGGTGTAAATTTGATTTATTTAGATGCTTTTAAAAGTTTGGGTTGAAACATGTACGCTTAGATACTTTTAGCGTAGAAAAAATATTCTATTTGTGAGTCGCAAAGTGCCTTCTTTTGCCGGTGTATTTGAAAGGGTTAAATCTTATATTTTAAAAACCGATTGCATTATAGATTATAAAAATGTTTTTAAGCTTAAAGAATATGTTTTTTGTTTACCGGTACCTATAGGATTGCGTTTTGCTAAGTTAAAACCGCAATGAAAACGATCTGTTTTTTTTTATTTAATCAAAATTTTCGCACATTTTATTTTGTAAAAAATATTTCTATCCGTCCGAACGTGTCGAATTTTTTGTAGGGAGTATAAATTTGGTCTATTGAGAAGATTTTAAAAGATTGAGTTGAAATATGCACTTTAAGATAATTTTAGCATGGAAAAAATACCCTCTCTGCGAGTCGCAAAATGATCTTCTTTTGCCAGTGTATTTGAAAGGTGTAAAATCCAAATATTTTAAAACCAATTACACCATCAGTCAGAAGAAATTTTTAACTTTAAGGTCTTCTTTTGGTTTGTTTATATCTTAAAAATTACGCCCTGAAGGGGCATTGACAAAAGGGAGAAAAATAGTTTTGGAAAAAAACGACCATTTTTGAATATTTGTTTTCAAAGGGTTAACTGCAACATTTTTTCGAATTGATTATTGCATTTGAGACCTAAAAATATCGTCTTTCAAAATATGTCTCTTAAGTTTAATTACGTCGAGCAGTTTGGTTGATTTGGATTTAAACAAAACGATCCAAAAACGAAATAAACGGGGGAAAAGGGTTCTTCCTCCGATTAGATGCGTAATTGAGTTTCTGCGCATGTGCAAAAGTTTTCTTTCCCAGAACATTTAAAAAATGACTTTTTGATGAGAGTGAGTTCCGCTGCATAATTAACCCATTAACTGCCAGATTTTTTTTTAAAATTTTTTTTTCATATAAAGTAACTTTTTTGCATGTAAACAAACACAAACAAGTAAATTTTACAATATAATAGAAAAATTCATGAAATTTATTAAATTGAAAATCAATCCCCATTTGGGGATCACGGTAGATCGCATGTGAAAGAAATGCGTAATTTTTTTTATGAGTGCCATTGTATTACACATTCAACATGCAACCCTACATCACATTTTACACATTGTTTTCTAACATTTTTTTTACAAACAGCACACTTTCTTTGTTTACCTTCTAAAGTCCTTTCTAAATAATGTCCTTTAGAATTTTTTCTTACCTCATCTGGTACTCTTCTCTGGGAACTTATACTATATGATGGTCTTCCACTATTTTTTGGATCCGATAGAGAATGTAAACTCAAGTAAAATCTTGCAACTTCTCTCCTGAAGTTTAGTAGTGGCATTTTTTTGTTAGCAATGTTGTATATTGTATGAGCATTAACTAGAGCCATATCCACAGCATTGGTAAAAATTGGAAAGTACCACTTCTTGCCTCTAATTTTCGTCCTATATTTTTGAATATTCCAGTCAAGTTTGTCGACACCACCCATGTTCTTATTGTAATTTGCAATAGCATTAGGTTGCGGAATCAGCACTTGTTTTTTCTCAGTTCTAGACCACCTTTGCACACGTCCCAAAGGTAAAACTTCCAGATGATTTGATAACATTTTCACAATGCTATTATCTTTCCATACAAGGCAAAATATTTCATTTATTTCATCATATCTGTAATCAAAAGCCCCACGAAATTCTTTCTTCATTTCCTTATCTGTTTTTATAGGGCATTTATTCATCCTATTACATCTGACCGTTACTGTTGCAGGTATATTCCTCTCTTTTAAATTTTTCATCAAATCAAAACTAGTGAAAAAATTATCAAAATAAAAGCTGTGTTCTTCCGGTTTGTGTATGGTGGCAATTTTATTCAATATAACAGACATCCCTAATCCATGCGTATCTTTTTCTAAATTATTCGTTTGCTGCCCTTCATATATTTCAGCATTATAGCAATATCCTGTCACACCGCAACACATTGCCCATTGTTTGAAGCCGAAGCGAATGGGCTTGCCTCTAATAAATTGCTTCAGATAATGATGACCATAATAACGCACCATTTGTTCATCAATACACAAATTATATGAGAATACTCCAAATTGCATAAATATTTTATTTAGTTCATCAAGAATTGGTCGTATTTTGAACAGTCTGTCCTTGTTTCCATTTATGTTTGGAATACTTGCATTGTTACAGAAGTGTAGGTTTCTTTTTATATCTATATAACGATTTTTTGTCATGCATTTTCTCACAATTTCAAGATTTATATCTTCATCTTCAGACCAGTACATCTGTTCTTGGGGTAAAGAGTGATATCCAGTTAAGAGTAAAAATCCCAAAAAAATTTTTATACAGTCTGCTGAAAGTGTAAACTGGTGACGATTATTTTGAGCAGCATAAGATACACTCTGTTGTACGATATAGTTTACTAATTCATCTGTAAAGAACATCTCAAAAACTTCTACTGGCGTTTTATCTTTAATTGCATTTATCATATTCATTTCACGTTGCTTGCATTCTTCTTCTCCATGGGTAGAAATGTTATATGATGCACTTTTTCTATTCCACTTTGATATGGGTTTTTCTTTTTTAGGTTTCTTTTTTCTCGGAACTATAAATTCTTCATTACACTTACCACCATGTATTTCTAAAGAACCTGGAACATCCATTTGGAATGGTATCTTCTAGTATATTATCATCTATATCTTCCAAATCAGAAACTTCATCCGCTTTGTCTGGGGGCAGTTCAACTATATCTATTGTACCATCAGGTTCTTCCTCATCTATATCAATATCATTGTCCCAATATTCTTCAAGTTCTCTGAGTGTTTTAAATTTTTTTCGACTCATAATTATCCACTTAAAAAATTCAAAATCATTCACAAAAATACTAGCAGAACAATAACTTCGTTAAAAATCAAAATCCAACCAAGTTAGTTTTCACTAGTTCAAAGCTGATAACATTATCTCTAAGTGAAGCAACTTCTCGAGTCAAAGTTCATAGCTATCTGCTCTAAAAAAAGTCTAAACTTTTGCTGCCCAAAGAAAAGTAAAGAAAAGAAAAAAAAAAGGATTGAAGATGTCATTAGAACAGTAAAAAGAATTTGTTTATCAAAGCACCTGCTCCTAACACCTGGTATTTCTTCCCAACCTTCCCTCCCCCCCCCACGTGACCCATTGTATATATTTTCTTCTGTTATCAGAGGGTACATTCCACACTTACTGATAATGAACCTTTAAAAAAAATTCCAGGAACGTATTGCATTAGTGGAAAAACATATCCTGCTTGCAGTGTGAATAGTAAATCCTTTTACATTGCAACAACCGTGAGCCCCAAATGGGGATCACTGTATTTTGGATATAAAAAATCAAAAAAGAAAAAAAAATTACTCCGTTTTGATATTATGCTATTTAGGACACATGTACAAATAAATCCTATGGTAAAAAATATTTCATTTCAAATTTGCATATTAGATATTCATAAGGTAAATCCATAAAAGTGAAAAAGAGTTACTTTCGAGCAAACTTTGAAAGAAAAAGTTAAATATACTAATAAATATTTTAATCACACCTAACATTTTGACCATACATTAAGAAACAACTATTCTGTAAACATATACCATGAAAAATAAACAAAAACTTTGAAATTAGGGGAGAGCAAGATCAAAATATTAATGATCCCCAAATGGGGATCACGGCAGGGAATGGGTTAATATCTATGAAACTAATAAAAAAATTAAAATTCTGAGCCTCAGGTGCATCAGGAGAGGTATTGGGCTACTCTGAAAAACATTTTGAGCTTCGTACGTGCTGTAGATTTTGCTAGACATCGCAGACACACACACACACACGCAGACAGAGCGTTTTGTTCTTTTATTAGTATAGATGTGCCAGGTATTCCATTTAAAATTGTAACCGATTGTTATGCATTTTAAATGACTATGGATAAAAAAGGAATGAATACAAAAATAGCTAGATGGGCAATAATGTTATCGGATTTTGATTTTATTATTGAACATGGGCACGGTAGTAGTATGAGGCATGATGATGCATTAAGCAGACATATTTGTATGGCAATCCAAGATAGCTTAATTTTAAAAAATATCCAAGCTCAAGAAACCGATGAACATACAAAAACAATAAAAGAAATCGTAAAAGTGAAATCTTTTGATGATTATTTAGTTAAAAATGATGTTCTTTATAAATGTGTTAATGGTAACGATTTATTAGTTGTACCGGAAGACATGCAAATGAATATAATCAAGGCCGCTCACGGAAAAGGTCATTAAGCAGTTGCACGAACAGAAAAAAAAAATTAGAGAATGATTTTTACATCCCCAAAGTTAAACAAAAAGTGAGAAATGCATATCAAATTGTGTTCCCTGTATTTTAATTAATAGAAAATGTGGTAAACAAGGTTTACTTCACCCAATAGAAAAAGAAGAAACTCCGTTACATGCGTACGATGTTGATCACTTAGGTCCATTGAAATCACGAATAAAAATTACAAACATATCCTTTCGGTCATTGACGCATTCACAAAGTTTGTTTGGTTGTATCCCACAAAATCTACCGATGCTGCCGAAGTAATTTCTAAATTAGAAATTCAAAAATCTCTCTTTGGAAGTCCAGTTCGCATAATCTCAGAATAAGGTCCTGCATTTACATCTAAAACTTTCGAAGATTATTGCATCAACGAAAATATTAAACATATCCCGATTACCAATAGATTACCCATGTCCAACGGCCACGTCAAGCGTCTGAATTATGTATGTCATAATATCTGTTCTGTCTAAATTATCTGTCGATAATCCTAAAAAATGGTATACACATGCAAGCGACGCCCAACAAATGATAAATTCGACTTTTCAGTAAAGTTGATTATTGATATTCGGTACTAAAATTAAACTAAAATATAACATTTACATTACTAGCCTTCTGAATGCTGAAATACAATCTGATTTTACTAATAATCGCGAAGATATCAGAAAAAATGCTAAAAAACAATTTTTTAAAGTCCAAGAAGAGAACCGTAAAACTTACAATCTCAGACGAAAGAAAACTAACAAATTTAAGTTTAATGATATGGTTGCTATAAAACGCACACAACAAGGTCTAGGTTGGAAGTTAAAACCAAAATATTTAGGTCCATACAAAGTCATAAAAGGAAAAAATAATGACACCTACGATGTAAAGAAGCTTGGATTTAATGAAGGTCCCATGTCACCAGTACTTGCGCAGAGTTACATGAAGCCGTGGACGGACTCAGCTTGACAAAGAAAAAAAAAAGAATTTCACCTATTGTGACACTATCCAGACTATGAAACACTACTGGACTGACAACTAAAAGAATTTTAACTTTATTATTCCCGAAAAGACGTAAGTAAAAAGAAAACGGACAGACGTAAGAAAGAAGAAGAGGAAAAGACGTAAGTAAAAAGAAGTCGAAAAGACGTAAAGAAAATGAAGACGAAAATGCGTATGGTAAAAGAAAACGAAAGAATGTAAGAAAAAGAGGACGAAAAGACGGAATAAAAAAAAAGACGACGGAAAGATCTAAGGAAACTGAAAGTAGAATCAGACGAAAAGACGTAAAGAGAAAGAAAAAAATACGATTTTTCTTTTAAACAAAATAATCTAGACTTTCATCAGGATGACTTCTTTTGTTCAAATAAGACTTTGCATGCTGATTTTTTTTCTTTATCATTCCAGGTGATCCAACTGCTGCTTCCAAAAAACAGAGATGCATTTGAGGACGAAGGCTTCGTCAGGAAGGCCGAATTTAGGAACGGTGTTCTTCCCACTAAATAGGCGTACATATTTCATTCTCCATATCGCAACTTTCATCATCCAGGTACTCTAGTTGTCAGTTGAAATATGTAGACATGGTTTGAAGCTAACCGCAGAAAAGAAGTGAAGAGAGTTTGTTAGGAACGATTATTGTGAGTCGGAAAAAGAATGTTCGATGATGATGACTTCCGCGTCAGATGTGATTAAGTAACTAAAACTTATGATGTTGTACTAAAACTTATGTATTGTAAACAGATCTATGCAAATAATCTTCTTTTTTTTGTAAATAATTTAATCGTTAATATAAGTTTTAAAAGTTTAAATGGTGTCAGATTCCATTATATATCTCTGAGTTAATTATGATTTGAAACAACTTTAAATTTCCACACACATATATATATACATAATTCTAGATTTTTTATGATTAAATGATTCAAAAATTGTTATTCGGAAATAAAAGCTCTCCAAGGGTATCTGAACAACGAGTTAAAAACATGTTATGCCAGAATTTTTTGTTCTGATATAATCTACAACTGTATTGAGCCCAATGGACGCATTTTTCAAACGTATTTGATCAATATATATTTTTAGATTTTAAAATGTAACTTTCGCAATTAATAGGGGAAAAAGGGGCACCTTTTGAACATTTTTTTTTCAGAAAATCAATATATTTATTACTTGAATTATATTTATTATGTTTTAAATATTACATAATAAAAACAACTCATTTCTTCATCATATGAACCATAAATTAAAAATTTTACAAAGAAATTAAATATTTTCTGAGGATTTAAAAAGGTGAAAGATTTTTGTTGAAACCTGTTCCATATAGGGGTAAATTTGAACAAGCAAGGGGTACCTTTGAACAAATGAATAAAATATGAAAATATTGAGAGTTCTTATAAAAAGTTGCATATATTACAGAAATATAAAGTAATATGAATAAAATTAAATAACTACATTTTGTTAAAATTACTATTTTTTTTTGTTATTTAACTAAAAATGTCCCTCCAGTTGTGTTTGGTTGTGAAAATTTTTTACAATATCCTTGAAATACACCAATGTGATATCTGATGCTCCTGGAAGATTAAAATTTTTCCGTCGCTATTTCTTTTTCTAGAGACCTGATATGAAATCCCGTTTTATATGTTACGGAAACCACAAATAATATTTGGAAACCTGTTAAATCATGATCATTATTTTGTATCCAGGATTTGCAATTATCCAATAAATGAATTTAGATTTGAAACTTCCCATCACTGATACAAACAGAGGTTCGAACCTATGTGTACAGTAAGGGAATTGTTAGCAGTATAAGTCGTGTTCTTTGACATTCTTAATTGACCTCTTTTCACATTAAAAAAATTCAGAAATAATAATATTTTGATACATTAACAAACTTTAACAACTTTACTTCATAGTTTTAAGTGTTTTCTTTAAATTATTTCATTTATTATTTTTAACCAGTTTATTCGGTGTTTCTTCACTGTTTAAAGGTGCCCCAACATTTTTGTTCAATGGTGCGCCAACACATAGAGTTCAACATTACAACGCTTTACTCTATTCGGATGAAGAATTTGAATAAAACAAAGCTTATAAACTAAATATAACATCTTTGTTTAAGCACTGAACAATAAATTAAAATTTTAGGGATAATTTTTTTTAAACAAAAATCTTATAACTTTATTTTCTTAAGTTTAGATACAAGAGGGAGAAAAATACATATCGTGTTTAGACAGTACTGTTCATGCAAAGTGGTACAGGTTTCTATAAGTATTCTCTTAAAGTAGCAGTAATGTATTACTACATACATTTTTTTAAAATAATTTATTTGAAGGAAAATATTTAGAGTGTTCAATGGTGCCCTCAGCTCAAATATTCTCCCCTCTCCCCTACATGTTTTAGATGAATATCCGTAACAATAAATAATGCAAGAATGCACTCACGGTGAGATAATTTTTGTGTAATTTTATATCTATAGTCGGATATTTTTAAGATGGTAACACAATTATGATAATCTTAGAAACCTTAAAAAAATACAAATACTCATTTTTCATTAAAAATTTTAAAATCTTTTAATAGGGAGTTATTTAGAATTTAAAACTAACATGAAATCTTTTAAATGTCATTATTTTTAAAATAAGATTCATTATGATATGTAAACGACATTGTAAAGTATTACTTTTTATTTACTTTACACGAAATATATATATATGAAAAAAAAAGACTTCTTAAATGTATGCTAATGTTTAAATATTTTATCGAAATAAATTAAAAGAAGCTTAATGATGACAAATTTGCGATGGTCATTAAATACGATTACAATATTTCGCATGTAATGCTTACGGCTTTAAAACTTAATTAAATCATAAATATGAAAATTAACCATAAGAGTAATTTCACAACGTAGATTGCTAAAAAAGTGTGATTAAGACATTATTGTATGACAATGCTTGATTTGTTTATTTTTAAACTAAAAATTTCAGCTGGAGATTTCAATAGAATTTTCAAAGACTGAGGTTCTAATTTTGGAATACTTTTCGACAAGAATTAAATGTTTACATTTTAGCATCAAAATTTGTTTAGTATTGAAATTATTATTACTAAAGAATATAATGTTATGTTACTCGATTTTCTTATTTTAATTCAGGTAGTGACTCAGTTATGACAATTTTAGAAAATTTAAAAAGTGTTAATACTAAACATTTAGCAAAAAAATGGCACAATTTTATTATAAGGTGTAATTTAATTTAAAAACTAAACTCATCTCATTTAATTTGAATTGTTTTGTAATAAAGTTCATCCTTATTTGATGACGACCTAGTAAAATATTACATTTTTCTTTACTCCAAATGAAATATAATTCAAAAAAAGTCTTGAATGTACACTGTTGCAGAAATGTTTTATCAAAATAATCAAAATATCGATCTTGCTCATTAAATATGTAAATTTTCGGAAATATTATTACAGCATTTCAATTACAGGAGTAATGGATGGATAATAGAAAATTTTTATTGTTGAAGTAAGTATGCTAAATTAGCACATAGTAAGAATTTCATATATAGATAAAATAAATAATAAAGATGTTCTATACTTGATTTAAAAAAGTACATTTCATGCCATTGTGATGCCGTAGTTAATTTTAAAGTGATAATATATTTTTATAAAATTAATCTTTTACACTATTGATGCAATAAGTAGCCTTTTGTGCTAAATTGTATTAAAGAGAGATGATTATTTTGTATTTCAAACAGAACTGTTGCTATGCATGTATCCTTAAAATGTTTAAATAATATACTCTCTCAAAACCACACAGTTTTGATATAGTTATTGATTTAAAATTAGCAATAAAACGAATAAATGACAATAAATAATTAAAAAAGCAGGGGGGGATGTTGATAAAATTAATTAAAGTTACAACAAGAATTGTAATTGTGCATATATCCTCGCGGTTCAAACAATATACCCTTTTTTCAAAACAACATAACTTTGATATAATTAATGATTTAGTTGATGTAAGTAATGTGTTTGACATAATCAACCGCAGCGGTGTTCGCCTCCTTCGTCCGTCGCGACGTCCCTACGTGTGACCCGTATGCCTGATACTGTAAAAGAAAGAGGGAAATACAGGGTGTCTATAAAAGAACTCCGGAGTTTTAAGGCAAAATATTTTAATGAAATAAAAAACATACATACATGTTTTATACATGACTGAAAAGCTTACATTTTCAAGTTTTTTTAACACTTAGTAAAGTTCTATATGAGCCCCGTTAGTGGCACGGAAGACGGATTCTGTCCACTTTCTCTTGAGACACACTCGGCCTACCCGGCGACTTTTCTTCAAAACACTTCCTGTTTCCTTAAATGCACTGAACCATTGACGAATGGTTTTGTCAGAAGGCGGGTAACACCATTGTTACGTCGAAAGTTTCTTTTTACGGTAACTACAGACTTCGTTTCTATGAGCGAAATAACACATTGAGCCTTTTGTTGCAGTGTTGCCATCATTTCAAGGTCAACGCCCTGCAGCGCCGCCAACAGTTGATGCAAACATTCCCAATTCGTATGAGTAAATCTTTTTGAGCTACTCTTTTCAGAGAAATCGACTAAATTTTGCTACATTTTATAGTTAGTGAGATATGAATTTTTAAAACCCCGGAGTTCTTTTATAGACACCCTGTATTGAATAAATAATACCGGACAGATTTAAAAGGAAAATTACAAAAATATTAGACACCAAAAAGAGAAGAAGAGTTCGCTGAGGGCTTTGAGCCACCAAACCACCGAAACTGACCTGAGCTTATTCTTATATGCTGCATCTGATAAAAAAATAACATGCAGTTAATAAAAAAAAGAAACAGAGGGGGAGGGGAAAATTAAGTAAAGCAATAAGTAAAAAGTGGAACCAATTTGAATACAAGTTGAACAAATATGTTTGCTTAACTGCTAATGCAATATTGTTATAAGTAATAATGGTTATTTCTTTATTAATTTTCATATGAGTAAGGCTAATTTTCTAGAATAGAGAATTGATGAAAAATCATTTTTAATAACTCTGTCTTCATCAATAATTTATATTTCGTACTAGTACGATATAAGTTCATTTTTAATACAATACATGGAGGAACCGCTACACGATTCATTAAAAGAAATAAAAATCATTATCAAATAGTAACAAATATGTGCAGCGAATATGATTAAGAACTTATAAAAATAACGTAATAATGATTTATTTTATGGACGAAATTTCATGATTGCATCATAAATAAATAGATGTATTTTTTTTTATATCGGGAAGACGTAATTTTTAAAATAAATGATAATAAACTAGCAAAAGCCGTGCTTTGTTTGGATTCGCGATGCATTATTTTATAAAACAGATATTTGAAAGTAACAATATTTTTTAATATTATTTTAGCATCTTTATCAAAAACGTTATTTTATATTTTGGCGCATTTTAATTCTAGAAATGTAAGTTCAGCCAAATAACGGTATTTACGTATTAACACCACTCCAGCAGAAGTTGCGCTAATGTGCCAATAAAGAGCAATCTTCTTGTTCGCACGCGCACGCAGTTATATCTTTTGAATTCCTTGGTGTTTGCTGATTTTTGCCGCCATTTTTTTGTGCGTATGCGAGCAACAACATTGCTCTTTATTGGCGCATTAGTGCAACTTCTGCTGCAGTGGCGTTAATACATATGTACCCAAATAACTATCAGTTTTCTAGGAATTTTTTATTTATGATGTAAGATTGTCATAAAAAATATTTTCGAAGCAAACTTCTACAAAATATTTTTAAATTTTCAACTAAAAGCTCTTTTAAAGATGTTTTTACAATTTCCAGTAGCCACTGGTGTTGTTGTTTTTTTTAAGTTGTTTGAAATAGGCATGTTTCCAATCTTTGTAATTAATATCAAATAATCTTTGATAGCTATCTCAGAATAATATATTTGAAGAGAGCTTGAAGAAAGTTACTTCTTCAAAATCCTATTTTTTGGAAAAACATTGGAAATCTGCTCTTGTTGATACTATGCATTTTTAACTGTAAAACTTTTTTTTTTCTAATTTCTTCGTTTTTATACATGTTAGCGTATCAGAATTTTTGATATTGTAGAATTTTTTGTAAGGAAAATTTCCTATTCAATGCTTAATTTTGAAGGATTTTCACTCTCGACAACGTTACGTACGTTTTTAAGCCAACTGGTGCCTATATGACCTCAATATCTATATCTGCTTCATCTAATGTTAAACCTTGGGATTTATGAATTGCAACAGCAAAAGCTAACCGCAGAAGAAATTGTTTCCTTGAGCAATTTATGCTTCCATTTTTCTAGAATTTAATTATTGGGGGAATTGGTACGCACCAATTCTTATAAGTTAAATTATTGTAGTAGTCAAATTTATCCATGATTATTCGTGATATCTGATCAGGTGGCTTGTGATTTTCTTTATTACTTGCAACAAAGTCTAAAGTCCCGTTCACTAAATCTTTTTCGGTCCACAAATAAGAACGTAACATTACTTTAGATCCAAATGATAAAGTAAGAAATGGTTAAAGTCAATTCGTCGTTACTGAATCGGCCAACTTTGCTTTAGTACATTTATAAAGAGCTTGAATCGAGACAACAACTTCACGCTTCAATTCTTTTAATTGTTCATTTATATAACAAATTTAACAATTGATTTTATTTGTTTACAATTCTTTTGTTGCCACTTTACAAAAAAAAAAAAAAAAAAAATCCACAATACAATTTTTTTTAAATGTTTAAGTGTCATCTGTGCAAACGATTTTGCTGAATAATGAAAACATATTTTATTTATTAAATTAATCATGATTCTATCTATTTTTACTTACTCCATGATTTATATTTTTTTTCTGAAAATATACGCGTTTCATTTTTTATTTATTTGCTAAAATGCGTCCGTATTGGAAATGCATGTAAAATAAATTAATTAAAATAATAATTTTTTTAACGTTTTACTGTAAAAAAATTATATTCTGCAAATCTACAGATCATAATTTATTTTTGTGTTTAATTTGAAGTCAAAATATTGAATAGTTTTTTTGTAAAGCGTACGACAAAATGTAATTTGAGTGGCCTAGTAGAGGATTCGCTTCGCTCATTTTAACTACTTGTAATACACTAAATAATTCTACCTTCACCGAGAATTGTCTTTGGCAAGATCATTGCTTAGTGTCAGTATAATTGTTTGAAAAGGTTTTTTTAAAAATAAAGGCTTAATTCAAACTATTTAAAAAAATGTGGTCAGAATATTTGCGTTCTTTATCATTGACATGCAATGTACTCAATGAAAAAAGCACGCCAATAAGAGCATGTTTTATATAAGTGATACAATTGCTTGTTAATAAACAATATTCGATTATAGTTATAATTTATAGTTTAATTTAAAAAACTCTAATTTCGTATCAATAATTTAGGGTGTTTTCAGTTATAACTGATTTATGTACATTAATTTATTCATTTTTTTAATTTATACCTAAAATCAGAATTGCTAAGAGTGAGGAATCCTAAGTACCAGAAGTACCTCCCACAGAAGTACTTTAAATTGTTCGTTTATCAATTCTTATTTTAACTTTTGTATCTGTAATGAGTATTTTTAAAAATACCTGGTTTCGTATTCATTTATTTAAATTTAAGATGTTTACATATTCGTAAAATTAATGTATGGATAAAATGTTATTAAGAAAAGGAAATCATTATCATTTTATTTCATTAAGAAATACTGTATAATGCAAATTTTAGTTATCATTGAAAATCATTCAAATTTATAATTAAATTTCTTGTTCAAAGTTATCAAAATTCCTAAATGAATTTCAACTAAACTCTTCAAGTGTTTTTTTATTACAAAAATTTATTTCATTTGCAGCGCAATCCATTCAAGATAGAAATGTAATAATGCCTTTGAAATCTAATATGCATCAATGCACTTTATTAATTATTTTATAATGCAATAAAATAATTTATTTCTGATTATATTATTCAAGTAAATAGATGGATTTTTGAGAAAAAAGTTCTTTGTTTATTATTGTTCACACTAAATTTAAAAGTTTGAATAAGAAATGCATGATTTATTTTATGTATTTATTTATTAAAATGATTTCATTTTCTCATATATATATATATATATATATATATATTAATTTACATTATTCTCTTCAAATTTTTAAAAAAACAATTTAAAATTTTCAACAAAAATATATATTCTTTTGAATATGAAGAATTGGTACAGATTTATTATTCAAATTCCTAAAAAAAATACACTTCGAATCTAAGAATTTTTTTTCTTCTTAGCGAAAAAAAAAAGAGTGGTATTAAGTATGACTATTTCAATAGAAACGAATAAAACTTTCAGAAGAAAAAAAATACATTACAATGTAAAATGTCATTAATTTTTTTTCATTTTTATTAATATTAAAATTTATTTTGATAAAACGAAAGTATTTATATTTCATTCATACAGACATTTATAAATTCAATCCGAGTCAATTAATACAAAACTAATTGAATTACTTTATTCACTATTACGTGAGGGTATCGCAAAACATCAATTACGGGCGAATATTTTTTAAATCTATTCATACAACTATTTTGAAGAAATACATTTCGTAGTATTTTTCTCTTGCAATTTTTTTCAAAGCGCACGTAAAAGATTTTTTTAATGAAAAAATGTGCGAGGTAGCATTAAAAAATATTCATATGTGATTGAAGCTTTGCGATATCGCACGCCTAGTGATAAGATTTTTTTTATTTAAAAACTATTTAACTTGAGTATAATATTCAGTTTTGGGTTCAGTGTACTTGATTTGCAAAAGAAAACTGTTTGTGGTTTAAATAGAATTTTTTTCTCTACTTGTTAAATTGATCGCTACGGTTTATAGGTTTAATAGAAAAACATTCAGTACAGTTAATTTAAAATAAAGTAATTAATAAAAATAAAAATAAAATAATTTAATAATATTATTATTTTTGTCCCAATTCCTTCTTTTTAGTTTTAAGTGTGTTACATAAAGCGATAAGTGAAACACTTTTAATACGCAAATCGATAGGAATTTCATTTTTTCTTTATAAAACAAAATAATTTTTTTCTAAAAAAAAAAAAAAAAATCTGCACATAAAAACAGGCAAAAGAATGCAAAGAATTAAATATTTTCTCAATATTTTAAACACTTGTTAGTTGTTATTTAATTTCAATACATATTTTATGTAAATATTTGTAATTTTTTCAAGCACAAAATCTAACATTTATATTTTTCTGTTTATTAGAAAAAAATAAACTTTTTTAATCCCTCGAAGGGCACCACTATATCATATATACCCCTTTTTGAAATCACTGCTTGGATTTTCTTAAATATCTCACCAGGATGTCATAAAAAATCGAAATTTGTTTATAGTCATACGAAACTATTTTGTACCTAAAAATAAATTTTATTGATTTTTTTTCCAGTTGATTGTTCATTAGACATATTTTTATCTGATATTTCTTTTCAGAAATTTGAAAAAAGCGGATTTTAAGAGATATGAAACAAAATGTCCTATTTTATTTTCCTTTGCCGGAAGTTTATATTTTTAAGCTAACTTATTTTAATGTTGAATATTTATATTGCATCATAAAATCTGTTACTCTCATTTTGGGATGTTTTTAAAAGAATAAACTTCATAAAGAACATCTGGGAATGACTATAACATATTATAGCAACAAACATTAAATTTGAAAACAATCCTTTATAACGACAAATTTAATAAGCAAATATCTTTTTCTCTCAATGCAGAGAAATTAATTTCTGAACAGGTGCATACGTGAACATTTTATGATTACCCAGTAGTAGAGCAATTGCACTCCCTTTATATAAGCAAATGATTTGAAAATCATAAGAAAAGCCATAAACATAAATCTAATCTTATCGCGTTTAGTATTAAAATATAACAATATATAAAATAAATAAATAAATAAAAAGTCATTTTTTTTACTTGGAAAACGAGAGAAAAATAAAATGAAAGTTTAATAATGAGAATAGTAAAATGAATATACATATATAATTCAGCACTATTATAGTGATTTTATGATAGAATAAAAATTTAAACTATTCTTGACCATTCGTAACTGGAAAAAAAATTCTGATGTTAAAAGATGCCCATTCCCTCTAACAAAAAGGCTGTTTTCAATTTCGTTATGCTTATAGTATAAAAATAATAATTTACTTAGGTAACTTTACTTTAGTAAAATAATAAAAATGTATTATTTTAAATACACAAGGAACAGACAAGACAATAAATAAATATAAATAAATAAATAAAAGACGTAGTATAAAAAGTATTAGCCGAAGACTACTTATCTAATATAGTAGTATACAGGAGCTTTTTGCGTTTAGTAGGGAAGAAATCAATTAAAATAATAATAATAATGTATTTCCAGTATAAAATTCTAAAACAATAAATACATGCATATTTTGGTACAAAAGAGCAAAACAAATCTGTGTTAATTTATACCTTTCTCATTAAAATTAAATAAAACTGGTCCAATTTCTGAATCCCATTGGTATTAAGAATTTCTGAATATTTTGAGTGAATTCTATATTATACGTCTTCAAAGAAACCACACTACTTATAAAAAAATCCATTTAAAAATCTCACATTACAGAATAATTTATTGAAATTGCATTGAAATGTTTTTCATGTGATTCTTTAAAAAAATATATATATATCTTTGGGGTAAGAAAGTCGCTTGCTTTTAGAAAGAACTTTTATCCATATTCCTGTTTCCGAATTTTCCAGTACATTGATTATGAGAAACATTTTTTCGAACCTTTCTATCTCGAAAGTTTTCCTGAAAACCCTTTTTACAATCTTCAAATGAAAGATCGTTTTGAAAAGATATCATGTGTATTAAGATTTCTAAGTCGGAAGAATCACTTTATTTCTTGCAGTTCGCATTTTTATTATTATTTACTAGATCTTTTAGATAAATCTCCTAACATGAGTTGCAAATGTTTCTGAAATGATAATTTTCTAGAGCAGCAAAATAAATAAATAAATGTATTTCCAGTATATAATCCTAAATAAATTAACATATGCGCATTTCGGTATAAAAGAATAAAACAAATTTGCGCTAATTTATTATTTTTTTTTTCATAGAAATTAAACAAAATCGGGCAATCTCCAAATTTCCTAAATATTAAGAATTTCTGAATATTTTAATTGAATTCTGTGTTTTCAAAGAAACTAGAATACTTTTAAAAAATTCATCCAAAAATCTCACATTTCTGAATTAATTTTTGCAATTCTATTGAAATATTTATCACGATTTTCTTAAAAAAGTCCCAATTTATCCTGAGGATATGAAGTTCGCTTGCTTTTAGAAATAACTTTAATCCATACTTCTATTTCCGAATTTTTCAGTACATTGATTATGAGAAACATTTTTTTTTCGAACATTTCTATCTTATAGGAAGTTTTCCTGAAAACCCTCTTTAAAATCTTCAAATAAAAGATCGTTTTCAAAAGATATCATGTGTATTAAGGTTTCTAAACCGGAAGGTTCACATTATTTCTTGCAGTTCACATTTTTATTATTATTATTTACTAGGTTTTTTTAGATAAATCCCCTAACCTGAGTTGCGAATGTTTCTGAAAGGATAATTTTCTAGGGCAGGAATAAATAATAATAATATTAATAATAATGTATTTACAGTATAAAATCCTAAAAAGAATAACATATGCACATTCCGGTATAAAATATTAAAAAAAAATTCCGTTAATTTATTACTTTTTTCATAGATTTTATACAAAATAGAACACTTTCCAAATTCCCTAAATATTAAGTATTTCTGAACATTTTAACTGAATTCTATGTTATGCCTTTTCAAAGAAACTACAGTACTTAATAAAAATTCATCCAAAGATCTCACATTTCTGAATTACTTATTGCAATTCTATTGAAATATTTATCACGAGTTTCTTTAAAAAGTCCTAGTTTATCCTTAAGATATGAACGTCGCTTGCTTTTGGAAAGAGCTTTTATCCATATTTCTATTTCCGAATTTTCCAGTACATTGATTATGAGAAACATTTTTTTTTTCGAACCTTTCTATCTCGCAAGTTTTCTTGAAAACCCTCTTTTCAATCTTAAAATGAAAGATCGTTTTGAAAAGATGTCACGTGTATTAAGGTTTCTATGACGGAAGGTTCACTTTTTTTTCCTTGCTGTTCGCATTTTTATTATTATTATTTACTAGGTTTTTTAGATATATCCCTTAACCTGAGTTGCAAATGTTTCTGAAAGAATAATTTTCTAGGGCAGGAATCAATGAAATAATAATAAAAAAATAATATATTTCCAGTATAAAATCCTAAATAAGTTAACACATGCTTATTTCGGTATATAAGAATAAAACGAATTTGCGTTAATTTTTTTTTCAAAAAAAATATAACAAAATACGGTAATTTCCAAATTCTCTAAATATTAAAAATTTATGAATATTTTAACTGAATTCCATGTTATACCTTTTCAAAGAAACTACAACACTTAATAAAAATTCCTCCAAAAATCTCACATTTCTGAATTATTTATTGCAATTCTATTGAAATGTTTATCAGGAGTTTATTTTAAAAAATCCCAATTTAGCCTTAGGACATAAAGGTCGCTTGCTTTTGTAAAGAGCTTTTATCCATATTTCTATTTCCGAATTTTTCAGTACATTGATTATGAGAAACATTTTTTCCGAAACTTTCTATCTCGGAAGTTTTCCTGAAAACCCTATTTACAATCTTCAAATAGAAGATCGTTTTCAAAAGATATCATGTGTATTAAGGTTTCTCAGCCGGAAGGCTCTTTTTATTTTTTGCAGCTCACTTATTTTTATTATTATTATTATTTATAATATCATTTTATAAATCCCCTAACTTGAGTTTCGAATTTTTCTGCAAGAATAATTTTCTGGAAGGATGCTTAGGAACATAAGAATATATATATATATATATGGATATCACCTTTAAATTACAGGAGAACATGTTTATAATCTAATCTTACCACTTTTTAAAAATACATTTCGTAATATATTTCTCTTTCAGTTGCTCTCAAACGGTAAGTAAAAAAATTCTGTTTTAAAACAAAAGTGGTGCGACGCTGCATCTTTCCTATTTCAACCAGCTTTAATCTGTTTGGGGTATGTTTTGAATGTATGACAGCTTGAAATATTGAGAAAGATTTTTTTCAGTATACTAGTTCCCGATTTCTGTAAAAAAAAAAAAAAAATTCTCATAGAATATACATTTTGCGATTGATCTTCAATTGCTGGAATGCTGCAGATCGCTCCCAATTCCCACAAAAGCAGGCAAAGATGGTCTGTTTTAACTAATTGTATGATTATTTGCAGAATGTATAATGTGAGCAGGAAGAACAAGTATTTCCACGATATTCTAAAATAATTCAAGCGGCTATGTGGTTGTATTCCAGTGTGCTGTATACTATATCAATAATTTATCAGTTATATCTCATCCCTATTCCGTTTCATTATAAAATTTAGTAAATCGGGTTTATCTTTAGGGCCCATAATAGTTTTATCATGATGCATAAAATAAAAGCTTTGTTCTTTTCGGAACATGGGAACGCAAATTAAATCTGCCATCAGGAAATCCAAATTATGTGGTCGGAACTTGCATGATCTAAATTTTCTGGTAGTTTAAAATAGGTTTATTTTCAAAGTGCCTATCATTGTGACAAGAATACTTTACTGCAAAATTAATATTTGCCACCCCCACCCCCCGCAAAAAAAAGTTGTCCAATCTTGTATTTTGTTCAAAATCTTTGAATGTGTTGGCAATGTCTTTCACCTTGTTTTATTTGATAGACTTCACCTTTTGTCTCGGCACATATTTAGCTCTTAATAGGGTGATATTTTGATCCCATATATAACCAGTTTAGACTTTCTTCATTTTTTTTTGTGAATTTTATTTTTCTGCGGTAAAGAAATAACTATTCGTCAACCCTTAATTTTTCCGTCGATTTGTATAGAAACAGGTTGTACTTTAGTGTAGTCTACAGGATATCTCAGGATTATTGGGACACAAAATTGGGAGGAAAGGTAAGAGACATCACAAGGATTCGTATTTGCATTCATGATCAGAAACATTTTTCTGATGCGGTAGTGGCGACAAAGGAAAAAAATATGCCAGAACACAAATAATATGAGAAAATACGTTTATTATACGTAGTACAGCAAAAACCCAAGAAAAAAAAAGAAAGAGAGAACAATGAGAAGTAAAGTAAGAGCTTGAAATTACGACCCGGGCCGTGATGCATGACGGCGCATCTCCGACGCATGGGAAATTTTATTGATTTCGAAAATATCAGAAGCGTTCCGAACTTCCCCAGTAGCTGCCAGGTTGCGTGCAAAAAGTTTCTCAGAACTTTTCAACATTGTACCTGCATTTTACAGCACAGAGAATGATAAACTTGTTTTTTCTGCCTGTTCGTGTTCTGGTATGCCAATCATTGTAAAAAAGGCAAATGTGAATTATTGACAAAAGGAATCGTTGTAAAATTTATTTTAATAAATGGGCATATTGAGTCGAAGGTGGACTCTCAAAAAAATTTCCCTTTCTTTTGAACCGATTTGCTTGAAAATAAAATATGTGATTACAATTGTAGTTATTTGAGAAAAGATAAAATTGTAAGGAAAAATATTAATTACTTTGGTAGTTATTAATTATTAATTATTGAAATAATTAATTAATTAAAAATGCTCCAGGCGCATTTCTTTTGCATATAAAATAATAATTTTTATTTATGAGATACCTTTCAGACCTAAGAGTAAAAATAAGTTGAAATCCTAAACATAAATAGAAAATAAAAATTAATAACAATAATAATAAGTCGAAATACCATTTTTTATATTGAAAAAACACTGTAAATCATACTTTTGATGAAGAATTTACAGCTTATGAGGTCGGAAGTACAATTATTTTAACTAACATTTTTTCTATGTACTATGAGGTAATGACATAACAAATTTTGAAGAACTCAAAAAATTAGGGATGCTCATGGAACATTTTGAAAGTGAGATTATCCCGAAATTTTTATTTCGAGAAAATCCACTGTTAAGTTAGAAATATAGTATTTCAATAATAAAGAACATTAAATACCATATAATAAATGAATATTACTTATAATATACTTAGAGTATACTTATAATAAACTTATAATAAGCGTTTCATGAGTTGGGAAATAAGAAAGTATTTTTCGAAATTTTGGATGATTTTTGTCGATTTGAAGGTCCACCTTCGCCTTAAAATTATTTAAAAAATAATTTAACTGATAGTCATATATGAATGAATCAATAAATTATTTATTATTTCTTCACCCATAATCCCGCTTTAAAGTGTCCTTCATTTGCATAAATATCTTTTTTAAAATACTGTTTTTATGTTTAAAAATGCATTATACAATGATGGTGGCTTTAAAAAGATAATATTTATTTTAAGGATAGAAAAATTAGTTTTTGCTTAATTTACTACAAGCGTTATTTTATTTTTTTAATCGGATAATTTGAGGAATTTATCTTTATTTTAGAAAGAAAAAAAAATAAAAAATAATTTGCATAATTTTTGAACGATTTAATTTTTTATCTAAAATGAAAAAAAAATGATTTCAATCGTGTAACAATGCATATTTTCTACACTACCCCGCCTAGTAAAACTGAAATAAATAATTCATTTTGGTTACAGTTTTCTCTTTCTTAAATGTTGCACTTACGTAAACTGAATTAACCATTTTACAGTACATATTTTCCGACTGCATGTTTAGGCAATATTGGTAAAATTTTAAAGTTCACTTGCATAATTTTTTTATAAATAATTTGTTTATTTTTAATTTAACTTTAGTTTTACTATACATTAATATATTAAATCTTATGTAACGTATAACATGTATTGAAAAAAATTAAATGCAATTGTTATAGTTAGATGGTATTTTAATTTAACTTTTAAACAACGATAATTTTATAAAATCTTTATTTAAAAATAATTGTTCTCAGAAATTCTTTCTAAAGCGAAAGCAAAACAAATAATATATATAGAAAATGTGATCAAGTTCGAAAAGACAATTTAATTATTATTTATTTTGTGTCATCCCTTCAGAATGCAGGTTTTATTTCCATTTCTTAAACATTTTTTTTTTTTTTTTTTACTTCAGTTCCGGTTTGATAACAGGTTTACAAAATTTGTTTATTTTTTACTGAATTTTATTTTACATTTTATGATTAATTCTTCAAACGTTTGTCAAAAGAAAAAAAACAAAGAAACTTCATTGGTATTTAAAATAAATTGTTTTTTGATAATTACCTTAATTAAACTAATAGCATTTTACGTAAATAAAATTCATTATTGTAGGGACATAGTATTGAAAATCATTCTTTACAGATTTAAAAAAAAAATTATTAGCACACACACACACACACATATATATACGTATTATAATATCAGATATAAACATAATGTGAAATTGTTTTAAAACACACTGTAAAAAAAAAAAAAAGTGTCGATCTACTAAAAAAACTTTAGTGATCCTTGTAATTACTAAAAAATTTTTAGTAATCTTAGTCGGTTACAAGAAAATCTGTAAAAATTACTAGAAAAAAGTTAGCAACGAATAGAGTTAATAATTTTATATTTTTAATAGCTATTACTAAATCTCTCTTGGTGTGGCCTTGATAGCATAGTGGTTATCGTAACGGACTCCAGGCTGAAAGGTCCCGGGTTCAATACTGGCGGCCGCCAAATACGCCCCGAATGTATGTAGTGTAAGTACTCGTTAATAAAGGGATTATGAAAATCCTGCCGGAAGGGGTAGAAATGTTTGGGGCTGCCATCTATTGCGGTTTTGCCGAAATTCTTCCGCTTCAGAAGTCTGGAATCAGCTCGAAGGAAGCTCTTGCCCTTTGGGCGCGCGTAATGGTTATTAAAAATAATTTTGGAGCAATTACTAAAATTTGCTTGGTGGCTCATACTAAAAATTTTTAAGTTAGTTATACAAAAAATTCTTTTGTTCAGTTTACAAAAAAAATGCTTGTTTCACTTGCAAAAAAAAAAAAAAAAAAAAAAAAGTTTGTAATGGTTACTAAAAAATTCTGTGGAACACAAATTTACGAAAAAATTTTTAGTAACCTCCTGAATTTTTTTACAGTGCAGTTACCACCCGTTCTAAGCGTTCTAAGTAAACATATTTTTTTTTTTTTTTTTTTTTTTTTTTACTTTTTACATCTAAAAAAAACAGTTTTTTTTTTAAATTTATAAATATTGTATATGAGTTTAATTTAGTTTATACTCTACCTGTATAAATCTTTTTGTATTTGTACCTGTATAAAGCATTTCTTACCTAGAAAAAAGAAGAAAAGATTATAAGAGTAATTAAATATCACATTTGAAATGGTAATAGTAATGTAAAAGAATTATACAAAATATATTTTTATAATATTTTTGCGATGTAACTTAAGATGATAATTATTTTATTTTCCACATAAAAAGAAAATCTTTCTTTTCGTTCATTTATTCCTATTTACTTTTCTGTATCTTGTTTCGAAATTGATCTTTTGGAAAATAATCCGTAATTAGATACATTGTTAAGTGCCCTATTTGAACTATTGTGTAATGACGCAAATACATTTTTTTGCATCTATCGGTAATTGCTTGAAAAATGTAGCCATGCTTTCAACATTTTTACAGAACCAATCATCCAACTCTGGTAGTGTATCCACAAACTACTTTAAAATATGTGAATTGTTTGTTAATATATATATATATATATATATATATATACATTAAATTTCCTTTAAAAAAGTAATAAATGCCATTATTTGGGATATTGTTTTTACACATATTTCAGTTCAGGTGCTTTTGTTTTCGAAGATACAAAAATTAAAACAAGAAAATATTTAAAATTTATGTATGAACGGCCAAAGAGAAGGTTTAATTCTCATGTCGTTGACTCCAATGTTATTTATGTTGAACATTGATACATAGTAAAAGAAATGCGAATTGCTTATAGTATTAGTCATATGCTTAAAAGAATATTTATTTCTTTATTTCTTTTGTATCTATTATTTTTCATTACTTAGTTTGTTTATATATATATAGCAAAACATACAAATCATGATTCGCAATGTTAAACCCAAAACAACACTACATATTACAATATGTCTGCCAATTCCATCTTGATAACAAATATCCACTTTTCTTAAAATCATTTATTGCCATTACCTCCGTTAATATGGAGAAAAATTTGAATTTTCCAATAAGTTTTTATTGAAAAGAGTTTATATTAAATAATTAGCGTACATGATTTCTTGCCGTATGTCAATTCAACTTGCCGCAGTAAAATATAAATTTAAAAAATCATTAAAAACGTCAGAATATGTGAACTTTTCGGAAAGTTTCGGTAGTATTTAGCGTAGCATGCTTAGTGCAAAGATAGCCTGAAATTTGATCATTTATATTAAATATGACGAGATGAAACCCGTAAAATTTCAACGAATGAAAATATTTAAGAAGCTGTTTCATTAAATTTTTAATAAACCTCGTAAAACAAATACGTATTATTTAATCTAACGCTATCAAAATCCTATTTTCTTATTCGAATATGTAATTAGTAAAATATGCTGACGATAATAAATATGATAAAATTATCAATGGAGGCTTTTCTGCAACGTATTACGGATCAAAAAATCACCAAAATATATTCCATCCTGACACAATCATATTTTTTTTGTCCGAGTGAAGTCTTAATATTGCGTCATTTTCACACTCTAAAAATTTTAATACGCACTTTTCATACTCGTATACATCATTTAGAAGATATTTTTTTCCGAATTTGAAATGATGTTTATCATCTATAACTTTTCATTTAAACATCCCACTCTTAAATTGAGGTTTTAATCAGAATTTAAGAGAAATTTCAACCTACCAGGCATTTTCTTCAGAAACTAAATTTTCCCATGATATTCTACATTCAGAATGTGAACAATAAGGTGCCGCTGTTCTCAGTTAAATATAATGTAACCTCTGAATAATGGTTAACAGTGGGACCAGTGAAAAATAGCTGCTCTTCAGAGGTGGATGTTATTCAAAGATTTCCTTTTTTAAAACCATAAATTTAAATAGAAATACACAGTCATTTTAATTAATCCTCATTGTTTTAATACATTAAAAATACTCTTTTTCTCCTGCAAATATCTTTTTTCTAAAGAAGTATTATGATGAGTTGCTTTCCTTCACAGTTTATCTTCATTATAATTTAATGCAAAATTTTGAATTTCACAAAGATTCCTCAAAAAATTTTTAAATGCTGGAAATTTTGTGTTATTAAATATTCTCTTCCATTTCTTATCTTTCATCATGTTTCTTTTCCTCTCTTCTATCTTCCACTATTTGCTGTATGAATCAAACTTAGTAGCATCTGCAAATATTTTTTTAAACTTACAAATTTACCGGCATTTGTGTTAGTTATGCCAACCGTTCTAATAATATTATCTTAATTTCTCCTATCATTATTAATATCTTCAATTTTTATATCTAGTTTTGAGAAAATGATTATGTTTTTAACAGATTAAAGGCTACTTTTTGAGTATATTAAGTAAATTTTATTCAGTATGCTTCAGATTTCGAATTGGAAGCAAGTATAAAATTGAACTAGGAGCTATTAATTTTTTTCACACAATTTTTGAGCGGCAGTTGTTCAGAATTTCTTATTTAGAGGTTTGTAATTAATCCTATGGAACGTGTTTGGTTCCATCAATATGATACCAGTATTCGGAAGTTGTCGAAGTTTAGAGATGACCCTTCAATAAAGTTTGATTGAACATTACTATACAATTATATAGCGTCCATAAGTTTAGGAAAATATGTCTCGTAATTAAGTTTCACAAAGTTATTTAAATTTTCTAGTGGTATTTCATGTTTTCTTTAAATGTCTCGGTATATAATAAACCACATCAGCATGTTTGTATTTCTTCAAGGGTTATTTAATATAGACAAGTGGAGATTAAAACTAACGACAGAAAATAAAAATAGAGTGATAATGAAATTTATAACACAATACATTCTCGATTAAACTAAATTTTTAGAAAAACTCGTTACAGTATTAAAGTTTACGCAATGAAATGTGAATTTTTACAAGTTATTGAACATGATTTTTTAAACGTAATGCATAATTTAATATTTTTTAAATTTCGTAAAACAGTAAACAAAAACTTTTATTTGAGTATTATCTTCGACGAATAAAAAAAAAATCAACCTACTAATAATATGCATGCTCATTTATGCATGCGAATATGCATTTTATTTTAATCTAATGAACTTTTGTATCACATGTATAAATTTTTATTTTAACATAAATTAACAAGATTTTAATTGAAAAATTGGTTTATCATAAAATTTGAAATGTTTATAAGTATGAGTACGAATTTTTGAAACATTAAAATAAAAACTTTTTCTCAAATTCTATATCAAAAACAAAAATATGGTAATAACATTTGTAAGGAATCTGTTACCAGTTAAGAGAGACAAGAGAATTTCAGAAATACATTATTCCCTTAATGTGCAGATATTTTTCTGTAAAGTGTTCTGTAAAGTGTTTTCTGCAATTAAAATACCCTTTCCATTAATTTAAACTCAGTTATACTCTATTGTTTATTATATACTAATTAACCAACGTTAATGCATTACAATCTCAAGTTTAAAAGGTAAAGAAAATGAAAAAAAAATTACATTAATTAAATTGAACGATTTATTTACTGAAATGTATGGAAATATTTAATAAAATGACAATTGAAATTATTGCTGCAATATTTCAGTGCAAGTTTGGTAAATGCTTTATTTATCAATATAACATTTTACATATCAGTAAATTTTATGCAAATATATACCAAAAAATTTATTACTATGTAAGTATCATCAAACCCATATTTTGTAAACACAAAGATAACATATTTAAGTGGAAAAATGTAAAAAAAACTATTTATATCCAAAATAAAGCAACAATTTATTTTTACTTTTCGTTTATTCTTTTTTCATTTTTTTTATAAATCTTTTCGTTTACCTCATTCTGTTTAAATGCATCCGAGGTGTAAACGCATTATTCATTAGAGCTATTTACACAAGAGTTTAGGGGATTAAGTAAATAATTTTAGAAACGCATTTATATGAATTTTATTGTCCAACGTTCTAAGCGTTTTTTTTTTCTTTTTAACCTACAAATATATATATATATATATATATATATATATATATATATATATATATATATATATATATATAATTAGTTCCACTGTTATCGTTTAAAATATGTTTTGTGAATTAAGAACTTTGCTTTCTATTAATGCATTGTGTACTGTGTAAAAGTAAAAAACAACAAAAATGCATGTATAATTAAAAAAAAAGTATATTTATATATCTACGAAAATATACTTGGAATGTAGTTAGAGAGTCCTTAGAATAGAAAATTAATTGAATTTTGAGTATGACAACGACAGAATTAAACACGAGTTCTGATGAAGCTTACATTTATATCTAAAATAGTTAAAAATTGTAAATATAATAAAGAATTTTGAATTTCGAAATTCATGTTTTGAACGCGGGGCTTCTCTCCGTGGCAATGAGGTGTACCCCCCCCCCCCCCCCCCTGGAAAATTTGAGATTTTCTGTTTTCAGCTGACAAAATGTGCAATGGACCTTATGCACGTGACGTCACACGCCAGAGCTGGCGGTATGCTAACCTGTTATTCTAGTCACTGCACCGCCAGAAAGCCTGAATGCGCAGGCGCAAACATCGCTAGCAGACGATTTCAGCCTTTCTGGATACATTTTAACAGAAAATTTACAAATTTAGAGAATTTTCTTGCAAGCAGAACAACAATTTTGAATTTATATTATAATATATTAAGTATATGCTGCTTCAACAAAGAATTTTTTCCGGTATTTCTAACAAAGAAGCATTAATAATCTACACTCCATAGACTGCTATGCTAAACACCGCCAGTAAATACCGCCAGCAGACGAATTTTAGTCTCGACCCCAGCTTGTGTGCATAAGGTCCATTACCCCCACCCCTCGTACGTAACAGTCTACTCTGCCCTCGTAGTCCCAAAAATCCATCCCGGAAAAAGTGTCAGAAATTAACAATGTCTTTAGTAATGATGCCGTTTAATTTCGATATATTCGGTCTTTTTTCAGACTTATAAATCCAAAACATTCTCAAAAATAAAACTGCTGAATATTCTTGTATCTTAAAAAATTATAAATGCATTGCATTAAATTTTAATATTTTGTATATTTAATGGCACGCTTTTAAATTAAATAACTTATTTGAGAGGTAAATAGATTGTGTATAAATTTAAATTTTTAATCGTAACATCTTTCTAAGACAGTTTTTGTTCTTATTCTTTAAAATTTTATTATAAATATAAAAATGGGTATCTTTTCCAATAAAGTTAATTAATTTTAATTAATTTTATGGTAATCAAACATCTCTGTATGTGTTAAATTCTGAAAGAATTCTCTATTAGACTTGAAAAATTATAAGTATATTTACTTTTATAATGGGAATACTCCGTAATACGTTTATTAATATTAATATTAATACCTTATTCAGAATATTTAAATTAAACATTTATTTTTAATTAAACATTATTTGAAGATGGCTTTTTTTTATTGGTAAACGAATATATATTTAAATGGAACAATCTTTTCTTGCACACAAAATTTTAGAATATTGTTGTTTATTTAATGCCTCGGTATTTTCTTTTGAATTTCAGTTGACGAGACTAAAGAATTTTGATTTCATTAACAAGCTTTCTATTAATTTGAACTATTTTTTTCTCATAGTAATAATAAAAAATACACTCTATTAAAAAATAAAATTATATACATTTTCATGTTATAATAATAATTTTATGTACGAATTCTAAATTAATTATTAATGGATAAATGGAATTTGCCAGGAAATCAATGAATATTAATGTTAAAAAAATAACCTTAATCGGAATGTGTTTTAATCTTTTAATTATAACAGTTATATTTAATAATTGATTTCTTTCTATGTATTTTTAATGGATGTTTTGGTTACATTTATTTCAACAGTTAAATGAAAATTCCTAGAAATGATTGGAATGACAAAACAAAATTGAAATTAGATGGTTTAAAAAATCAGTAATGGATTTTGTTTATGACTTCATTTAAATTTATTTATTCATAATTTATAGAAATAAAAAGGAGTCCTTTTTAAAATATAACGAAAATATCGCCTTGTTTTATCTTTGGAAAATAAATATTGCAAGTATTTTGAAGTATATATTCCTGATTATTTTAATCATGAACTAATAATTATGTTCTTTCTTGATTATATCTGAAACAAACAAAAGACATAAAATATGTAATAAAGCATCAAATATGCATGAAAATTGCCTTTTCTGATTTTTTTTTTAAATGTTTATGCATTTATTATTTTTTTTTCAAGTACAATAGTGAAACCACGTAATAATATTTTAAAGAATTAATAGCGACTAAAAAATGTGAATTTGAAAATCGTGGCAGGACTAATTTTGCAAAATATAACTTCTCGTATAATAAAAATATTTTCATCGCATTCCTATACAAATATATTTAAAATTTAAATATATATATATATATATATATATATGTGTGTGTGTGTGTGTGTGTGTGTGTGTCTGTGTGTGTGTGTGTGTGTGTGCGTGTGTGTGTGTGTGTGTGTGCGTGTATCTATTTCTAAAAAACATAAAGCGATAACTGTTAAAACAAGAAAAAAGTCTATATTAACTATTGCAAATTAAAGTTTCCGTAAAGAAAGTACAATTTTATGCATATATCGAGATTTAATCTATAAATGAACGATATTTTAAGGTCAATGCGCTTAAAGGACTTCAAAATGCGCCAATAATCTTTTACTTAAAATCATTATCTAAAAATCGTAAATTAAATGCTGTATAATGACCCAGTCGATCTTAAGGTGTAAAATTTTAAATATTTTACTAGTTTTCTTAGACAAATTTTCCCACTAAAATACTCAACTGTTATGATGCGGTGCCCCAATCTTTTACATATACCACGTTCTTTAAAGTATACCAAGCATTTTGGTGGCTTTAAAAACAGGGAAATTGGCGCAAAAATTTTATGCATTTTTTTTTTCATTTAAAAAATTAAATTGGTTTTAACGTTTTAATGTTATAAATTTTAACGTTAGCACATTTTACCGTGTCGAAAAGCGATTATAAATTTCCTTCTGGAATTTACTTATAGAGCTTATACCATTTTTCGTTTACATCTTACTGCTATTTCTTAATAATAGTAACATGTTCCAGTCTGGGTTCTCTGAAAATTTTGCTTTTCTCGCTATTTTTATCGTTATTTCTTGTTTCGTGATCTATTTTCTGAAATTAAAATAACTTTTCAATACATGTTATATCTGTCGTGATTTCGTTCCCGTTTAAAAAGTGTCCAATTTATTTCTTTACAAATGCAAAAAAAAATGATGCTGAAGTTTGAATTTAACCAATGTTTTTTGTATATTCTACGTTACAAAATTATGTTTTTTGTTGTTGTTTTTTTTAACTTAAAAAAACTGTTTTTGTATAGCTGAAATATAGAACCCCTAATCCTCAACTGCATTTTTTTACTATTTTTATGACATTTTTTTAGTTTATAAATCAGTCGAATAATTGGAAAACTAGTAAAAATAATAAAAATATAAATTTTAAATTTTAATGTAAACTTTGACTGTTTTATGGTGTGTGCCGTACATACACATTTAGGGTTTTAAAATACTGTACGTTCTAAAATAACGAAAGTAAATCTTCTTTAATAGCTTGATGAAACTCTCTTTTTTTCGAAGAAAAAGTTTAATTTTTTTGTCTGATGCAGTCATCCGACATGTACAAAACCATTATTATTCTATTATTTGTAATGTTTTTGACCAGGAGCAATACTCATTGTATAATCCAAATTAACACCCACAATGGAAATTGTAACGTTTTAAGATTTCTTCTTGATATGGCATGTGGTGAAGTAAAAGAGTAAAACAAGCTTTGTTAAGAAAACATTCCATTTAAAATTATTAATTCACAATAAGTCTGGGTTAGTATGATTGGAGACAAGGAACGGACGCATGAGCATATGGATATACCGATGAAGACTAAGGACTCTGATTCATTTTACAATAACCGGCTAGGGAGTCATCCGAAGCCTCCCTAGTATTTATGTAATATAAACAGATTTTCAGACTTTATGAATACAAGGTGGAACTCATCGAAATTCCACGAAAGAAAATCTTTAATGAAGAACCGTTTCATTGATTTATAACAAATCAACAAAATTAGTTACAGTAAAAAATATATCTTCTATTGGTCAGTCGAACTCTCAAACAAATATTACTTTAAGCTAAAATAAAAAAAAAAACAATAAAACACAATTATCCAAATAATTAAACGAAATAAAACAGAATTTCACCGGATTTTATAACAGATAATACTCTTGAAATAGTACATGCATTTTAATTTTTTTTTAATTTTAAGAAAAACTGGAGTGTTTCTCTTTAAACAATTTCAAAAAATGGACTAAAAATTATTTAAAAAATTAATATCTCAAAAATAAATTGAGATACAGCTTCCAAACAAATTGCATTTAAAAGTAATTTTTTTTTCTATACGACGATGTAAAAATTTAAAATGTGCTATGTTTAGAAGTGTAAAATTTTCAGTAGCGAAAATTGCAAAACAGAAATTGCATGGGAAAGTGTTGCCATTCACAAAATGACGTATGCGTTACGCACAGATACGTTTAGCCTTTATAATATAGATAAAAAAATTAAGAATGTTAGAATAATTAATAATACGAATATAGTTCTTTTTGCGCTTTTCATTTTTCTTCTGTGTTTCATAATTTTATTTTTTTAACAATATTCCTAGATTAATGAAAAAATAATGAATGCAATTGAATATCAATGTGAAATATAAAAGCTGTATGCTTTAATTATGTCCATTAATAACTATATCGTAATAATATTAATATATATTCTACAACGAAAAGGTAAGATTTTATATTATAAATAATTATTTTGCTTATAAGACGTTACGCAATTAAATAATTTATATGAAAATTAATATAATAATTTTCACGCTATTAAGTAAATTCTTCCGTATTTATGAAATTTCAAAAATTGAGTTGCCCTTTTTTTCGATATATTTAACATGGAATTTCCATTATTTTGTTTTTGTTTTATTATAAAAGAAAATTTGATTATTAAATATTTTTAAATGACATTTGCTCGAAGACCACTGTTTTATGAAAATGATTAAATACTTATATAAATTTAAATAGTTGTAACGCTTAATTAATTTTAATTACATGCTTCAATTTTACTAAATTATCTCATTATGAAAATGTTATTAAAAATTCCTTTATTATTTAAGACTTATTTGTAGAAATGATTTCTATTTATTATTGCTTTCGATTTCAATTAGTTGCCTTTTTAAAATGATGCTTTTAAAATAATCAGTATATATTTCTTTAATTGAAGAACTAATTTATACTTGAAGGAGGTTCGGAAATTTATTGCGTCATGATTTGTTTAATTGCATTCTGTTTTGAACTCGTAAGAATTTCTAAATCACGAAAGAATTTTTATTTTTTCATTTTCTTATATAAAGTTTAAAACATATTTCAAATTTTATAGATCGTTATTTCCTGGACTTACTGTTTCAGGCGTTATTAAGAAAAGAAGAGTTGTGTAATCTACACATTATATAGATTATGAAAAGATGCTACGTAAATATTAGGAGGCGGCAGTAGAGTTAATAACCTCATGGAAATTACAGTTGAGACTCCACAATTAGTTAAAGCTGGATTTTCATATTGAAAAGCAATCGGTCTGTCAAATCATATCTTAGTGGATGTTAATTGAATATGAAAAATATTTCTAAATCACAAAATATATGTATATTTACTCATTTCCTTACTTAAAATTTAAAGCGTCTTTTAATTTTTATAGGTCGTTATTTTCTGAACTATTAAATAGATTTCACTACTGTTCCAGGAGTTATTAAAAGAGTTGTATAATCTACACATTATATAGATTATAAAAAGAAGCTACGTAAAGATTAGGAGGAGAGCCGCAGAGTCAATCACCTCATTGAAATTACAGTTGAAATTCTACAATTAGTTAAAACTGCATTCGCATAGTCAAAAACAGTCGGTTTGTCAAGTCATATCTTGGTGGAATACATTTTAAAAAAGTATTTAGAGGTTTACTCGTAGGTTTACCGTCGTATTCTCCTACTGCCTTTCCTGAAAGTTTTCATACATTTGAATGCAGGAAAACACAATAGTAAGCTTGCAAGTCAGCCGTTAAAATTGGGGTTTTAAGTGTTTTCTACCAAGATATGTCTTAGCAGGCTGATTACGTTTTAAAAAGCAAATTGAGTCATAATCACGAGCAAACGGAGTTTATTGTTTATAAAATATATTATTCAGCTTTATTAAATAATATATTTTTAATAAATGTTGTGGAAATAAAAAGCTATTTTTGACGTGTATTAAATGAAAAACAAAGCAGTTCTCAATAAATAAACACTATTTTCATAAGACAATAAAAAAGTAGAACATAAAATTAATCTCTTACTACCCATAAAACTGTAAACTGCTTCCCTCATTTATTATTTAGAATTTATTCAGTTTAATATTTAAATATTTTTACAATAACATAGTCCATTCTAAAACTCCAAACATTCCCAAAGAATGAATTATTACTTTTGTACATTTAAAATTAACGATTATTCGTAGTTAATTTTTTAATTCAAAATTTCAAAGATATATGTTAAAGTATCAATGTAATATGCTTTTCTTATTTAGTAAATTGCTTCTAAAAAAATTTAAAGACATTAAGACACAAGTACAAATGTGAAAAATTGAAAAGCTTTACGGAGGAAAATTTTATGATATCATTATCGCTAAAATTGTTTTATTTCATGGATGAAAGCATTGTGAGGCATTTTATCATATGGTACAACTAAAATATTAAAACTCTACTCAATATTGAAGATGTGTGACAGTAACTTTTAATATTTGTTATTTTAATAATTAATAATTGAAAGTAGAAAGTAATTTATAATATATAATAATTTTACTATAATAATCTTTTCTAGGCATGACTAGTATCACCAATGAACATTCAAACATATACGACTAAAAAGCCCTTAAATAAATAAATAAATTACAACAACAAGAAAACTTTCACTTAAATTTTCTCAAATTCTTATTTTTATTACGTACTATTTTCTTCAATCATGTATTCAATCCTGAGTATCAACTGCTTTTTGAAAACATTATGGACAATTTCAACATTATGCATCATGATTTATAATTTTCATTCATTATAGCAATATTGATTATACGTAATTCAGGAAAATCTTACAGCCAAAATACTTATGCATAATTTTATCTAAAATGTTAATTTTTTTAATCAGGTATTTCAATTCACATATACATAAAAAATCTCTCTCTCTCTCTCTGTCTCTCTGTATATATATATATATGTGTGTGTGTGTGTGTGTGTATACATTTCATTTCAAACAATTAATACGATCTAGTTAAGTATAGATCATAACTCAAATTTTAAATGTATAACTTTATTTATCAACTAAATTTATTGATTTATTTGTTTCTGTAACGTTCAGTGGTTTATATATTTTCTCAATCTATTGCCCAGACTCTTTCTTCAAAAGAACGTGATTTGCGATAGAGCGAAATATAGAATAGGAACGTGGCATTCTTGCGAGATTTATAGTGATTGTATTCACATCTATTCATTTCCAAGGACAACACAGCTTCTACTAAGTTAGTATATTGTTGGGTCACGTCCTTAATTTGCTTTGTAAATGGTTCAGTTGCATGTTGTACAGTAAGCATTTACTGGCAAATGAATACCAGGATAAGGGATATGTTTAATAACGCTAATAAATTAAATTGAGGCGAGAAGAAATTCTACAAAGTTTCACAATGGATTACCAAAAGAAATAAAATCAACAATATTCATATGTATGCATCATTAGGAGCAATAATTTCTGTTTATTGATTAATTTTAATTCTGGTGTTCAATTAGAAGATACAATATAGAAATCATTTTATTCTAAATGTTATTTCAATGAATATCTCACGAATAATTTCACACATGAACAGAAAAAATATATTTAGTTATTATTCATAATTTAATTAATGTAAATTTTGAAGCATATAAAGTAAAATGTTTTTATACCCTTAAAAGAAAGAGGCTTTTGAATACATTTGTGAAATAAATGAATTTGAATGAAACTTGTGAAATAAATTTTAGAATGCCAATTGATATAACATGCGAAGATAACACATAAACTAAAATATGTAATAGAATGTATTGTGTTTTTTCCGTTCGCGTACATTTACAAATAGTGTAAAAATCTCATATGCAAATGTTTATTAAATGTATATGCCTATCTTTATACCTAAAAGATAGCCCAAAATGAGCTGACCGTTTTTGAGATTTAATTGACCGATGAGCGGCGTTAAATATTTTTGCAGGAGATTAAAATATGATTTTTAGCTCCTTTGCCTACATAATTCTGTTCTATCTTATCCCAAATTTGAATTATATTGGTTTGAACACGACATTTTTGATGTAACAAACGTTAGTAATTAAACAATTTTTTTCCGCAGAGAAAAAAAAAAGACTCCTTTGTGAAATGCGAATATATAACAACAGTGTTCGAATCGTCAGTTAACTGAACTCCATTCGTTAGATTAGTTTATGTTTATGCAATTTCATTGTCACAAATTTATATATATTTTATTTTATGATTTAAAGACGTTTTGTTACGGAAATTTTAAATACCAAGTAAAGCTTTTGAACAATTATTTTCGCAAAATTTCATAAGTATTGTTACGTTCTATGAATGTTTTCATTTTTTTAAACGAAAAATCATACATATACATTTTTTTTTTTAATTGTAGCTTTTTTTAATGCGCTGTAATATGGTATTGCTTTTTCCTACAAAGACTTATTATAAGTAGATTGTTTTTAAAATCAATAATCTCGATCCCTGAAACATATTAAAGAAATTCCTGATGGAAATTTCTGCAAAATATTAATAAAAAGTTTCTTTAAGGTTCTTGGTTTCAGTTTCTATTAGCAAAATTACGCATTGCTACAATAATTAGGCGTTTCACTGGTACATTTTTTGGTAATTATTTTATTTGAAAAAGGTTCGCATAGTCCTATAGTGGTGCTGTATTTAAGGCTCACGTCACTACAACAAAAGATACTCGCGTCAAATGCTAAACCTATTGAATTTTGTTTTTAAAAACTTCGCTTGCATTTCAACATTATTTTATAACCTAGATGAGGTATATCTCTATATTTTTTTTCTTCTTCCTCAATTTTAATTACAGATTATATATACATAAATTTCTTTTTGGAACCATTTTTGAAAATGTTTCATACATATACATGAGAAAGAATAACGAATATTTGACAGCAAACAAAGTTGGGAAATGAGGAATATTTCTCCAAAGTTTTTTAATTGTTAATAAAATATCGGCGATATGTACCCGCAAATTCAATTTTCAAGATTACCAATGCATAAAAGTATATCTGACATCATGTGAAACAATGTCGAAAAATTTGGCGATTTTAGCGAGCAATAGAATTTTAAATATCAAAGAATTTCTCAGACTTTCTCAAAGATACACGATTCAAAGAATCAGAGTTCAACTTAAAAAAATATGTTTGGAATGATGCCCATTTACTGAAAATGTAAGCAATGTAAAATTTAAAAGTATACATAGTTTTGATATACATTTTTTCTGTAAATAATAATACTATGAAATAAAATTCTTTAAAGGAATAATGCAGTAAAATTAAAATATTCACTTGAATAGAAATGGTTATGTATATAAAGCATATCTCTGTTTTCCCTGCTAATAATATTAATTTACGCATTTAGAAATAAAATAATTTAAGAAAAATGAATCACTGAACTTTTTTTTTTACGGTAGAAAAAAATCAAATAAACGATGAATACAAAATTAGTTTATCAGGTTATGAAATTGAATATTCATTTAACTTTTAATTTAATTTCCTTATTCACCTTAAACTGTTTATATCTCTTTAACGCAATACAAATGTTAAATTCAAGTATGATATTCTAACAAATCCTTTGATGATTTTAACAACATTCTTTGTTTTAGTAAATGAAAATATTCGACTCATTAAAGCATATAAAGTTTGAAGTTATTTAAAGTTATTTAAAATTCATTAATTAAAAAAAATTATTTGTTACATTGAACAGTAAATAAAAATTCAGCCTAAATCATCCGTTATCTGTGAACTTATTGTATTTATCTTTCTGTATTTTCAATCAACAGCTATCTCACTGCTGTCACCCACCCCAAAAATAATTTTAAACCTTTCAATATTGAACATTTTACTTCGCATAACATTTCAAAATTAATCTAACATCTGAATGCTCTTCTGGAAAATACCTTTTTTTACTTTTCTCTCTCCCCGCAGGCTACATGATAATAATAACAATTTTTATTTCTTTTAATTTCTGTTTTTCTCTCTCTCCGCAGACTAAAATAATAATGATGTTATTATTAATAATAAAATTTTTATTTATTTAATTTTTCATTTTACCTGTTTATTACATTTTAGCAAAAAATGTTATTGGTAACAAATGACAGTCATTCCATCAATCTATATTTTTAGCTCTACGCATTTTATTTTATTTTTTAAATACAAGAGAAGGTGAAACAAAAAGTGTATTTAAAATTTTTCTGCCAGTTTCATATTTCTATCATTGTAAAATACTTTAAAGAGCCCATCAAGAGTGATGCTATTACACTGGAAAAAAAAACGTAATCCTGGAGATGTAAAGTTAGAGAAATCTGTATGCTTACTACAATTTTATCAATACGTTATATTTGTTTTAAACAAGATTTGTGAAATGGTTTGTTGATTGCGCAAATCTCCCCAACTATTTTGTCAGAGTTGAATGTTTTATAGAACAACTAGCGGACCCGACAGACGTTGTCCTGGCACCGACTCCAAATAATCAAATAAATGTATATAAACGAAATGTAAAAATGTATATTCGAACACACGATCTCTTTCTTTAAGCACCAGAGCTTAATACTGGAGCCTCAGACTGCACGGCCATTCCGTCCGCAATCTGTTCAGCGAACCTATTCAACACTTTTAATTAGCGAAAAATCATTAACTATTAGTTTTTGCCTAGTTACTAAAAAAGTACTGAATCAATTTCGATGAAATAGGAATCTAAACAATTCTCGAATCCACTGGAACACGCACACAAAATTTCATTAAAATCGGTCCAGTCGTTTAGAAGGAGTTCAGTGACAAACACACGCACAGAAGATTTATATATATATATAAAGATATGTTGTGGTCATCTAAAGTCGAGAACTTTTTTTTTTAATCAGATAAGTTTTCTTCTATACCTCTCAAATCGAAATCAAAATCAATATACACTGTTAAAAGTGAAGGTGACAAACCGGTGCCATTTGGGACCCGGAGGTGAAAAGGTCTTAGGCTCTATTGGAACCCGGGGCATTTGGAACCCTAGGGTGCTATAGGGGCTTGGATATGTGGTTGCAGTGCTGACAGGTCTCTTACTGGTTGATTGGAGCTAAATAAGGTGCCATACACTTCGTATTGGAAGCAATGTGGCACCACATCGGGTGACTGGAACCATGCGCATGCGCTGTGACGTGTGTCTTTCTGTTTTCTATGACGGCAAGTAAAATCTATGGCTATGAGTGAATGAGAGTGAGCTCGATGGCCGAGCGGTTAGAACGCTGAGCTTGTAATCAGACGTTGTGAGTTCGAATCCTTCGACGACCAAAAGTCGGTCTGTATATTTTTTTTATTTTTTATTATTGGACACTCTGGTTTAAGGGTACCATCTTTTCATCCTAATTAAAGGTGTCATTCTGGCTCCTTTAGGGGCATCACCAGTAAGACAAGCCTTTCACCCCTAAAAAGTGCAATGTGTCACCATTAGTTTTAACAGTGTATCTTAATGTTATCATAGACTGTTAAGATGCATGAGTTTGCCCCGTAATGATCGCCCTTACTCCTCTACTTGGATTTCATTATAAGTTATATTTAAAATAAATACAGAAATCAAAATATTAAAAAATTACATAATGCGTCACTACCCTATACATATACAATATATATATATATATTTATATACACTGGTGTCCAAAAGTTAAGCATAATTGGTAATTAAGTAATTATTTTTAAGTAATGAAAGAAATATGAATCGGAATGTGCTGAAACTCCAGGTGTGTAAACAAAATAGTACGCGTCACATATTTTCGCGAAGAGTTTTCCCCGAAATCGAACAGGGGACCGTCAACAAATTGAAAAAAACGAAGATTTTTTGGATAACTCTGTCAAAACTAATGTAGCAAAAGCGTTCAAACTGCACATTATGATTAATTGGCTTATTGTAATGTACTATGTTGATTTTTACAAGGATAGCATGTATACTCGTAGAGAAATTGAGGTTTTTATAAAAACAGTCCTAAATTTTTCCAAGTTTTTTGCTTATAATTTGCAGAGTTCTTATTATAAAATAATGTTCTTTTCTGAAAATATGACAAACATCATTGTACACAATACCCTGTCATCAGAATTTAAAAATAATAAAAATTGTATGAAAAATGAGTATGTTTAGTAAATAATTTTTCATTGCGCATGCGTCAACGATATCAAAATGTCATTTGCATATTGTGTTAGCTAAATGTATAGAGCAACTTCTGTAAAAGTTTCAAAAACATAGCTTGAAAATTCTGAAAATGGGAGCCTATAGAATCAACTCAAAATCCTTTATTCCCTAAATGAAGCAAAAAGATGAGGGGCTGTATCCATATTCCATTGTTTAGTGCCTACACAATACTGCACGTACAACTATATTTAGGTAAAACCCCCTGATTTTTTTGCTTCCTTTAGGAATAACGGATTTTGAGTTGATACTATAGGCTCCCATTTTCAGAATTTTCAAGCTATGTTTTTGAAACTTTTACAGAAGTTGCTCTATACATTTAGCTAACACAATATGCAAATGACATTTTGATATCGTTGACGCATGCGCAATGAAAAATTAGTTACTAAACATACTCATTTTTCATACAATTTTTATTATTTTTAAATTCTGATGACAGGGTATTGTGTACAATGATGTTTGTCATATTTTCAGAAAAGAACATTATTTTATAATAAGAACTCTGCAAATTATAAGCAAAAAACTTGGAAAAATTTAGGACTGTTTTTATAAAAACCTTAATTTCTCTACGAGTATACATGCTATCCTAGTAAAAATCAACACAGTACATTACAATAAGCCAATTAATCATAATGTGCAGTTTGAACGCTTTTGCTACATTAGTTTTGACAGGGTTATCCAAAAGATCTTCGTTCTTTTTCAATTTGTTGACGGTCCCCTGTTCGATTTCGGGGAAAACTCTTCGCGAAAATATGTGACGCGTACTATTTTGTTTACACACCTGGAGTTTCAGCACATTCCGATTCATATTTCTTTCATTACTTAAAAATAATTACTTAATTACCAATTATGCTTAACTTTTGGACACCAGTGTATATATACAGGGTGTTCTAGAAAGGACTCCCCAACTTTGAAATGGCATAACTTCGAAACAGTGAGAGATAGAAATGTGAAACAAGTTGAATGTTATATAGATAGGTCTGGAATTTCTTACACACCAATTTGAAAAAAATAGTTATAATATTGGATAATAGGTGACAGCATAAGAACATGGAATTTTGAGTGGTACTCAGAAGTATAGAAATTTCATTAGTGCGTTTGTTTCTTTGCTGACATGTGTAAAAAAGTCTTTATGTGGGATTACTTGAAGGACGCTGTTTATTCTAAGAATCCCCAAACATTGGAACAGCTTGAAAAATTCATCTGTGAGGCAAGTGCATCCATTTCAGTAGAAGTATTGCAACAAGTGATTTTGATCTTTACCTTTAATTTACGTCATGTTGATGCTGAAAAAAGTTATATTTATCAAAACCATTGTAATGTGATTTTTGTCTCAGTTCAAACGGCTCATTTTCAGGAACTATTTCAAAGGCACAGCTTTTTGATTGCAGCGTTCGCATTTCTATCTCTCACTGTTTCGAAATTATGCCATTTCAAAGTTGGGGAGTCCTTTCACAAACACCCTGTATATACACTATCTACCAAAAAGTATTTGTACACTTTCAGTTTTTGACATTTTGTCAAATATTTAAAAATATACTGGTCGGATTCTTCTGGAACTTCAGAAATATAAAGATTATGTTTCACTTTATATTTATTTACATTCATTTGTTAAGCGGGTAATTAGGGGGCCGGCAAAAAAACAAAGAATAATAGAAATATTTGGGATCGCCCTGTACATGAAAATGCACGAAACGACTTATCGCTTTAGAATACAAATATATGAATACAGTAGAATATGTACACTAATTTTTGTGAGAATAGCATGTATATTTATAGCGATAGAGCGATTTTTTTGAAAAATTCAAGAAATTCTGGTATGTTTTTTGTTTATATCATAGAGGGTTTTTGACCAAATTTAACGCAAATTTCAGAAAAATTGGCAAAATCTGTTAAAAAAAATATAGCGCAATTGGAATATAAATATATTTAATATTTTATGAAATATGAGTAGTTTCATGAAATAATTTTTATCTGCGCATGCGCAAACGATAAAAACAATTCTTTTACATCATTTAATAGTCAATTCTATGGAGTAACTTATAAAAAAAAAATCAAATCAAATATCGTGAAAATTCAAAAATATATCATTATTATAAGTAAGCTGTTTTTACAATGCTCTCTAAAACGGCTGAATGATAAGGGATTCTCCACAAATTGATATTTTTTATTAACTGACTTTTAGGAAAAAATTAGTACTATTTAATGAAAACAATATTGCTGCTAATAAGTATCTTGACACCTGTGATAGAAAAGGAAAAGGGCTTTTATTCTTTTCCATCACAGATGTCAAGATACTTATTAACAGAAATATTGTATTAGATATTGTATACATTAAATACTAATTTTTTCCTAAAAGTCAGTCAATAAAAAATGTCAATTTGTGGAGAATCCCTTATCATTCAGCCGTTTTTAGAGAGCAATGTAAAAACAGCTTACTTATAATAATGATATATTTTTGAATTTTCACGATATTTGATTTGATTTTTTTTTTATAAGTTACTCCATAGAATTGACTATTAAATGATGTAAAAGAATTGTTTTTATCGTTTGCGCATGCGCAGATAAAAATTATTTCATGAAACTACTCATATTTCATAAAATATTAAATATATTTATATTCCAATTTCGCTATATTTTTTTTAATAGATTTTGCCAATTTTTCTGAAATTTGCGTTAAATTTGGTCAAAAACCCTCTATGATATAAACAAAAAACATACCAGAATTTTTTGAATTTTTCAAAAAAATCGCTCTATTGCTATAAATATACATGCTATTCTCACAAAATTAGTGTATATATTCTACTGTATTCATATATTTGTATTCTAAAGCGATAAGTCGTTTCGTGCATTTTCATGTACAGGGCGATCCCAAATATTTCTATTATTCTTTGTTTTTTTGCCGGCCCCCTAATTACCCGCTTAACAAATGAATGTAAATAAATATAAAGTGAAACATACTCTTTATATTTCTGAAGTTCCAGAAGAATCCGACCAGTATATTTTTAAATATTTGACAAAATGTCAAAAACTGAAAGTGTACAAATACTTTTTGGTAGATAGTGTATATATAGATTAGCTGTCACTAATGGAATTTATCAAACAGTTAGTCAAAGATACAACATTCTGTAATATTATGTGTGATTTTTATTATATTTAAAGCATTTAGAGCAGAAACACATTCGTCTGTTTTACTAGCTTAATTTAAATCTTTTGTGCTCATTTTGCGTGGGAATTTTTGATTTTCCAAATTTTATATAAATTAATTTATTGAATCTTTATTCTTTTAATACAAGTTTTATTTTATAATAGTACCTTCATCACATATATATCCGTCAATTTATATAAATAATTAAGAAGGAATAAATATTCCTAAAAAAATATATCAGAGCTAAATATAAAAGAAACAAGCCGAGAAAAGTATAAACTACAAAGAATTACAGAACTTAAGTATTTTATTTTAATTTATTTAAAAGGAAAAGAAAAATATTTTGCTTTAAATATTCATTATAATCAGACATAAATTAAATTTTGCTGCAAATGTTATAGGTTGAGCCGATTACGTAGAAAAAAATTTGTGCATTTTTCAGCAAACATGAATTACTGACAATCTGATTTAATACCCTTTGTGTTTATTAAAAATAAACGCTCTTAACTCGTTTATTGTCTGTTTCACCCAATTTTACAATAGGCAATTTCTGAAGTATATAAAAATGAATATCTTTTCTCATGAAGAAGTAGAATTTATTTCAATTCATGCTTTTATTTACGGTGCATTAAACATTTTCTGCCGTAGGGGAGATGTATCGATTTACATATGTCGTTATAAAGGCACAATAAGCTACATCTGAACATTTAGAAAATCAGTAAGTTGAAATAGAAGAACATATTTTTAGAACAAAATAATTTAATTTGGCATTGTTTAAGATCTTATATGTTCTAATCAGATTTTCTTTGAGATTTACCTTGTTAAAACATATAAGATAAAAATTTAGAAAAAATCTTTTTTAAGATAACATTTATGCGGATGTTAAGAATATGATTTCAGTAGCACTAAATTGCTGATGACAGTATGGATCATTTCAAGTCAAATTCATTATCCTTTAGAAATATAATTTATTTAGATTTTTTTTTGTCTCTATTTGATTATTAAATGTAACTTTAAAATGTTTAAAAAATCATCTTCACTTTGCTCGAAAAAATAAAAAATAAAAATAAATAAATAAAATTGTCGACTGTGTCATTATATTAAAGTAACCTCTATAGCAGTCATACTTAGGAGATAAAAGAAAATAGCCAAATATGGAAGATTCTTGTGATTAATTTACCTAATACAAGGCTTTTTTTAATATGTAAAAGTAATACTTTTTCACGAAATTAAAATTACGTTTTGCCAGAAAATGCATGAGATTTGCATGTGTTGAACAAAATTGCAAATCTTTTTTATTTCATAGCGCAACTCAAAAGATTTTTCAGAAAGTATTGACAAATGTGGCGTTTTTAGCCTTATTTCTATACGCGGAATTTTAACACGAGAGGGAAAATTGTGGTCACTATAATCTTTATAACACAAACTATCGCTTAATCGTTTATAAGGCATTCATTCCTGAAAGAAATAAAACTCATTTCGGTTACAAATCACTTTAATAATCAGGTGATATTATGAGTTTACCGTTAAAAATGAGTCAGAAATTTTTTCGTTTGAGTCAGAAATTATAAGCAGTGAATTCTAGAATCATTATCGACATATATATATATAGGTATATGCCGACAACGATATTTTAAAGGTAGAAACTGGAGAAATCTCAAAAATATTCATTAAAAAATTAACACAACAGATATCAGAATTTCTGTATTTCTTGATGCATATTTCCTAGACTACACTAACATTTAGGTTTCAACATTGTATATTTTCTCACATTAGAAACTATGTTTTAAAATATTTATCCTCAACACAAATAAATCACTATTAGAATTAATTTAAAGATGCAAAAAGGATAAATATATTATATTATAGATTTTTCTGTCATGATGCCTCATTTTATTTCCTTTTTATTATGTTAAGTCTCTAGCATATTCACTATTTTCCTAATCTTTAATAAAATGTACCATTAATTTTATTAAATTCTTCTTAAATTAATTATTATCGTACCCAATTTGCTTAAATATAAAGCTTTTAGTTTATTCCTAAATTGCCTCATCAATGATGGCCAATTTCTATTGCTTAGCGTAAATTTAAATGTTTTTAAAATTTAAATCTTTTTTTTTTTATCTTTTTCTCATTTTTTCCTGAGATCATTTGCGTCCTGGGATATTTTTATTTCTCATATTTTTCATTTTATTTATTACTCATTTTCATATTATTCATTATTTAGTTCATAACAGAAACACAATTAAAATTAAAACACTTTGTGTTAGCACAAAATTATACAGACATGCGTAAAGATAAGGAGGGAGTAAACCAAAAATCTTTAAATGCTGATGATGATGTATGCATGTGTGATTTCAGATACTTTTCAGAATAATCTGATATTTAGTCCAAATGGATGAGCGTGTAATACATGCGTACATATAATATACATTTTAGGAGTTAGCAAACATAATGTATTAACAAAAATATTTTGTTATTGTAATTATGTAATTAATCTTTCTATAAAATTCTACTATTACAGACTTTCCACTTATTTAAAATAAAAATTGCTGAAACTTTTTATCTTGTTTCGTGTAATAAAGCTACATATGTCACAGAGAAATATTGGCTACCCAACTTCATAACAGGCCTATTAAAATTTTTCAACATATTGAATACTCATAATACCCAGCAGTATAACAAAAATAAGTTGTTACATCAATTACGTTCAAGGATATATTCAACAAGATTCCAAGATCCACATATGCGTATGTGTATCCCTATCTTCATCTGATACTCAGTACCTGCTGGAATCTCATATTGCCTATTAAATGGAATATGTGTGCGTTTCCAATTTAAGTACTACTATAGATAAGAGGTTTTATGTACACGTAATTTCAATTCGATTGCCATTAGTTAAACACATTAAAATGTTTTTAACTAACTGCACTAACTAAGTGTGTTTAAACATAAAATTATATGTATTTTGAAACATAAATCTAATTATATTATTACTACAAGGTTAAATTGCATTTAAAGTCATTCATAATATTTATTATCGTCGTATGTCGGACTTGTTTTGAGTTTTTAGATTTCTTTAATCCGTAAAATTTTGTATTATTTTTCTTCTTATTGCTGTTGTAATCGTAGTGTCTGTTATTGTTATTATTGTTGTTGTTATAATAATAATAATAATATAATAACAATTATTATTATTATTAGTTTTGTTGCTGTTGTCTTGTAGTAGTTATCGTGCTTGTTATTGAAATTAATATTATTATTATTATATTACAAGTTATTGTATATTTTATAGATATTGCATTATGATTGTTGTTGTTGTTGTATCTGATATTATTATTTTTTGTATCTTTTATTACTATCATTATTATTATTATCTTAAACTCACTTTTGTGTTCAATTTTACAGAAAATGAAACACCAAAGTTTATATCTGTCATAGTTATTCAGTAATGGCTGTAGTGATATTTACGATGTCAAAAGCATTCCATTGCATTTTTTAAGGAATGTAATAAATCTTTGGAATACGTTTTTATGAAATTTCAGATTTTAATTAATTCTTGAAAAGTTTTTTCAAGGGTATTCCAATTCTGAACCCAGAAATTTCACTTTTATATTTAAATATTCGCAATAAATCAAGAATTCCATTTTCCTTCCGATCAATTTTAATGGCGTTTCTAATAAAATTGCAGAATTTAGGAAAAGATTTGAATTATTTTTTTCGATTCTTTAGCATATTTCCAGCATTGATGTCCATAAATTTTGGACATTCAAATTTAATTTCAATGGTACAATAGATAGCAAGAGGGGCAAGGACATGATTAAGAAGTTTGATAAACTAAATGAAAGTTTAATACTTATTCCTATAACAAAATATGTTTAATGCAATCATAAAACCAATAATTCTAGAGAAATACAGCTATTAAAAACTATGTCCGTAACAGTAAGTAGGTTCAAGCTAAAACTTTACTTAACCACTTAACCGGCGACGGGTATGGGGAAACAGTGCTTTAACCCCCGACTTATCTCGGGGCAGCCGTTGAAGTGGTTAATAAACACGAAATTGGGAGTTGGGGCAAGTTTAGGGTGCCTCAAATATTAAATATCACAATAGGAGTGTTCTTTCTTAAATGGTATATAACTACATAAAAAACCCCCCGAGAATACAATATAATAATGTTACTTTTTTGTGGATTATTGATAATTAACATCTCAATATTTTTATATTCTTACTGATTGCCATTTTATAATAATTTACTATAGATGATTTTGAGTGATATTTAGGAAAAAAAATATTTTTACTTTACCATAAGCTGTGAAAATGAAAACAACATTAAAGTTAAAGAAGGGGTGCTAGTCTTGTGTTTCTCCGCGAATAGCATATTAAAAACTATGTCCGTAACAGTAAGTAGGTTCAAGCTAGAACTTTACTTAATAAACACGAAATTGGGAGGTGGGGCAAGTTTAGGGTGCCTCAAATATTAAATATCACAATAGGATTGTTCTTTCTCAAATTGTATATAAATATATAAAAAACCCCCTGAGAATACAGTATAATAATGTTACTTTTTTGTGGATTATTGATAATTAGCATCTCAATATTTTTATATTCTTACTGATTGCGATTTTATAATAATTTACTATAGATGATTTTGAGTGATATTTAGGAAAGAAAATATTTTTACTTTACCATAAGCTGTGAAAATGAAAACAACATTAAAGTTAAAGAAGGGGTGCTAGTCTTGTGTTTCTCCGCGAATAGCATATGCGTAATGCACTAAGATATATAGATATTTGATATGTGTATTGTAATAGAGTATTTTGCACTAAACAAGTGTTTATTTTAATACGGGATCTTCACACCCGTCTCCTCTAGAAATTCTCTAAATACATTATTCACTGCATAGCAATATGTTTGATGGCAGTTTTGCTAATAACGCTATAAATAAAATCCAAAATTTATAAGGAATACATTAGTATGCAGTTAACTAGATACTTGTGTTAAATTATCAAAATAGTATTTTAAATTAAAACTGAAGCAATACAACTCTTATGTACTTTGATCTTATTAATATTTAAAAAAATTAAAGCATAAAATTAATGCAATGCATTTATTATTAATCCTAATTTAAAAAGTATTTAAAATCACTACACACATTTCTTTTTGTGGTCGTTCACATTTACTTTAGATTTTTCTAAAATTTTACGATTTCTAAATTTGTATTAGCTTGTTAAAAGCATATTTTTACTATTGTTGTTGTTAATATTATAATATTTTTATGGAACTGTACAGAAAATTACACGATAATATATATCATGTATATACTTGAGTAATAATACATACAATAATACATTTTTTTAATTTGAAAAGCATTCAGTTTTATTTTTTGCTGATTTGAATAAAACCTTGGGATGTATTTTTATTAGATTTCAAATTTTCATTCATACATAAAAAGTTTCTTTTGGGGCATTCTAAGTCTGAACTTTTATGTCATTCTTATATTTAAATGCTCATAATAAATCAAGAACTCCCCATTTCTTTTCATCGATTTTAAATGGCGTCTGTAATACAGTTGCAGAACTTGACAGATGTTCTAAATTATTTTTTCACATTCTTTAGTTTTATTTCCTGCTTTAGAGTCAGTTTTTTTTTTTGAAAATTTGAAATTTAATCTGAAGGTTGCAACATTCCTTCATTATACGTGGAAAAAAATGGTTATGAAGCTAAAAAAAATTAACGAAAAACTTAAAATACTTTATTTTTTCAATACTGTAAGGCATTTATAATTGCGTTAAAACGATGTTCGATCTGATGGTTGGAAAAAATTATCGGATAGAAAGAAATGAGTTTACATATCATGACAAAACAGTTTAACGTAAAGAAATAATCTAAAAATACACGTCTTAAAGTTTTATCTATTAAATATATTTATTATTATTATTATATTTAGTGTTTTATAAAGTAGTAGGACATAAAACTTTGGCCGGAATATGTTTTAAAACTACACGGTAGAATTTTTTTTTTTTTTTTTTTTTTTTTTTTTTTTTTTTTTTTTTTTTTTTGTAAATTGTATCATTTGATAAAGAATTTTTCCGCTGTTCTACATAGATCGGTTATTCAGGGATAACTATGATTTTGAAAATAAGTTCATATTTTATTGTTATTTTCAAGGAAAAAGTTTCCAATTTTTTTTTCAAAATTATTATTAGTGGTTAAAGAATTAAAATATATGCATCAGGTAGAAAGTAATAAAAATAAATTACAAAAAACAATTTTAAGAAATCTGTAATTCGTTTAATTAAAAAAAAATAAAAAATTCTTTTAATGAAGATAAACTTATAATAAGAAAATAATTAATTCAAACATAACAAGAATATTTATCAAGCTAAAAAAAGTAAATACTTAAGAAAGAGGCAATTGATACACCAATTGACGATTTATGGCTTCCATTACATTAATAAAAATGTGCCAAGAATGTAACGTAAAGAAACAATATGAAAGTAGTAACAATAATACAATAATAAATACATAGTAATAAAACAATAATGTTAATGAATTAAAGTTATTTTAGCCTTTTATTTTTTTTCTTTCTTTTTTTCAATTTAATTATTTTTTTGTTATTCCTTTTATCTTATTCACTGAATTACATTAAAAGCTATATGAAGTAATTGTAAAAATGGCTGTATTGCTGAGTCACATGCTTTTTAATTATTTCCTTATTTGTCAAACAATACAATTTTAAGGTATAAAGACAGAAGCGTGAAATAAGCCAAGACAAGTTCGTAATATATATATGTATATATATATAAATATTACGAATTTGTCTTAGCTTATTTCACGCTTGTGTCTATATACCTTAAAATTGTATTGTTATATATATATATATATATATATAACTTCTATATATATATATATAGTATATATATATATATATATATATATAACTTCTATACATATATAGTATATAAATATATATATATATATATATACTAGCGGCCTTCGCCAGCTACGCTGGTCGGTTTATCTAAAGAAATCTTGAAGAAATAGTTAGATAAGGTTCAGACATACATTAAAGAAAAAAAAAGCAAGTCGATCATTCAAAAAACGTTGGGAAATATCAAATATTTACTGTAATTTTTTAAGAAAAACAAAGTTTCGAAAAAAAAAATTAAATCGAAAAAAAAATTACACTGACATATTAATGCAAGGAAATTTTCCCAGAGAGAAAATTCGCCTTGAATACAATATTTCAAATTCTTTTAATTGCTTATAGGCGTTAATGCCAACATAGTGAAAAAAAATTCCATGCTGGGAATCGAACCCGGGCCATCAGTATGGCGCACTGACGTTCTACCGACTAAACCACATGGAACGACAGCCAGCTTGAAACTTTCTCATACTTAAGTAGACTGGCGAAAACATAACGATAGCGCGTTTTAAAATCGCACAGTGACATCTATTGGATTTTATATGTACTAAAAAACGTTATGTACTAAAAAACGTGAGCAGCGCACCTAATAGTTTCTTTTGTTTCTTTTTGTTACTTTTTTGTCTGTTGTCCTATTTTGATGAAACAAAGCCTATACACTGCCCGGGAGTGTGCATTCTTCATTAGTGAAAACCGCATAAAAATCCATTCAGTAGTTACGAAGATAACCTCGAACAAACAGACAGACAGACAGACAGACAAAAAATTCAAAAAAAATTTTTTTGTGTTTCATTGGTTTTCTTTTATCGCCCTGACTCCATTTTTGTCAATTATCTTCAATGTACAGACACACCGGGTCCTACTGTTTTATTATATGTATAGATATATATATATATATATAACTTCTATATATATATAGTATATAAATATATACACAATTTTATTAAAACCATTCAATTAATTTTTAAAAAAATGAAGAAACAAATAAACAGTTTTTTACAGACCAATGCGCAAAATGCTACAAAAAGAAATGTAAAAAATGTATATAACAAAACCAAAAGAAATTCCAAATCCCCAAAATACATGGAAGTCTTCATCAGGGAGGCCCCTCCATGTAGGGGTAAATAAAGAGAAGTTTCTGAAAGGATGTAGGCTCATAAGCTAAATTACATCCTTAGCCCCCAACTTCTCAGATTTCAGAAATCAAACTCAAACCTTCAAAAATATTATAAATATATACAAAAAATTTTTTAAAAATACCAAAGGACAAGACCAAAAATTACACAAACAAAAAAGGAAAATTACCTACAAAACTAAATATAAAAAATAAAATTGTAAAATACAAACCCCCAGGAATACAAAACCCTCTTCAGCTAGTGGGGCCATTCACTAGCGCTTCAATCTCGCCCTAAATTGAAATCCAGCATCCGTAAGTAAAGAAACACTGAGACTCAGAAACTTTCAGTTAACATATAAGATGGATAACAGTTAACCATTAAAATCTTTTTTAAACCACTCATAGCCAATTCTAGATCTGTTTTGTTATTGCAAATCCTGCGGATCCTATTAACTTGTGAATACATAATATTTTTTAAAACTTTATTGCTAATACATGAAAACCAGTAAGTGAGGCTATTAACTTCAAAATTAAAATCTTTCCTTTTATCATAAAGTCCAATCAACCATTTTTCCTTGTTTTTCTTAATTTTAAGATCTAAGAAAGTAATTTGTTCACCATCATCGGTTCGGTTCAGGACGAGCTCTTTAGGGTAAATGTTAAGGCTTATTTCCTCAAAATTATTGCAGTTAAATACTATAAGATCGTCTACATATCTAAAGAAGGAAATATTATTGAAATTTTTTTCGTAAAAATATAAAAATAAATTAGAGAACGCACTTGAAAAACTTGTTCCCATTGGCACCCCCTTATTTTGTTTAAAATAATTAATTCCATTAAATAAAACATTTTCAAATAGGCAAAACTTAATTAAATCAATCCAAAACTTCTTATCTACTTTTAAAACATATTCAAATTCAACATAAATATTTTCAAATACCCCCACAATCAAATTGTGAGGAATGCTGCCAAACAGATTCTCAAAGTCAAAAGTGTTTACAGAAGTAATTTTCCATGAATTATCATTCAAAAAATCTAAAACTTTAAGGTTATTGCCAATGATTGTATTGCAATCAAAAGTTTCTATTTCCTTTAAAATTAAATTCAGCAAACCAAACAAAATTTTACCCGCTTTGCAATTATAACTATTAGTACCACAGGTAACGAAGCGAAATTTTACTGGTTTCTTATGAAATTTAACAGTCACAAAAAGGTAAGGAAATACAAAGTAATTCCTACTAATTCCAAATTTTTTATCAAAATCTAAAATACGTTTTTTTATTTTAGAGGGGTTTTCAGTTAACGTTTTATAAGATTCATTACAGGTATATTCCTTCAAAAGAAGATTCCTATAGAAAACTTTTAAAAACCAGTATAGCTAAATTAAAAGAACAGTTTATTATTGCTACTGTTGATAAAGCAAGTAGTAACTTTGCCTTAATTTGTAAAGTTTTCTATAGGAATCTTCTTTTGAAGGAATATACCTGTAATGAATCTTATAAAACGTTAACTGAAAACCCCTCTAAAATAAAAAAAACGTATTTTAGATTTTGATAAAAAATTTGGAATTAGTAGGAATTACTTTGTATTTCCTTACCTTTTTGCGACTGTTAAATTTCATAAGAAACCAGTAAAATTTCGCTTCGTTACCTGTGGTACTAATAGTTATAATTGCAAAGCGGGTAAAATTTTGTTTGGTTTGCTGAATTTAATTTTAAAGGAAATAGAAACTTTTGATTGCAATACAATCATTGGCAATAACCTTAAAGTTTTAGATTTTTTGAATGATAATTCATGGAAAATTACTTCTCTAAACACTTTTGACTTTGAGAATCTGTTTGGCAGCATTCCTCACAATTTGATTGTGGGGGTATTTGAAAATATTTATGTTGAATTTGAATATGTTTTAAAAGTAGATAAGAAGTTTTGGATTGATTTAATTTAGTTTTGCCTATTTGAAAATGTTTTATTTAATGGAATTAATTATTTTAAACAAAATAAGGGGGTGCCAATGGGAACAAGTTTTTCAAGTGCGTTCTCTAATTTATTTTTATATTTTTACGAAAAAAATTTCAATAATATTTCCTTCTTTAGATATGTAGACGATCTTATAGTATTTAACTGCAATAATTTTGAGGAAATAAGCCTTAACATTTACCCTAAAGAGCTCGTCCTGAACCGAACCGATGATGGTGAACAAATTACTTTCTTAGATCTTAAAATTAAGAAAAACAAGGAAAAATGGTTGATTGGACTTTATGATAAAAGGAAAGATTTTAATTTTGAAGTTAATAGCCTCACTTACTGGTTTTCATGTATTAGCAATAAAGTTTTAAAAAATATTATGTATTCACAAATTAATAGGATCCGCAGGATTTGCAATAACAAAACAGATCTAGAATTGGCTATGAGTGGTTTAAAAAAGATTTTAATGGTTAACTGTTATCCATCTTATATGTTAACTGAAAGTTTCTGAGTCTCAGTGTTTCTTTACTTACGGATGCTGGATTTCAATTTAGGGCGAGATTGAAGCGCTAGTGAATGGCCCCACTAGCTGAAGAGGGTTTTGTATTCCTGGGGGTTTGTATTTTACAATTTTATTTTTTATATTTAGTTTTGTAGGTAATTTTCCTTTTTTGTTTGTGTAATTTTTGGTCTTGTCCTTTGGTATTTTTAAAAATTTTTTTTTATATATTTATAATATTTTTGAAGGTTTGAGTTTGATTTCTGAAATCTGAGAAGTTGGGGGCTAAGGATGTAATTTAGCTTATGAGCCTACATCCTTTCAGAAACTTCTCTTTATTTACCCCCACATGGAGGGGCCTCCCTGATGAAGACTTCCATGTATTTTGGGGATTTGGAATTTCTTTTGGTTTTGTTAGTATATAAATATATATATATATATACATATATAACTTCTATATATATATAGTATATAAATATATATATATTAAATGTCGGTGTACATTTTTATATTCAAATGCAAATTACATATAAAATTGTTAAAATTATAATCATGAAATCAAGTATATAAAATTTAGTGTAAATGCCTGCCATATACATATTTTATCTACAATGATTTATTTTCAGAGATTCAAAATATGTTTTTACACAGTATTGCGTATGGAAATATGCCTTTTTTTTGTTTTTTAAAAGCATGGTTCTTGAAGGGATTTTCACTTCCTAGAACACAGATCATTGCTTATTATTTTAATATTGTGTAGTATCTTTTTAACATGTCGGACATATTGCCATTAGCGATTATTACAATTATGTTTTTCATAATGATTATATGAACATAAGAACATTTATATTTATTTATTTTTATATTAAACTATTTTACTCTCAAAAAAGTTGAAGAACTAACACCTGAACATTATCCATGTTCAGTGGTCAATCCGTGCAATCATTGTATTTTTAATTTAATACTGTCATATCTTAAAGCATTTTAATTCCTCTTGTCACCGATTCCTCATGTGCATACAGAAAGTGCACTGTTAATAATGAATTACTCTGAATGAATTACTTCTTTTTATCTAAATTTTGTGCAACGGTTAAGATAGTATAGTATCGCAATTGCAATCGTATCGTTCAGCAAGGTACAACCACGGTCTCTATTTTTTAAATACAAGTTAAAATTCACTTTTTTTTTTAAATCAAAGGCTCATTTGGGAACATTCACTAGCGTATCGAGCATAGCCTGCTAGTTTGCTCTATAACAGTATCAATAACTGTATAAATTGTGTGATATTTTATTTAAGTTTTTACAAAGCGAAATAATCCATTCATAAATAATTTAACATTAAATAGTTTTTAAAGTTACTAAACGCATTTCTTATTGTCGTGTCTCACATATGTGTAAGAATTTTGTAATATTTTACATAAAAAAAAATCATTATTTGATAAAAGTATTATTATTGATAATATTATTATTTTTATTAATGTTGTGGCTGTTATTGTCATAATTTGCTATTCTGAAACAATATTTTTATGGAACACTACAGAAAATGTGATACTAAATATATCTGATTTAAATATATAAATAATAATACATCCATTACATTTTTTAATTTGAAAAGTTTCCAATTGTATTTTTTTCAGCAATTTTAATAAATCTTCACGACATCTTTTTTCAGAAATTTCATTCATACTTTAAAAGTTCACATTCGAAGTCTGAACCCAGAAATGCCACAGTTACATTTAAATATTCAGAATAAATCAAGAACTCCCTTTCCCTTTTCATCGATTTTCAATGGAGCTTCTAAATGGCTGCAGAATTTGGCAGGTGTTCTAAGTTTTTTTTTTTTTTTCACTTTCTTCAGCATATTTTCAGCGTTGAAGTCAATATATTTTAAAACTTTCAAATTGAAACTGAAAATACATCATTCCTTCATTGAACTTGAAAATAACATGTTTAAGAAGTTTTTAAAACCAAATGAAAAACTAAAGCAAATGCCATTTATTTGAAAACTGTGAGATTTTGAGAATTATGTTTGGAACGAATTATAGAACACAAATAAATTTCTTAGTATAGATTTCTTTTAGTATAGATTAGTATAGTTTTTTAGTATATTCTTAGTATAGATTTCCCACCAAAATGATTAAGTGTAAAAATCAGTCTGAAAAGGTGCTCCTCCATGTGTTTTATTTTATATTTTAATTGTTATTAATTTCTTCATAAAAAATTATTACTATATTTAATAAATTATGTAGGTTATGATGAAGACGGGTGTTTTTATTAGTTCATTCTAAATTTTCTTTAACGTAATATATATATATATATATATATATATATATATATATATATATATATATATATATATATATATATATATATATATATATATATATATATATATATATATATATATATATATATATATATATATAGGAAATCGTAGATGGAAATAAAATAGTTCGTTTCATTATAATGAAGCACGAAAAGTAATTGAAATATAAAATAAAACATTTCAATATTTCATTATTGTGGAACAGAAATGAACAATTATACATTTTTCAATTCCACGTATATAGAAGGTTAATCTAAACTTTTGAGCAAAACTTTAAGGGGTGACAGTACACATCAATACAAACAATATTAAATAGGAAACCAAAAGTCTTCGAAAGGCTATAGGCTCTTTAAGCAGTGCAAATGGAACTGTGTTCAGTGGGGGAGTAGTTGAAATTTTCAACCCTTTGAACGCAGTTCCGTTTGCGCTACTTAACCACTTCCAACAATTGAGATTTTGAGCTCAAAATCTAAGTCTAGGTTTTTGAATGTATTTTATAAGATACAAATTTTTTTTAAAAAAAGAAAAAAAATGTAAAAAAAAGTTGCTTGTTACTCCAAAGTCTAAAGCGCAATTTTATCGGCATTTTGTGAACTCTTTTTCTTTAAAATTTATTTTCAAGAACATAGTGACATAAAGAATAGTTTTAGTCACAAAATCGACCATTTTCTTTTTTGTTTTTTATTATATTGTAATTTTTTTTTTTTAAATTCTAAACTTTATTGGCGCCTATCTCCCTCAGCAGACGTTTGGGGATCTTAGTCTCCTAAATAACATTGTTTGTCTTGATGCGTAATATCCCCACCTAAGGATATACAAAAGACTTTAGATTCAACCTAATAAAAACAATTACGTTTCGCTGTTTCTGCGTATCGGCGATGGTAAGAAAAATCTACATCAATTGCACTGCTAAGAGATTTTATGAGGATGGTCAATGACATGTCAGAATGCATATAAAGTTCAGAACATTTAAATTCTCATATTTAACCATGATATTAATTAAGTATTCCATTTAAGAAGGAAGAATTTCTAATTTTTAACAAAACCTTGAAATTTCACAAACGAAACAAATCAACACCTATCGACGGCTGAGAAATGAAGAGAATTTCCAGAAAGATGAGTTGAAAAAGTACAAATTTCAGAAAGTGCGCGTATGTACCGTAAGCGGAAATTTGAATAACATATTTGAAGTAAGATTTTTAAAATTAGATTATACAGGGTGATTCATAAACATTGTTACAAAAAGTTATTTTTTCAAATGTTGCTCCTATACACATACTTCCAAATGCGAAATTTCGTTAAAAATGTGCAATATTTGATGAGATAAGTGGTGACATAATAGAAATAGGTCTATTTGAGAAAATACGTAGATTAAATTTTATACAGCCCATGTAGAGCGATGTATTCTTTTTGAAAATAATCTTTTTTATTCTTCTAATAACTTAAAAAATTCTATCTTCATAGCTGCAAAATTCACAGAGACATTCTCGTTTTAAAATAATTCTTCCGATTTTAAAGGGCTAGACTTAAATTGAACTGCATCCAACTCAAGAAACAAAGTTACTTTAAGAGTTTCAGGAAACATGTAAAACCTATAAATACTGAATTAGAAGTCTGATTTAATTTATTATTTATTTTGTGTATGTATGATGAGTATACTTATAATTTGGAACATTCTAAAAGTTCCCAGAATGTAAAATAATTGTTATTGTTAAAGATTGGTAATTTTAAGTTGTTTTAACTCGAAATTTCTTTCTTTAATTTAGGAGTAAAGTACATTTTAAATTTTGTTTCGGGATTTTTTTAATATCAATTTTTAAAATATTAAAAACACAAAATTAAAACTGAAGTAACCTATTCTCAAAAAAAAATCATATTTTTAGAAGCAAATATATATATTTTTTATTTCATATAAAAGTAATAATAAGAAAAAAACATGCTACAAACTTGCAATTTTATTTATTTTTTATTGTTTTTTTATTTGGCCAAGAGTAATATATTTAAATGCTTTTACAAAATTGCAGCTGAGTAAATAACTTATTTCTTGTAGCTTAAACTTCTGATTTACTCTAACTTTCTCAATTTCTGGGTTTTATCTCTGCTATTTAAATGTCCTTCATTTGTTTAAAACAAAGCTTTTTTTAACATTTCGATTAAGCGTACTTTCATAATTTTAACCCTAATAACTCCAAGTTTTAAATCATCCAGCAAGGTCATTAAAATAATCTGTATTTTAAGGTATAGAACTTAATTTTTTATTAAAGATCGACCAGGCCAGGTTTAACGTATTTTTTCTTTCCGAACCAAAACTGATTTCCTTCCTCATCCATAGAACCCTGGAAATGCAGTTTATATCATAAAATTTTCCTTTTTCCCTGCTAAACTTTTCAATTGAAATATACATCGAATGACAATATTTAAGAAAATAGCTTGTTGTTTTGATATTTATGAATCTCCTAGTGTGTGAATCCTCTTGAATATAACATTCTATTTGAGAAATTCAAAAAATGTAGAAAAATCATGAAAAACTTTTATTTTATCAAAAAAAAAAAATTAAAAGAAATATGCAGAACAGGAGTAATTTATTTTTTAAGAAATCAGCGATTAGAAATTTTTAAGATATAGTTAATTTATTAAAATTAGATCGGGATTCAAAAACTTGGTAAATAATATTCTATTTTGTGAATTTGAAGAATCGAAATGAAATTGCCTTTTACCAAAACGAAACTGATTTTTATAAAGATACTGATTATTACAAAAGTAATAATAAACTAATTACACTGTACTAATTAATAATTACTAATTACACTGTAGTAATAAGTAGTACATATAGTAATGTATAGATCCACAATTTTCACTACATGTGATGTGTACAGATATATAGAAAGGAAATTGAAATTATACTATGCTAATTTAGGTTATACTACTATATACGACAATAAGATTATTCAATGTCAATTATGTGTCTCTCCATGAGTTATACGAGTGTGATACTGTATAGGATACAAATATGGTACGCTATGTGCATTTTAATAGGTTATTATGCACTAAACATAACATTTACTTTAAGGCAGGCACTTCAAACTCATCTGCTCTGGCAGTTCTCCAAGAGCATTCCTCATTGCATGGTAATATGTTTCTTGACAGTTATACATAATGGAACTCATAAAATCTACTGTTCCAAAGAGATTCAGGGAACTTGTTATTGTTTTAAAATGTCAAAATATTATCATTAACGAATAATGATAAACACTATTACAATATGGTTTTAAAATTTTTTATTACACATCTACTATATGAAGCTATTGTGATGGTTTAAATATCACAAACTTTAACACCAAACAATATTAATGCATTTTATACAACTATATGATTAAGGAGATGAGGCAACTTTAAAACTGAGAAAGCATTTGATAATGAGATCCTGATATGGAGCTCTCTAGATGAGAAGTTTTTGGATATGACAATCTCAAAGCCAAGAAGTACAAGTGACAAAAGAACAATTTGCAGTAATTTGAGTTTAAAGATAATTGACGTAAAATTTAAACATAAATAATAATAATCTAATTTGAAATAGGACATTGCCGCTTGTTTTTTTATGGTCGTATACCTCTTATTTCGAAAACTGTAAAAAAAAAGTAGAGTTAAACTTTCTTTAAAATTAAATTATCCAACATTTATTATTATTCGGCAAAAGTGATTTATCTCTACAACGCAGCACATAAATAGATAATGTCTTGTATTACTTTATCTGAAAAGAAAAAAATCATATATCCAGGGGTTTTATATGCACTTAATTCATTTTTTTTTTCAAATTCGTCACTTATACACACTGGCTTCTAGTATCCTCACTTAAAGTTTGAAAAATACATTAAAACAGATAATGCTTACATTTAACACTATTATTACACCTTATACAACTATACAGTTATAGAGATAATATTACTTTAAAGCTGACAAATGATCTGAAAATGATACCCTTTTTATGTATAAATGATTCCCTGGTCCATATCCACATCTCATAAACTTTTGGATTTGTAGTTTTGAACACACTTTAAAAGAGTTACAAAATTAAATATATTATTTAAAAAAAAAAAATGCAGATTCATTTAAAACATTTTAATTTTTTTTAAATTTAATACATTTTAAATAAATAAAAAGTATCAATCTTTTAAATATAAACTTCTGTTTTGATCAACATAATACTAAATCATTTTCTGCATTTATGAGATTTATATCTTCAATCAAAATTTTATAAAATTCTATCCAGTCATAGAAACCATAAATATTTCTGAGCATCTTCTTGAGTAACATAATACTACTTTAATGTTGTACGTCTGTCAGTTTTATATCTTCAATTAAAATTTTATGAAGTTTTGTCTTGACATAGACATTATCTGATAAATTCTTAATATCTCTATCAATTAACATATTACTAGTTCATTTTATGCATCTATCATATTTATACCTTTAATTAAAATTTCCTGAAATTTTATTCAGTCATAGAAATTATCATAAATTCTGAAGATCGTTCTCGATTAACTTAATACTAGGCCATTTTTATGCATCGAAACTTATACTTTCAATAACAAAATCATAAAATTCTCTCAAGCCATAAAAATCATTAAAATTTCTGAATATCTATCTTGGTTAAAATAACATTAGTTCATATTGTGCACCTATGAGGTTTACACATTCAATCAAAATTTAGTTACGTTCTTCTCATCCATCTTCCCATCCATAAGTCATCATAATTTCTTAACATTTTTCCTGATTAACATAAGACCACGGTCATTTTGTGCATCAAAGTGGTTTATACTTCCAATCAAAATTTCATGAAATACTACTAAGCCATAGAAATCATGCACGCAATACCAATAATTACCGTTTTGAGAAAATTGACTTCAAATGTTGAATAGCTTTTTTATTATATAATGAGAGCTCAAGCTGTGATGGGTGAAATTTCTTTAATAAAGTGAGTTATTTCATGGGGTTCCTTTTAAAATGTTTCTTCAGAATCAAATTTTAATACAAACTATATAATACAAAATTGATTTCTTGGCGCTGTCCAAGTTGCCTGATCCCTAAAAATACTTTAATTCTTTCTTAAAACTTAAATGTTACAAAGTGATTTAAGTGAATAAAACGAATAAAGTGGTTTAAAAAAACTTAAAACTTAGCAAAAAAATACACGAAAAACAGCAAATTTCTTTTTAAGATAATGTGTTAAATACTGAATACATGTGGGTATCCCAAAGATTCAAATGCAAGTGAATGTTTTTACATTCTATTTGCACCAAATTTTTCAAAAAATATATTTTCTGATGCACTTGTCTTGCAAATTTTCTCAAAGCATATATAATTTATTTTTTATTTTTTTAAATAGGGGTGCGAGATAGCATTAAATAATGTTCCCCTGTAATTGAAAGATTGCGAGATATGAATAACAATAAATATCTTTTATTTCTGAGAAAACTGCATTTCAGAATGTTTTAAGCAGTAAAATTTACATTACAAAACGCCTATTCAGTCGTAAATTGAGTAACATATCATGATGTTCTAATGCTTTAAGTAATATTCTAATATCTGTACTATATCTTAAAGATAACCCTCATAATTGCGTAAAATAAGAGATGTATATTTTCGATAAAAGTGTGATAATCTCATGCACATTATCGCTATTGACGTGCTGATTTATGCGAATAAGTTTCCGAGCAATTTATCACAATTTGAATTAATTAGATATCAATCACAATCAGAATGAGTTCATGTCTTTTCATGCATGAAATCGAAAGTGTGGAATTATGCCAAAAATGTGAAAATTAATTTTCGCGCAGTTGGCGGTTTTCTATGCAACAAAAGGAATAAAAATAGGAAATAATAAAAGAAAACTGCGGCAAAAAAGTACGACCCAGAATTTCCTGGAAAAAAAGGGAAACTTATAACAACGAAAGAATATTTATAGTGCCTTAAATATTCATTTAATGCATTGCAATGAAATAATTTTAAAAATAAATAAATATACAAAGGATAGATATTTCCTTCTACTTAGTAATTTTGTTTTGTAATTACAAAACAAGAATATAAAAAAGATATTTATGTAATACTTTAGTTCAAAAATAAGATGTTTAAGAATATGTTATTAAGTCAAATTGGCATTAAACGATATTTTCTTTAAATAGACTTTTGCATACAGTAAAACCTACTGAAACGAATTTCAACTTTTCTGCGTATAGTGACAGTGGAAAGTCACAGTTTGTCTTTAAATTCCACATTTTTAAGATAGTAATTTTAATAACATTAAAAATTAACTTCAATAGAATTAACTTAATTAAATAATGGTAATTTAGAAAAGGCATTTTTGTAATACACATGCATTCCATTTTAGAAATTGTTTTCAACAAAAATATTATCACGCATGCAATTTTTAAATCGATAGTTTTAAATAAATTTTCCAGATTTAATATAGATTTTCTCGATACTTTTTTTTTAAAATTTTCAATAAAAAAACTCTCATGTTTTCACAAAAATTGCGTTTATTTGTTTGTTTTACCACTTTAATTCCCTGACTGTTTAATTCACTGTCGCTATTTTCATTCGTAATCCTATATTTAAATGTCTACAAGTTTTTCACCATTCATATACTTAAGTTTAAACTTTGTATGTGATAAATATGCAGCTGCTGATATAATCTCAATAAAAAAATAGAAAGAAAGATAGAAATTTAATCGTGTCGGCTTACACTGTAAAAGAATCCTTTAAATTTACTGCAGAAACTGCTGACAGCAATGTTGCCAGCAGTTTTTGCTGTAAAAATCGCAATAAAATTACACGTAATTAAAAAAAATTACACGTAATTAAAAAATTACGTATAATGTTATTGCAATTTTTTTACGGGAAAAACTGTGACCAGCAGTTTTTGCAGTAAATTTAACGTATTTGTTTAAAAAATAATGCATAGAATTCAGTAAAATTGCTCTATGTGCTTTCATATGCCCCCTGTTATAACTAGTATCATTACTGTTTTTTTTTATTATAACAGAATGTTTCCAGCTACTTAATAATAGCCATTGTTTCAAGATTAATAAAATCGTAAATTTTGTTACCTATAAAATTCCGTACAGTACCGAAAGTAAGCCCCATCGCCACCAAATATAAGCATAACTATAGAGCTAGACTTTATGTAACTTAATTAGATTCTTTTGTAAAGCTACCGGTTTCTAAAGGTTTGCAAAAGCTTGTCTTGCAAATTTATATATTTTTTGGTAATGTGTACCGTACTATATATTAAAAAAATCGTTAATTAAAATTAAAGTCTTAGATTAAAAAAAACTTCATATTTTAATTTAAAAAGTGCCTTTATCATGAACATGACTAGCTCAATTTGATTTGGAAGTAACCTTTTTTTAATAATGTCGTGTATTAAAAAAATATTCTAATATTAAATTAGCAATTAAAGCCTTTGTGCAAAAATGTTTAAAGATAAAAAACCAACGATTATAAATGCACAAATAAAGTAAGAAAAGGTAGAAAACAGCCGTTTCGAATCTACTATGGAGATTCTTCATCAGTGCAAAACTCAGCGAGCTGGAAAAAGCAAAACTGAGCTAAGAGACAGAGAGAAACTGGCTTATATACCCGCTACGGAAACGATTCCGCCTAAAGGAAAGCAACCAATGAGAAGAGAGCAGCCTAACAACTGGCTGGACAAGTAGCGACATCTACCGGAGAAAAAACAATACAGAAACTAAAAAGCGAGGAAAAAAAAGGTTTAATTTAATTAAAGATTTCCAAATGCTAGGAAAATAAGACGTACTTGATAAGTCATTGACTAAGGAATGAGAATTTTTAATGATATGGTAAGCTTCCCAAAAATCAAGATCAAGAATGGAAGGACACTTTTGGATGATGGTAGCTGAAGAAAAGTTAAACTTGTGCTGTAAAGACCAACAATGTTGAGCAATGGAAGAGCGTTTAAGCTCTTGATTTTTGACATACTTTTTATGTTCCGTCAAACGAAATCTGAGAGCACGTTTAGTCTGACCAGTATAAGAAAGGCCACATTGGCAAGAAATTTGGTAAATACCCCAGTTATCTAAGCGATCAATGGGATGCTTAAGATTTGAAAAGGCAATTTTATTAACAGGAGAAAAAAAAACATTGAAATCGAACCTTTTTAAAATTTTAGCAACTTGCTGACTGATTTTGGGGAAAAAAGGTTTTTTGGGGAAAAAACTTTGGTTGTTTTGCCTTTTTCCCCAAAATCAGTCAGCAATTTGCTAAAATTTTAAAAAGGTTCGGTTTCAATGTTATTTTTTCTCCTGTTAATAAAATTGCCTTTTCAAATCTTAAGCATCCCATTGATCGCTTAGACAACTGGGGTATTTACCAAATTTCTTGCCAATGTGGCCTTTCTTATATTGGTCAGACTAAACGTGCTCTCAGATTTTGTTTGACGGAACATAAAAGGTATGTCAAAAATCAAGAGCTTAAACGCTCTTCCATTGCTCAACATTGTTGGTCTTTACAACATAAGTTTAACTTTTCTTCAGCTACCATCATCCAAAAGTGTCCTTCCATTCTTGATCTTGATTTTTGGGAAGCTTACCACATCATTAAAAATTCTCATTCCTTAGTCAATGACTTATCAAATACGCCTAATTTTCCTAGCATTTGGAAATCTTTAATTTAATTTAAACCTTATTTTTTCCTCGCTTTTTAGTTTTTGTTTTGTTTATTCTCCGGTAGATGTCGCTATTTGTCCAGCCAGTTGTTAGGCTGCTCTCTTCTCATTGGTTGCTTTCCTTTAGGCGGGATCGTTTCCGTAGCGGGTATATAAGCCAGCGTCTCTCTGTCTCTTAGCTCAGTTTTGCATTTTCTAGCTCGCTGAGTTTTGCACTGATGAAGAATCTCCATAGTAGATTCGAAACGGCTGTTTGCTACCTTTTGTTACTTTATTTGTGCATTTATAATCGTTGGTTTTTTATCTTTAAATATTCTAATATTATTTATGTTAGTTCAGTTACAGATAATAACACTATAAGAAGTCAAGTTTAAAACTGTTTTTCTCAGGAAAGGTTAAACGTTTAATAGCTAACGTTTTAAAATATGTCATTAGGGAGTGCAAAAATATCGTTTAACAATATTTACGGAAGAAAAACTACATCGCATCAGCGAATATGACCGTTTAAATGATTTTAAATTTCACATTGCGAAAAAAAAAATAGACTTTAAGAAAATCATTGACTATATGCTGACTAAACTGGACAAATTAGAGTTACTATTCAACGATTATATAAATATTCATGTAATAGCTTTCCCTTAAATATTAGTTTGAGATTATGCTAAATAAAGTTTGGCGAAATATGTTATTATATACTTTCGCAATGTATTGTGAGAGTTTTCTATGCGACGTTTGTTTCTCTAAATTATTTTTTAAGAACACATACACAAATTTTAATATAGGCTTTTTTTTAGATTTGGATAACATTTAAAGATTAGATATTTAAAAAATGTAATAAATTAGCAACTCTATCATCTTAGTAGAAGCGTTTTTTCATCAGCAATAAAAACAAAATTAATCCTATTAATATCAATTTTCACAAAAAAATCTTTTCAAAGACATATTAATTCTGGCTTTGGGAATATACTTAAAGAGTATGCATTTTTACCAATTTGTTCTACAATGCATTTCACCTTCTTATGTAATTTAGAAACTAGAATAAATATTATTTTGAAAAAAAAAATACTGATATTCAGAAACGAAAACATATGGCTTCATTTCATTTATTTTCATTAGCTGAAAAATACGTAAGAAAAATGTTGTTATTTTGTTTTCATAAAAAAATTTATGAATAATCTTTTTTATACTTATTGATGCTTTTACGTGACATTACTCGACTTTTATTAAAATAAAGTGTCTCATTTTTATGGTTAAAATTTCATTCTTTAGCACGTAAGACTTTCAATTATCCGTTTTTTTAATCAAAATTTTCAACGCGTTATGTTGACTCACTAATCTATGTATGTCTAACATTTTGACGATGCACCTATTTTATGTTGTGAAAATGAGCAAATGAATGTCTGTTGCTATTTTCAGTTCGCAAAAAAGTTTAGAAAATGATAATGTACTATCACGTGCAAATATTAAATTATATATATATATATATATATATATATATATATATGTATATATATATATATATATATATATATATATATATATATATATATATGTATATATATATATATATATATATATATATATATATATATATATATATATATATATATATATATATATATATATATATATATATATATATATATATATATATATATATATATATTATTTAATAAATAGAACACGCGAAAGTTTTAAATTTATTTATTTTAATATCTCAAAACTGAATAAATTTTGTTAAGCTCTAAATGATTCAAGGATACTTGCTTTGCTGCGGTCAGATGCAATTAGTCTCGGTGTGGACAAACCAGTTCAAAGTTCTTTTAAGACTTCTTCATTCTCAATTTCCATTTTTGACTTCTTTTTGTAGGAAAACCTCATTTAAAATAAATACAAAGTAAATACAATTGCACTACGTTTTTTATAATTAATATATTTAAAAAAAAAGCAAATGGTATTTATTCATTTGTGGTACTTTAAACTTGAGTTTGTACACCTAAAATTTCATTTTCTATGTCATAGATATTACAAATAGTTTCTGTTATCATAAATAAGAATGAAAAATCAGTTGTCAAGCATATATCATGAAATACTTCTGAATACATTCAGTATAATGAAATAAAATTTTTAATAACAGATTGATGCGTTGAAATATGATGTCTAATTGAACTATTTAGAAAAGCATAATATACTTGAAATCATTAATCAAATATTATCAAGGTGAAAAGAAGAGAAATTTTATCACCGGAAAGAAATAGTAACAATGAAGAAGTCTCAATTAAAAATAGTGGGTCATTGTCAATCTGTCAAGACCAACAATCACTTTTGTGCGATCCAGACTTTTTATTGCTTTTACTAGGTCAAGGCATTTTGAACATTCCTATGTAATTACGAGTATACCAGTTGTATCCTACCTCTCCTTTAAGTTCTTAAAATCTCAGCTGGGATATCCTGTAAATATTTTTTATTAAGTGCTGTTAATTAAAAAGGTAAAACTTTTTAATTTATGTAGTTACTGGTTTTGTTTTACTTGTCATTTGAGAGATATACATGTAATAAAATGATTACTACATTTTTTACAGTTATACTTCAAATAAAATTATCTTAACACATCGAGTGCCATAGTGACTCACACTGAAATTAAAGTTTATGATGCACTAGTCACCGGCGACAGATAGTGTAAAATTTGATATAAACAAAAATAAATTGCATTTTTAAACAATTATTAAAGAAGTATAATCCAGTAATAAATGAAAGTTCTTCAAATTTTAAACAAATTTTCAGTAATTACTTACAAAATGTATTTTTTAAATTTTGTATCATTTTAGAGTATCATTCATCGTGACTCAAGTAGTCTAAATGATAATTGAATGTCAGCAACCGGTGATTGACTCAACATATTACAGTATATGAACTTCAGAATTTGAATAATAAATGGTATAATGATGACATTGATGTTTTCTTATTAAAGAAATTTAAATATCTTGCTAATAAACAGTTATTAATATGCTAAATTGCAGAATTCTTTCTATAAATTTATCTTTGTAATATTTTTATAAACAGTCATTTTTCTTAATCTCTCAAAAATAAAACGATCTGAGAGTTCATGGATAAACATTTTCTAGAAAACTGCATCTGTAAAATTATATCAATCTAATATCAGTTAAATCTTTTTTTTTTAAATATATTTAAAACGAAAACATTTTTACACAACTGCGCGCAAAAAAACACGCATAATTATTTTGAATAAAGAGGTTAAATGTCTATAACAATATTGCATATGTTAAGTGTTTTTCCGTGAAATATGTTACACACTGGAGAAAGAAATTTAATACAAAGTGTTACCAAAACGCTGGTGCACAGCCTGTGGCCCGCGGGCCAAACTGATACCAGTAATTTTATGCAGAATAATTTTCCTTATAATAATGACAGAAAACAAACGTCACTCTTCAAATATTCTTGTGTCAAACGATTTTCTGGCAAAAAGGTTGTGCATCGCTATTATACAGTATAGCTACATATCCAGTGTTGCTAGCTGAAAGATCTAAAAATAGTCGTTCCATTTAAAAAAAAAAAAAAAAAAAAAAAAAAAAAAAAAAAAAAAAAAAAAAGCTTTTGGAAATTTATGAAACATTTTTCGAAATACATCCCAATCGTCATAAAAAGTTATTAAATACATTGTATGTTAATTAAAAAAAATAACACTGTCTCAAAATAAATTACCAAACAAAATTTGGCCGCGCTATAAAAATTAGATCATAAGAAACATAAATTTGAGACTTGATATCCTAATATCTGAAAAATACCGCGTCAATGTCTGCCGAAGTCTACCGAAGGGTACCGTACCGAAGTTTGCCGAACTGAAACGACGTTAGCCGAAGTGTTAGGTTTTTTTCGTTACGGAAGTGTTAGGTTTTCTCGTTACGGAATTTTTAGCTTCGGTCGCTGCGCTCAAACCCCGCGGATAAAAGCTATGCAATAGCTTAATAACTTCTAAATGAAATAGTATGGCTCTAAACAAAATATTCCTTTAATCATATAAATAAATATATATATATATATATATATATATATATATATATATAATTAGAGTTGCTGTTTTTTGCAAACTCTTTTTCTTCAATTATTAATTTAATGATTTGTTATTAATCTTATGTATAAATATTGATTTATAATATCGACCAATTTCGTGAGAGAATGAAGTACATACTTCTCAGGAATTCAATAACAAATAAAGCTGATTTATTCCAAATTATACCGGTTATTATTTTTTCAAAGATAATACGAATAACAGTTATGTTTCATAATCAATCATGTGGGGTCTACGAATAGGGATTGCAGATTCACCTTAATTTGTCCAGCATATCTAATAAGAAATAACCTTACCAGGAATTCTGTGATATGTAGCCAAAATATATAATTAAAAATTATTTTTCCTGGTATTCAAATCTCCATCCTACGCATCTCCGAAAAAGTACTTTTATTTTTTCTTAATATCTTGAAAAATATTATGCAAACGAAACATTTATTTGCGTGGGTTTTTGTTACGAATAAAAGTATATGACAAATATAAAAATGCAGATTTTTTTTCTTTTAATTTAAAAGTAATATAAATTTTCAAACGTATATTAAACTTATAAAATAAATTCATTCTGTATGCATACATTAGAATGAGTAAACACATGCTATTTATTCCATGTTATTGATGAATGAAAATGATGGAGTTACTTTAAACCAAATTATTTACCTTGATCAAGAAGAATAAGTAAGATCTTGTAAAAAACATGTATGAATTGGTATTGTTAATTTATCGTGTGTATTGTTATTGCTACTCGAACTAATGATTTGTATTGCACAACGTCGCAAAACATATTGCCCGAAAAAAAAAACCAGAGAGACACATTTTATGAAAATTAATAATGTTAAGCTGATAAAATTCTTCCGATTTTTATGGTGTATCAAGTTCCAATGACCACAGTCGCTTAAAAAAAGAAAATGCCTTAAATGACAACGCATTACAGCGTCAGAGTCCTTGAAACTCATATATAACACTAGATTTCAGAAAAACAGGCAAATAACTGAAGAAATCAAGTGTTCGAATTAGCTATATCTCATGGAGACTCTCTACACAACGTCTCAATCAATGACAGATGCAAAACAACGTAAATAATTCACTAAGTCGAGCAAAACTGCTCTGAACGTATCACATTAAGCGTCTAACTAGCTCACTCTCTGACTGACTGACTGAAGCTCTGCTTCGATCACATATCTTTAGGTGCGAGAGCAAGCACCAGAAATTTACCCAAATTTCTAATTCCAAAACTTACAAGATGCATCTCCATAATTATAAAAGTGGCGTATTGTCACCAATTTTCGCTAATTTTGGCGACCAAAATTGTTGTCAAAAATGACAGAACATAGTGATATCTTCAATATTTCACCAATTTCCCATAGACATCCAATAAAAACCAATTGATTTGCTTACTTCCAGAAAATCAAAAAATTGAGACATTATTTTGATTTACAATTTCCTTCTATTTTAGCAATCATCACAAACGGACAGTTAAATTAATATACTTCACTGGTCACCTTACGAAATATTGTAGTAAATTCCTACATTTTCTTTTTCTGACAAAAATGTTTTTCTGGTTTTAAATTAAACATCAACCTTAATACAAGTACTATTAGGAAAATGATACAAGAAATTTATTGACTGAACGACATATGAAAACTCTTGAACATTTAAAATCTTCGATGATTTGAAAGACATATATTAAACTTTCTCTTCAGGTTTTTAAAAACTATTGAAGAGATCTTCCTGCAAAATTTCAGACACCCATGCATTCTGAAAAGAGGTTCTTTAAAGTTCTTCAAAGTCTGCTCCACGAAGTGACAGTGTAGTATTTAAATATTCAGAATAAATCAAGAACTCGCTTTTCATCAAGATCGATTTTCAATGACATCTTTAATAAAGTTGCAGTTCTTGGCAGATGCCTTAAATTTATTTTTCTCTTCTGTAGCATGCTGTCAACATTCAAGTCAATATATTCTTAGAAACTTTCAAATTTAATCTGAAAGGCGCAACACTTGTTCATTCTAAAGGAAAATAACATGATTACAAAACACGAAAAACTTAATAATCAATTCACATAATTTTACTTTGTCAAGATGTTTTACCGTATTCATAAGCCTGTTTAGAAAAGATGGAAAACTTTTCTAATCTTTCAACAGAAAGCCTTTTGTGGAGTTTTTCGATGAATAATTGATTATGTCTCGAGCTTCTTTTGTTTGAGTTTATTTTTAACAGTATTGAAAATCGAGAAATATTTTACCCAAACCTGTGAAATTTCGCTTATTTTATACATTTATGAATGATATATTTTACGTTTTTAACACCATAATCATGTATAGTAAAGTAAAATTTTTAGTGGTTAAAATTTATTTTACCTATAGAACTGCAACAAAGCAGTTTCTATATTCCGAAAATAAGGATTGGCTTGAAATATTATACTGTACTACAATTATTTTTTTGGAACATAATAAATCTAATCTTAAAATTTATTTTTTAAGAATATCATTTACAAAACTGCCAATTTTTGCTGCAATTATACAATCAGTACAAATATATTTTGCGTTTATAATAATCATTTGGAACAATGTATAATTTTTAGTTTTTAAAGTTTATATTGCATATAAATCAGCAATAAAGCAGTTTGTACATCCCGAAAACAAGGATTTGATTAATATATTATTTTGTGTTATAATTATTTTTTAGGAATGTTAAAAATCTAATCTTAAAATTTCCTGTTTAAAACTTACCCTTCGTCAAATTTCGACGGGTTAACACATGTTTTTGAAAAAAAAATAATTTTTTTATTTTGATTGTTTGTCGTGTTTTTTAACACATTGTTTTTAACGAAAATTTTCTTTTTACACTATTTTTCAAAAAGAAATTGCATTTATTATTAACAGAGAGAATTCATTATGAAAAATGTTATTGTGGTACTGTCTATAAATAATAATCTGAAGTACATTTTACAAGGCAAATATATCCTGAAAAATAATTTATAATTTAAAAATGTGTATTAGAGTATCAGAGTAGGATATGTATAATAAAAGTCTTTTAAAAGTGTCCATATATGAATCTGTAAGGATTTTTAATCTCAAATGGTTTAAAATATATGCAATAATTAAAAAAAAAATTACATATAATATATTTCTTGTATTATAGTGGAAGAGCCGACAGCACAAAAACCTATGATGTCAAGCACAAGAAAAAAACCCTTTTATAGAGAGATCAATGTAATAAATATTGTCTGATGGAAGTGAAGGGGTGCATTAGCCAAAAATTATTACCACAAGTGGTTCACTCATAGGTTTATCATTGTGTTTGTCCCACATTAAAATATATGAAACATGGAGAACTGTGAGCAGGAAAACACAATGTTGCACTTAAGAATGAACCATTAGTGGTATTAATTTTTGGTTTATGCACTATTTCACTTCTATGCAAACATGGATCGTCAGATTCCCCTATTTCTACTCTCCCATAAAATATTTTTTTAGGTTTTTGCGATATTGATTCTTGGACTCATTGCATCATAGATTGCACAAGTAAGTGATCGTTTATTTCAAGAACACATTTCTACAAATTGTGTTTTGTATATTAATTTTAAAACAACATTTATAAACATTTCCACTCCGTATATTATTTCTCATTGCTCATACGATGTGAAGTTAAAATTAAAAAAAAAAGTAAAATATTTTATGTTACTGTTTGAAACAGTTCAAAACAAATAAATAATGAGATATTCTAAAATTGCGTTGTCTGTGATCATTAAACTAAAACATCATCAATCTATTTTTATGTAAAGTGAGTTACTTTTTTATTTTACTTGGATTTTCATTTCTAATTTCGAAACTATTGAGTAACTCGAGCCGCAATTTTGGTAAGTTGAATAATTCTGAATTGTTAAACATTTTTTTTTCATGTATTAGAATCTCTATTGTTTCTTCTTAAAGAATAGGTAATGTTGCAGGGAAAGCATTGCATGGAAAAACAATTTTACTTTTTTTGAAAAGGACGTGGATAACTTCTTCTTGGTGTATATTGCCAAGACAATCATTTTTCTTCTATATTTAATATCAACTAGATGTTCTTTTTTTTTTCATCATTTAATTTCTCTTGAAGTCATTCCAATATAGTATTTCCTGAATTCACCCGGTTTAATTTATGATATTTCATATACTCCTGAAAAAATCTCAAAATTAATGGGATCATTTTTAGGACATTAGATATTTTTCAATTTCGAGGGTGGATTGCCTAAGAAGCAGACATTGAACTGTTAATCACTGAATTATAATATGTCAAAAAAGTCTCAATAATATTTATAAATAAAATCATATTATATATTTATACTCATTCTGATTAAATTATTGCGCTCAATGTGTATTTTTTAATTTAATTGTTGAAATCAGAATTTTGATACATTTTTTTTAATCCATTGACAAATTTTAAATAAATACAATTCACAAATATCAGTAGTGTAACACTGAGGTTCATACACTCATAAAATTTCAAAAGTTATTAAATATTCTTTATCCTTCGGCTAATTTCAGATAAATATATCTAAAAAATAATTTAAGGATAACATTAAAAGTCTTACATTAAACATATATGAATAATGTTCTGTATTTCGCTTTTAACATCGAACTTCTGATATTCTAATTTAATACAAATATCATAATAAATGCATACATATAGATTACATAGATGCATAGAAAGTGTTAACTATTATATGTCATGTGCCCACAATAGCTGAAAGGAAAATACCGTATGTTTATTACTAATAATAGATGCGACATCGAAATTATGAATTGTCAATCTTGGGTTTATCTGAGAATAATATGCTTTTATGTAGTATTTTAATACAACTAAGTCTCGTGTATTTTAATAGAGCTTTAGTGCACAAGACAATGCTTGTTTAAATCAAGTTCTTCAAACTTGATTGCATTGATCGTTTTCGAATGCATTTCTCATTAAAATGACAACACTCTTATTAAAATGCTTTATTTAATTTCTCTATTGCGCTTGGAATTAATTAAAAAAAGCTGTTTAATTTATTATTTTATTTATTATTATGTATTTAAAGTAAATAATTTTGCTATATATTAGTGTTAATGTAAATCAGAATTTTAAAATTCATAAACGGCTTAATGAATTATTTGTTACATTTAAAGAAATTGTTAATTTGACATTTTGACATTGCTACATTTGTTACATAAACCATTGTTACATTTGTTATATAAACATTTTCGTAACAGTATGCGTTACGTAAACAGTATTTCGTTACGTAAACAGTTTTCGTAAACATTTTGAATTTAAATATAACATAATTTAAAATTAAGTGATGCTGTATACCATATGACCAACTGGCATATTTCCATTTTATTACAATTTATCTTTAGAAATTATTCATTAAAAAAGTATTTCAATTTATTTAAAAATTTTTAATATATTTGGAAGAGCAAATGTATTACCTGTGATAGATTTGTAAATCTAGGATGTTAGTGAAAAAGAACTCCATATCAACTAGGATGAAATAATGTGGGCTTTTTTTTTAAATCTTGAAACCGATGCTATATATGTTTGCAAAATATTATTTGTGCTTATTTGAAGTCATCTGGAACGAAACAACAGTCATTACTGTTCTAGATTATTCTCGCGCTTATTATACTCTACAAGTTATTGCGTTAAGTAAATACTTGATATTACATTAAAAAATGCAATTAAATTCTTTGAACCAAGTGCTTCAAAAAATGAGTATTTTATCAACGTAAAAAGCAAATTGCTGTCTATGTTCATATTCAGCCGATATCTATATTATAAAGGCCAAACGTATCTGTGCGAAACGCATACGTCATTTTGCGAATGGCAACACTTTCCCCAGCAATTTCGGTTTTGCAATTTTCGCTACTGCAAATTTTACATTTCTAAACATCGCAGAATTTATATTGTTACACCTTCGTATACAGAAAAAAATCGTTTAAATGCAATTTGTTGCAAAGCTGTATCTCAATTTATTTTTGAGATATTAATTTTTTTATAGTTTTTAGCAGCAATTTTGTCATTGTAGAAACAGAATCACCCCATTTTCTCTTAAAAGGAAAAAAATAGAAATTAAAATGCGCAACACTTTCTTATGCAATTTCGGTTATGCAGTTTTCCGTACTGCAAAATTTACACTTCTAAACATTGTACATAAATTTTTATACCGTCGTATAGAGAAAAATATATACTTTTAAATGCAATTTGTTTTAAAGTTGTATCTCAATTTATTTTGGAAATTTTAATTTTTTTATAATTTTAAAGTACCAATTTTGTAATTTTGGCAACATAATCACTCCATTTTCTCTTAAAAAAAAAAAAAAAAAAAAAAAAAAAAAAAAAAAAAAAAAAAAAAATTAAAATGAATATACTATTTTAAAAGTATCGTCGGTCATAAAATTCGGTGAATTTCAGTTTTATTTTGTTTAATGATTTGGATAATTGAGTTTATTTTATAGTATTTTGTTAAATTTAGCTTAAAATAATATTTGTTTGAGAGTTAGACTGAACAACATATGATGTATTTTTTACTGTAACTAATGATGTAGATTTATACTAGCTTTAGGCAGTGGCTTCGCTCACGTTAAATGCAACAAAATATGTAATCGACCTTTTAAAAATTCATAGAATTATTAAGGGATAAGTGGAAAATAAATTTTACTTATTACTTATTTATATATTTACTTTAAACCAAAAACAACGAAACTAATTCACGAAGCAAAATTAAATCCAAAACCAAAGCGATTGTCTTATTCCTTAAAAGCCCAGGAGTATTATAAATCTAAACTAAACGAATTAATCCAGTCCGAAAAACAACAACGGTAAAACCGAATCCGAAACCGAGTATGTTTTCGGAAATCGGAGAACCAAACCAAGACAACAATACCAAATCGCAAAGATAAACACGAATAGCCAAAAATCGAAAGAAGTTAAATCAATGTGAATCAATCGTCAAATAACAGTATAGGTACCGTATGAACTATAGTGTGAAACGCGGGCCGATGCCTCATTTAAGTTTAGATAGAGGTCACACGACGTTATCCTTGTATTATATAAAGACTAAACAAATGAATATGATTATATTTAAATTATGCTCATGAATGTAGCACTTATGCATGTGCACAACTATTTGCACATTTGTGCATTATGTGCAAAGCCACGATTTTTTTCACATTTTATTAGAAAACGAATAAGCATCTATCACTATTTAAAATTTGCAGTTTTGAACATTGGTTCGATAAAGATTTCAACTAATATGAGACTTGAGTGTACGAAGATTTTATTTACACTTGATACAAATGTTTGTAATCGGTGTCACACATTTATGAAGAGTCCAGTAAAAGTCGTTTCCTTGTAGTACGATAGAAGAGTGTTTCTTAATGCAGACCAAAATACAGAAAGAAAAACGAAAATCTTAAAAAAATCTTTTTGTGTAACTGGATATCGTGATCAATAAAAAAAGTTGATCTCACCGTTATTGATTACTTCAGCTCATGCCATTGTATTGCAGAATAATTTAAAGAATTATTTATCATAATTGTTCAAAACAAAGCACTGAACATTAAATATACAGCTGAAGATAGGCTCAGATTACTTTCAGCTGAACGTCTGTAATTCCGCCAAGGGCAGTACTTTTGAATTTTTGAATTGCACCATTTCTCAAAATCATACACAAAAATCGTTTTTAACAACTATATTAATATGGTTTTCGGTTAAAAACTAACGTTATTTGTATATATATTTATTGATATATCAATTTAAACAGAATTTTTTTAAAATAATGCTACATGCAAGCATAACAGTCATAGGCGAATATTGCAATTTAAACGGCTTAAACTATTCTCCATCAATATGATAACATTTCTGCCCATAAGGTTGATTTTTAATGTACTTTGTTTCATAAAGAAATGTGTCAATAAGTTTTGGCATTGAGGTTGAACACGTAGAAATTATGCACAGAATAAAAGATTTGATATTTCTTTTGAAAGAAGATCCTTACGGGGGAAAAATAGGATCTAACTTAATCAAGTCAACTTAGTAAATGATATACATTTTGAAATATTAGATTTTAACTTAATCCTTTTCATGTGCTACTTTTTGCTGAATTCAAGAAAGAAATTTTTTTTTAAAAGCTTGGAAGTTGCACACCGTAATACAGTAATATCAAGCTTTATTTTATTTTATTTAATCATTCATTTTAATACTCCTCAACTAACTAATGTAATTTAACCCTCTAAATATTACCTTGTGATTTCTTTCCAATGGAAATTCAATAAAGCAGAAAAAAAAGAGTTCTGTTACAGATTTCATGAAAATACGCCAGTTGTGATATTGAAAGGATGAATATTTGTTGACGACCTTGATTGTACATGAAATAGTGGTGAATATGGTGAATATTATTGTTTCTTACAACGATATAAACGAAGTTGATCCAAAATCGTTTATATAATCAAAATGACGTTAAACGTGGGTACTAAACGAAACTAAAGCCGTTATTTCAAACAATTTTCAGTTAACATCGTCTGCCATACGCTAATATGGAAAATGTTTTTTTGACTGGTGATTTTATGAATATTAAGATTAATGGAAATCTATCCTCTGTTGCTCTCGAAAGGATATGAAACCATTAAAATTTACGTGATTAAAAAAATATCATAAAGCAAATGTTTCTTTTCTAGCCCATTCTTTTCCGAAATTTTACAAGTAATGCGATATATTGTCCTTCTACCCAAAATATCGTTTTTTTTTCAAATGAGACAAATTTCCACCTTTGCAGCCACGTAACGTATTCTATATATGCCAGTCAGAAAAACGAAAAAAAATAAAGATTTTATTTTTTTTAAATAATATTAATGTTAATACTTATATAAGATTGTCATGTTTTCTGTAGATTAAAACGGTTACTTAAGAATTAATGGCATATATATATATATATGTGAAAATTGGTAACTACATTGTAAAAACTACTAATTTTTTTTGGAAAATTTTAGGCTGTTACACTTATTTTACAAATGCCTTTTAAAGTTAAAAAATTGTTGGCTTCTTAGGATTCTGTAAGGATATATACATATATGTTTATTTGAATAGCAGTTAAGTCAGTGAAGATTATATTGTATTTTTTTAAACATTCAGAATGACAGGAATTAGATTAACCTCCACGTATATTGTTTTACAGTACATGTACTGCTCTCAGTACAAGTTCGTTAATTTTCTTTCTGTTTGTTGTAAAACATGTTTTATTCCGGCTAAATTGTATATTTTTTTTAATTAGCGCAAATGTGTAAATTTTTTTAAAATGTAATTTATTTAAACAAGATGTAAAACAAATTTAGAAACAATATGGTCCCTTCCTTACAGATATTATTATGTTCACTTTATTATCTTTTTTGTTTGTTACTATTATTAAAATTTATGTTTGCGCCTTATGCATAAGTTTATCCATAAAATAAACATTTAGCGTTCATATTTCTTTTAAATATAATTACATATTTCTATACTGTTAAAAATATGAAAATTTGCTGCATCGTCACACCACCGCTTTTATAGAAAACGATTACTTCGGTGTGTTATGGAACATTCATATTGGTCGAAATAGAAATATTTTATAAAAACGCTGGAATGATGATACAATAAAAGTTTCCAATTTTTAATTGTGTACAATATTTAATTATCAATGAAGATAATTAAAGTAATTCAATAGCTTTCATATGCTATATATTTCAGCTTTTTGCCTTTTCTGTGGAGTACAAGAAATACAAGATATTTAGCATTTTGTTATCGTTGAAAATTTTTAAACAAAGTAAATGAGAAATAAATTATAATTATTGGCTTTGTTAAATGAAAAGAAACGTCTTTTGTTTAAAAAGAGTGTAAAAAAGAATGGAATAATTTAGCAACCTTTTGATTTTTTATGAAAAATATATGAAGCAAGAATGCTCGGTAGTCGTCTTGTGTAAGAGATTTTTTAGGTAGATTTCGTATGAAATACTACCTATTGCATTCTCACCAGTTTATATATCTATCTATCTATCTATCTATATATATATATATAACTCACTTTTTTATGGACACGATAACTTCTATAATTCTTCACCAATCTCCACCAAACTGGTACATAAAATCAAAGGGGATAAAATCTCGGCTAAGTTCGTTAATGGGCAAAATCGGACCAAGGGAGTCCGATTGACTTCTTAATTAAAGTAGATATCGAATCGGTTTAAAGTTTGTATTACTTCTCAAAAATGGGCCAAAAGTTTATGCATGACGGATTTTTGATAAATTTAGAAGTGGGCTCAAGGGGCGAAAAAAATTGGGGTTTTGAGAGAAAAAAATTCATAACTTCGTCAATTTTCAAGATATCAAGTCCAACTAAATTTTTTGTAAATGTTCTTAAAATTATCTAAAACTTTTGTACTTACAAGGTTTTGATAGGACCAACTTTTACCGATGAAAAAAATTAAAAACGAAAAGAAAAAGGGCGGTGAAAAATCCATAACTCCGTCCATTAAGCTATCAAATCTGATTAAATTTATTTTACATCTTCTCAAAAATATCTACAACTTTTATATTGACAAGTTTTTCATAGGAGCAATTCGTATAGAAAAAAAAAAAAAAAAAAAAAAAAATTAAACAAAAATAGGAGTTGGAGAAAAAACCTCAAATCCAAACTGCTTATATTCTGACTCATTTTTAAATTCATTTTTTATTTTAAACGCATCCAAATGGTAGATATTCTTATTTAGAAACTGTATAAAGTGACGCACAAGGTCAATTTTCTGATAAAGACAGATTATATTTCAAAAAAGGCTACCAAAAAGGGTATTTTGAACAGAATTTCCCAAAGTCATCGGGACTGATAATTTAAGAAGTATTCAAATAAGAAATTGCGTTTTTTTCTGACTCGTTTTTAAATTCATGTTTGCTCTCAAACGCGTCCAATTTACAGATCCTCTTATTTAGGAACTATATAATGTAATGCATTGGTCAGTTTTTTGATAAAGACGGAATATATTTCAAAAAAGGCTACCAAAAAGGGTATTTTGAGCAGAATTTCCCGATATCATCGTGATTTTAAAATTTAAGGAAGTTTTCACATAGGAAATTGCGTTTTTTTTACTCGTTTTAAAATCCATTTTCGCTCTCAAACTCATCCAATTTACAGATCCTCTTGCTTAGGAACTATATACTGTGACGCATTGGCCAGTTTTTTGATAAAGATAGAATATATTTATTTAAATGCTGTCAAAATGAGTATTTCGCACAAAATTTTCCGAAGCAATCATGATTAAAGAATTAAGGATGTATTTAAACAACAAATCGGTTATTTTATGACTCATTTTTAAATTCAATTTTTTTCTGAAATGCATTCAACTGACAGTTTTTTGTTTTTTAGGAACTATATAATGTACTATTTTGGTCGATTTTTTAATAAATTCAGAATTTATTTCAAAATATGTTGTCAAAATGGGCATTTGAGGTTCAGATGATTCTGATAAAACCAGTTTCTGCAGAAAAATGAAATTAAAAATTTTTCATAAACGGCCAAATGTAGTTATTAAACTGGGTTCATCTCTAATAATTTTTTTTTTTTTTTTGAAATGAGCACTCTTTGAAATCTACCTCCGCCTATAGGCCCAGCCGACAGGGATTTTTTATTATTATTATGGATTGTGTCACATTTTTTGGCTTTGCATTTGTCATTTTCCAAGCCACATATTTAAAATGTCAGTAACATTGCGAGATTTTTTGAAGAAAGGAATATTATATTTCATAAATGTATTGATTTTCTCGGAAAAAAAAAAAAAAACATGCTTTCTTTTAAATATGGACTGATTACATCAATAATTGTTTTGCATTAAAAAAATAATAAATATCGTGTAATGTTACGTTTTATGAACGAAAAATATATTCTATATTTCACAATTTACTTTCTTTATGTGCACGTAGAAATAAGAAAGTTTATTCATAAATACATGAAGTTCGTTAAATTATTTAAAAAGGTATGCATAACTTCCATCAAATAATAAGTATTTGTTACATGAAATAAAAAAAAATGATAGTAAAATTTTCTAAATAAAATGTTTATATATATATATTTATTTAACGTTCTAAATATATTAATTAAAATCCTCGATTAACTGAAATTATCGACGCAAATTTTTGAACAAAGTAAAGGACAAATGAATTATAATTATTGGTTTTGTTAAATGAAAATAAGCTTCTTTTGTTTAAAAAGTGCGTCAAAAACATTGGAATAATTTATCAGCCTTTTGTTGTTCTATTAAAAAGAATGAAGAAACAATCACCGGTGATCATCTTGTGTCAGTCTTTTTCGTATGGATTTTGTCCCATTTTTATGGCTTTGCATTTGTTATTTTTCTACCTACAGATTTGGTGTTTTGGTAACATTATACTTTTTTTTTTTTTTTTTTTTTTTTTCTTTTTTTTGACGAAATATTATATTTATGTAAGAATTTATTTTCTTGTAAAAAAGAGGAAAATATGTTTTATTTTAAGTGTATATCATTAATTGATATGCATAAAGCAATAGCGTATGATGTTACGTTTTATGGACCAAATATATATTTTTTATTTCATGATTTACTTTCTTTATGTGTACGTAGGAATAAGAAATTTTCTTCTTAAACACGCCTAGTGAGTTTGTCTATATAGCAATAAATGCATATCTTCTTTTTATCATGCTTATCTATTTATATGTTATATATACACATACACACACACATATGTATATAGAATAAAATTTATTGTAATAAAAAATCACATATTTCTTTATGTAGTGTTCTAAATGTGTTAATTGAAATTCTCAGTATAAGAAAAGATAATATATTAATTATGTTCCTATAACTGGTAAAACATGTTCGATTACATAACCATATTCAAAAATTTGAATCTGTTACATTAAATATTTCAACGGAATTATGCTTAACATTTATTTCTTTCATTAAACCAATGTTTCGTGATATAAGTTTTCTGGAAATTTTTAAATCAAAATATGAAATTGAAATGGAATTAAAAAAAAAATTATCGAGGTTAACAAAATAATATGCATATCACAAAAGAAAAAATATTCAAATGTGGTATGCATTATACTAATTATGGAAAGAATTTGTGATAAGTAATGCAAGCTAGTTATAAGTTCTTCAATAATTAATGAATTGCTTTTTAAAATAAGCTAAATATATCTTAAACCAAAAGATAAATGACCACGAAAATACAAAATGAATTAAGTAAATAGATTTAGAAATACTTATTTGAGAAATGTATGACGTAATATTAAATAACAATCCTGTCAAATAGTATGTAATCATAAAGTGTTTTTATACGATTTATCATGGATTGAAAAGCAGTCGAAGCAAACATACATAGATTCACATCCAGACAATTGTGGTAATGAAAAATGATGCTTAACATTTCAGGTCTGGTATACCATTATAGTACATGTTTTTTAATTGAGCATTATTTTGTTTTAGCACATATTTTTGTTACTGTTTATGTGTAGTAATGTTAGTATTTGTCTAAGCATTTACGATACGACTTTATTAAGGTTTAGGTATTTAGTAATAATAATAAAAATAAATATTTGCTTGATTCTCTTTGTACCGTTTGTGATTCTTTTATTTTAAATATAGATATTTAATTCTTTAAATAAAAAAAATGGTTACTTTTCTGCAGGAATACCGTGTGATAAAAAGCAAAATACATAAGAAAGTTATATTATTTGATTGCTTTTTTTATGACTTAATACTTTTCAAACATTTCCAAACAGTTTTCCTTGGTCTATTTTCATATGAAAATGACTTGAATAGTTCGCAAAATAACAACATTGGTTAAATTTTAGGCAATGAGGTATTTGTGAATCTTCAGTAAATAATACTATTTGGGTATTAATATTAACTTTATTAATGTAAAAGAAAAAAATTCTATTAAAAATGAAAGGAATGGATCCGAAAGGGTTTATGCATGGATTTTCTCCATATATTTGAATATTGCGCACAAAGGTCATTCAAATATATTACGTTTTACACGCAAATTATCACATGATTCATATTAATCTGCAACAACTCTTTGATGTAAAACACTTATTTTGTAAAATCATAGATCGACATGCAATTTTCTTCTCTCCTGTCCCGTGTTGCCAGCTTTGTTGGATATTTTTTTATTGCTATTCAAACCTACTCTATTTTTGGCGAGCACTAATTTTCATTTTGATGCATTTCATATTAAAAAAGACAAATATTACAAAACGGGAATTTTGTGTCCGTGTGTTAGTAATGGAAATGCCCCTAATTTAACAACACTGTAACTCTTCTTTGATCGTACGCTCTATTAATTCTGGCTTCGTACATATTTCTATTGAGCTAAATAATTGTAGACGAAATTTGGAGCTTTTTATTATTTATTATTTATTTGTGTCATGTATGTCGTCATTTTTTTCTCTTACACTGTAGTTATTAATCCAATATATTACGATTTATAAAGAGGAAAGTTAGTGCTCTTAACCTCTTCAGTCCCTGAGTACCCAAATGGGTACATCAGTTTTGTCCCATTTTATTAATGATACTCAAATATAAATGAAATTTCGATATAAGAATAATATGTTTAAAATTCTAAGATTCGAGCTAATGAAAATTAAAAAAAATCTCGCTCAGAAGTCAAGCGAGAGAAGAAATAATTCAGTAATAATTAAAAATACTGTAATAATCGCCAGTAGCGAAGATGTTAATCTTCTCACTGCTGTGAACGGATATACCCGTTTACGAAGCTGCAGGTCTCAAAGCAGTACAAGTATTGTTTTAATCAATGTAATTGCACAGATATAATGTAGTTTTAAAACATTTTGACACTATTAGTACTTTCGAGGCTAATATTCCTTTCCGTAATTAAAAATTATGACGTAATTTTGAAAAAATCGTTTTCTTAACATTTGAAATATATTTCTCAGAAATCAATATTACAATTTTGCCCTTTTCATATTTCGAATCTACTTCTTTGGTACTTTATTTTCTTTTCAAACTTTATTTCACTTTTTTTGTAAGGCCAACGTGTTTTTTGCGCCATGAGTTTTGTAAAGTTAAGTCATCTCTTATTGTGTTTTGAGTTTAAACATACTTTTTCTTTAAAGTCTTAAATGCTGTTAGCGATCATTCAGACTTTTTCTTCAGTTTTAGTAGTTTAATGTATTTTTTTTTAGTTTAACTATACATACTCATTACTCTGTGTTTCTTTTAGATCGTAGTATTATTACTAGATATTTCTGAATTGGTGAATTTTAAGTATAATATCCCTGTACATAAAGTTTAGTATAGAAATAATAATAGTCTTTTTTGTATACCGAGAAAAACAGTAGTTTATATCTGAAGTCACTGAAAAAAAATCTTGATAATAATGTCAAATCTATGGGGCATTCTTTTCAAATCTCTGTCATAAATTTTAATATTTTTACATGTTTTTTTTTGCGTAAGATAGCTGAGGGTGATCTAGAACCGGGCTAGTTTTTCCATGTTTGATTTTGGTTATATACGTTTTATATTATGATTGTTTCCATTTCAGAACCGGTTTCGAAAGTTAAAGCAATTTTTAAAAAATCAGAAATCGTGAAAAGAACACTGCGTAGACATAACATTATCATCCGGGTTTTTTTTTTCAGTGGTGAGTGTGCGCCCTTAAATGATGTTATTCTTAATTTTTTGGGAAATAAAGTGAAGCAATAATTTGAAGATTAAAGTAATGAATTGTTATGAATCAGTAATAAAAATTATTTGCTGGACTGTTGCACAACATGAATTTTGGTGAATAGAAGAGAACTGCTAGAAAGTCCAAAATGAGAAAGATTTGTGAAAAGAAAGTAAAAAAAAATATAAAAAATGAACGAAAATAGTAATTTAAGATAATAGTTTACTAATGAATAATATAAAAAATTCTAAAGAAAAAAAATTCCCCTAAAATTGTCTATTTTTTGCAAAGTAGCAAATCTAGTGTAAGACACACCTATTATTATGCAAAATGTTAAAATTTTGCAAATCGTTTACTTATGTGAGAATTTGTTGTTCTAAAATCTAAGTATAGTTAATCGAAAGGAAAAAGTGTTCTTGAAAGAAAAATGTCATTTCTATGTAAGGATAAATAAATAAATTAATTAAATATATTAATTTTTAATATATTAGGCTGTATTCCTTAACGGATCACAAGTCTGAAAAAATTAGTTGCATATATACATGCAAAAATTGCTTTACTTCGGAAAATTTTATTTTTTACTGAAGAAAAATATAAGGTAGATTCTTATACAAACAATAAAACCTCATGTAATTGACATTATAGAAAGCTAAATGAATTTCTGAGCGACTAATAAATGTATATGAAAGTAGATGTATTCGACATGAAAGCACAAAAATGTAAACAAACCAAACTACTGAAATTTCTATTATAGTTGACATTGTTTATCACTATTGCAAAAAAAATTGTAAAAAAATGTTAAACAAGTTTGTAACTTTTAAAACACATTCCCATGAAAAAGCATCCTTATATTTTTTCAAAGATACTCAATACAAAAAATCAAACAAACAAACAAAAATTAACAAAACACATATCTGTTTTGATTTCGTATCAGATTTAATGCACCATGAACTATCTTCCAAAAATGTTGCAATGTGGTAATCGAGATATCAATTATGCAAAGAATTCAGGCCATGTAGCATAAATAAAGCTTTTGTGAAAATAATGCAATGTAGTATGGCAAATATGAAGACAAAAAGTACATTCAAAATTTTTGTAATTATATTTCATTCTTATTGTAAATGCATATTCAAATGAAAGTTTGAAAAATATTTAAATGTATAGATACAAATACGTTGCTACGTGTTAATACGTGACCTTAGCACATCGTTACATCGCAATTATATTTATTTATTTATTTATTTTGTATCCGCTAAAGAATAGTATTTTTTATTAATTCCCATTAAAAGAGAGCATCCTGATATTTCTTCAAATAATCAATTCAATAAAAAGAAAGAAAAAAAAAGTAACAAAAAAGCATCCTTATATTTATTAAAGATATATATACTCAATGCAATAAATCAAACAAGTAAAGAAACAAATAAATAAAAAAATTACAAAACAGATACATGTTTTGATTTCGTATCAGATTTTACGCACAATGAACAATCTTCCGAAAATGTTGCAATGTGGTAATCGAGAAATTAATTATTCAAAGAATTCAGAGCACGTAGCTGAAGTAATTATTTGCGAAAAGAATGGAATGTAGTATGGCAAATATGAAGATAAACATTAGATTCATAATGTCAGTAAATATATTTCAACAATATTGTAAATACATTTTCAAATAAAACTTTGAAAAATATTATTTAAATTTATAGATACAAATATGCACCACTATACAATATCACCTAGCTATATGCACTTCGTTACATATCTTATAAAAAATATATATTCTTTTTATGTATCTGCCAAAAATAGTGCTCGTTTCTTTATCAAATGTGTATCTAATATCATAAGGAAAATATGACTATGTTTAATTATTGTATTTAAAAAGATATATATAAGCAAGCAATACAATAATTTATAATATTAAACTCATTAGATCCCAAAGTTTGTTTATACATATCTTTAATTTCATTTATCATTTTATATTGACAAAGTGACGACAAAAAAATATTTAAAATTAAAAGACTAAAATAAAATTAATTTTTGTACATAAAATTTTATGATAGATGTGGCTCCATAAGCACACCTTTTGATAATATCTGAGAATTTTTCATTTTATTTTATTCTTTTTACATTGCAAAAAAGGATATAATTAGTACAATTATATATATAATAATTTTTTATTACTAATGGATTCTAGAAGTGATATCTTAACACTTAGAAGAATTGTTTCCGTGTTCAGTTTTGTATATTTCGTACATTTTTGTTGCAACCCATGTTAATATAACACATATCTCACTATTAAAGTGCAATGAGAAACAAATTGCTGTTTTATTTAGTTTTGCTATCTCTTACGCTCTATTTATACCAATTTCTTTATTTTTAACAATATTTATATACTTGAAAGAAAAAATTGTAAAGGTTAGGGTGCTATAGAATACGCTGGATGTGAACAAGGTTAAACTATCATTTGTTAGAATCCCTTTATGCTCAAAATGTTATTATTATTATTATTATTATTATTATTATTATTATTATTGTTATTGTTATTGTTATTGTTATTGTTATTGTTATTATTATTATTATTATTATTATTATTATTATTATTATTATTATTATTATTATTATATGAGTAATATTAAACGAAATTAGCAATGGAAATCGGAATGAGGAAAAGAAGCCGTACACTGCTAAAAATGAATTGATTGCACTGTGTATTTGATTCTGGGGTGCCAGTTTATTACCGTAAAATAAACAATAATAAACTAAAATACAATCAGCAATATACCGTTTTGAATGTGAATTAAATCTTAAATCAATGATGATGGGTATATTACTCTTTTTTTTTACAATTTATTTTTTTAATATTATTGTTATTATCTAGCATCCCCACACATAAATCTTATACCGATATTTTTTTTCAGTGTAGTTTGCTATTATTTATCGCTTCGTCACTATGATCTTTTTTTCTTACTCCACACGAGTTAAAATATAAGATAAAGTACGTGCAATTAAAATAACATTTTTTAATAACAATTAAAAAACATATCATTTATATTTATGTAATAAAAAACATTTTTCGCCATTAGTTGATTCCAAATATTTATATCTAAAATTTCCTCTTTCTTTCAATAATATCTTAACATATTTATTATATTATATTTTCACATCTTTAATTTACGCATTATTTTCTTATTCTAATAAAAGAGTAAATAAATAAAATAAAAGAAATAAAAAACTGTTAAAAGCAACACTTTTTGTAATTTTTTTTTTATCATCATATACAGATTTTTTGTAACTAGCAAATTTTCGAATGTTTAAAATGTCGAACACTCATTACTTTATTTTATTCTTTTATTAAATGAAAGCGTATATCTTGATACATTATTTACATTCTAAAAAATAATTCCCACAATCTCAAGAAATTTCCCACAATTACTAACAAAGAGAAGTTTAAATCTAACTTGGTAAGATATTCATGTAATAGCTAAACGTTTTCGTAATACCTTGTATTCATGCGTACTTTAATATATAACGGCATTACTGTGACTTCAGAAGAGAAGTCTTACGTTTTTTTTATGTGTTAAACAGAATCCTGTCGTCTGGTGTAGTTAAAAATATTTAATATTAGAATTTCTAATCTTGTTATACAATATTTCACTTTTACTTTGGTGGTACAGTATAATGGTACTAAGTTTGCACAAATGTATTTGAGGAACTGTTTACTGCGATGTAAAGCAGGAATAAATTTGTTTAAACGGATGTCGTTTCCTATATCTGAATTTAATAGGAATTTTTCCAAAGTATTTATCCGTTGTCTTACCGCCGTATACCACCCAAGACTGCTAATTAAATAACTAATAACTGCTAATAAATTGTATTCTGGTAAAAAATGGTGTATCAAGCATTGGCTATTTCATATTGTATTGTTATAAGACAGCATTTCACACACATACACAGACATAAAGAGAGAGAGAGAGCGAGAGAAGGAGTCAAAAATACCATCTATTGGTGCACTTAAAAATGTGCTTTAAAGCAATTTGTTTAAGGAGCATTTAAGAATTAGAAATGACCTTAAAACATTGATAAAATTCCTGTCCAGAATAAATTTTCTTCACAATATTTCAAAAAGTTTAATAATGAAAATCACTATAGTAATATATGTGTACAGGGTGTATCTTAACTCTTGGGCAAAACTTTAATGGGTGATAGTACACATCAAGACAAAAAATATTGAATTGGAAACTAAGGGTCCCAAACATCTTCCGAAGGAGATAGGTGCCATTAAAGTTTAGGGTGCAAAAATTCAAACAAACATAAAAAACGAAAAAATACGTCGATTGATTTGTGGTTTTTACTGAAACTATTCTTTATGTCAGTATTTTCTTGAAAATAAATTATACAGATAGATTTTTAAAAATGACGATAGAGGGTGCTTTAGATTTTGGAGTAACGAACAAATCTTTTTTTGCATTTCATTAAAAGTTTTCGAAACTTAAATTTTGAGCTCAAAATCTGAATACATGGGGGGTGGTTAAGTAGCACAAACTGAAATGTGTTCAGAGGTTCAAATTTGAAATGATTATAAAAACGAAAAAATTCGCCGATTAGTTTGCGGTTTTCACTAAAACAACTCTTTAAATCAGTATTTTCTTGAAAATAAATTATGAAGACAAATTTTAAAAAAAATGCCGATAGCGGGTGCTGTAGACTTTGGAGTGACGAACAACTATTTTTTACGGTTACTTTTTGCATCTCATTAAATTTTTTAGAAGCTTAGATGTAAACTTAAATTTTGAGCTCAAAATCTAAATCACTGGTACTGGTTAAATAGCGCAAAAAGAACTGTGTTCAAGTTGGGGAGGGGATGTTCAAATTTTAAATAATTATAAAAAAAAGGAAAAATTGGTCGATTTGTTTGCGGTTCTTGCTAAAACTAACTATTCTTAATGTCAGTATTTTCTTGAAAATAAATTTTAAAAATAAATTTCAAAAAATTTCGTTAGAGGGCGTTTTAAACTTAAGAGTAACCAACAGCTATTATTAACCGTTATTTTTTGCATCTAATTAAATGCTTTCAAAAGCTTAGGCTTAAATTTTGGGCTCAGATTCCGAATCGTTGGGGGGTGTTAAGAAGCGCAAATTGGACTGTGTTCAGGAGTAACTCCTACCCCCACGAACATAGTTCAATTTTGCGCTACTTAATTACTCACAACGATTCACATTTTGAGCTCAAAATTTAAGTCAAAGCTTTTCCTAGCATTTAATGGGATAAAAAAAAAATAACGGTTAACAATAGTTGTACGTTACTCAAAAGTCAAAAGTCCAAAGCTCCCTCTATCGGTATTTTTTGAAATTTATTTTCAAGAAAATACGGATTTAAAGAGTTGTTTTAATTAAAACCGTAAACGAATCGACTAATTTCCAGTTTTTTATAATCATTTCAAATTTTAACCGCCTCCCTCCCCCTCTGAATACTGTTCAGTTTGCGCTACTTAAACACTTTAATATATTCAGATTTTGAGCACAAAATTTAAGTATAAGATTTTACTAGCATTTAATGAAATAAAAAAAAATAACGGTTAAAAATAGCTATATGTTACTCCAAAGTCTAAGGCGCCCTCTATCGGCATTTTTTGAAATGTATCCTTAAAATTTATTTTCAATAAAATACTGATTTTAAGAGTAGTTTTAGCGAGAATCGCAAACTAATCGACCATTTTTTCCGGTTTTTATGATCATTTCAAATTTGAACCTCTGAACACGGTTCAGTTTGCTCTACATAAGCACTTCCAAATATTCGGATTTTGTGCTCGAAATTTAAGTCTAATTTTTCAAAAACTTTTAATGAAATGCAAAAAATAACGGCAAAAAATAGTTGTTCGTTACTCCAAAGTCTAAAGCATCCTCTATCGTCATTTTTTGAAATCTATCTTTATAATTTATTTCCAAAAAAATACTGACATAAATAATAGTTTTAGTGAAAACCGCAAATCAATCGACGAATTTTTCCGTTTTCTATGTTTATTTGAAATTTTGGACCCTAAACTTTAATGACGCCTATCTCCATCGGAAAACGTTTGGGACTATTAATTTCCTATTTAATATTGTTTATTTTGATGTGTACTATCACCCTTTAAAGTTTTGCCCAAGAGTTTAGATACACCCTGTATATACCGGGTGTCCCAAAAATGACTGATGGATTTTAAAATTTAATAACTTGCAAACGGTGACAACTATTTAAAAATTTTTTGCAGGAAGGTTATGTATAATGTCAGGAGTTTTTTTACCGTGATTTTTTATTTTAGTTCGCATCTCAAACAATAGGTGGCGATGACGGCGATTGAAGGCCAGATGATCAGTGCTGAGTGAGGCGTCGACCTGCCCTTTAATCGCCGTCAGCGCCACCTATTGTTTGAGATGCGAACTAAAATAAAAAATTAAGGTATAAAAAAACTCCTGACATTATACATAACCCTCTTGCAAAAAGTTTTTAAATAGCTGTCACCGTTTGCAAGTTATTGAATTTTAAAATCCATCAATCATTTTTGGGACACCCGGTATATACATATATATATCTTCTTTGACCTAGTCTCAGATTTAATGAGCCATAAGTAAGATTCTGAATGTAATTAATATAACTGTATATATATATATATATATATATATATATATATATATATATATATATAAAACATAGCATTGAAATGGCCATTCAGAATAGCGTTTATTGCATGCATATATATAAAAAGAGAGAGAGAGACTAAAATATATCAATTGGTGCATTCTGAAAATGTGCCTGAAAGCAATTAGTTAGTTAAAAGCTTTACATTACTGTTACAATTCCCTGTCTAATACAATTTTCCTTACAGAGAATATTCAAAAAGTTTTATCATGAAAATCAGTAGAGCAAAAAATGTCATGAAATATACGTCTGCTTTGACCTAGTCTCAGATTTAATGTTCCTTAAATTAATATACTGAATATGTTGCAACGCTGCAACCGAAAATATTAATTATGCAAGGAATTTAGGACATGTAACGCATGACAGATTTTAGCCTGAACACAGTAATTTAGACTTCCAAATATTATGAAAACTTTTCTTACAACTGTAATATATTTTTCTGAATTTTATAAAAAGAGATTACACAAAAAAATTTCAGTATCAAAAAGTAAAACTTTAAATTTAAAATTATAATTGATACGATTATTATATTAGAAATATTACCTCAGATATTAGTAATATAGTATAAATTACTAAAGAATTATCTTTTAAAGTATTATAAATAGTTTCCATTTTTATTTAATACAATTTTTAGTTTTAAAATAATAGATTAAAATTAAAGAAATTAATGTTTTTACCGATGAACCTTAAAACATGAACAGCATTAGTCTGTTTGGATCGTGCCATGTTTTTTAGGTCTTGATAATTGTTCCTTATACACTTGGTAGCGCTATATAATAATAAAATATACTTTATTTTTTATCATTATGTCAGGTCATTCCACAAATCGTAAATTTTAAAGTAAAAAAATAAGAAGAAACTGATATTATGATATGACATTCATTTTTTCTTTGTCATCGCTTCAGAATTTTTTCTAACAAGCAAATTTCCACATTGTTCAAATGTCGAAACATTGCGGAAATCATATTTTATAAAACTTAAAACTGGTGAAAAAAAGAAAAACAATTTGCAAATTTTAGTAATGTTATGATTAAAATTATAGGCCATTTTCCAACTCAACGGTAAAAAACACATAAAACGCAATCAACAAAATTAAAGAAACACATAAAATGCTAAAAAGTTAAAAAGTTAAAAAGTACAAACTTTTCAGTCTTGTTTTGTCAATTGCTGCATACTATTATAAAAAATTGCTTCTAATCTGAAATGTTGAATTTAAAAGTGAAATACACAATATCACTTTTTTTAACAAACAGTCATCTCGAGTACAAATTTATTTGGCACTTCCAATGTATTTGTGTAATCTAAGTTTCTATGGCGACTTAATATGGCAGATTTTTGAGCAGTGGAACTTAAGATAAGAAAATCGTTTTTCTTAGGACCTTTTCCCCCTAAATGTCAATGATTATTTTAGTTTAATTTTGTTTGAATGTTATTTAACATTATTTGAAGATCATTTCAAAATAATTTTTATCAATAAGAAATTTCATGGCTCAAGTTGCGTAGGCAGATGTCCCATCGTGCACGTCGTGAAAAGCCAATCATACGCGAGCTGATAGTTTACGAAAGCCATCAGCAATCCATTTTCATAAAGTATTATGAAAGTAGATGGGTCATTTTCTCTAAACAGCGATATTTTTGTCCCTGCTTCAAAAGTAATGAATAAACTTGTATGAAAATTAAATAAATACTAGACTACTTTAATTACATGTTTTTATGAATGTTTAACAGGATAAAACATACTATTAATAAATAAAAGCCAGTTAAATAATTTTATATGTTGTAAAAATGTCATTCCCTTGTGTGTCCCTGTCACCGCCTTAACACAAAAGTAGGTCCCAAAACTCACTATCCGAATATATTTGTAATTTTTTTGTTGGTTAAATTATTAAACAATATCATAAAATACTAAAATTTGAAAAAATAAAAACTTTTCACATTTTGTAATTAAAAAAAAATAATTAAAAAAATGTCCCTTGGTTTTATTGTCATTCCCCTGTCATAAAATGAAAGTAATGATTCTCAGCTGTGGCAACACTTGTATTAATCCAGAATTTCATCTGTGAACAATGACATCGTCAGAGAAGATATCTTAAATTGTTCTTTTTTGCAGCATTAATTTTTACAAGTAAATCTTGGTGATTTCTAGTTACACATTGGTAAGTAATTTTATTGATTGTCATTACCCTGTCTCTCTTATTTACCTAAATTTTGTAAAGAATGCTGAATAAACGATTTAGCCTTATTTGTATTAAGTTTTTAAAGTTTACTTTAAGTGCAATTTAATTTTGTGTATACAGGGTGATTCAGCTCGTCGGTGACAAACTTTAAGGATCGATAGAGCACACCTAGACGAACATTTTTGAATAGGGAATGTAGGGTCCCTGACGCGATGGTAAGGCGCTAGGCGCTTTCGAAAATTTGGGTGCCGAAATTCGAAACGTCATAAAAACTAGGGAAATGGTTAGATTCTCTTGCTTGTTGCGTCGAAATGATTCTGTTTGTTTAGACTTTCTTCAGTACCAATTTGATAAGCGTATCTCTTAAAGCATGGATAGGGGGCGCTGCAGACTTTGGAGAGCTAGACAACAACTTTAAGCCCGTTATTTTGATAATTTAACACATGCTCGCCAAAGTTTATACTCTAACTTAAAGTTTGAACCCAAAAGTAGAGCCCTGCAAAAAGCGTAAGAGCCGGAATAAAATGTCAAAGTACAGGGTGGTCGAAACTCGAAGGCTCCTAAGAGATAAACAAACAGATTTCTTGACTTATGGCATGCATTTTCATGATTCTGTTTGCTGGGGCTCTCTGAAACTCAGTTGAACGGTACAAAAAGAAACATCGATAGGGGGCGCTTTGGGCAAAAAACATAATTCGTTGACATTTCGGACGCTAACTGGAAACGGGGCGCTACGATCAGTTAGTAATAATGTAAACACATTTTCTACCTCTGCTCAATACTTCTGAATAAATTTAGACCAAAAACATCAATGATACTGGAAATTTATTTACAAAAAATAACACTACAGAAGATGCTCGAAATTTCGACCTTGGGCCATGATGCAGGCTTCGCACCTCCGTCGCATTGAGGAGTGTGTGTTTCTAACAATGCCAGGAGTATCTCTGATCTGCCCTGCAGCTGCCACAATGCGCGCCACAAGTTCTTCAGCACTGCTGACAGGTGTATGGTATACCTCGGCCTTCAGGTAACCCCAAAGGAAGAAATCCAAGCAGGTGATGTCTGGTGATCGGGCAGGCCAGTGAACTGGACCCCCACGCCCGATCCACCGCTGGCCATACCTTGCGTTTAGATGGAGACGCACGTCGTTCGTGTAATGGGCCGGAGCTCCATCGTGCTGGAACCACATCTGGCGACGCGAACCTTCGGGTACGTGCGCCTCCTCCAGAAGCTGCGGCAGCACTTGATCCAGGAAAATCAGGTAATTTCCACCTGTCAGCCGTTCAGGTAACAAATAAGGGCCAATGAGGCAATCCCCCAGAATGCCGGCCCACACATTTACTGAGAAACGCTCCTGGGCTGCTCGGCTTCTGGTTTCATGTGGATTTTCATCACACCACACATGACTGTTGTGGGCGTTCCACATTCCCTCCCGGCTGAAGGTGGACTCGTCCGTAAACAAAATGCTGTTTACAAAACGGGGATCCCTGGATCTCATCGCCAAGTACCATCTTGAGAATTCCACTCGAGGGCCAAAATCCTGCTCTCTGAGCAACTGCACCCGCTGGATGTGGTAGGGGTGCAGATTCCGGGAACGTAAGATGCGCCACGCAGTTGCTTGCGAAATGCCAACATGTCTGGCGATATCTCTCGTGCTAAGACCTGGGTTGTCCTCAACCAGGTTAAGCACAGCCTCTTCGTTGTCGGGGGTGCTCACTGATCGCTCCCGTTCAGGCCTGCCTCCGTCGAAAGATCCCGTTGTGGACAACCTCTGGTGTACTCGAGCGAAGAAGGCATGGCAGGGGATTTGCCTGTTGGGGTAACGCTCGGCGTACAACCGCTGAGCGGCTCGTCCATTACAACCAGCAGCGCCATACGCCAAATGCATGTCAGCCAATTCAGAGTTTGTGTACCGTTCCATCCTACTACCGATCTGCAGACAAGTAACCCGAAGCTTAAGTAGGTACCGCACGTTCAAAAGACGTGTCTGCGCATACAACTACGTCATCTCGCGTTGTCGTCTACGCATTACGTATCTTTTGCATATCGATATGGTACGATATCTTTTGCATAAATCAGCAAAAAGCACCTTATGTAAATTTTATTGCGCGCATTGTGCATGATTGAAACCAGCTATGTTTGTTAAAAAAAAACAAACAAACTGCAGTTTTAATAGCTTCTTATGATAAGTAAATTACTCTCTTGTTTTGTTTCTAACTGATCGTAGCGCCCCGTTTCCAGTTAGCGTCCGAAATGTCAACGAATTATGTTTTTTGCCCAAAGCGCCCCCTATCGATGTTTCTTTTTGTACCGTTCAACTGAGTTTCAGAGAGCCCCAGCAAACAGAATCATGAAAATGCATGCCATAAGTCAAGAAATCTGTTTGTTTATCTCTTAGGAGCCTTCGAGTTTCGACCACCCTGTACTTTGACATTTTATTCCGGCTCTTACGCTTTTTGCAGGGCTCTACTTTTGGGTTCAAACTTTAAGTTAGAGTATAAACTTTGGCGAGCATGTGTTAAATTATCAAAATAACGGGCTTAAAGTTGTTGTCTAGCTCTCCAAAGTCTGCAGCGCCCCCTATCCATGTTTTAAGAGATACGCTTATCAAATTGGTACTGAAGAAAGTCTAAACAAACAGAATCATTTCGACGCAACAAGCAAGAAAATCTAACCATTTCCCTAGTTTTTATGACGTTTCGAATTTCGGCACCCAAATTTTCGAAAGCGCCTAGCGCCTTACCATCGCGTCAGGGACCCTACATTCCCTATTCAAAAATGTTCGTCTAGGTGTGCTCTATCGATCCTTAAAGTTTGTCACCGACGAGCTGAATCACCCTGTATAGTTAAGATAATATACAAGCTAACCTTAATTTTTGTCATTCCCCTGTGGTCATTCCCTTGTCATATGTAAGGTAGGGGAGTGACTACAGTCTCTAATTTTCACAAATTATGAATATTTATTAGAAAATTAATTAGAAAATTAAATATTTTATGTAATCGTCACACACTATTTGCTGTTTTAAAAGTAAAAAATGCATGTTTTTGTTAGTTATTTTCATCAAAAGATGAAAAATTGCTATTTACAAAGTTGGATTTTTTTTCTTTTTTATAAGTACATAATTTGAGTAAAAATAAACACTCACTGCTCTAGAAAAGCAAACGAATCGGACAAAGCAGGATGATTACATAGTTGTCAAGCATAAACTCAATAAAATGGTTTGTGCTTATTATTTATCAGTTTAAAAAAAGTATTCGTCGGCTCAGTTAAAAACATTGTAAGCTCAATAAAATATAAAAGTTTTATGGTTTTTATGAGTGTTCTTGATAAAAATAACTGTTAGATTTATAATAGCCTCTAAAAAAGGAACAAACGACCAGAAAATATTGTATGAGAATGCAGCTGGAAACATTAAATCAGTATCCAAATTATTATCTAAAGGACTGAGAATTCAAAGGAAACGATGGAAGATATATCACAAAAATAGTCGTGCAAAAAAGAAAAATATCACTGAACATTAAGATTTCTACCTTACTGAAGATATTGTCTCAGTTGAACATGATGGAATCCAGTGGTTATAGCCATCAAAAAGTAAAGACTGCTCTAGCCAAATAAGCCAAAATAACAGTCTTACTGCCAGGCAAAACCCGGGAAAAGGTAATAAGGTTATTAAAATTACTTTAGTTGAAACTAAATTATTCGAAGAGACAGAAAAAAAATTCCAAAACATAGTCAGATGGAAGAAAAAAAGTTGGTCATAGTTGGCGAGTAAGAAGGAATCAAGCAAAATTAGCTAAACAAAATGGAAAAATTGAGAAAGAAACTAATAAAGACTCGTCAAACTTCTGAAACGTACAAGAAGTTTTATAGACTTAGAGACAAATATTCCAATCAAGAATCAATTGGAAAATACATTAGAATTATCTCAAAAAAGATTATTGCAGCGCCTGAATTTAAAAAAAAAATGAGGTTTGAAGAAATATTGACAAAGTATTTGGCAAATGGAAATAGCTGTTCGAAAAAAGAAAAAGCAAAACAATTTTTAAAGGAATAGTGCAAGGAGACCTTTTTAAAAAATAGAAGGTAGTAAGTGAAACAAAGTTCTTACCTTCCATAAACTTTTCTACCAAAAATTGAGCCGACTTCAAAAGCTACTGAAAAGTGAAAAATATTTTTTTTACAGAATAGTATTAAAAAATTAAATTAGGGGCGTAGTATTTATCATGCGTATTATTATATTTATGTAGATTAATTTGATTTTTTGAAGTCGGTGCCAGCCAAGCCAAGTTACATGTAATTTTCCAATAGACACGCATCTAAGTATCTTCGAGTTTTTTTACGATTTAATATTTAGTTAAAAATTTAACTTTATTCTTTCGATTTGCATTGGATAATTAATTTTAATTTTGAACTTGGCTTGGTTGGCACCGACTTCAAAAAATGAAATTAATCTACATAAATATAATAATACGCATGATAAATACTACGCTCTTAATTTAATTTTTAATATTATTCTGTAAAAAAATTATTTTTCACTTTGCAGTAGCTTTTGAAGTCGGTTCAATTTTCGGTAGAAAAGTTTAATTTTCTCTTTTTAGTGAAAAGTTAACGATTTTTTTAAGTTAGTTAATAAAAATTATGATACGGGAAAAATCACTGTAAACCATACACGTATGTCAGGAGTGGGGTTCGAACCCACGATCTCTTTCAAGAACCAGAAATCAAATCTGCTGTCTTACACCGCTCAGCCACCTGGCTGCACTGCATTCGGCGAGCTTAGTCATCGTCCATGTTACTTTTAGTTTGCAAGAAATCACTAATTTTATTAGTTTTTACTTAATTACTAAAAAAGTACTGAACCAATTTCAGTGAAATTGAAGAAGTACCAGTGGAAGGGTAGCCTCTTTCATTTAACACAAAAAAACAAATTAATCGGTTGGATAGTTTCGGAGTAATCGGTGAACATGCATAGAAAAAAAACATTCGCGCCGAATTGATAACATCCTGTCCTTTTTTGAAGTCACTTAAAAAAATATATAACACGGAAATTATTTGTTTGTATACTATACATATATGTCAGGAGCGAGGTTCGAACCGACACTCTCTTCCAAAATCAGAGATTAAATCTGGTACCTTGGACCGCTCGGCTGTCCGGACTTCATTCTCTTCAGAGAACTTATTCAATGTCATGTTACTTTTGGCAAGTCTATTCTCCTTTTTGAGTACTCTTTTACTGATAAAGTATTGAGTTAATAAAAAATCTCTGATACTCTGTGGTAACGGTTAAATACAAAATATTCCTAATAATATAATTAGTATTTAACTTTTTAAATATATATTAAAAAATTATAATAAGGGAAAGATTATTGTATACACGTACGTCAGGAGTGGGGTTCGAACCCACGCTGCCTTTCGAAAACCAGATCTTAAATCAAGCGCCTTAGACCGCTCGGCCATCCTGGCATCGGTAAATTTATTCGGCATCCATATTAATACTGATTTGCGAGAAATCACAAATTTTATTAGTTTTTGCCTAATTACTAAAAAAGTACTGAACCAATTTCTATGAAACGGAAGTGGTACCAATTCGAGAGCAAGCTCTCTCGTTTAACACCAAAATCAAGTTAATTGGTTGGATAGTTTCGGAGTAATCGGTGAACATACATAAAAAAAAATACATACGCATCGAATTGATAACCTCCTCTCCTTTTTGGAAGTCGGTTAAAAATACACATAACACACAAGATAAGAGTTTTATAGTTTGCAATATTTGCGGAAACAGCGAACTGGATTTTTTGTTACAATTCTAAAGGTACGTTTGAAGATATAAGAGCCAAAATCTCTGAACCCAAACCATCTCAGACAAATACATTTTATTTTACTGACTTTCTCCATAAAAAATTTTCAAAATAAAATTGGTTTTGAGCTTTTGTATATAATAATGCTTTCTTATTTACTATAAAATTTTGTGAAAAAAAAATAATTTGTAGTTATACCTGTTTGTCATTTCCCTGTCTAGTTGAAATTTGAAAATTTATTTTTGTGTATTTAACGTAATAAAATATTACTGCTGAGTCTATTTTATTAGTTAGAGACATTATCTAAACTTAATGGAAATCAATTTTAAAGAAAGAATTAACATTTTTTTTTTAAAATTTATGATGTCCAAATTGACCAGTTAAGAGAAAATGACCTAGATATGATTATCTGGAGCTCCAAGCATTAAAAAAATATCAACAAAGCATCTGTCTGTTTCTAAAAAAAGGTCTATCCCCAGTAGCCATAATATTGGACAAATATTGGCTACATCTTGGAGCAATATTTGCACATTGACACAATATTGGTATAAAATGTTACTCCATTATTGGGATGTTTATATTTTGCCCTTATTTAAACAATATTTACAGCCAATATTATGCTAATATTGGGGTTTCATTGGAGATAATGCCAATAAAACGCCAATATTGGAATAATATTAGCTGCAAATATTGGCTAAATAAGGGAAAAATGTAAACATCCCAATATTTGAGCAATATAAACGTCTTATTGGCAATATTTCCAATAGATGAAATATTGACGCAACGTTGGACCAATATTGGTTTGCTACTAGGGATTTATCGCTGCTTTTTTCGCACTTCAAAGTGCTTTCCTAAATTGTTAAATGACGAAAAGCGATCGAATACATTACGTCTCATTCAATTAAAAAATGTATAGATTGATAGGTTTTTATTCTTTATGCGTTGTGATCCGACAAAGTTCATAAAAGCAGTCTTATGCAAAAAGCCCTTATAATTGCAGCAAAATGTTTAAGTTAGAGGATGCGTTGTGAAAATTATTAAATTACTACCGAAATACTTAGAGTTCAGTCAAATTGTTTTAAAGAAATAATCTGCAGAATATCAAAATGAGGAAAAATCGACTTTTTTTTCTGAAAAAAAGCAAAACCGCTTTAAGTACAATATCGATAAAAATAATTCGATTCTACGTATAACGGTTTATCCTAAAACATTATCCCTAAAAGACGCCTACTGATATGCTAAAGCATTATGTAATAGAATAATAAAATCAAGTGAATCAGGTAAGATAAGTTATCTAAGAGTCCTTTTATTTTTGCTAGAAAAAATTGTTTCTTAACTTATTATTTGTAACTTAAATTAAAACTTAAAGCGGGATTTTAAGCCATTTCAGGTGTTGAGAGGTATGAAGTTCATTTAAAGTATTCTTATCGTTATTCTACACATTTTTGTCTGATTTTGTTCCTTTGCCTCCATAATAAAGCTCATGGAAACGAGTACATTTGAATAGTGCGTACCAAGACGTAATTTAATTTTTGTAATTAAAAAGAAGTATACTTGTTTCTTAAAAGGTAAAATTACAACATAAAAGAATGGGTAAAGCATTCGAAATGAGTAATGATATAAAATAACTTTTTTATAGTGATCCTCCGCTTCAATGGCAAGATCTTTTGTTACAGAGAATTTACGTTTCATAGATAACAGAAAAGAATTACAATCATAAATTTTGCAGCGTTATTTTTTTCTCTCTCTGAAATAGAAATCTTATTGCAACTTAAACTAAAACTTTAAGCGGGATCTTTAATCCATTTCAGGTGTTTAGGGGTATGAAATTCAACTAAAGTATTCTTATAGTCATTCTGCACTTTTTAAAGTCAGCTTTTGTTCCTTTCCCTCCACAATTACGTGCTTAGAAACGAGTACAATTGAATCGAGCGTATTCAAACGTGATTGGAGTTTTGAAATTCAGAAGAAGTATGCTTGTTTCGTTAGAAGATTAAACTACAACATAAAAAGAATGTGGAAGGTATTCAATATAAGTATCGAAATAAAAGAGCTTTTATTTATAGTGATCCTCCAGTGCAATGTCAAGAACTTTTGTTGCAAAGAATTTGTGTTTCGTAGACAATAGAAAAAAGTTATGAGCATAAATTTTAAGGCATTACTTTTTTTTTCTCTGAAATAGATTTCTTATTGTAACTTTACTGAAAACTTAAAGCGGTATCTTTAATTCATTTCAGGTATTTAGAGATATGAAATTATACTAAAGTATTTTTATCATCATTCTACACTTTTTAAAGTCCGATTTTGTACCTTTTCCTCCACAATTACGTGCTTGGAAACGAGTACATTTGAATCAAACGTATCCAGACGTGATTTGGGTTTTGAAATTGAGAAGAAGTATACTTGTCTCGGTAGAAGATAAAACTAAAACATAAATGAATGTAGAAGGTATTAGAAATAAGTACTGAGATAAAAGAACTCTTATTTATAGTGATTCTCATGTGTAAAGGAAAAACGTTTATTATAAGAATTTACATTTTGTAGACAATAGAAGTTATTATGAGCATAAATTTTATAGCATTAGCTATTTTTTTCTGAAATTAATTCTGAATAAAATTTGTACAAAAGTAATATTATTTTAAACATTATACAGTATAAAATAATAATTTAAATGCATTTTTTGTGTAAAATGAATTTAAAAAAAGTCGAACTCCCTAGTTAATATAATCATTGTCTCTTACATACTTTTATCTTTCTCTCTCTCACTCTCTCTCTTTATATATGTGCATATATTTAATCATACACACACATAAACAGTATGTGTACAGTTGTTATAATTATATTATGAGAGATTGTAATATATCATTAATCGCAATATTACTCTATAACATAATAGTAAACACATCAATTAATAGTTTTTTTTTTTTTTTTTTTTTTTTTTTTTGTAAAGTTATATTAGTAAATAAGTGCTTCTTTTGCAGTGAATACTACAGCTTAAAGAAAGGATATATAAGTTCACAAAGTATAGTATCGATAAAGTTTTATTCGATTCTACACATAACTAATTTCTTCAAAACCATTCTCTCTAAAATGATCTCCTGATATGCTAAAATGTTATATAATATAATAATAAAAGTCGAACGAATCAGGTAAGACGTAGTCTTACAAATTCCTTATATTTTTCTATGAAATATACTTGTTACTAAACTTAATATTTGTAAATTCATTTAAAGTCTAAGGCGGGATCTTTTATATATTTTAGATATTTTAGGGGTATGGAATTCACCTAAAGTATTCTTGTCGTTATTTTACACTTTTAAAGGTATGCTTTTGTTTCTTTTGCTCCAAAATTTAGTGCTTGGAAACGAGTACATTTGAATCGAGCGTATGCAGACGTGATATGAGTTTTGAAATTTAGAAGAAGTATACTTGCCTCGTTAGAAGGTAAAACTACAACATAAAATAATGTAGAAGTTATTCGAAATAGGTGCTGAGATAAGAGATCTATTCTTTATAGTGACCCTCCAGGGTAATGGCAAGATTGTATGTTGCAAACAATTTACGTTTCATAGACAATAGAAAACTATTATGAGAATAAATTTTGGCGCTTTGTTATTTTTTTTTCTCTCAAAGGGATTTCTGATTCAAATCGATACCAACAGTATATTATTTTAATTTTTTTACAGTAAAAAAATGTGAGTATAATTAAGATTTAATCCTAATGTGAAAATCTAATCCTAATAAACTTCTTTTTTAACCGAAACGAAGCAAAACCACTTTAATTACAATATCAATAAATATAATCCGATAATACGCATAACTATGTTCTTCAAAACTATTGTTTCTAAATGACGTCTAGTGATAAGATAAAAGATTTTATAATAGAAAATAAAATCAAATGAATCATGTACGAGAACGACCCTCAAAGTTCATTTATTTTTATGTAAAAAATATCTTTTATTTAATTTAATATTTGTAACTTAACTTCAAAATTAAAGCGGGATGTTTAATCCATTTCAGGTGTTTAGGGGAATAAAATCCATCTAAAGTATTCTTCTCATTCATTCTACACTTTTTAAAGTCTGATCTTATACCTTTTCCTCCATAATTACGTGCTTGGAAACGAGTACATTTGAATCGAGCGTATCCAGACGTGATTTGAATTTGAAACTAAGAAGTGTACTTTCCCCGTTAGAAGATAAAACTGCAACATAAAAGAATGTAGAATGTATTCGAAGTAAGTACTGAGATAAAAGAACTATTTTTTATAGTGATCCTGAAGTGTAAAAGCAAGATCTTGTGTTACAAAGAATTTACTTTTCAAAGGGAATCGAAAAGTATTTTGAGATTTTATTTTAAGGCATTTTTGGCATAATTGGAAAAAATATTTTTTTTTATTTAAATGAAGCAAAACCCCATTAAATACAATATCGATAAATATATTTCGATTCCACACGTAACTACTTTCTTTAAAACCTTTTTCTATAAAAAACGCCTCTTGATATTCTAAAACATTATGTAATAGAATAAAAAAAAACCAAACGAATCAGGTAAGACATAATCTCTCTAAGTCCTTTTATTTGTCTATAAAAAATGTATACATGTTACTTAACTTATTATTTGTGACTTAACTTAAAACTTAAAATGGGTTCTTTAGTCCTTTTCAATTGTTTAGGAGCATGATATTTATCTAACGTATTCTTATCATCATACTACACTTTTTAAAGTCTTCTTTTGTATCTTTTAATCCACAATTACGTGCTTGGAAACGAGAACATTTGAACTATTATGAGCATAAATTTTAAGGCATTATATATTTTTTTATCTTTCTGAAATATATTCTGATTAAAAGTGTTACAAAAGTTATATTATTTTAAACTTTATACATTAAAAAAATAATTTAAACGTATTTTTTGTAAAAAATACATTCTAAATAATGTCGGACATCTAATTAATATAATCATTGTTTCTGAAATACAGTTCATTTTTCCAGCTCTATCTACCTATGTCTGTGTGCACGTATATATATCTTCACACACACATAAACATTATGTGTACTAATGTTATATATATATTATAACATAATGTATCATTAATCGCAATATAACTCTGTAAAATAAAAGTAAACACAGTAATTAACAGTTTTTGTTTCTTTATTTGGAAAATTGTATTATTTAAAAAGTGATTCTTTTGCAATGAATCCTAACACTTTGTGAACGGATATATCAGTTTGCGAAATACAGTATCGATAAATATAATTCGATTTTACACATAAGTACTCTAAACCATACTCTCTAAAAGATACCTACAGATATACTAAAAGGTCGCGTAATAGAATAAAAAGAATAAATGAATCAGGTAAGACAAAATCCTTCAAAGTCTTTTTATTTTTATATAAAAAATGTTTGTTACTTAATATTTGTAACAGAACATAAAACTTAATACGTGATCTTTAATCCATTTCAGGAGTTTAGGGAAATGAAATTAAACTATTGAACTTTTATCTTCATTCTACGCCTTTTAAATTCTATTTTTGTTCTTTTCCCACCTAAATTACGAGTCGAAACGAGTACATTTGAATCGAGCGTGTCCAGACGTGATTTGAGTTTTGAAATTGAGAAGAAGTACACTTGCCTCGTTAGAAGATAAAACTACAACAAAAAAGAATGTAGAAGGTATTCAAAATAAGTACGGAGATTAAATAAGTGTTTTTTTTTATAGTGAACCTCGTGTAACCGCAAGTTTTTTTTTATTAGAAATAATTTACATTTCATAGACAATAGAAAACTATTATGAGCATAAATTTTAAGGCATTATTTTTCTTACTTTTTGAAATAGATCTCTTATAGTAACTTAACATAAAACTTAAAGCGGGATCTTAAATTTATTTCAGATGTTTAGGAATATAACATTCACCGAAAGTATTATAAACGTTACTCTACACTTTTAAGGGCATGTTTTTGCTTCTTTTCCTCCCAATTACGTGCTTAGAAATGAGTACATTTGATTCGAGCGTAACTAACGTGATTTGGGTTTTGAAATTGAGAAGAACATTTCTCCTGTTTGAAGATAAAACTACAACATAAAAGAATGTAGAAGGTATTCGAAATAAATATTGAGATAAACAACTCTTAATTATTGTGATCTTCCAGTGTATTGGTAAGATCTTTTGTTACAAAGAATTTACGTTTTCTAGAGAGTAGAAAACTATTATGAACATAAAATTTAAGGCATTATTTTTTTCTATCAAATAGTTTTTTCTTACTGCAACATTATTTAAAACTTAAAGCGGGATCTTAAACACATTTCAGTTGTTTAGGGGTATGGAATTTATGTAAAGAATTATCATCGTCATTCTACATTAAAAATATTTTTGTTCCTTTAATTCTAAAATTACAAGTTTGGAAACGAGTGCACCTTTATAGAATGTAGAAGGTATTCGACATAAATATTGAGATGAAAATACTCTTATTTATAGGGATACTGTAATGTAATGGCAAGGTCTTTTGTTACAAATAATTTACATTTTATAGACAATAGAAAACTATTATGAGCATAAATTGTAAGGTTTTTTTTTCTAAAATATAATTCTTATTGCAAATTAACTTAAAACTTTAAACATGATCTTTAATCCATTTCAGGTGTTTAGGGGTATGAAATTCAATTGAAGTATTCTTATCGTCATTCTACACTTTTTAACGTCAGATTTGTTGCTTTTACTCCACAATGAGCACATGGAAATGAATACATTTGAATCGAGCGTATCCAGAGGTTATTTGAGTTTTGAATTTGGGAAGAATTACACTCGCCTCGTTAGAAGAACAAGATAAGAGAATGTAGAATATAGTCGAAATAAGTACTGAGATAAAAGATCTCTTATTTATAGTGATTCTCCAGTGTAACAGAAACATAATTTATTACAAAGAGTTTTGGTTTCATAGATAAAAGAAAATTATTGTGAGCATAAATTTTAAGGCATAATTTTTCTTCTTTCTAAAATAGATTTCCGATTGAAATTTATACAAAAGTTTTATTAATTTAAGTTTTTCTCAGTAAAACAAAGGAAGAGACTCTTGTCAAAAATTAATTCTAAAAGATGCCAAGCTTCCTTGTTAACATAATCATTATTTGTTATACATGTTTATGTCTCTCTTTGTCTCTGTGTGTATGTGCATTTCTTTACACACAGGCACAAACCTTATGTGTACAACTTTCATAATTACATTATAACACGATAATGTATCATTAATCTTATTTTAATTATGTATTATTACAGTAAATACAGCAATTATTATTTTGTTTTTGTAAAATTTGAATGTTTAAAATTATGTATATTCGTGGTAAGTGATATAAATATAAATGTTGGAAATAATTATATCATATTTCAGTATTTTAAAAGAGATTCGTGGTATAAGTACATAGAAATCAAGTAATCAGGTTTGGTTTATTCCCTGTTCATAAGATGTAAATATTTGTAAAATCTATGAGTCAAGGTATTAAGGTATTTAATATTCGAAAATATCAATATAACGTAATCTAAAATATCTGAAAACTACAATAAAAAATAACTAATTACACTTCCAAAAACTCGCATAAGTGAACACATCAAAAATACAAAAATACCTATTTCCTGTATAACACATTTATAAATTCTTCAAACGAACGTTAATCAAGCTAGCTGAAATTAGGAACATAAATTATATGTAAACAGATTAAATTTTATACAGAATAAATTATGCATTAAATGGCTAAGGGTCAACGTATCCATTTAACAAAACATACACGAGAATTTATTTTAATTTATATACTAATTTCTAATGAAATTTTTATGATTTTATTTTATAAGAAATCAATTTGCTCAACAATCATTAAGGTTTTGTTCATCGTACGAAACTCTATATGTCTCTGTCTTCTATCTGTCTGTCCGTACACATAATCTGTATAAGTCGGATACTTCAAATTTTGTGTAATTACATTTGAATACCTCATGTCACTCGGCAAATCATTAAAGTTTGAAGAAAACTATTATTTTTATTAAATATTTTTTATGTCATCCATTCATTTTTACGATTTAAGATTTAAAAGTACCATAATTTGAATGATTTTCGTACAGACATAGTTTTGAGAAAGCATATCACTAGCAAACAGATTGTTCTTAGTTGGAACTCCGGTGCTAGAACTTGACATTTTCATACTTAGAAGATCTATTAACATTATAATTATATAATAATGTATACTACTACTTGATAATCTATACTAATAAAATCCGTGCGCCTCTGTCTGTCTGTCTGCTTGAAGCCGATTACAGTTCGCAACGCGGGCGAGTTGGAAGTCGCGAGAGGTGTCTTTCGATTCGAAAAATTCCGGGAAAGTCATTTCGGGCATTTTCGAGACCGTGGGACCAAAATTAAAAAAGTTATGAATTAAAAACCGGTCGGGAATCGGAACGGAAAACGTTCCATTTCCCAAACAGAGTTCAAACGGAGCTCTGAGGCAGAACACTGCGCCACCTTGCGGTGAAGAACCTGAACTTTTCCCCTTTGGCTAAAAGAAGAAGCAGCCGAAAACCTCTTTTTTCTCCCGGGAAAACGACTTTTTCTTTCGTTTCGGTTCTTTGAAAAAAAACTAATTAATTGGTAAAAAATGTTAAACACGGTTTATTTTCATATTTTTTCTTTTTGGTAGCATACACGAATATTGTGTAACCTAAGATTTACGCGATTAATACTAATTTCTGTTAGTACAAACGGAAAACGAGCTGCCAAAATTATTTGTTAGTTATGTTGTTTGTGATATTAATGAAATTACTTATTTCTTTTTAATAGTAGTCTTTTGCAGTTTTTAATACCGAAAACTTTTTTTCCGCGTTTTTTCTTAAACCATCATGCAGACAGTTTTTAAAGTAGAAAAAAACTGATTACATATTCAAAATCTGCGTAAAAGTCTGCTTCTGATGAACCAAAAAACACGAGAAAATGTCTTATGGGCGTGCAGCTCCAACCGTGCAAAACCAAATATTTTTAACGGGACGGTGGCGACCATGGCGCGTAGCGCCGGTGGGTGGTAGGCCGGTGGGCCGGCTTCGCACGGTGGGCGCGTAGCGCCCACTGTGCGAAATCACATATTTTTAACGAGATAATGGGCGCATAACAACCATAGCTCTTTAATTTACTTTTTTTGTGCTTGAGAATTCGAACACCAAGACTTGCTTATTAAATGAATTTTTTTGCTTATTATATACTGCTTAATATTGAGGTTCGTTTGGAAAAAGTGGCCCAGCAAGCGGGCGTAGCTCGCTAGTAGAATAATAAGAGTCTTGTAATTTGAGTTTCCTGCTATAGCCAGTATAGACGTCAGGGCACAATGCCAACATCATTATCATTTTAAGCATGAAGCTTTTGCTATGATGTCTGATTGTAAAGTTTAATAATTTTTGAAATTACATATTTAAAAAATGCTTAAAAAATTAATGCTTTAAATTTTTAAAAATGCTTTAAAAAATTATTAGATTTAAAATTTGTATATTTAAATAATACTATTTGTTATATTTCTAACGCAGTTTTCATAACAATATTCTGATAAATATTTTTCTATCAATTTTTTCACTAAGTTCAAATATTTCATTTTCAGAGATCAATCTGTGGCAACAATTACCAAAAACAAATGTCCTCAGCAATACATAGCTTTTATTACAGAAGATGTTTAGCATTAAATAGCACCAACATCGTCTACAATTTCTGAATCATTATGCATTCACAAAACACATATTTTTCCTTTTCATAAAGTTTTTAGAATATTATAAAGGTTATTAAGGGATAGAGGTTACACTCTCTACAATATAAATCACTGAATGAATTGTGATATAAACACGATGCTAAATGGTATAATTCGTTAAAAAAACATTAAAATTACAAACACAAACACAGTAATTGACAGTTTCAGCAGTCTTCTGATGCAATCTTTATTATATAATATCAAACATAATCATGATGTTTTTCGACTTCATTATGTTCAAGAATACGAAGAATGAACAGTGATCAATCAACAGCAACGTAATTGAAGAGTGAGTTGACAGCGAACGTCAATTGTTAGCTTAGTCTCTTACTTCAATAAATCAAACCGAAGTTGAGAAATGTTTTGAGACAGATGATCACTACAAGATTTAAAAATTTTGATTTTACTGTTACATACAAACTAGTTTATTGGAATTTTCTATTTTTTAGAAAGGCACATATTGCTCTTTTCTGTCAAAAATTATTCATACCATAATATTATTGCATTCAAATTAGAAATAATCATAATACATTTTTTTAGCGTTTACTGGCATGAAATTATCCTACTATTTTAATTTTTGTCAATGTGTTATATCATTAATAAAAATCTTCATGAATTTCATAAACAAGTTGAGTGCCAATCAGTCACCTATGACTGAAAAGAATCTTTTTGAAAAGATCGCAAAAAATTAAAAAGTTACATTCCAAATAAATTTTAAGCGATTTCAGGTATGTATCATGGAAATAAGATGTTCTGGAGAAATAAAGTCAAGCACTAATATTGAGCGTAAGTATTAAAAGAATCCGAGAAATGGCACTTAAGAGTTTGGCATGGACGTGTTTAGAATCCTCTAAAACCCAAACAAACACGAAAAGTTAATTTGTTCCAATTGTATGCCTTATCGTTTATAGGAGCGCCTAAAATCAATGCCTTATCTAAAATTTGCGACGTAAATTCTGTGATGTGGAGACTATATATTTATAAGATAATACTTTGTTTATTGTATAAATTTGTAATGCACTTCATGTACTTTTAAAACGTTCTGAAAATTTTTGGAATGCGTTCGCGTAGAAGTTTTTAGTTTAAAATACATGGTGTTTCGCTACCAGACTGACAAATTTTGAGGGATGATAGTAGACATGAAAACAAACATTATTAAATAGGAAAAAATGAGGCGCAAACGTCTTTTGTAGGAGCTAGGGGCCATTAAAGTTTAAGGTCCAAAATTTCAAACGATGATAAAAAAACGGAAAAAAGGTAAGATTCGTTTGCGGTGTTCACTAAAATCCTTCTTTATATCACGATTTTCTTAGAAAAAAGTTTTAAAGGCTGCTTTCAAGAAGTGTCGATAGAGGGCGCTTTAGACTTTAGAGAAACGAACAATTACTTTTTACCGTTATTTTGTGCATGGGATTGAAATTATTCTAAAGTTTAGAATTTAACTTAAATTTTAAGCCCAAAATCGGAAAAATTGGGATCGGGTAACCAGCGAAAATTGAACTGTGAACAGAGAGGGAGAATTGAAACGCTCATAAATATTGGACAAACAAATCGATTTTGTTGTGGTTTGCGTGTAAGTCACCCCCTTGGTAATTATTTTATTCAAAATGACGTACAACTTTGGTGTCTTCATTTTTTGATAGAGGGCGCTTCCGACACATCTCTGATATTTCAATGGCATTATTCCTTTGTGTTTTACTATCAGACCAACATACTGCCAGGAAGTGTTAGCGATGCAAAGACGACTTGGAATCACATTGGAATCTAACGTTGGAAATCCCTTTTTTGCGAGTTTGGTTAAAGGAAGCAGAGAAAAGAAAACAGAAACAGCAGAGAAATAGCAACACGTTAATGTGATAGAAAACACTTTATTTAAATGTTTTACTACAAAAGGTGTTTGAAATCACGACAAGAAGCAGTCCGGCATGCTTGACAGCAGCATCGTGTGGAATTCCTCACGCTTTGAAATATTCCTAGCATCTCTGATAGTTTTCTGGCAGTTACAGAAATACCAGCTGCAAAGTCTTCAACTGATGGTACGGGAGTCTCATACACCCAATTTTTCATTTGACCCCAGCAGATGAAGTCCATACATGATAGGTTCGGCGGTCTGCAGGCCAATGAACCAAGCCACCAAGACCCATCCACCACTGTCCAAATGTTACTGTACTAATGTCGGCAAACGTCATTGGTAAAATGTGGAGAAGCCCTATTGGGCTGTTTATCGTTCAAATATTCATTCTGCTACCATTGGAATCGGCTCACGAATGATCATTTCAAAGTGATCGCAGCTCAGGCGCATTACCATTTAGCGCCATCTACGACAAGGAAACCGCAGCGCCATCTACATTCGCTGACAAACTTGCCGGACTACTCCTGGTCTTAATTTCGAGCACCTTTCTAGTAAAATCTTTAAATAAACTGTTTTCTGTCACATTAACGTGTCGCTCTTTCTCTGCTGATTCTGTTGCTTTTTTCTGCTTCCTTTGACAGTAACTTGCAAAAAAGGCATTTCCAACGTTACATTCCTATGTGATTCCGAGTCGTCTTTGCATCGCTAAAACTTTCTGGAAGTATGTTGGTCTGGTAGTAAAACACAAAGGAATAATGCCATTGAAATATCAGAGATGTGTCGGAAGCGCTCTCTATCAAAAAATGAAGGCACCAAAGTTGTACTTCATTTTGAATAAAATAATTACCAAGGGAATGACTTACACGCAAACCGCAACAAAATTGATTTGTTTGTCCAATATTTATGAGCGTTTAAAATCTTCCCCTCTGTTCACAGTTCAATTTTCGCTGGTTGCCCCATCCCAATGTTTCCGATTTTGGGCTTAAAATTTAAGTTACAGTTTAAACTTTCGAATAATTTCAACCCCTTGCACAAAATAACGGTAAAAAGTTGTTGGTCGTTTTTCTAAAGTCTAAAGCGCTCTCTATCGACAGTTTTTGAACGTAACCTTTAAAAAAATTTCTAAAAAAATCGTGATATAAAGAATGATTTTAGTGAAAACCGCAAACCAATCGACCTTTTTTTCCGTTTTTTATCATCGTTTTAAAATTTGGGCCTTAAATTTTAATGGCGCCTAGCTCCTATAGAAGACGTTTGCGCCCCATGGTTGCCTATTTAATAATGTTCGTCTTCGTGTCTACTAGCTTTCCTCAAAGTTTGTCGGTCTGGTAGCGAAACATCCTGTATATTGCGCAATAAGTATAGCGGGGTAGTAATGGCAACCAATTTCCCAAGTTTATTTTTTATTAATATTTTTATAGCACACAGCACAAAAACTACCCAAACGAATCGTTTGAAATTTAAAATACATAATTGTTGCTTAACTTTGTCGTGTATTTTCAGCTTTATGGAAATTGGGTGAATAGTTCAACTATTGAGGTAATCAAAATATTTCGTTACATTACGGCCTATGGGAAAAAATAATTTCTAGTGCATTTTAACTGTCTTATACTCTTTCATACATAATAAAATTGATATGAATAGATGAAGAGTATTCTAAAATATGCATTCTGTACAATCTTTGGTGCAAAGAATATTTTTCTTTAATTTACAGGGCCCTAGAAAAGTATTCCATTACCTAATGGGATAGGGAAAAGCATTTTTTCGAGCGCGTTTTAATTATAATAATCTATTACCCATTTTATAAAAAATACATACGTTTCTGAGGTTTACTACAAGTTACTTCCTGTAAAATACCACAAACAGATAATATTTACAGGGACATACAAATGAGTTTGGATACTATACAGTATCCGACATACTATAGACTATTACACCACGATCTAAATATTTTTATAAAGTTCGTTATAGTACGAACGCATATTATTTCTTACATTTCATGTGCAATTTCCGAGTTGTTAAATCTTAGTGGTATAAAAACAAACAAATAAATAAATAAATTTTTCCTTATTCAACAATTCTTTCCGAAAAGCTTAATTTTCTTTCTTACATCTAGTTAAAAGTATCTAGAAAGAAGTATTTTTGTATCAAGTGGTGATGTGGTTTGAGATTGAAAACTTTGAAGACATACTTGTTTTTTTAGAATTGGAAAGACTAGTTCAAAGAATGTAGAGAATTTCTGTATATTGTAGTTCTGAAGTACAATGGAAAAGTAATGAATAGAAAAGTTTTTTGTATCAAATGCAACAAAAAAAAAAAAAAAAAAAAAAAAAAATAGTTTTATTTAGAAACTAAATTTAACACATATTTTAAAAGATTAAATTTATATTACTATATGATGAATATTAGAAGTTGAATGACGCTTAAATATATTGTGATATATAACCTTTATATGAAATTAAAAAAATCAAATGATCAATTATACCAGTAAATTTATATTTTATTCTGTTATTCCAAAAGAGATATTGACAGGTGTTCATATTGGCATACGCACTAGATTGGCACTATTATTTCTAATGCAAAATGTCTCGAAAACTTCGTTTTAAAATATTAGTTATGTACATATTTATTAATTATTATATTTTAAGAAATAATATAATAAAAAAATAAATTTAAAAGATATTAATTACTATAGAACAAACTAATTTATGTCATTAAAAAAGAAAGAAAAGTAAATAAACAGTTTATTAATAAATAAATCAACAATAGACGGGTTACATGTGCGGTGAAAAATCGCAGTTTTGTTGGAATCGCGCCAAGGTGGTGAGTATTACTATAATTATTATTAGCGTAGTAATTACATAGTGATTTCTATTGATTTTATTTATTTACAAATATGTGTATCTTCCTAAAAATTACATTTAAAAACATGCATTTTAAATATATGTAAAAACAGGTATCTACTGTATGTTTTTATTTACCCATATCACTACTTCGTATATTTAAAGATAGCCAAATGGAAAAGTATATCTCACTCACCGACAAGAAAAGTCACATATCTCAAAAAAAATACATTTCACAGAAGAGGCAAAAGAAAAATTCCTTGATTTTATTGTTATATGAAATTATATCCCTTAACTCTGCGTGCAAGAATGAAAACGTGCATAAAAGAATAAAGTCCTTAAATAAAGTGTAGCTTAATGTTTGGAGCATAGCCACCCCTCTTTTCTGATCCCAAATGGACCGCTTAATTAAATGGTTTTCCACTTAATTACATTTATGATTTTTTTGTGTAGTAAAAAGTTTTTTTTGTGTGAAATCTATGACAGTCCTATTAGTGGAACCTAAAACAAAATGACATGCGTCCTTTTTTCTTTCGGGTGAGCGATGTTATCTATTAGAACTAATATAGAAATTCGAAGTAAAAAAAAAGTTTAATCTATACTTTTGTTTTGTCATTGAATGGATATTTAATCATTTTTCAAATCCCTAATCTAGACCAAACGATTTCTGAACTATGTGAATAGGGTTAACAACAGAGCTGGATAGACGAAGTGATCTAGAATTCCAAATTTCTTGTTTTCTGAATAACAAAATGATTCAGTAACAAGAAATTACCGCTTAATTTCTGAAATGGTATGATATAGTAAAATTGTAGCTACTAAAACAAACCTCATGTATTCGCTTCTATTTGCAGAGATTTTGAAATAAGTTTAACAACGAGAATACAGGAATACAACTTTAAGTTCTAGAAGGAGACTCTAGAAAATTCTTGCATATGGAACACTTTTAATTTAGTCTCACAACTCACTAGGGAACTGCAAGAAGTGTAAGTCACCGATTTCGACGAAAGTGGTGTCGCTGGAAAGATTTCATCGTAAGCAGTAAAACACTCAACATAACTACCCTTCGCAAATGAGACGTTTTCGAGATATACGACAATTTATCTCGCGTAACTAGTGCATACTTAGTAGGGGACCTCAAAAAAATTTAACTCTCGATTTTAACGAAAGTGGTATCGTTAAAAATATATCATCGTGAGGATTAAAAAACTCAATGGAAACACCCGTTGGAAAATTAGACGTTTTTGAGATATCCGACAGTTTGTGTCACATTGCTAATGCACATTGCTGGGAAACTGCATTTAGTGACATAAATTGTCGGATATCACGAAAATGCCTCATTTCAAATGGTTAGTGACATTGAGTTTTTTACATCTCACAATGATATCTTTGCAATGACACCATTTTCATCAAAATTGAGAAAAAAAATTTTGCGGTCCCCCATTAAGTGTTCACTAGAACAGTATGCACTAACTACGTGACAGAAATTATCGAATATCTCGAAAACGGTTTACTTAAGACGGGTAGTTCTATTGAGGTTTTTCTTCCTCATGATGATATCTTTTTAACGATACCACATTCGTTAAAATCGAGACTAAAATTTTTTGCGGTCCCCTATTAAGTATACACTAGTTACGTGACATAAGTTGTCGGACATCTCGAAAACGGCTCATTTGCGACGGGCAGTTCCATTGAGTTTTTTACTGCTCTTGATGAGATCTTTCCAACGATACCATCGTCAAAATCGGTGACTTACACGTCTTGCAGTTCTCTAGTTAGATTCTAAATGCCCGAATGATATGTTTTTCTCGGTGTAATCTTTTTTTTTTTAATTATCCCACCCACAAAAAATATGTATCTAAAATATTCTTTATCATTATTCTTTACTAAAGAACTTCTATTTTTGTCATTCTCTTCACTTTTACAGGAATCGAAAGATTGATTTTGGAATAAGAAGTTCAGACGTGATTTGGGTGCAAAGAAACACTTTCTACGCATGAAGAACAAAAATCAGAAAATTTCTAAACCCCAATTTAACACCGATGTTTAATCTGTCAAAGATAGAAATTGAAAATGATAAGGAAGTTTACATTTGCCATAGAAAATTACAGTAACTACTCCCCATTCTGATATTTAATAAAAAATGCAATCTACATTGTCCTTTCTGATATCTAAAGACATGTTATATATCCGAATAATTCTTTTTCTCATGACTTTACAAAAGACTTCTCATTTTTTCCTTTCTTTCCTCTAATACGTGCCTGGAAAGAATTACTTTTGAATGAGAAGTCCAGACGTGATTTGAGTATTGAAACCGAGAGGAAGTACTCTTGGTATTTCAGAAACACAGGAAAAACACAAGAAAATAAGGCAGGGTTTTCAAGCAAGTGTTTAGTTAGGAATGTGAACTTCATTGTTTGTTCTTCTGCTTTTGTGTGGTTAAAGAGTATTCTTTGTTGACGAACTTTTATGCTTAAAACCAGAGAAATATGATTAAGTGTTAAGGTAAAATATAGTAGTTTTATTAATGCTGATCAGTATAAAAAGGTACCAAAATACTTATATATATACATATATATATATATATATATATATATTCACAAATGACCTTGTTTATACTTATTAAAACAAGATTTTCTTTTAAATTTGACATCTATTTTTTTAAAAATCTATAAATTTTTAACCTTGTACTTTATGAACAATATGGAATTCTATAGAGGTAAAGAAAATCGATAAATATGATAAGTAAAAAATTCAGAAAATTTTGTTGTAAAATTACAATTATACTAAAAACTGCCATACAAGATAAAGTGAAAATACTAAAAGTATGATTTATTCATTGAAAATGTTACATTTGTAGAAAGAGCTCATGTACAGCATAAATAATAAAATGAGCTTTATCTATGAAAAGTATTCATGATTGATGAAACATTCTTTGCTTAACAAATTCCATTACCGTATGACAGTACATAATAACTAAATTTAATTTTTTTGAAAACTTTACACAATAAATAAATTATTTAATTTAATGATTTTGAAATATTTTATAAACCATAAGTTTACTTTTCATTAAATACAGTGCATAATGATTTTCTTTTTGAATAACCATAATTACAGTAAAATATTTTTTAATACATGAACATAGTTCAAAACATAGTTCAAAACTTAACATATAACAATTCTAACTACGGAATTTCAAAGTTTAACGCAAATTAAGCTTGTAAAGTATTCAAAGTTATTTTAAAATAATTTCTTCTTTGTATTGGAAGTCAGCTAAAATTCAGTTCCGATTTTGACACTTAAATGGATGAAATACATATACACTATTTTCAATTTAATTATTCTACATATTCTTTTTACAAAATATGATTTGACATATTTATTTGTCTCTCTTTACCTGCCTTGTGCCTATTATTTTATAATAATAAGTTGAAACGTGACTCGAGTACTAATACAGAGAAAGTCAGTACAAAATCAAATAAAACATGAAAGAAAACATTTCAAACAAACATGGATTTTATTGTTGTTCTAGTTCCCAACTCTTTTAAGAAAACATTGTTTCTAGAAACAATTTTATATTAGGAAAACTAAAGCATATTTATTTGCTTCCAAATATAAGACTATATGTTTTAAAATAAATTTTAGGGGAATTTCTTAAATCATGTTACATGTTTCTTAGAGTTTTGAGAAATCATATTATATTACTGAAGAAAATATTATTAATTTAAATTTGCAAATCTTACCTAAAAATCTTGCATCTGGTATTCCATATACTGAAAGAGATCACGTTTAATCACTTTATGAAGAAAAAAATAAATATCACACATTTTAAATTGAAATGTACATTGCATTAAAATTACTAATAAAATTTTGATATAAAAATATATGTATATTTTAAATAGAAGCAGATAGTTTTAACTTGTTAAAGAAACTTAGTAGCAGAAAGTATAACTGAAAATTTTCTCATTATTCTACTAATATGCAAAATAAACAAAAATAAAAATAAAAAATGTTACATTCAACGTTATATAATTTGTAAAAAAATATGCATATTTATTTATTTATTTAAAATATCAAAAATATAACGTGTTTACCGTTTTCTTCATAAATTGATAAATTAGTTGCTATTATGAATTTTTTAAAGATTTTTTCAAAGTAATAAAGTATATAAATATTTTTATTTAATTCTTTGCATGAAAAACTGGGCCCGATAAGACAAGAAGTTAAACTCAAAAGTGAACCAGAAATTACGATTCGTTTGTTTTATTTAAGTGCATGAATAATACCAAATCTTTCAGAAATATACAAATATTATACAGACACACATACAATAAATACTATAAACCCAACAAAAGAGAAAAATTAGAATGAACATGGGTACAGAAAATACCATTGGTCAGATTAGAATCCATTAACCAGTTCGATTCTGGGTTGTGTTTATTTTTTCACTCCGGATCCATTTATTGTAATGACTGCATGCAAGTCTATATTTTATTTGTGTATCTCTTTAACAGTTGAATACAAGCGTTTTTTATGTATAGAATCTAAACTTTTTTTATCCTCTATTGTTATAAAAAAATCTCTCTTATATTTTTTCTTTGCATTTCATGTTTTGAATACATTATTAGTGAATGAGAATTTTAAACGTAAAACTAATGTTGAAGCCAATACATTTATAATTTTAAAAATAAAAGAAAAATACAAAATGATTTAACTGACATTTGGAACTGCATTGTCTCACAGAAATTAATTTTCTTCTCTGTTCTCATCCTGTAGTTTATTAAAAGAGTTTTGTTAGATATATATTTATTTATAGGTAATGATAGAAATGTAAAAAAAATCGCAGTAGATTAAGACATTTATATGAAAAAAAAACTTGAAATATGGCAAAAGATTTAATCAAGATAACTTCAGACTCTTGTTTCATAAAATGTAGATTTCTTTCTTTAATATCGCCACAAAAAACCGCAGTGCGTAATGCTAGAACAGTTGTATGATGTGTAAACCCTTCGTTTTTCTCCAATACGCATTTTCACCTTCTATTGATGTCACATTAATAACATGTAGAAAAAACTGCTAGCAAAATAACGATAGCTTTTTTAAACAGTTTCTTGAATTGAAATTGAAAAAAATATTTGCTATTGTGAATATTTCATACGTAATTTAAGTTTAAATAATATAAAGTTCTTTATGTGAAAATGATGCCTGACAAGGGCAGAAGGGATACCGGAAACGACCATTTGTTTGTGGCATTTAACTGCATGAAAGGTATCGAATGGTTTTCTTCATATTTCTATTGTTATAAAAAACTTATATATATATATATATATATATATATATATATATATATATATATATATATATATATATATATATATATATATATATATATATATATATATACAAACATGCCAACCTCCGGCTTTTTTTAAATCAAACAATTATACTTCTAACCAGAAATTTATTGAGTCAACAAAATTAAGTAAATTTCAAATGATCCTCTGAGTTAATACTAGACTCTTCTAATTAAATAAATTTTATGGTTCAAAGTACGTTTTCATGAATAAACAAAAGCCGGAGGTTGGCAACTCTGTATATATATATACATATATATATATACATATATATATGTAATTTAAAAAAAAATACTCCATTTTGCCTTCTCTGAGCTTTTAATTCTAAATTTGTGGAACATATTTTTAATCTTAGTTTCGTAATGTATTAATATTTTAACAACTAAAGTTCTTTTTCTTATTTTATTTAACTTAATAATCATCTATTGCGCGTTTCTCAAATAGAGCGGGAAACGATTTCGTAATATTCTTTCAATGTAAAAGTTCATTTTTCCTTTTTACAATATTACCGAGATTTTAATTTTATTTTTTATTCAGATCGTCTGCTGTGTGTTAATGCGCGAATGTTAACAGGTTAGTCTATTTCAGAGACAATATAAAGATCTTAAGGGAAGGCCATGCCCCATCTACTAATCAGAGATGATGATGTCTGACGTCGTAGCCTTGAAGTTAATTCTAGTTGGATCTTTAAGTTACTGACGTGGACTGGGGAGGGGCTAGTTTTTTCGTGGAGTGTGGGAGTTTTATTCTAGGTTGGAAGAGCTTTCAGAATGCATCGGTCTTTTGAACTGGTAGGATGCCTGTTAAGTTTTCCCGATAAATTGTAATATAGAATGATGCAGCTTAGTTCACGAAGGTTGGAGTACTCGATGTGTGTAACGCTGGCTGCTGGAATAACTTCGTTTACTTTCTGAGTTCAAATAAATTTGACTTCAAAGACTGAGTGACTTAATTTTTTACGTGGAGACACTCAAGGACCCCCAATACATTGCTTGGTAACTTACACACTTACGGCTGCTTAAACTGCTGGTAGTGCTTAAGGGAATGGAGATGGAACTTTAGATAGTTCTATATATATATATATATATATATATATATATATATATATATATATATATATATATATATATATATATATATATATATATATATGCATACATATATGCATATATATATGCATATGCATCTTTTTTTTTTTTTGCCTTGACATTTTGTACATGGGATACATTATTGGTGAATGAGAATTTCAAACGTGATTCAAATATTGAAACAAAGATCTTTATTAGTTTGAAAATAAAAGAAAAACATAACAGGATGTAACTGAAAATTCGGAACTAGTAGTGTCTACCGGAAATGAACATGCTTATTTGTTGTAGTTCTCTAGTGTATTAAAAGAGTTTGGTTAAGCAAACAACAATAACAAAAAATGTGAAAATTAAACTGTAAAAAAAGTATTTAATTCAATATTACATAAAAAAAATTATTTGTTTTTTTTCTATTTAACATCTAAATAAAGATAGTTTTCTATTAACAGTTTCTTTATAAATTGGTAAAATTAGATGATATTTTGAAATTTTAATTTGAATTTGAACAACAAAAAATTTTTTGTATTAAAACTATGCCCAAGAAATGAGCAAGGGGAATTAGAAAGGTAAATCAGAAACTATTATTTGTTTGTGCATTTAAGTGCATGAAAAATAGCTAAATTTATTTTATATATATACTTCCATTCTTATAATAAAATTACACAGTAACACCTGTATTATTTATTTTCCATATATTTCCTGCATACTTCTCACATGTATTAAAGAGTTTTGTTAAAAGAAAAGAAAAAGGCGAAAAATAAATTTTAAAAATAAAAATATAAATAAATAAATAACTTTTTATTTATTCAACGTTACATAATTCGTAACAAAAAGAAGCTTATCCTATTTCATTATTTATTTATTATATATCTAAAGATAGTTTTCTGTGAGAACAATCCCTGAAAAGAAAAGAATGGGGGCCGGAAAAATGAATCAGAAACTATTATTATTTTGAGACATTTAAGTGTATGAAAAATATCGAAACATTTTTGTATATTCTCCCATTCTTAGAATAAAATTATAAAATAATATCTATATTTGTTTCTCAATACATTTCCTACCTTGAATAAATTACAGGGGAATGGAAATTTCAAACGTGATTTGAATATTGAAAGCAAGAACTTTTATTAGGACGACAATTAAAGAAATAAAAATATGTAACAGAACATTTGGAATTAGAATTGTTTAACGGAAATGAAAGTTCTTGTTTGTTATAGTTCTCTAGAATATATATATATACAGAGGTGAGAATTAAAATGTTAAAAAAACGGCATTCTCATATGCGGTTTATATAAAATAAAATAAAATAATAGGCAATAAACTAAAGAATGCGTCAAGAATAGATTTTTAAGCATTTTCTGAAATGAATAACAAAATTTCATTATCTAGGGAAAATGCTAAATAAAATAACTAAATAAACTTAAAATAATAAAAAATAAAAATAAAAATAAGCAGATAAAACATTTGAAGAACTAATTTCAGCAGTTATCATCCACACTCAATTATCAATTCAAAAACTTTGTAACAGCCCTGTACTTCATCGGTAGGTTGATACCCATATTATATAATGAGAAAATTTAGTTTATAAAAAGAAAGAAAGAAAGGTAAAACCGCATAATAGTTTGGAATTTCCACTTTAGCAATTTATATTAATACATTGTAACAACTGCAGTAAAATAAGATGTAATAAAAAAATTACATTTAATTTTTGATAATTTTTGTGACGCTGCAGCAAATGGGCCAAATTTTTAACAGTGTAGTACAGCCCTGCCCAACCTTTTAATAAACAGGGGAGCACCTCGGCTTTTGGCACTCAATGAAGGGCGCCCATTATTCACATGACTGAAAACATGCCGCAATATAATCGCACAATATTGCCATACACGTTTTAACATAATGCAAGTGAGTCGTAGAGTACTAGACAAAAGAGTATTAATTTCAAATTATACATTTTGCTATAAGAAGTCTATTTCAAAAATGCTTGTCTGTTAAGGGGATGGAAACTTTAATCTTTCCTATAATAACAATAACAATAAAAATCAGCATGCAATTCAGAGATATTGCTAGGCTTCTTATAAGACTTGAAAATACGCTCTGGCTTATTTTGAAGACGTGAATTTAGTTTTATAAAAAGTACAAAAGCAAAGACATGATAATGATAAATCCATATGGATGATTCCGAAGAGGTGGTCTTCGTAGATGGAAATCATTTTCCACAGTTTTATTAATTTTTCTAAACAAATTTCAAAAGTAATCAAGAAAAAAAAAATAAATACATTTATCTTTTGTATAAATCTAATAATGGGTCAGTGTGACAATAATAAAAAAAGAAAAAAGCTGAACTATTATGCACATGTGAGTTTAAAGGGATGGGGAAGATGGAAAGGCTTATTTTCGGTTACTTCTTAAGTAATGAATAGAGCTATTTTCAATTATTGTGAAATTTACCGATCATGATTATACTTTATAAACAATCATTGCAAATTACGAAAATATACGTGATTGAATTTTCAAAATTTGTTTCTGGTTTTTTATAAGTTTTCTTAAGTTTTGTAAATATTTGCTTTGCAAATATCAATTATATTAAAGAAAGCATTCTTTATAAACGAATTTTTCTTTTAAAAAGTCTAATAAAAGGAAAATTTCAAAAGGGCGCCAAGAAAAACGCCAAAGAGCGCCATGGCGCCCGCGGGCGCCGCGTTGGACAGCCCTGGTGTAGTACATTCACCGACACTGTAAAAAAAATAGTATTATTACATTTAATTTGATTTGTAAAATAACGCATTAAATTTAAATATACACTCCTTCTGGTGTTTCTTTCATTTAACACATTTTTAAATGGTTTCATGTATTAAAAATTGGGTAATTCTACACCTTTTAAGAAATTGTAGAAACTTTACACCATACTAAACGTGAAAATAGTATACTGCATATCAGTCCACCATTTTGAAATTTCTTTAAATTAGCGAAGCTTCATAAGACAATTATTTAACATTATTTGAAAATAAATAAATAAAAATGTTAAAGCATACTTTAAAAATGAAATTCTTGTTGATTTGCTTTCAATAGAAAACGTGTTTTCTATTGAAAGGCTTTTTGTATAGATTACTTAAAAATAAACAATACTTGATTGAAAAATTATAGTATAGAATAAGTTTGCTTTTAATTCGATAAATAAAGTTAAATTCCTTTGTGTAATAGGCAAATACGTCCAGCTTATTTTCTAAATTACATGTTAAATCATTAATATAATATATTTTTGAAACATCTCAGACTTTGTTGAATTCTAAGTTTGGTATTACCCAAACCTAATTTTTTAATTCTATATCACACCCCAAAATTTATTAAATGCAAATATATTGAATAACATTCGATTTGAATCGTTGTCATGAAACCGACCCTAAAAGTTTAATCTTGTGAAATACCATATAAGATGTTGTTTTCCCAGAATTTCTACATTTTTTTTCTTTAAAATATAATTTCAAGTTTCATTTCCTCCACATATTTGCGTGCACAGAAAGAAATATTTTTGAATCAGGAATATCGGGACGTGATATGATTATTGAAATGAACAAGAGGTATATTTGCTCTTTAAGAAAACAAAGAATTATAAAGGATGAAACATTTGAAAATCATGTGAGGAAAGTGTAAGCAGGTAAAAAGGGGTAAGTATATGCCAAAAAGAAATAAAAATGTTTAAAGAACAAACTTGGTAAAAACTACTTGCAATATAATGTATGAAATGAAATCTTTTCAATTCCTCAATATTTTTATTGCATTGTACGTTCTTTAACATTCTTTAACATTACATTATATATATATATTTATTTATTTATCTATTTATACATTTATTTGTACATAAAGTGTATATATATATGCATGTATGTATGTGTATATGTCTTTAGTTAAATTTAAATAACATGTATAAAATTAAATGGAAAATAATGAAAATTTCGAAACAAGAAATGTACTATCCGGGCTTGGTAATAATGACAGTAACTCATAAATTTATTATTTTATGTTTCTATTTTAATTTTAAATGCATAGTTAATATTTTATAGTCGTAAAATTAAAGGCAGAGACAGAAGTATTTATCATATAATATGAAGAACCATACATATAGATATAATATATCATATTCCTTGATAGAATATAATTATATTTCATAATATTTGTATTATTATTCAATGTGATGTATTAGAAATAACCGATTGAAATAAAATGAACATCGCTAATATTATTTATTGCTGATTCGTAGTCGATTTATATTTACATGGTTACTAAATATATGCTAAATTATAAACCGGGAGGCAGTAATACTTACATTCACATTATCATGTTTAAGGCTTAAATTTCAGAATTATTTAAAACTAGATTTGAATATTAAAATACAATTGATCTGGAAAGTCATATATTACTGGAGAACACATAAAATCCAGATTTTAGAGGTCGGCTCGTAGGTTTACTAATGTATTCCCCCTCCCTATGTTTTTATACCATTGGGTTGAGAAAAACACATTGGTAACCCCACGAGTCAACCCCTAAAATCGTGTTTTTATGTATTTCCCACACAGTTATCACTTCGCAGACTGATTGAACATTAATATGCGAATAGAGTTATAACTAATTCTGGAACATCAGTCGGAAGCTCAGTGAGGTGACTATTTGTGTTGCAGCCTCCGTTTTCTTACTCTTTATTAATATTGTAGTTCGCTTTCATATTATTAATTATTTTTGGCGATTTTATACACATTTGTCAAATTACATTAAATTCCAGTTATGAACATGATTTACGTTTGGCAACTATCAACAAAATGGTCGCTTGACAGTCCTTTTTGAAGATCTATTATTCTGACCCACACAATACTTAAGTGAGAAACTCGGAATTGCTTATGGATATCTTAGAAGTATTTCATTGCACAATTATGGGCAAAGATATGTTTTTTGTCGACTGTTTTCCTATAAGACGTAAAAGGAAACTATTAATTTTCTTGTAACATAGAGAAAAATACCCAAAAAATGAATTAAAATTCAATATCCAACCCTATTAAAAACGGTGTGCTTGACTATGTAATCTGAAATACCGCACTCATGGATGACGTTGAAAACAATGCTAAGATTTTTCATCTTAAAAGATTTTTTTTTTCCAGTGACGATATACATTTCATTTTTACTTACTAAATTTTGTTTATTTGTTTACTTATTGACTTTATAACTGGTTTATACATTTCTAAGCTTTAATATGATTGAGTAAATTTTCACCAAATACAAGAGTACAATAGTTTACATCATTGGTAACGTGGGAAATAGGGCAAACATTTTCAATTTTAAAGTATTTTTTTTTAATGTTTTCGCATTTACGATGTACATTTCCTCTAATCTTACAAATTTGTATTTGGTTATATAATTATTGACTTTACAAGTTATTTTTAAAAATCCAATCTTCAATACGGTTCTGTAAGTATTTACTTTTATTTATTTTTTAAGATATAACTGATTTCATGTGGGCATACTTGTTTCAAATTAGTTGTGTAAATAATTTATTTTTATATTCATTAAATTCATAAAAAAAAATATATTCATAAACTTTGTTTGTTTGTGCTGATTTTTATTTTTAATTTTGATTTTAGATTTAAATTCATGAACGTCCTTGAGTGAGCGGGGTATGCCACTATTAATTTTCTTGTAACATAGAGAAAAATACCCAAAAAATGAATTAAAATTCAAAATCCAACCCTATTAAAAACTGTGTGCTTGACTATGTAATCTGAAATACCGCACTCATGGATAACGTTGAAAACAATGCTAAGATTTTTCATCTTAAAAGATTTTTTTTTTCCAGTGACTATATACATTTCATTTTTACTTACTAAGTTTTGTTTATTTGTTTACTTATTGACTTTTTAACTGGTTTATACATTTCTAAGCTTTAATATGATTGAGTAAATTTTCACCAAATACAAGACTACAATAGTTTACATCATTGGTAACGTGGGAAATAGGGCAAACATTTTCAATTTTAAAGTATTTTTTTTTTTAAATGTTTTCGCATTTACGATGTACATTTCCTCTAATCTTACAAATTTGTATTTGGTTATATAATTATTGACTTTACAAGTTATTTTTAAAAATCCAATCTTCAATACGGTTCTGTAAGTATTTACTTTTATTTATTTTTTAAGATATAACTGATTTCATGTGGGCATACTTGTTTCAAATTAGTTGTATAAATAATTCATTTTTATATTCATTAAATTCATAAAAAAATTTATATTCATAAACTTTGTTTGTTTGTGCTGATTTTTATTTTTAATTTTGATTTTAGATTTAAATTCATGAACGCCCTTGAGTGAGCGGGGTAATCAACTGTGATACATTAAAATTTCAAAGAGAACTTTTTTTAATGATAGAAGATTCTAGCAATATAATTGTAAATAATTGTAATATTTCTAGTAATAAAATCACAATTAGCAATAAATTATATGCAATAATGCATTAATAATGATTTTTTTTATTTAAACAAATTTCTTTGTTATACAAATATATTGATATATTCATTGTAAGGGAAATGTATAGCAATAAGACAAGAAAGTTTATTTTTTCCGACTAAAACTATTCACATTATATTTCTTGTGATTCTCTATTTTAACAACACGTTTTATTTTTATTTTCTTTGCTGATGTGCTGTCAAAGTATCTTGACTGACATATTATCGAGGTTAAGAGAGTGTTGTAGAAATATTCGTTTCACTGTCATTCAAAAGTGCATTTCCGCCCTATATTTCGAATTCGTATATTTTAAGATGAAATATTGTTTTGGAAGCATAAATGTTTTATATTATTGTCATTATTTTAAGAGCGGATATTAATAGAATATTATATTTGGACATGTTTTATAAGTATAGAAAAGAAAATTTTGTGATGCGTTACAGCGCTTTATTAGTTAAGTTTTGAAAACGCAGTTTTCGTATTACAATGGAAATACCTTGTCTGATCTTTATTTTTGTGTAATCTTTTCTGTTTTTAAGGTTGTAATATACGACTTTTTATTTTATTTTTACATGTAAAAAAGATATTTCCATCAATTGTTTCATCATTTGACTCTGGTATAGCAATAAATAACATGTGATATATAATTAATTTTAATGAAAGGAATTTTCAATAATTTTTATAATAATTATTATTTCTTTGTAGCAACGGTTTTTTGAAAATCCGCATTTGTCATGCGTTGTGATCATATATATATATATATATATTACAAAAATTAAAATATTGGTTTTCTGTATTAAAAAACTTACTTATTCAAAATCAATGTTTTTATTTAAATATCTACACTGGTTTCCAAAAATTAAGGAAAAATTCCAAAAATAGCGATAACTCGTTCAAAAAGAAATCAATCCGTATGAAATTTGCATATATTTTTAAATAAAAGATGCTGAATAAAAATACCAAATGCAAATTAGTGGCGCTGCAATCGCATTGTGTCATCCGTGAGGCACATAAAAATGCACGTTAGAGAGTAAAGCTGCAGTTGTCGCTGTGATAGTGATCTAATAAATCTAGGATAGCCAATTCATTACAATGACCTCAAGGCATCATTTGCCCGCAGAGCTGCGATTTTCAGCTATAGGGAGATTGGAGGCAGGACAAAGTCACGCAGAGGTGGCTAGATGGCTAAATGTGAGTCCTTCGGTGGTTCATAGGCTTTGGCAACAATTTCAAACCACTAGTTCGGGTACAAGAAAGTTCAGCCAAGGACGGCCAAGGATTTCGACAAGCGCCAAAGACCGATATTTGCGGTTATCTGTACGAAGGAATAGAACCGCAACCCCATCTGACTTTAGATCCTGCCTTGCTGCAGCCACTGGAAGGTTGGTGTCAATGTCTACTGTGCGTAGAAGGCTTCGCGAAGATGGGCTTTACGGAGGCGACCAGCAATTTGTGTGCCGCACACCTCACGTCACCAGAGGGAACGTTTGATGTGGGCACGTCAACTTGTCCACGGACGGTTGATCAATGGTAACGTGTTCTCTTCACGGGTGAGTCCCGATTTGGCCTCCAAAGCGATGGTAGGCGGTGTTTGATTTGGAGAGAACAGGAAACACGCTACCATCCATCAAACATTCGTGGAAGAGATTCATACGGAGTAGGCAGTGTCTGCGTTTGGAGTGGTATCTCTTTGGGTGGACGCACAGACCTCCATGTCTTTCCCCATGGAACCGTGAATGCTCACGTATATACAGATCACATCCATGATGCTTATGTGCGAACTTATTCCGGTGCAATAGGTAATGATTTCCCGTTACAGGATGACAACGCTAGACCGCACAGGACTTTCATCGTGGAAGATTATCTTCAGCACCAGACAATTCGGCGCATGGAATGGCCAGCTCGATCACAGGACTTGAATCCCATCGAGCATGTTTGGGATGCTTTAGGGAGACGTGTCGCTGCTTTCAATCCCTCTCCTCTGATCCTTTCCACGCTTACAACTGATTTGGAAGAGCAATAGCTCTTACTTCCCAGCGAACTCATCGGCCGCATAATTGACAGTACGACACATCGCTGTATGTGTTGTATTACTACTAGGGGTGATCATCCGGCATATTAAAGGTGCTTTTCCAATACCAAACTAGCGAATTGATTTTGCTAATTTTATAATTATGCTATTTTTTGAAACACCATAATTATCTGGTAATTTCTTTTCATGTTAATTTATACCTTACTATGCGTTTTATATTGTGGCTCAGTTTCTTAAAATCTACATATAATATTTTGAATTATCGCTATTTTTGCGTTTTTCCATAATTTTTGGAAACCAGTGTAGTATGATATTTAGTATATTCTCAGATTTGGTACGTGTCAATAAATTCAATTTTATTATAAATATCGTTTGTGAAATAACTTCAATTTAGTTGAAATCTTGACGCCTAATATATATCAGGCATCTTGTTTTAAGGCTTTCAAAGGTTGTAGAAAAATTATTTCCATCCGAAAGTTTTTTCGCATTAAGTTTAATGCAATGGAAAAAATGAAATATTACTAGATTTGCAAACCTGACTCTTTTCCAAACTTGATTATCCTGATTGGATAATATAAGCAGCTGATTTTTTAATTGTATTCTTACGCTAAAATGAATTAAATACTGATACCCCGGTTAAAATAGTCGGTATAGTATCGTATCGCAGTTATCCACAAAGACGTTTAAGAACACTGCCAGATTATTCGTTCGTTTGCTTGATAAAATGTTTTTCGAGAAGAGTTGCATAGGTTTGATATGTTCGGTTGCCCTTGCAATTTTTTTACAGTTCTGCAAAGTTGGTTGTGCGCTGAAAAAAATGAAATATTCAAAAATGAATACATCGATGTACTCATACTGATTTGAGTGTGTTTGGATAAAAAATCATTACATTACTTTCTCAATTTTGAATCATCACATGCTTTCAAATGCAAATTAATTATAATTTTGCACCATTTAATGCTTTATTTCATTCCTGGTGGCATAAAAGATGCTTATTAATGTAATTATTAAATTATGCACAATATTTTGAAATAATTTAAAAGTGTTTGCAAAAAGTGTGCTGTTGCCATAAAAATATTCGATTTGAATATTTTGCTATTAATTTTTGTTATTTTTCTTAATAAACAATCAATAAAACATTTATTATTAATTATTTTGAGCGCAAAATAAATGTCAGTACTTTTACTTTAATTTGTAATTTCAGAGGGTACTCATATTTATACACATTTGAACACAATAGTGGGAACCAAAATGAGTTCTTGTGTTTCTCAGACTTGAGTGCATTTGGATCGGAGCTGTTTTGAGTATGTGAAGTACTTAAAAGTGAATACTTTTTACTCCCTTTTGAGAAACCATTTTTTTTTCAGTGTGTTGAAAGATATCGTAGATGATTTCAAAGCTTAAGTTAATAATGAAGTAGAAAGATTTAATAAAGTCCAAGAAACTCTCATCGACAGCTCAATTATGAAATCATGTATATTTTCCATTTTTTATGTATAACTCATTAGCCAAAAAAAGTATTTAATATTTTGGAGAATGAACAAATAATTGAAATGGTGTGTATTACAGTTCTCCTAAAACCAATATATGCGTAGATATTCGTTCTCGATAATCTACCGTACCAAAGACAATAAGTGGTTTTTAGGCCGTTTAAACATATTATAAAGTAAAACAGTGATTTTGGATGACGAAAAGTTGAATCCCATATGAAATATTTTTATTTCAACATTAAAAATTTTAAGCTGTGAATATAAGAATGATGTGCAGTACATGTCACATTTTTGTTTTGTAGATTTTATTTACACTATTGTGATACAATAATACCTTGTATGAATTTTATCATGTTCAAACAACGTTTAATTTTATTATTTTTGGATTTATGTTTTGAGTATCAACGTGGAATTGATTGGTCTTATAATTACGTACTACAAAATGTTAATTTTCTTCGATTGAGTTTTTTATAACTATACATAATTTACAATTAAAAATAAGGAGAAATTAAAAGTGATTAAATCGATAGTTTACGAAGTTTAATTAATCTAAGTTCTTACTTGCATTATGATCATTTGCTAAAAATTGGTAGTTTTTTTTTATTTTTTGGATATTTTATTAAATTAATTCACAATACACTTTCATTAGAAATCAAATATGGTACTTGCATGTTTTCTGGAATATATTAAAAAATAGAACATCTTATGCCTGTAATTAAGATGAAATATAGAGTTAAACACTTTCGAGGCGATAGTAATTTCAATGATGTGTGTTATGATCTTAATCATACAATCACTGCCGTATAATGTATTATGACTTCGTGTCTAAGAGATATTACAAAATATTCATAACTAAAGCTTTATATAAATGTGTTGAAATGTGAAATAAATGAAGTAAGTAAAAATGAGAAATATATATGCATCATAAAGAAATATTATTACTTTATGAAAAAAATCTAAAATGATTGAATATTGCATTATTGTTTACAATTTAAAAAAAAATACAAAGTTCAACTATTATGTAACCAAACTTTGACTGGATATTTAAATTTTACGAGAATTTTGTTCACGATGATCTTTCGAAATATACGTTGTTAAAAAGTAGCACAACTTTTTCATACAAACTATCTTTTCTTTATATGAAACATTCAAGGCACGAAAAGAATTCCAAACATAACCGCTACAATTCTCTTCCTTACGTTTCTTGTTATTTTTCCTCGGAAATGAAGACACGAAAATTGAATCCAATGCTCTCCTTTCTCTGGGAATGTGGTACAACATTTCTTTTTAAATTGGACGTTAAAGCATTACAGGTGATTCTATGACTCGAGAATATGTTGCCTTGAATATTTTAAAAAGATAAGAAATACACTATTATTTTATTTTCTGGAAATTCCGAACTAAAACAGAAAGGAAAAAGTCTAAAACATATTTATGAAAAATTATTTGTTAAACTATGCATTTTAAACTCCATTCCATCACAATAAATATTCTAAACACTGCATGTTGTGTAATGATTCAAAATATTTTTTCTTTTATGGACTGGGAGGTGGCAGCACAGACATTCACTCCATGAAGTTTACGCCTGAAATTCCAAAATTAGTTAAATCGATTCGCGTATTAAAACGCAATCAGTCAGCCAAAGTCATACCTTGCTGGAAAATATCTGAAATTTTATTTCAGCAGTTGATTGGTAGGATTAACACTGTGTGTGGGAGTTTCTCTAATGCATTTTGTTAATCTATTATGATAATTATTATTATTATCTTTAATCAAAGGAAAACGAAAAAGCCTTTTTAATTAAAACTTGCGAAAATTAAAACATCATAAAAAAAATTCAATTGACCTTATCAAAATATAAACACACAGTAAAATTCAATTCATAACTTCCATTTGAAGTTTTTTTTTAGCGCAAGAGCAGGAGAGACGGTTTCCCACTCAGAAGGTTACGAGATTGAAACCCCCTGAAAAATGTATTTTTACCCTTCGATAAATGCAGTAACTTTTAAACTTTTAAAAGATGGCACCACCAGCCAAACTGTCTGCATTTTTCGAATAAGCATTTTTGACGAAATTTCTAGCGTTAAAGAAGCAAAGAAACAAATTTACTCAATTTGACGAAATACTCGCTCGGAGCAATTCTCAGGAAACGATTTCGGGGAAAATGATGAAAATTTCGTGAAATCCGAGTATCCGTTTCTGAGTGTTTGGTAAATCTACAAGTCTATAATTAAATTCGGCCTTTTCAATGTTTTCGGCCAAGTTATTATTTTACAGACTGACTGCATTTTAATATGCGAATCAAGTTTTAATTTATTCTGGCATTTCAGCCGTGAAATCGATGAGGTGATTGGCTTTGCTGCCTCCTTAATGTCTATTATGGTACGCAGCGAGTGGTGGAGGCGATCGACCTGACACAGAGAAATGGTGGCAGTAATTGTACTTTAATAATGAAACACAAGACTTTACACGTTTTTGATTTAATAGTAAAAAATTTATGCATATTTAAAACACTCTATTTCAATCTAATTACACGACGTATTCGTAACATTCATAGTTACAAAGTAAAAATATTATTTTCCCATATTCAGTTCATTTGGTAATATTTACAATTAGTCTATAATGAGTGGATCGTTGCTTGTTATGATTATAATTTCTATACTCATCAAACAAATCCTAATCTTTTTTGTGAGCATCCAGGCACTCCTTCCGATTATGACTTCTTTCGATCAATGCAAATCTTTTCAAGAGTCGTCGATCTGAATCATTAACCCCCTGACTGCCCATCCAAAGGGTAATATTGTAATGTTGTTTTCTCTGTAATTTATTAAAAATATAAAAAAAAAGATGTTTTTTCCAACCTGATGCAAAATACGTTATTAGTATCGGTGTATAATCTTTGATAGCATCAATCCTAACTTAATTTTTCAGAACTGGGTTTTATTTGTGGAATTATACAAATTTAAATATTGCCTATGTTGCAGTGAAACCTGCAGCTTAGTGTGTGAAAAAATCAGACGGCGGCAGGCAGGAGGTTAAAGAAATTTGAAGAAGCATTTCAAGAGATTTTCGATTCCAAGAAGCCGCCATGGCACTTCCAGCAAATTTGGAATCTGGTACAGCAAAGGCCCAAAGTCTTATAGACTATGATGGTCTCTACTTCGGAAAACAGTACTCGTTGATTTTATTGTTAATGTTCGCATAAAAACGTAACTTTCACGAATTTTCCAGAATTTTTTGCTCAACCTTGTATAACATGCATCTACTGTAAATATATACTGGACAATTGCACCATAAACTTTAACTACTAAGAATGTATTTATTAAAAATACAACACATTGCTCAGTGGTGCACAAAACAAGAATTTTAATATCAACTTGTACAATTAAAATAAAATAAAAATATCAACAAAAAATTATAATGGAAGGACTAAGTTTGCTTCTTGATCGAGAGAGCTCTCTCGATCAAGTGAAAATAGTCTTTTGCTGAGGTTATGATTTTCACTATTTTATAATACTCATATCGATGTATTACAATTACAATGACATAATGCAGATAAAGGATAAGTGTTCCACTACTGATTTATATACAAATATTTGTTGCACTAAGATGATTATACAGAGAAAGAAAATGTCCAATTAGTTTTGTATGCCGATTTAGTTATGCGAACAATATAAACTTTTCTTAAAACTCTATTTCAACATGTAATTTAAAAATTCTGAAATAAATTTTATAGTTTAGTATTCTGATATTCATAAACTATAATATGCTTTGCTATTTAAGGAATTTGCATCAATATTATGAAAGCGATAAAATGTACATACATCACTTTTGTAGCAGAAATGTAAAATTTTATTTTCTAGATGATTTTTTTTCCATTTAGAAACGTCCTTTTTCTCGAAACTAAACATAGAAACACAATGAAAATTTTGTACGACACTAACTTAAAAATATATAGGAACATTATCGTAAGAAAAAAATGAATAATTATATACTTGATAATAATAACATAAAAATTCTTTTCTTCTTAGACGTAAAGTTTCATTCTTTTAATACTATTTTTCTAAATTAGCTTATGCCACCAACTAGAAAATACGTCCCATAATTTTAATCACGTTTTACGTAGTTCCTCTGGAGACTCCTTTTCTCTCGGTTCTATATTCTATGCTATATTTTTCTTTGTCACGCATGAACTCGCAAAATCAATATAAAATGCGGCATCGAAACGACTTTCTTAAAAAAGCATATAAAAATGACAACTCATCAAAAATGCTTTAACATGTATGTTATAATCATATGTAATGTAATAAATATTAAATATTAAAAAGGAAATACAAAATTATAATAAGGTTTCCTGTTAAAATAATATTATTTTTTCAATTCTAACTTTCAAGCTTAAATCTGATATAATATGGAATTAAAATCCTAATGTATGCATTCTTTCATTCATTGAAGTTACATTCCGTATAAAAGACATGTTTACAGATAATTTGGTTTCTCAAAAAGTATACAGAAAACGCATATAAGTGAAGTAATTTTATAGATTATATAGAAAAAAAGCCGTTGTATTTACTAAATTTAAAACATTAAATAAGTGTTAAAAAGTGATTTAAAAGCATTTTTCACTCATTCAAATGAAATCAGCGATCAAATATATCATATCAGTGATTCACGGAAAAATTACGTACAATAAGATAATTTTTTACACATCTAAGAAAATACTGAATCCATTTTAATGAAATTTAAATGAGCCAATTTCATTAATATTCCCTTTAAAATAAAGTAAAATCATATGAAATGATCGTGCATTTACAGAGCAATTGGATAACATACATAAAAAAGAATATACATACTGGGCGAGTTACTAGCTTCTTTTTTGTTTTTTCTTTTTTTTAAGTCAGTTAAAAATAATAGGCTTGAAAAATTACTCACTGAAGAAAAACATAATTTACAACAATAAAACACCATCAAACTGAATAGGCTTGGGTTGTTGCTTAGTGACGAAAAAAATAATTTAGAACAATAAAAACTTCTAAACTGACTAATGATTTTCTGCTTCATCTAATCCTAATAAGTGTTAAAAAGTGATTTAAAAGCATTTTTCACTCATTCAAATGAAATCAGCGATCAAATATATCATATCAGTGATTCACGGAAAAATTACGTACAATAAGATAATTTTTTACACATCTAAGAAAATACTGAATCCATTTTAATGAAATTTAAATGAGCCAATTTCATTAATATTCCCTTTAAAATAAAGTAAAATCATATGAAATGATCGTGCATTTACAGAGCAATCGGATAACATACATAAAAAAGAATATACATACTGGGCGAGTTACTAGCTTCTTTTTTGTTTTTTCTTTTTTTTAAGTCAGTTAAAAATAATAGGCTTGAAAAATTACTCACTGAAGAAAAACATAATTTACAACAATAAAACACCAATAAACTGAATAGGCTTGGGTTGTTGCTTAGTGACGAAAAAAATAATTTAGAACAATAAAAACTTCTAAACTGACTAATGATTTTCTGCTTCATCTAATCCTTTTTAGTTTCTAAATCTTTTTTGAAAAATTCTATATTTTCTTACAAAAAAGTTTCGCGTACGTTATTTCAAGCTTTAAAACTTACCAGACAACTTGAAAAAAGTAAATTTTTTTTTAGAAAAACCATATAAGTGTTACATATGTATTGCAAATTCGACGATAAATTCCTTAAAACTTATAAGTTGAATATTAATACTGGCACTAAAGTATCAAAATATCACGTATTGAAAAAAAATTTCGTCGTTTTATTAGAAGATATATCTCTTCGTAAATGAAAATTGTACAATGACAAATGTATATTAAAAATAAGTGTCAAAAGTGATATTTACTGACATCTTCAAAATATATTTATTTTAATATAAGTTCAAAATAAATTAATTCCGTTAAAAATTTACATTAGTGGTTGAACTAATAAATAAGTTATGGTGTCTCACACAATAGTGTAAATAAAATCTACAAAACAAAAATGTGACATGTACTGCACATCATTCTTATATTCACAGCTTAAAATTTTTAATGTTAAAATAAAAATGTTTAAAGAGAAATTGATTTGACCTACAAATATAAAAATGGGGTTATTACAGACGTGACATATCAATTCTTTCTCTAGGAAACTCTCTAGAAAAGTTTTCTATCTGAAAAGATAACTATACCTATCCATTAAAATAATATACATTTCTTAATTTAAAAGATCCCAGTTCACATTTAACATCGTAATATATAATGCCAGTAACAAAATATCAGATTTCATTATATAAATTTATCAAAGAACACAAAAATTTTAATTTTCAATCTCTGAAAACGCAATTAATGCAAACTATTTTTTTTTTTTTTTTATCAAAAGACATCAATGTGTAGCTTATGAGAAAAAAATAAATATTTTTAAGTCAACATTTCTTTTTCATTAAATAACTCACAATATTATTGATTACTAAATAACACTAAATTTATTCCCCCCCCCCCTCTCGCCAACCAGTATATTTGGAATGAAAAAAAACTGTTTGTTTTTGGGTTTTACTTTCAACAGAGTACTATACATTAGAGGTCTGCACGGGCCCGACCCGCGGGCCGGGGGCGCGCCGGCGGAATCGTTTCAAATTTTCTAACGGGCCGGCAAAAAAATTGAACGGGCCGATAAAAAAATTTTCGGGCCTGTCGGCCCGTTCTGAAGATCCAAGCAGAAACGATAAAATGAGATTTATTTTCAACGCAAATGGTGTTAACGAGAATAAATATAAATGTGCGCCACGAGCCATACTAGTTTGACAGCATCAATATGAAAATGTAACTTGTACAGCGTGAGATCGGCATCGGACAGTTAAATTGTGTGCAACCCGTTTTAATATTTTTTTAGCTGAATCATACCGGGTCGAGATAAAGCTTGCATTATTTTTCTACGATATTTTGCCGGGCCTAAACAAGACTTAATTGTTCTCAAGATCTGTAGGGCAGACAACATGATTTGTAAAATTATTAACAACAATAAAGAACTTATGTTAGATTAATCTTTGGATATATATACTTCTTGATGGTTTTTAAATTAATTTCTCAATAACGCGAAAGTTTGACACATTCTCAGATTAATTTTTAATTGTAAAAATATAAAAGTGATAAGCCTGACTATTGAAGGCATTTGGAATCGAATAGCATTTTTCATTTTTGATGAATAAAATACTTGCATAACCTTGTTCAGATACAATAGTTTCTCAAATCGTTGCAGGTTTTTCTCCTGTCCCATGCTATCGCTTCCGGAAATTCTATTGAAAACGCTAACTATAACAATAATTTATTTCCTTTAAGTATTCTTAAATTGCTTATATCGAAAAATGGATAATGCCATTTGATTATATAGTTTTTTAATAAAGATACCTGCTATGCGTTTCTGAGAAAAAAAAAATGAATTTAGAAATGAATCAGAAAGGCGCATATTTGAATTAACGAATGAATTTGGATTTAAAATCTTTAATAAAATGATATAGAAATATTTTTAAAAATCTTCTTCTATTAAACAGCCTCAAAAGTTACGATGTTTTTAACTTTCTTTCTTTTTTCTTTTATTCTAAGCCATATTAGTTTTTTGATGAATCTTTATTTGATTGTTGAAAGCCTAAGAATCTTAGTAATCACTAATGTTGCTAATGTGTATTTCCTGTAAAATATACTGTAAAATTATTCCATGGATATGTATGCAGTATTCTTTAAAGAAATCTTAATTATATGAAAAAAATCTGAGAAATATTTTATAAATCTCAGCTAATGTGTATTTCCTGTAAAATATACTGTAAAATCATTCCATAGATATGTATGCAGTATTCTTTAAAGAAATCTTAATTATATGAAAAAATCTGAGAAATATTTTAGAAATCGTAGAAATTGTAACGGGCCAAAACGGGCCGGGCCTGAAATATAAAAATTTCAACGGGCCAGGCCAGGCCCGGGCCGAACGTTCAGGTTTTACAAAGGGTCGGGTCGGGCCGAAAAAAATTTCCTACGGGCCGGGCCCGGGCCTGGAATTTCCGGCCCGTGCAGACCTCTACTATACATACAGACGCACACTCATTTGTTTTAGTAAATATAAACATATCATTATTTCCAAAATGACAAAAATTAAGAAAATTTATAATATGCTCATAAAATGTACAGTTGTTTACAGTATAAATAACATAAAAATGTAAATTACTTTCCAATAAAAAAGCGTATCACGTAAGAAAATTCAAAGCATGCAATAAAGAGTTTAAAACCGTATAATTATTAAAATAATACGTTATACTTTTTTTCTCAATTGGGGGAGTCTTCTAGCACATTGAGCAGTCTTTTCATAATAGATAGAATACTTAGATGTATAAGAACACATTATCCAAAAAAGAAGAATATAATATTTACGGTATCTCCATAATTGCATTTTGTGTGATTTTCTATTTTAGAAAATTCATAAGTATATATATTTTAAGTTTTCTAGAATTAAAAAAATCTTATAAATTAAAAATTGAAACTTTTTCTATTATTACATGTAGTTATAATTTGAAATAAGGATTTATTTTTACCGCATTGAAAATTTATAGCTCGTTCCCTATTAATAATTGCTCTATAATATTTTTACTGCTTTGGGAAAAGGAAGTTGATGAGGAGTCGCTTGAATTTTTCAAAAAATATATATGTAGATAAGCATTTTATTGACCATCCATATATTTATTACAATACCATTGCATAGTGATAGGTGTACACTATTAAAAATTTGACTTTTGCTGCATAATCACTATACCGTTTTTTATAGAACATCTTATACACTGCTTAAAACAATTAAAGGATATTTGAAGTTTTATATAAAATAAATATATAAACGAATTTTTTTTGCCAAAAATAGAAGAAGAGAATCTCAAATGCAAAGTTTTCTGGTTTTCAAACTGTAGAGTATGCAAATTTTGAGTTCGACGCCAAAAACGTCCCTTCAGCGGCAGCGAATGAAATTTGACTTTCAACTGGATAAAAGAGAATGATGACAAGGATGATCGGCATTCAGTGATTGCTTTATTTTGATGAGTACGGTGTCTCAGCGAAGTCATTTGACAGATTCAGAAGCTTGGAGAATTGTTGGTAGGTTAGAAGGGGCCAAACTCAAGCCGAAGTATCGCAAGCCATTGGAGTGTCACAAAGTGTCATTTCCAGGATCTGGAACCGTTTTTTAGAGAGTGGATGTGCAGGCCGAAGACCAGGGCAAGGTTGTAGACGGGCAACAACGCCCAATGAAGATCGGTATTTAGCGTTAAAAGCTCGGAAACACCGAAACATGAATGCTACTCTTCTCCAACAACACCTTCGCTCGGCTACAGGCAACACGATTTCAACTCAGACTGTCCGAAACCGACTCTATGCTGTAGGTCTGTATGCTCGCCGACCGATGGTATGTGTTAGATTAACATCAAGTCATCGTCGTGATCGCAGGGAGTGGGCAACCGAGCATGTCAACTGGAGGAGAAATGAATGGAGCAATATTCTGTTTTCTGACAAGTCCCGTTTTTCTGTGCATCCGGATAATAGGCGTATTTTCATCTGGAGGGACCGTGGCAGTAGGAATAATCCTGCGTTCGTGCACGAAAGTGTCAGAGTTGGCGGTGGAGGAGTGTTGGTGTATGGTGGCATCTCCATTGACGGGCGCACTGACCTCTACATCATTCGAGATGGAGCTCTGACTGGTCGCCGATATAGGGATGAGATCCTCAGACCTATTGTAGTCCCTTACGCTGCAGCAATCGGAGATAATTTCATTTTAATGGACGATAACTGCAGGCCACTTGGTGCAAACCTGGTGGAGGATTTCCTTTTCGAGGAAGGAATCGCTCGAATGGAATGGCCAGCGTGTTCTCCAGACATGAATCCAATTGAGCATGTTTGGGACGCTCAAGGAAAACGAGTTTCTGGCCGCCAACAACCCCCACAAACTCTCCAAGAACTGGAAAGAGCTCTTCTGGAAGAGTGGGGCAGAATACCCCAACTCGTCATTAATAGCCTCATTGAGTCCATGCCTCAAAGGTGTTCAACGTTGCTGGCCGCCCGTGAAAACCATACCCCCTACTGAAAATGATTTTCTTTGAAGAAAACACCCTTTCTTATTCTTTTTTTCTCCATATGCACAAATTGTGTTTTTTTCTTTTTGTACACAAATGCGCAATAAAATGCATTTCTTTCTGCCAAACATGTGTAATTTATTCTCATATAACCTACTATGTCTATCGACCATGTAACAATCAGCTAAAAAGTTTCCCAGATACAAAATCCACCTAAAACTGCAATATCCATTAATTGTTTTGAGCAGTGTATTTGGACCAATGAGAATGCTCCCTAATGCAGTGAAGTAATCGCTTTCTATAGAAGCGGTAAAAATTTTTAACAGTACAGAAAATGTATGTAGAGATTTAGTTAGTTCAGTTGTAAATTAAAGTTTAAAGGAATAAACAATATAAAGGAGGATTATATCTTACTTTTCCATTGAAAGTCTAAACAAGAAAGAAAAATCATGTGTTAAACTTAAATTATGAAGGACTTTCCAACACATTTAAAAAATTATGTTTAAAAACGTTTAAAAAATTTAAATATTATGTCCCCCATTTCAACATATGGGAATGTACAACGCATTTCAAAACAAAATTTCAACTATGCTTATCTACAATCGGAAAATCATCCGAATTTTTTAGCAGACTTTTTATAAATGTCTATATGATATAGAGATTTGTATATTTTTGTAACATGCATTCGAAATTTAGTTCTTTTAAGAGATACATATATTTCATTTAAAAATTCCGCTTCAGGAATCTTTTTGTAATACGAAGATGTTGAGAACGGTTTTGTACAGCCCTGTATATGAAGTATAGAATTTACATATAAAGAATATCATGTAAACACTAACTTAATTGAAATGCGTATATCTAATTTTAAAACATCCCTTCCAATAATTATCACGCAAAAAACAATACTGTAACCGATTTCTTTTGTTTCTACCGGTAAATTAATAAAAAATGCTATGGATGTTCTGTTTTAACGTGATCGTAGTTAAAATCAGTGATTTATATCAGCTTAAATACATTTGAAATAGTATAGTAAATTAAAATACTCTCCAAATATTTTTTCCCATATACCACGATGTAATTGATTTTTTTTCAGTGTCTCTATAAATGAACCATTAATCGTACATACTTTATATGCAATACCAAACATGCTTTGGTGACCCTAATTAAAGTTTATTAATTGCTTGAAGATCCCACTACATTTACAGATGTTAGAGCGTGGACACACGAACAGACATACTGAATGCAAATGCACTTTTTAACTTTGTTGGAAAGTGCTAAAATACAATACATATATTCAGTTTGAATAATTTTAGTTACAGTGAAAGTATTTATTTTTATGCTTTGTTATATAATATAAAAAGCAGTAAATTAATAAAAATATTTAAAATAGAAATCTAAATAATAAATAAGTTAATAAAATTAATAATTTAAATAATAAAAGAATCAAGAATAAGAAAAGAATAATTGAAATAAATATTATGATAATTAATTGAAATAATAAATAAACAAGATCATTAAGAGAAATAATAAATTAATAAAGAAAATTAAAATAATAACAGACTGAAATATGGAACTTTTCTTGTTGTATCTGCTACTTTTACAAACTAATCTCTAACTAACTTAAATCATTCATTGGTTCATTTAGTTTTACAATTTGAAATTTTATTACCATGTCGTCATAAATATTACCAAATGAAAATTATTAACTTAATCTATGTCATACACGGCCATCATTCAACGCAGTTTTGGCTGCAGAAAAGATTCCAAAGAAACATTATTCTTTATTTATCAAATCTTTGTTATTACATGGAGGATAGTTGGACGAGTGCCATTATTGTTGGTTTTGCAGGTCAACATCCTAAAATATTTATTAAATAATCTCTTATAAAATATGGCTCTTGGAGATATCAGAGAAAAGTATGCTTCGCTTGATAAAGTATTGTAAATATAGGATATTTTCAGTATGATAGAATTTTGTTTAAAAAAAAATCATTATTTTTTCAGGAAATTAAACAGGGGAAGCGAAAGACTTCATATGTATATAACTTTCAGGGACTTATAAGGATATGTGATTAATGGATATGTGTGCAAATATCTTTAACGGTTCTTGAGTTAATCCAGCCAATTAAAATTTGAGAAATCGTGAAAAAACCTATCATGAAGAAAAACGCCTTTTCACAAGATGTCATTTCACGAAAACCATTGCTCGAAAACTAGATTTCGAAAACAAATCAAAACCAAAAAAATAATACTTCCTCTTGTAGAAAATGGAAAAAATGATTTAAACATCAATTTAAGCATTAAAAAAAGAAATTCTTAAATCAATATATACATACATATTTAGAATAATTGAAGATTTTTTTTTGTTTGTTTCGGACTCCCTTAAACATGCAAAGAGAAAGAGTTAATATGTTTGCTACTTTCAGGGACTACGGATATGGGATTTTATGTATTTATTTTTTTGTCAAATGTCATTTTATACTTTACTCAAAATTGCAGTTTTAATTTTCATTTATTGAAGAATAGAATTACTTTGTCCATTTAATAACCATGTAATAAAAGAAAAAAAAAACATTTTTTTTTTTTTTTTTTTTTTTTTTTTTTTGCTTATAAAATATAAAAATGAAAAATAATTTTATGTATACCAGGTTTTGTACACGTCTACGGAATCAAGAGATTAATGGTGTTCTAATATTGAAATTTCGTAAAGTGTTGATTGAAATATCAAAAGACATATATATGTATTTTCCCTAAACAAGATAAATATTTCTATATAAAAATTCAGATAAAAGACACTTTAAAGTTCTTGAAGCGTACGACCGCTACCTATATGTATGTATTTATTATTTACTTTATTACATAATGAGAAAAATATTGTTAACAAAGTACAATCATACAAAAGAAACATAAAATATTATTTCTAATAGTAATACAAACTTATAATACAGAAAAAATAAATATATCTAAAGCATTGAAAGGTTCACTTCAAATAATCGCTTAAATTTATTATTATGTCATTATCTCTGTTATTTAAGGAAAGTTATTAGCGTAATGAATGTCGCTCTCCATCATTATTCAACGGGTTTTCGGATGCAGATATGATTCCAAATAATAAATAAATAAATAAATAAGCATTATTCTTTATTTAAACAAAATATTTGTCATTACTTAGAAAATATTTGAAAGACTGCCAGTATTGTGTGTGTTCCACGTGAACGTAGTAAAATATTTAATAAATAGTATTTTATAAGATATGGTGCTTCGATACATCAGATAAAATTGTGCTATGTTTCCTAAAGTATTACAAATTCTGTAAAAGACAAGTCAGATTCTAGTTTTATTAAGTTAAAAAATAAATTCTATTTAACTTTCCCACTGCCACGACCGGATACATCCGTTTACTAGGCTGCAGGTTTCGCTGCAATTGAAGCTATATTTAAATTAATATAATTCTACAAATATAATCCTGTTTTAAGAAATTAAGTTATGATTGATACTTTCAAGGCTTTTAAGCATATTAGTAACAAAAAATTATACCATGTTAGAAAATCCTTCTTTTATTAAAATTTAAAATAAATTAAGGAGAAAACAATATAACATTTCTGTCCTTTTGTTCGGCGGTCATGGGATTTCAATAATCAACAATTTCATGTTTATGCATCACAAATTATTGAAGATACTCAAATTGAAAATTTCAGTGTTTTTGTTGATTTTCGAGGAGTTTAAAAGTTACAGAACCCCTTAAACAAGGTAAATATTTCTTTATGAAAATTTACGTAAGAGGTCTTTGAAAGCGCTAGAAGCCTACGAACTCTGTATATGTAGATATATATGATTTACTTTATTGCATATTGAGAAAAAATGCTCTTAATAAATTGCAACTTTCAAAAAGGCATTATCAGTACCTTATCTATACTAACACAAGAATAAAACGCTCTGTCTGTCTGTGTGTGTGTGTCTCTGCGATGTCTAGCAAAATCTACGTGACGTACGATGCTCAAAATTTTTCTGAGAGTAGCCCAATACCTCGCCTGATGCACCCGAGGCTCAGAATTTAAATATTTTGATTAATTTTAGATATATTAATTACGAAGTGGAATTCACTTTCATAAAAAAGAAATTTTTTAATGTTCGGGGGAAGAAATCGTTTGTACATGAGCACAAACTCTTTTATGCACCTAAATGAAAGAAGCATTTTTCGGCGTTTATTTCTGTTTTTGGATCATTTTTTTAAAAACCAAATCAACCAAACATCTCGACGCAGTTAAACTCAATAGACGTAATTTGAAAGATCATACTTTTAGGTCTCAAATGCTATTATTAATTCGAAATAATGTTGCAGTTAACCCTTTAAAAAGAAATATTCAAAAAGAGTCGTTTTTCCCAAAACCATTTTTCTCCTTTTGTCAATGCTCTTCCAGATCATATTTTTTAAGATGTAAACAAACAAAATAAAAGATCTTAAAGATGAGACTTTCTTCTATCTGATGGTGTAATTGGTATTGAAATATTTGGAATTTAAACCTTTCAAATACACTGGCAAAAGAAGGTCATTTTGCGACTCGCAGAGAGGATATTTTTTCCATGCTAAAATTATCTTAACGTGCATATTTCAACTCAATCTTTTAAAACCTTCTCAATAGATCAAATTTATACTACCTACAAAAACTTCGACACGTTCGGACGGATAGAAATATTTTTTACAAAATAAAATGTGCGAAAATTTTGATGAAATCAATACAAAACAGATCATTTTCATCGCGGTTTTGACATAGCAAAACGCAATGTTATAGGCACCGGTAAACAAAAAACATATTCTTTAAGCTTAAAAAAATTTTTATAACCTATGTGCAATCGGTTTTTAAAATATAAGATTTAACTCTTTCAAATACACCAGCAATAGGAGGCACTTTGCGACTCACGTATAGAATATTGTTTCTACGCTAAAAGTATCTAAACATACATATTTCAGCTCAATCTTATAAAAGCAAACCAAATTTATACCTCCTTAAAAAATTTTGAAACGTTCGGACGAGTAGAAATAATTTTTACAAAATAAAAAGTGCGATGAATTTGCAGGGCACAATTCTATATATGTACAGACAAACCGAAAATATTTTCTTAAAGCTAAAACATTCTCATAATTTATGTTGCAATTTGTTTTTTAAAAAAATTATGAGATTTAACCCGTTCAAATACACTCACAAACACGAATTAAATCCCGGCTCATGGAGAATACATTTTTGCTATGCTAAAAGTAACTAGATGTCCGTATTTTAGCACAATCTTTTTAGAGCCTTTCAATAAACCAGATTTACATTACTTTCAAAAACTTTGAAACTTTCGTATGGATAGAATTATTTTTTTAAAAAATGAAATGTGTGAATTTTTTTACGAATTCAGTAAAAACTTGAGTGTTCCGTGGCGGTTTTGTTCGCTTTCGGTTCGCATAGTTTCCAAAAAATCAAATTACATAGAAAATAAAGTACCAAACAGCAATTACTTTCAATTCAATATCTTTTCGTGATTTTTCCGTTTAAAAATATAAATTTTGACAAAATAGACTTAAAGATATAAAATCATAGAAATTTGAGTTTAATTTAAGGGTTTTTAGAAAGCAAATAACTCATTTGAAAACTGAATAACAACACGGGCCCGGGCATCGCCGGGCAGGACAGCTAGTTGTGCCTATAAAAAAGGATATCTATAAAATAGAAATCCATAAAAAAAGAAAATATATATATATGTATAGAATTGAATAATTCACTTTTATTAATAGTTTAACATTTTACTATTGTGTCATAATCTCTGTTACTTAAAGAAAATTATTAGCATAACTATTGACACACTCCATCATTACTCAACCAGTATTTGGCTGCAGACAGGATTAAAAAAAATATTCTTTATTTATCAAATCTTTGTACTACTTACTTGTTACTTAGAAAATAGTTGGAATAGTTCCATAATTGTGTGTATTGCAGGTCAACATACTAAAATATTCAATAAAAAATCTTTTATAATATATGGTGCTTGAATATATAAGATAAAATCATACTTCGTTTCATAAAATATTAGAAACAGTGGATTTTTCCCTATGACAAGATATTATTCAGAAAAGTGTGTTGAAGTTTAGAAAATTATCAAATTAAACAATCGGTGGGATTTACGTGATTAAAGCGGCATTAATAATCAAACACATTATCCATAATTTAAGAGAAAATGTAAATTTCGTATAATTTATTCCAGGTTATACTAATTGCTCAACATACCTCATTCTATATTACACTGTTACAGTGAATTCTTCAAAGAGTGAATTCATTATAATATTAGATATATTTCTTGTATAGTATTTAAACCAAAATATTATGCATACATTTCGAATTTAAAAGTGCTTGAACGTACGAACCCTGTATACGTAGATATTTATGATTTACTTTATTGCAAAATGAGAAAAATGATCTTAAGAAATACGAATTGAATAATTCCAGCCGAGCGAAAATTTGCCCAGGCCGGGAATCGAACCCGGTACTTGGCTTACAAGGCCAATGCTTTACCTGCTAAGCTACCTGGGCGATATCCAGCTGGGATTTTTCGTTCAGATAACCTTATTGGCCATAACATCTGGTCTGTCATTTAGAAAGCTCGGCTGAATAAGCAGCAGATAATAGAACTCCATAGAACGATGGATACGTAGATATACTATTATTTTAACATAATCTAACTGATTGGTAAAGTTATACTAATTGAATATTTTCAGCTGAGCGAAAAATTGCCCAGGCCGGGAATCGAACCCGGATACTTGGCTTACAAGGCCAATGCTTTACCTGTTAAGCTAACCGGGCGCTAACCGGCGGGGATTTTTCGCTCAGATAACCTTATTCAATTCGTATGATAACTTTACCAATCAGTCAGATTATGTTAGAATAATAGTATATCTACGTATCCATCGTTCTATGGAGTTCCATTACCTGCGGCTTATTCTGCCGAGCTATCTAAATGACAGACCAGATTTTATGGCCATTAAGGTTATCTGAGCGAAAGTTCAACTTAAAAAAAAAGATATTATCAGTAACTTATAGTAACTATAAAAAAGCGCCTATAAAAAAGAAAAATTTACATATCTATAGAATTGAATAATTCACTTTAATTAATAGTTTAACTTTTTGCTATTGTGTGATAATCTCTATCAGTTAAAGAAATTTATTAGCGTAATAAATGACACAATCCATCATTATTGAATGAGCATTAGGATGCAGACATGGATTGCAAAAAAACATTATTCTTTATTTATCAAATCTTTGTTATTACTTAGAAAATAGTTGGAAGAGTGCCATAAGTGTGTGTGTTGCAGGTCAAAATACTAAAATATTCAATAAAGAATTTTGTATAAAATATGCTGATTGAATTAGCGTAAAATAGCTTTAAAAACCCTTTTCTAAAAGCAGCTTTTTACTCCAAAACTTATTATAGTGTTACAATGCAGTTTTGAAAATATTAAATTTAATTTTACAGATTTTGTTAAAAAAAATTACTCACAAGACAGAAACATTTGTTAAAAATGTGATCTTATTCCAGTTCAATATGTAAAAATAATATTTGAAACCAAACACAGCTCGTATTTTTTAATTTGGTATAATGCTTCAGATGCACAGATTGGAAATAGAATTAACATATGTCCTATAATATGACCTATTTACATGATTCGGAATAACCAATCCTAGAGTTAATATTGCTCAATCAACTTCTATAGCACAATTTTACGTGCATTTATATATGATGAATGAATCGTGCTTGAATATATTTTACCCAATTTTACATTAATGATTTCAAATCTAATCGATATATTTCAATCCTAATTGTTTTTACAATATATTCTTTATTTGCAAATCAATAAAACATTGAGATATTGCAAATGAATATATTATCACAGTTTCTTTTTAAATATTTATGAATTAATTACATGATCAATTATTTTTATGAAATAAAATCCCTCCTACCAATGGCATTTTGAATTGATAAGAATATTTAATAAAAATGTATTAATTGTGTTAATTAAAACAATATCATTTGTATGAATCAGAAATAAAACATTTAAAATATTAGAAGTATCATAATAATTTCTGTGGAGATAATATTAAACATTAATACGTAGCGAATAATAATATCTATTAATACTTGTAATTAAATTGCAGAGATCTAGCCAAATGTGCAACTCCGAATGCATTCAACTTCTGCATAATAGATCTGAATTATCCAAACTCTCACTCAGCTTTAACCTTAGTCTTGCAGTTAACACTTTTGAATATCATCTACGTGACCGTTGCGACATTGCCAAGGTGTTTGTTATGAAGCACAGCCGTTGTTACCTCCTCTGTATATGTATGTGTAAGGTACACTAAGAATAACATAGAAGCGAGATTAGGATAAGGTCTTAGGCTGTGAAAGATTTTAAATAATTGATGTTATATAAATGGAATAATAAAAATTTATTATTAGTTCTTGAGATAGAGCTATTGCGATAATCAGGAATAATACCGTATGGCAGCGCCACCTGTTGTATGATTTACACCAAAGAGTAATCAGAACCACATTATATCAGGGACTAACGGAATCGAAAATTATATGAAAATATGTTCATTAGTTCTTGAGATATATCTGTTAAGAAAATCGTGAAAAACTTAGCAATTGGGAAATGTAAACCAAAAACTATTCGGATCTAATTTATATTAAACTCTAACGGAATCAAAAATTTTGTGAAATTGTTTACTTTATTCCTTGACATAGAGCACCCACAAAATTTATGTCACATTTACAGACAGGTAAACTCACAGATATACTCACAGGGAAATATTTTGTAAAATACAGGTTTTTTATGAATCTCTCACCCCTAAAACGCGCAAATTTATCGGAAACCGAAATTCGAAAATTTTCATTGAAAAATACTTTCTTCTAATGAATATAGAAGAAATTAAAAGAGTTAATTGAGTCGAATAAAACAATATCATAAGCGCGAATCAGAAACAAACTATTTCACATATTATAAGTATAGTAATAATTGCAGTGCAGATAATATTACAGGCTAATATGAAACAAATATTAATATCTATTAATACCTGTAATTAAATTACAGAGATTCAGCCAACTGTACAACTCCGAATACATCCTACTGCTGCATAATCGACCTGAATTATGCGAACTCTTACTCAGCTTTAACCTTAGTCTTGCCAATTGGCACCTACGAATATAATGTATGTGGACAGTCGCGACATTGCCAAGATGTTTGTTCTAAAGTGCAGTCGTTGTTACCTCTTCTGTGTATGTGCGAGTAAGGTACATTGGGGATAACATAGAAGCGGTATTAGGATAATGTCTTAGGCTGTAAAATATTCTAAATAATTGATATTATAAAAATGGAATAACGAATACATATTATAATCATTAGTTCCTGAGAAAGAGCTATTGAGATAATCATGAATAATGCGCATAGCAGCGCCACCCGTTCTGTAATTTACACCAAAAGGTATTCAGAACCATATTACATCAGGGGTTAAAGGAATTTTAAAATATGTTCATTAGATATTGAGATACATCTGTTGAAAAAATCGTGAAAAAGGCAGAAAAATAGCATCACCTGGTGGGAAATACAGACCAAAAACTATTCAGATCTAATTTATTTTAAGGTCTAACTGAATCTAAAGTTTTGTGAATTTGTCTGCTTTATTTCTTGAGCGCCCACAAAATTTAGACAGATTCATAGACAAACATTTTGTGAAAAACATGTTTTTTTTATTTTTATTATTATTATTATTTTTAAATCTCTCATCCTTAAAACGTGTAAATTTGTCGAAACCTGAAATTTGGAAATTTTCGCGGAGAAATACTTTCTTTATCTAAAGATGGAAGAAAGTAAAAAGAGTTAATTCAGTCGAATAAAACAATATCATAAGCGCAAATCAGAAACAAACCATTTGATATATTAGAAGTATAGTAATAATTTCTGTGCATATAATACTACCCGCTAATATGTAGCAAATATTAATATATTATAATACTTATAATTAAATTGCAGAGATTCAGCCAAATGTACTCCGAATACATTTTACTCCTGCATAATCGACCTGAATTATGCAAACTCTCACTTAGCTGTAACTTTAGTCTTGCCAATTGGCACTTATATCATCTATGTGGACAGTTGCGACATTGCCAAGATGTTTGTTCTAAAGCGCAGTCGTTGTTACCTCTTCCGTATATGGGCGTGTAAGGTTCACTGGGAATAACATAGAACCGTGCTTAGTATAATGTCTTCGGCTGTGAATGATTCTAAATGTTTGCATTTATATAAATGGAAGTACGCATAAATAAAATTAAATTCATACATCTGATTTAGATTGTTTTGGCCTATTCTGTTGCAAATATGGATTTTTATTTTCACAGTTATGCTCTTTTTTATAAGTATATATTTTTATGTTAAAAATTACCAGTTGTATATATTTTTTTAGTTTTTACGTTTTTATTATTTCAACAATTTAAAATTTTCAATTGAAATCTATGGAACAGTCGCTTGATTTGATTCGGTCATATTATATATATATATATACATATTTGTAGAAAATATTTTCCTCGGCATTATTTACAAATATGAAACAGGCGTAATACCGTCAACTTAATACTACTTTCAAACATATATCTTTTATGTCATTCTAATAACAATTTTAACTGATTCGATATGTAAAAACGTAACGCGATAACACGAAAAACCTTTCCAATAAATAGTATTATGATTTGAAAAAACAAATGGGCTTTACGGTTTAATACTGGCTCCTAAAATTTATCATCGCTTAAAATTAACACTAATAGAAAAGTAATTAAAGTGTAGTACGATTTATTGATGTTGATTTAACGGTGTAATACAGTCATAATTAAAATAATACACTTTGCAAAAATCACCATAAAAATGAAAAACAATGCAGGAGCGTTTCGAGCTAAAACAAAATTTTAATTCTAATTAACGCTAATATTTCCGACATTTCTTCATAATTCTGGCATAAATACTTCTTCTATATCATAAAACCCTAAACAAAATAAGTAGTGTACAACTATTTTCAGATTTGTAAAAACTACTTTCCTAAAAATAAAAACCTCTAACTCATTGTAATTTCAGTAGTAAATTTTACAAAAGGGCGCATGCTTGCTTTCAGCGAAACATTTCAAACAGGTATTTAAAATGTCTATTTTCATACACTTTCAAAATTATTGCAATGATATCGGAATATTTTAAAAATTTTCTTTAGTTTAAAAATATTCTCATTGAATGACATTATCTTTACAACAAAATGTATTTTTCTGCGCGTCGAAGATTAACATGTGTGTCGTCAATTATACAAACCGATATGGTAAGTTATTACACTGAACTATTCCTCATATACCAGCTATATATCTGGTAATATGCATATCAGCTCATGTATATGTATAATATACATATATATATACATTGTATATATTTACTTTTAAAACATCTGTTCTTATACATGTATATATGTATTTCTAAACTACATGTTTTTGTATGTGTGCATTCTTATTTTTTGTACAATTACATTAAAACAAAGTAATTAATTGTTTAATGAAAGAAAATTTTAACATGTGATTATTTGAATTCAATATGCCTCATGCAAATGAATTTTACACTGTGAATTCAACCAATATGACTTTGCGCTAACGCATAATGAATAAAAATCTGAACTTAAACAATTAGTTGAAAGAATGCCTTCGGGTATTCCTCATTTCATGCTTTGTTGATTTCTATCAGAACGTAAAACTTTAAATAACGAAGCTGATATACAAGCATTTAAATAGAAAATAAATCTGAAGTCTTTTGGCATGACTTTAGAATATATTAAAACATTTTAAGGTGACAGTGGGTTTTATATTTTATCAGGTAGGTTAAGCTGATGGATTTCGGCGTTCACGTTTTTTATTTTAATTTTTTTTTCTACAGTACTAATCGTTTGTTTCAGACAAATACAAACTCATTTAGAATTATTGATAATCATCAATAGTCGCTCTTACACACAAAATAATAATAGTAATAATAATAATAATAATAATAATAATAATAATAATAATAATAATAATAATAATAATAATAATAATAATAATAATAATAATAATTCTATTACGATGATTTAAAAAAAATATCGAAAAACACTATTACTCATTTACACTTATGACCCAATATTTACTTCTTAACTAATTTTAGATTCATACTTATATTTTTAGAATAAATGCTTTTAAATATTGTCTATTTAAGGCACCTTGTAATTATGAACATTCCAACAAAAATGTAAATTTAATCTCTTCAATAAATATATCCAACAATAGATAAAGTGTCATCTGTTATTTAGTACATAAATCAAGAATTTTGATAACCAGGCACATAAACAAATTTAATACAAAAGACACTAGCATTACCCAATTATTTGAATCAATACAAAATGTATTATTGTAAATATCATAGTAATGCTAACTTAACCACATAATATTACGCGGCAATGATTTGATGGAACACCGTAAGTGTTTTCAAGTTAACTCAAGAGGATTAACGTAGATTTCTGCTTTACCTAAATGATTATATATAGTGATAGGTTTTAGATGAACTCTTTGTAAATGTTCATTAAATAACATTTTACTCCATGCATGATTCCCATTAATGAAATTTTACTCAGATATCTTCGAGAATTATCTTAATATCAGAGTTGCATTGTTTACTGTTTATCTTCTGCAATGCAAATTGTGATTTCTAAACAATTGAATTAATGTCTCTCCTGTTCTATCGAATATTTTTAGTGTCTCAAGATGAGACAGTATAATTTGAATAAAAAACCATTTAACATTTTACTATTAGAACAAATAAATTTTGATTGCTTGAATGCTTGTTTTAGATTTTTGGAATATATGTAAAAAAGGAATTGATGATATATGAGTGCAGCACATTAAACATTTTTGAAGTGACAGTGAGTTTTATATTGTATTAGACAGTTTACGTCGATGAAATTTGGTATTCATGATTTTTATTTTATTTATATGTTCTACAGTACTATTTTTTAAAGACAGATACAAATATGCGTAAATGTATTTAAAATCATCATCAATGGATCAATTTTTTAAAGAATTTTTCCATTTACGGTTAAAACCATATTATCACTTCTTGATAAATTTTTAATCCATTTTTATAATCTTATACTAAATGCTTTGAAATATAGTTTTTTTAGGGTATACTTTAAAAATGCACATTCCAACAAAAATGTAAATTTAATCTATTTAATAAAAATATCAAACAAAAGAAGAAGTGTCACCTGCTATTTAGTATCTAAATCAAGACTTTCGATAACTAGACGCATAAGCAAATATAATACAAAAGACACTAGCATAATTCAATGGTTTTAATCAATGCGTGAGTGTATTATTGTAAATTTCATAATAATACAAACTTAAGCACATAATATTATGTGGCAATGATTTGATGAAACTCCGTAAGTGTTTTCAACTTAACTCAAGAGGATTAATATAGATTTCTGCTTCACTTAAATGATAGTATATATTGGCAGGTTTTATCTGAACCCTTTGTAAGCATTCATTAAATAACATTTTACTACATGCACGATTCCATTATTGAAATTTTACTCAGATATCTTCGAGAATTATCTTAATATCAGAGTTGCATTGTCTACTGTTTATGTTCTGAAACGCAAATTGTGATTTCTAAATAATTGAATTAATGCATCTCCTGTTTCAATAAATATGTTTAGAGTCTCAAGATATTATAATATAAATTGAATAAAAATTTTTTCAGCGTTTTACTATTAGAACAAATAAATTTTGAATGTTTGAATGCTTTGTTTTAGATTTTTGGAGAATATGTAAAGGAATGATTATCGATGATTACATCATATTAAAATTTTTTAAAGTGACATTGAGTTTTATATTGTATCAGACAGGTTACGTTGATGAAATTTTGTCTTCATGAATTTTATTTTAGTTGTATGTTTCACAGGACTACTCTTTTGTTTAAGACAAATACAAATATGTGTAAAATAATTTACAATCATCATCAACGGATCATTTTTTTAAAGAATTTTCTAATCGGATAAGTATATATATATATATATATATATATATATATATATATTACAAATTAAAAATTTTTTCGCCAAAACTAACCTTTATACTATCTTAATTTTCTTATAATAATATTCCGTACTTACTTCAAATTATTAAATTAAAATCTTGTTTCTAAATCTAATCTGTTAATCCTTATGCAGACGATATAAATTCTTAATTTGCCTTAAAAAACATTATTCCAGTATGCGTAAATTTAAAAAGATGGCTCTAAATTAAAAATATTCTTAATTAAAACTTTATTTCTTAATATTCCAAATAAAACTGATTTCTTCTATGTCTTTATCAACCCTTTTTAAGAAAGTCTTATTAAATTTATTCCAAAACCATACCTTTCAAAAAATATCATTATTTTATTTTATCTATTTATTTATTTTTCCTACGTCAGCCTTTGATGTGTGCATATTAATAAATTCATTTCTTTTCTTTTTCTCTTAAAATTAATCATTTATAAAAATCGTCTGCCTAAGATATTTAAAATTCTGAGTCAATTATAAATTGGTTAAATAATATTTTTTAAAAATAAATTTATCGTTTGTGGAAAATAATCTCGTAGCTAGACAAGAATTCTGTTTACATAAAAGAATGATGGTTTGAGGTTACAGAATGTTCCAGAACTTTCTTTTTAGTTTAAAAAGGTGGAAGTCTCGAGATGAAAAAGAAGATTTCTTGGGTTGCTTCTTCGATGAGGACAGCTCGCTGAAATAATGATGGAATTTTTGCAAAAGGAGCTTTTCCTTCCTCATTATTACGAATTTAATAAATGAATTTACAGCAGCCCATGACTAATTATCGGATCTTCTACATTTATTTATTTATTGTGTTTTTTCCTCGCTTGCCATGATTGTGTGTTTCTTTTTTAACCAGTGGAAATAATTCGAGTTCTCCTTAAATCGTCACATATATATGTGTGTGTGTGTGTGTGTGTGTGTGTGTGTGTGTGTGTGTTTGTGTATTATCGAAAATTCTTATGCCCAATTAACAATTAAAACCATATTATCACTTCTTGCCGAATTTTTAATTCATTTTTATAATCTTAGACTAAATGCTTTGAAATACAGTATTTTTTAGGATATATTGTAAATGTGGACATTCCAACAAAAATGTAAATTAAATCTATTTACTAAATATATCCAAGATTAGAACAAGTGTCATCTGCTATTTAGTATATAAATCAAGACTTTTGATAAATAGACACATAAGCGTTTGAATCAATCCGTAAGTGTATTATTGTAAATATCGTAGAATGCAAATTTAACCGCATAATATTACATGGCAATGATTTGATAAAACACCGCAAGTGTTTTCACTTAATTCAAGAGGATTAACGTAGATTTCTGCTTCACTTAAATGATAGTATATATTGACAGGTTTTAACTGGACTCTTTGTAAACGTTCATTAAATAACAATTTACTCCATGCACGATTCCCATTAATGAAAATTTACTCAGATATCTTCGAGAATTATGTTAATATCAGAGTTGCATTGTTTACTGTTTATGTTCAGAAACGCAAATTGTGATTTCTAAATAACTAAATTAATTCCTCTCCTGTTTCAATAAATATGTTTAGAGTCTCAAGATGATACAAAATAAATTGAATGAAAATTATTTAAAATTTTTACAATTAGAACAAATAAATTTTGATTGTTTGAATGCTTTGCTTTATATTTTTGGAAAATTTGTAAAAAAAAATGAAAGGATGATAGATGATTACATCATATTACTTTTTTTTTTAATTGACAGTGAATTTTATATTTTATCAGATAAGTTATGTCAATAAAATTTGGTGTTCATGATTTTTATTTTATTTGTATGTTTTACAGCACTACTACTCTTTTGTTTAAAACAAATTCAAAAATGTGTAAAATAATCTATAATTATCATCAATGGATCTTTATAAGAATTTTCTAATCTATATATATATATATATATATATATATATATATATACACTGGTGTCCAAAAGTTAAGCATAATTGGTAATTAAGTAATTATTTTTAAGTAATGAAAGAAATATGATTCGGAATGTGCTGAAACTCCAGGTGTGTAAACAAAATAGTACGCGTCACATATTTTCGCGAAGAGTTTTCCCCGAAATCGAACAGGGGACCGTCAACAAATTGAAAAAGAACGAAGATCTTTTGGATAACCCTGTCAAAACAAATGTAGCAAAAGCGTTCAAACTGTACATTATGATTAATCGGCCTATTTTAATGTACTGTGATAATTTTTACAAGGATAGTATGTATACTCGTAGAGAAATTAAGGTTTTTATAAAAACAGTCCTAAATTTTTCCAAGTTTTTTGCTTATAATTTGCAGAGTTCTTATTATAAAATAATGTTCTTTTCTGAAAATATGACAAACATCATTGTACACAATACCCTGTCATCAGAATTTAAAAATAATAAAAATTGTGTGAAAAATGAGTATGTTTAGTAAATAATTTTTCATTGCGCATGCGTCAACGATATCAAAATGTCATTTGCATATTGTGTTAGCTAAATGTATAGAGCAACCTCTGTAAAAGTTTCAAAAACATAGCTTGAAAACTCTGAAAATGGGAGCCTTTAGAATCAACTCAAAATTCATTATTCCTAATGGAAGCAAAAAAAATCAGGGGTTTTACCTAAATATAGTTGCACGTGCAATATTGTGTAGGCACTAAACAATGGAATATGGATACAGCCCCTCATCTTTTTGCTTCATTTAGGGAATAAAGGATTTTGAGTTGATTCTATAATCTCCCATTTTAAGAATTTTCAAGCTATGTTTTTGAAACTTTTACAGAAGTTGCTCTATACATTTAGCTAACACAATATGCAAATGACATTTTGATATCGTTGACGCATGCGCAATGAAAAATTATTTACTAAACATACTCATTTTTCATACAATTTTTATTATTTTTAAATTCTGATGGCAGGGTATTGTGTACAATGATTTTTGTCATATTTTCAGAAAAGAACATTATTTTATAATAAGAACTCTGCAAATTATAAGCAAAAAACTTGGAAAAATTTAGGACTGTTTTTATAAAAACTCTAATTTCTCTACGAGTATACATGCTATCCTTGTAAAAATTAACACAGTACATTGAAATAAACCAATTAATCATAATGTGCAGTTTGAACGCTTTTGCTACATTAGTTTTGACAGGGTTATCCAAAAGATCTTCGTTCTTTTTCAATTTGTTGACGGTCCCCTGTTCGATTTCGCGGGAAAATCTTCGCGAAAATATGTGACGCGTACTATTTTGTTTACACACCTGGAGTTTCAGCACATTCCGATTCATATTTCTTTCATTACTTAAAAATAATTACTTAATTACCAATTATGCTTCACTTTTGGACACCAGTGTATATATATATATATATATTCGAAAAACATTATACCCAACTTACAGTTAAGACAGTATTATCACTTCTTGCCGAATTTTTATTTCATTTTTATGATCTTAGACTAAATGCTTTGAAATGTAATTTTTTAGGATATATTATAAATGTGGACATTCCAGCAAAAATGTAAATTAAATCTATTTATTTAATATATCCAACAATAGAAGAAATGCCATCTGCTATTTAGTATATAAACCAAGACTGTTGATAACTAGACGCATAAGCAAATATAATAAAAAAGACAATAGCATAACTCAATGGTTAAAATCAATCCGCATGTGCATTATTGTAAATTTCATAATAATGCAAACTTGAGCACAAAATATTACGCGGCAATGATTTGATGAAACACCGTAAGTGTCTTCAACTTAACTCAAGAGGATTAAAGTAGATTTATGCTTCATTTAAATGATAGTATATATTGACATGTTTTAGCTGGATTCTTTGTAAACGTTAATTAAATAACATTTTACTCCATGCACGATTTCCTTTAACGAAAATTTACTCAGATACCTTCGAGAATTATCTTAATATCAGAGTTGCATTGTTTACTGTTTGTCTTCTGCAATGCAAATTGTGATTTCTAAACAATTGAATTAATGTGTCTCCTGTTTCATTAAATATGTTTAGATTCTCAAGATGATACAATATAAAATGGATGAAAATTATTTCAACATTTTTCTATTAGAACAAATAATTTTTGATTGTTTGAATGCTTCGTTTTAAATTTTTGGAAAATATTTAAAAAAAATGAAATGATGATCGATGATCACATCATATTAAAATTTTTTAAAGTGACAGTGAGATTTATATTGTATCAGACAGGTTACGTTGATGAGATTTTGTGTTCATGATTTTTAATTTATTTATATATTTTACAGCACTACTCTTTTGTTTAAGACAAATATAAATATGTGTAAAATAAATTACAATCATCATCAATGGATCATTTTTTTAAAGAATTTTCTAATCGGATAAGTATATATATGTATTTATATATATATATATATATGTATTAGCGAAAACTTTTATACCCAATTTACAATTAAAACCATATTATCACTTCTTGCCGAATTTTTAATTCATTTTTATAATCTTAGAATAAATGCTTTGAAATACAGTATTTTTTAGGATCTATTGTAAATGTGGACATTCCAACAAAAATGTAAATTAAATCTATTTGCTAAATATATCCAACAATAGAAGAAGTATCATCTGCTATTTCGTATATAAATCAATACTTTTGTTAACTAGACATTTAATGTAAAAGACACTAGCATAACTGAATGTTTTGAATCAATCCGTAAGTGTATTGTTGTAAATTTTATATTAAAGGAAACTCAAGCTCACAATATTACGCGGCAAAGATTTGATGAAACACTGTAAGGGTTTTCAAGTTAACTCTAGAGAATTAACCTTTACAGAGGGGCTGCGACAGCATCTGTCCGAGAGTACATGCTAAGCCAGATTGATGCTGTCCGTGCCCCCGTGTAAAGGTTAACGTAGTTTTCTGCTTCACTTAAATTATAGTGTATATTGACAGCTTTTAGCTGGACTCTTTGTAAAAATTCGTTAAATAATATATTGCTTCATACACGATTCCTATTCATGAAAATTTACTCAGATATCTTCGAAAATTATTTTAATAGCAGAGTTGCATTGTTTACTAGTTATGCTCTGCAACGCAAATTGTGATTTCTAAATAAACCTCTCCTGTTCTATCAAATATGTTTAGAGTCTCAAGATGATACAAAATAGTTTGAATAAAAAATATATATTCATATATATATATATATATATATATATATATACATATATATATATATATGTAACCTATCATTTTATGAACGGTAGATACAATTTTTGCATTATGCAATTGTTGCTACAGAAATTTTGTGGGCATTTCACTTTTTTTAATATAAGTGTGAAACTATATTTAGTGAAACTATATTATACATAAAACTTTCCTCTTTTAAAAAATAGGTAAATAACAAAATACACAGTATGAAATAAAAAGAGCTATACTTAAAAATAGACATTGATAATAAAATGTAATAATATAGAGAAAACTAAGGAGGTTTTTCCATTTTTTACAAAATATATTTTTTTTATTTTTAAAATATTGAACGAAGTGCAAAATTTCATATGTAACTTTATTTGCTATACAATCAGATATAAAAAAAACTAGATAAGTGTATATATATACGCAAGAATTCTTAAAAAAATGATACATTTTTGTCATTATGCTTTATGCGCAATTATAAATTCTTAGACATAATTCGAGGCGTAGGAGAAAAATTCCGTGTTAAAGTTTTACTTTTTGTGACACTCCACCTGCAATATCAATTATAACAATGTTTTTCTTAATCTTATTGTGTTTGTCTGGATAAAAGTGGTCTACGTACCTTTATAAAGTATTTAGGTCAATCAATATTATGTTTTTCTGCAGAGGCTTGAAAACTGAACATTTCTAAGGCCTGCTAATTTCATGTTGGAATTTACGAAACGTTTTTTCTGATCAACTCCGATCGTGACCACTAGACCCCAAAACTACCATCAGTAATATATATATATATATATATATATATATATATATATATATATATATATATATATATATATATATATATATATATATAATATATATATATATATATATATATATATATATATGCATATATATATATATATGTATATATATATAAATGTAAAAATACTGGTTTCATTGGTTCTTTTATTGGTATTGTCTGAATAACTTTGGATGTATTTATAAAAGTATTTATATATATATATATATATATATATATATATATATATATATATATATATATATATGCACTATATTGCCATTGATTATGGGACACTTGCGATTTTAGACATTTTACTAAATATCTAGAAAAATACATGAGGAATCATCTCGAAACTCTTAGTGAATAAATATAATAGTATAAGTCATACATCTCCGTGAAGATTTTTTTCCCGAAACTCTAAGGGGACCGTCAACAAATTAAAAAAGAATGAATATCTTTTGAATAATCCTGTCAAAACTAATGTAGTAAAAGCGCTCAAACTCTAGATTGTGATTGAATGCCTTATTGTAATAAGCCTTGTTCATTTTTATGCAAATAGCATGCATACTCGCAGAGTAATTAAGGTTTTTATAAAAATGATCCCAAATTTTTCCAAGTTTTTTCCTTATAATTTTCAGAGTTCTTAATATAAAATATTACTTTTTTCAGAAAATATGACAAACAACATTGCACACAGTACCCTGTAATCAGAATTAAAAAATAATGAAAATTGTATAAAAAATGAGTTGGTTTACTAAATAACTTTTTACTGCGCATGCGTCAACGATATCAAAATTTCATTTGCATATTATGTTAGCTAAATGTATAGAGCAACTTTTGTGAAAGTCACAAAATCATAACTTGAAAATTCTGACAATAATCGTCAATTGAATAAGTCGAAAATCCGTTATTCTTAAAATAAAGCAAAAACAAGAGGGGTTGTATCCATATATTCATTGATTAGTGTCAATATAGAATACACTATATGGGATGTACTACGGCATTTGGATAAAATCCCTCATTTTTTTGCTTCATTTTGGAAACAACGGATTTTGTCCTTTTTCTATAGACGATTACTTTCCGAATTTTCAAGCTATGATTTTGAGACTTTTACAAAAGTTGCTCTATACATTTAGCTAACATAATATGCAATTGAAATTTTGATATCTTTGACGCATGCGCAGTAAAAAATTATATAGTAAACCTACTCATTTTTCATACAATTTTTATTATTTTTTAATTCTGATTACAGGGTACTGTGTGCAATGTTGTTTGTCATATTTTCTGAAAAAAATATTATTTTATATTAAGAACTCTGAAAATTATAATGAAAAAACTTGGAAAGATTTGGGACCATTTTTGTAAAAACCTTAATTACTCTGCGAGTGCGCATGCTATTTACATAAAAATGAACACAGTGTATTACAATAAAGCATTCAATCATAATCTAGAGTTTGAGCGCTTTTGCTACATTAGTTTTGACAGGGTTATTCAAAAGATATTCATTCTTTTTTAATTTGTTGACGGTCCCCTATAGCGTTTCGGTAAAATATCTTCACGGAGATGCATGACGTATACTATTATACTTATACACTAAGAGTTTCGAGATGATTCCTCATGTATTTTTCTAGATATTTAGTAAAATGTCTAAAATCGCAAGTGTCCCATAATCAATGGCAATATAGTGTATATATATATATATATATATATATATATATATATATATATATATATATATATATATATGTATATATATATATATATCGGTCTAGATCACTTTTTTATGAACACGATAACTTCTTTAATTTTGCTTAGATCTCTTCCAAACCGGTAAATAAAATCAAGGGGTATAAAATCTCGGTCAAGTTCGTTAATGGACAAAATTGGTCCAAGGGAGTGGAAGTAGGGAAGGTTTTTTGTGAAAACCCGAAAAATGCCATAACTTCTTAATTGAAATAGATATCGTATAGGCTTAAAGTTTATATTACTTCTTAAAAATGGGCCACAAGTTTATGCATGATAGATTTTTGATAAATTTAGAAATGGGCTCAAGGGCCGAAAAAAACAGTTTTTGGGAGAAAAAATAACATCGCCAATTCTTAAGATATCTAATCCAACTAAATTTTGTATAAATGTTTCTAACATTATCTAAAACTTTTGTACTTACATGTTTTAATCGGACCATTTTTTACCGATAAAAAAATTAAGAACAAAATAACAAAATGGGTTGAAAAAAGACAAAAATCCATAACTTCGTCAATTCTTAAACTATCAAACCTAATTAAATTTATTTTACATTTTCTTAATAATATCTACAACTTTTACATTGACAAGTTTTTCATAGGACCAATTCGTATAGCAAAAATTAATTAAACACAAATAGGAGTTGGAGAAAAAATTTAAATCCAAATTGCTTATATTATGACTCATTTTTAAATTCATTTCTGATTTTAAACGCATCTAAATGGCAGATCATCTTATTTAGGTACTATATAATATGACGCATTGGTCAATGTTTTGATAAAGACAGAATATATTTCAAAAAAGGTTGCCAAAATGGGTATTTTGTTCAGAATTTCCCGAAGTGATCGAGATTGAAAATTGAGGACGTATTCAAATAACTAATTGCGTTTTTTCGGACTCATTTTTAAATCCATTTTTGTTCTCAAACGTATCCAATTTACAGGTCCTCTTATCTAGGGACCTGTGTAATGTAACGGATTGGCCGGTTTTTGATAAAGACAGAATATATTTATAAAAAAAGGCTGCCAAAATGAGTATTTTGAACAGAATTTCCTAAAGCTTTTGTGATTGAAAAATTGAGGTATTCAAATTACAAGTTGCGTTTTTTCTGACTCATTTTTAAATTCAGTTTTGCTCTCAAATGCATCCAATTTACGGGTTTTCTTATTTAGGAGCTGTATAATGTGCCGTTTTGGCCGTTTTCTTGATAAAGGCTGAATATATATTTTTTTAAATGCTGTCAATGTGGGCACTTCGCAAAAAAATTCCGGAAGCGATCATGGTTAAAGTATTGAGGTTGTGTTCAAATAATGAAATGGTTATTTTATAACTCATTTTTAAATTAATTTTTGCTCTCAAACGCATTCAATTTACAGTTTTTATTATTTAGAAACTATATAATGTGCCGTATTAGTCCATTTTTTTTATAAAGTCAGAATATATTTCAAAATATGATGTCAGAATGGGCATTTGAGCCGAATTTAACTTAAGATGATTTTGATAAAACCAAGTCTTATAGAAAAATGAAATTAAAAATTTTTCGAAAGCCGCCAAATAAAGTTGTTAAATTGGGTTTATCTGCAATCAAATGCTATTTTTTCTTGGTCAAAAGAGCACTCATCGAAATCTACCTCCGCCTATAGGCCAAGCCGACAGGAATTTTCTTAATTCATAAAATTTGTCAGTAACTTTTCAATTTACATCTCGTTATATTTATACTTGCTTCGGTACCATTTTTCAAACAATGAACTCAGTTATTAATAATAAATAAATAAATAAATAAAAACGTTCTGTCAATTGTGATTATCAGCTAATATTATCTTTAGAACTGTATTTCAACCGTCAATTTAAAAATGTAGCTGTAAAATAAACATTTCTCTCAGCTTAAAAAAACAGTGCAGAAGAAAATGAAACTGTCAATCCCGTTTATTTATATAACTGGTAACATTATTATACGTATAATTTTTTTTATTAAGTTTCAAAGTTTTTGTAAAAGAAAAAAAAATATATACACATAACATTATTAATTTTAACTGTGCTTCTTAGAAATTTACATTCTAGTTGATGTTTTAAATAAAAAAGGAATAAAATATGTTATTCCAATAGAATTTATAACATTTCGAGCTCCTGTTCGTAAAATATAGAAGAAATAATATTCTTTATGTTTTATAGATTTTCGTAAAAAGTGTGATGATTTTTTTTTCTTTTCATCATTATATAAGTAAACATTGTTCTGGTGATAATCAGATGAAGTCTATTAATTGATTAAAAAAATGAAAGAAAGGAAAATAATAAGAAAACTTTGTAGAATATGAAAGAATGTTTTCCAAATAATTCATTGTGATAAGTAGAGAACGCCAATGGTATTCAGAAAAAAATGAAAATTGCATTATACGCTAATGGTGTAAATGTACAACAGTTTAGAAAAAAAATCTAATTAGACAATTAAGAAATGTAAGTGAAAGTAATTATCGAACTAATTAACTTCCTTAAGGGTTAAAATTTGTGAAAATATGATAAATACAGTATGTAATGAAAAAGAGAAAATTCTAAGGGTGTATGATAAAAAATTAAAGTGCTTAATAAAAAAATTATCTTTTTTAGAAATTTTTTTTTTCATTCGTTTATATTTCTTACTGCTTCGAAAAATGAAGCATTTAAGTTTAAGTGTATTGATAGGTTTTTGAAAGGCATAAAGACATATTTATTTCTTTATTTATATATTTTTTATATGTTTATGAACATAGTTTTTTTTTCATTATGATTAATGAATGGACTTATAAAAATACGTGAACTTGGGATAAAAGCAGGTTAAACAATCGAATTTTCTATGTTGATGATTTCATTAACTTTAAGGTGTCAAAATATACTTAGCTATACTTCAGCAAAAAAAGAATTTTAAAATAAAAATATTTTGTTTTTGTTAATTGAAATATTTATTTATGGATTTTTAATAAATGTTCACAGAAGATTAAATACATTATTACATTTTAAAAATACATTAGAAGCATTATGTAAGATATGGACGTTTTTACTTTCATGCATGTGAATTTAAACAACAACAACAACAGCAAAAAATGCATATTAAAATTGTTTGAAATTGCTTAAAATTTGTATCTTAATTTTCTTTTTGCTTATGTTTTCATAATTTATTTATTAAATTACAAAAAAAATGGTTCTATAATAATTGATTTTTATCACTCATTAAATATGAATTATTAAACACAATTATTTGATTTCAATTTTATTTAAATGCTTTAAGTGATAAATTAAAATACGCTAAAAAGATTATAGCTTGACATGTTCCATTGCTCTTACGGCAACATTTTCAAAAGCAAATTATATGTCACAATTATTTGATAAATAATCGTCAGAGAGTTCTATGTTCTACGCATTTAATATATGAAACTGATAAATGTCACTTAATACATAAATACTTTTCTGTAACTGAATTTCATTTGTCCTTTTTAAGCTTCTCTTTTGTATTTTATATTTTCCAGAGTATGTAAAACTTTCTTTTAATTTTATATTTATATTTTGAATAGATTTCCTCTTAGTAGTCATATAAATATGACTCTGATTAAGCTTCCCATTGGTGATTCCTTCCTTCGACCTTCGATTTTGGTTTGCGATCGGATGTCAAGTAAAAATCTCACATTTTCCTGTTTGTAATAACTGTACTAGGTTTAGTTTTTCTGTTCTTAGTCATGTCACAATTGCAAAATTTGTGTCCTACTTTTCGTTCTATCTCATCCTAGTATTGAACTTTGGTAATGAAATTGGTATTAGACATTTTTATCTACTGAAAGAATTGATTGACAAAATACGATTGTCATAATACACTGTAAAAAAAGGGTCGATCTACTAAAAAAATTTTAGTAATCCTTGTAATTACTAAAAAAATTTTAGTAATCTTACTCGGTTACAAGGAATCTGTAAGAATTACTAGAAAAAGCTAGCAACGAATTGACTTAATAGTTTTAGATTTTTAATAGCTATTACTAAAACTCACTTGGCGTGGCCCTGACAGCCTAGTGGTCATAGCACCGAACTCCAGGCTGAAAGTTCCTGGGTTCGATGCTGGCCGCCGCCAAATATGCACCGAAAGTAAATAAAGGGATTATGAAAATCCTGTCGTAGCAGTTACTATGGGTAATGATCTCTGAACTTTCCCTCCCCTTTAGAAGCATGTCAAAATAGAGCAGATAGCAATGTTTGGTGCTGCCATCTATTACGGCTTTAGCAAAAATCTTCCGTTTCAGAAGTCTCTCTTTTTACCCACTGGATGCAGCTCGAAGGATGCTCCTGCCCTTCGGGCACACGTAATGGTTACTAAAAATAATTTTGGAGCTATTACTAAAATTTCATTGGTGGCTCATACTAAAAAGTTTTAAGTTAGTTATACAAAAGATTCTTTTGTTCAGTTTACAAAAAAAATGCTTGTTTCACATGCAAAAAAAAGTATGTAATGGTTACTAAAAAATTCTGTGGAATACAAATTTACTAAGAAATTTTTAGTAACCTCTTGATTTTTTTTTTTTTTTTTTTTTTTTTTTTTTACAGTGTATATCATGCTGTAAAACATTGCAACAATATTCTCATATCTTTTCAAATGAACGCATGAACAATTCCTTACAAATGATATTTATAAAGCTTACATATTTTTTTTGAAGATTTTGAATAAATCTAGCTAATCCTTGTGCAAGAACTTTGGTAAGTATTCCGTTACATAATGATATATGGTGAAATTTTGTTTTAGACGTATTTTAATCATGTTAAATTATTTCATATATAATGAAATTGATATAGTTTGCTAATATTTACTATGAGTTACATCCTCTATCATATAAAGCGCACAGTATTTACAAGGGCAAACAAAAGATACCGGATAATATACTGCATCCGAAATAATGTATATTAGAGATGATTTTTAGAAATGCATTTTTAATTGTGTTATATGTTTTTAAGTTCAAATAATTTTTTCTTATTATATTGTGTTTATAAATACTGTAGATCATACACAGAATAAGTCAACAGAAAGTTTACAGGCTACAGAATATGAACAAAAATAGATTAAAGGTGGTTTTTAAACAAGTTATGCATTCTTAAGCAGAACTGCATTACCAAGATATGTTTATAGTATGCAGATAAAAGATATACAGGGTAGACACTTGGTTGTTTATGGAAGATAATCTCTGGAAGTGTGATTTCACAAGATTTAAGATTGTGTTAGTCTTAATAAAATTTTAGAAAATTAGTGGCACATACGTATGTAAAGAAAGTAGACAAATACACGGCTGTGCAAAAAAATAAAATATGCTTATGTATATTTTGTATGAATTACTGAAAGACATTTTTAGACTTATTAAGGGTTTTACCACTTAAGAGCATAGTTGAAAATGTTTAAGAATTCATTTTGTCTGGCAATACTCTAACTTGTAAAAATATAGTTGGATTTTTCTGTGATTTATGCAAGTCTGTAATTGATTTATAGAGGTATCATATTTTGTATTTATCAATTTTCGCATAAGAATTTAACAGCTATTGCATAAATCTGTTAATGTACGAACTCACCTTATTTGCCACGTTTGATGTGCAATTTTCAACTTGTTTGCTCAAATATTTTTTACTCTTTGAACACCCGAAAAATCTGCATCATGATATTCAGAGGCACTATAAATCTCAGAGATGCACCAGTTGAAATCAATTTAGTCGTCGAAAATAGAGACACGTTTCTCATTGTATGCCAGGAATCAAATATTGAAAAAAAAACTTTAATTAATTTATTTACAAATGATTTCTGTTAAAAAAAAATTGTTTTGTCAAAAAATATTCCTTTGTACAAAAAAAAAATCTATTATTGTAACACTTCACAAAAAAGCATTATATTGAGGAAATTCGGGTATCATTGCATACCAATTTACTTTTCGTTGTAAGTCAACATAAAAAAGGAGATCCAATAAAATTTAATAAAGAACAAACACCAGTTATTTTTAAAACATCTTAAATGTGTTTAAATTCGAAAAAAAATACATACATAAATGTATCTTTTATCAAATTGCACTTTTGCTGTAGATTTTGCTCCCAGGCAAACAGACGGTCTCGCACAGAGAGTGAAAATTTCTTTTATTAATGGATATATAGCTACGATTTTGGTTACAGTGTTATCACTTGAGAGTGTCTTATTATTATAAGATAACCTGACCAGTGCACCTCTTCCTGAACATTTTGAATATACTGAAAAAATAACAATCTAACACTAAACCTCCTTCAATGCTATTTATAATATTTATACTTACGTAAATTTCTTGGATTCGTATTTTTTTTAGTTACATACCAACAGTAACATACTTTTATTAATAAGATGTATTAATCAGTTAATGAATTTGGCAATATGTAAATTGAATTTTCTGTTTGGAAAATTTTAATTGTTAATTCTTAACGAAAAAATATATTTCTGCTGCTTCACATAAAAAAAAATCTAAAAGCTTTGTAATATTGCAGTTAGAGCAATTATTGTATAAAGCAGTTTGATTAAAAATCTATAATTTAAATATGTTTTAAATTACTAAAAACAAGTAAAAAAATTCCGTTGTTTACTTAAGAATTACAAAATGTAAGACAAATTGAAATTGTATAAGAAAAAAGTTGTTAGATAAAAACGTCTAGACGTTATTTTAAATTGAAAGCTGTAGCACTTACTAAATGAAATTATAAGTCGCAATACAAAAATTGCTTTATTAGCATTCTAAATTATTTTGAATCATTAATTTAGTAAGGCTATTCTTCAAACATATAAAGAAAAATCTATCACTTTAAGATAAAACTCATTAATACTTGATTGCATAATGTTTGCTTTAGTATGTTTCAAAGAACTAAAATATGCATGAAAATATTTAAATGAATAAATTTCTACAGAATTTTTTTCTTTTAATGCATCGCATTAAGTAAACATTGTTTATTATTCATCATATAGATAATATCATCTCATAAACAAAGCGAACAACAGATTATATTTAAAAGAAGTGATTTTCTGTAAGGATTTATTATAATAATAGGACAATTTGTTTAAATTACTAGATAAAAAAAACTAAATGAAATGATATATGTTACTTTATTGTTTAGATATATTTTTAATCAACAGGAAAATATTTTGTAGAAAAGTAATTAATAAATATAGTAAAAATTGTTAATATAATTATTTCTTTTTCGAATAAAAATATCTAAAATTAGTTTGTTAAATTATAGGCCGTGTAAAAGAAAAATAATCTGTAACAAAATGTATCTTAGTAGTAAAAGCACATAAAGGGTCAGACGCAGAATGGTTTTAAATGACCATAAAGGATTTATGTCTTTTTTGTCTTCTATTAATTTCATATTTCATACCTTTTTGTGAAATCTTAAAATATGGTCTTTCAATGTATGATTTTCGATATCCATCCATTATATATACCTACTGAGTAATGATTTACTGAAATAATGCACATTATCGTGTTATCCATTGACCTTAAGGGACTCTGGGACAGAAAAATCTACAAAATTTCTTTCAAAATTATTGCATTCAAAATTTTACTGTGTTTAATTTATTATTATTATTCTTATAATGATGTTTAAATCATGTTTATATCTTAATTAGAAAGGGAAATATTATTTTTATTTCTTTTAGTTTGTTTTAGAAACTTAGCTTTCTAAAAATAACAGTCATGGGACTTACTGTGAAAATGCGTTTATTTGAAAAAAAAAAAATACTTTTGGAAATATGGTCGTTATATCTCTATTTTTGAAATTTTAACTTTAAATGCTTTTATTTTTATTTAAATTAATACTTTTTTAAATTCTGAATTAAAATAAAATTTAAATGTTTTTCTTTATTAAAATATTAAAAAAAATAAATTCTACGAATAATATTTTGATTTATAATATTTTTAAATTACCTCATTTTTTTAAAAGATAATTTTTTTTTTACTATGAGTAGTTGTATCATGTGATTTTATTTAGAAATGATATGATTTATTATTACGAAAAAAGTTCAAAATTTTAACTCAATAAATTTGAAAAAAAAAAAAAAATGTGCCCCAAACCCCTTTTAATTGAGAAGATATAAATTTATTTTCCAGTTGTTGCTTCCGTTTACGGAATGATTCAGATTGTAAATTTAATCTCGATAAATTAAGAGTCTCATATCATGTAACATATAATGTAAATGGAAAACAATGAAAAAAATATGTTAGTATGGACGGCAGACATTCATTATAACAGCTTAATACATAAAACTAATCTAGTTTATGCCTCGGTTTACGCAATCATTCAGATTCTACTTTAACTTAGAAGTCCCGATAAAGTAAAATTTCCATAAAGAAAAATATAAAAGATTAACGAATTCATTCAAATCAAGGTACGATTGCATGGAGTGTATACATTTGTAATAACAGCTTAAATATATATATAAATAAAAGTTCGTAATGGAATATCAGATGAAATTTTAAAATGTCACTGTTTACAAGGGGTACAGCATTAATACAACTCTCGTAACTTGTTCTATTACAATCAATAAATTTAGGTTTTTTTTTTCTTTTACTGAAATGACCCACTATCTCATGTTATCAATTGGTCGTAAAATAAGAAATCGTAGATTAAGATTTTTTTTTCCATTTATCAGTTTCGAAAAAGCAACATTCTCATAACAAATAGCATATAAAAGAATCATAAAGCCATTAAAAAATTGAGGTTGCATGTATTGCAGAGACTCATGATAACTATTATTTTTAAAACAGTCAAACTGATTGGTAAAGTTATCATACGAATTGATTATTTTTTTTTTATTATATATATATATATATATATATATATATATATATATATATATATATATATATATATTTACCGAAATGACTTACTATCTTGTGTTATCGATTGCCCATGAAGTGAGACGTCGTAGATTCGTTTTCGAGATATTACTTCGGTTTTCGTAATAGTTAATATTCTACTCTAATTTACAAGTCTCGATAAAATATGACCCTCAAAATAAAAAATGTATAAAATAATAACGAAATCATTCAACTAAAAAATAAAACATCATCTGAAAATAAGGAGAGGAGTATTAGACGTGTGGTTATTATTGTTTTTTAATGTAAAATTCATTATGAGATTTTTTTAAAGGAATTTATGCACAAAACAAATGATGTCTTATGTTATTTTTTTTTCTTATATTACGAATAAGATATTTATGGCTTGCTTTAAGTTATTTTAGAATTTTTATAAATTGAAACTAAAATGTTGAAATGGTCCACTTTTACTGAAATAATCTACTATCTCGTGCTATCAAGTTGCAATAAATTGAAAAGTCGTATATTTGTTTTCTAGATATTGCTGCGGTTTCCTTAATGGTTCAGATTCTACTTTAATTTATAAGTCTCGAGAAATTAAGGCTCTTATAACAAAAAAATATATAAAATAATCACAAAATCATTCAATGCAAAACTGGAATACCGTCTGAAAAAAGATGGATAGGAGTACTTGATGTGTAACTCTAAACATATACGTGGGAGTATCGCAAAGTTTTAGTTATATGCAAGTATTTTTAACGCTCCTACGCATCACTTTTTTTAAACAAATATCTTTTATATAAGTTTTAAATACATTTGCAAAAGACATACATGAACAAATGTAGTTTTAAAAATTAATGGGTGAACAGAATATAAAAGTATTTGCCCGTAAATTAAATTTTAATACAGTCCTCGTACTTTTCAATGATGATTATTATTATTGTTACTATTATTAATATTATTAAAATGAAATGAATTATGGGCATTAATAAAAAATAATTTTTCCACGTAAAATGATTGTTGCCTTTATCATTTTTTGTATCATATATCCTGTATTGTAACGAAATAATTAATTTATTAATTTAATAATTAATTATATAAGACAAACATAATTAATTTATTTATAACAGTCAATATACATAATGCTCATTTAAAAAAATATATATTGTCTTAAAAAATTATACGAATTTTTCATTTATACGGAGGTTTGTTTACAGAAATTTTAATTTTATAAAAAAAAGCGCATATTTTCATTTTTAACTTTTTTTAGTGTTGTGTGTGTATTGTTGTAGAGTTAACGTTTTAAAACTTTAAGTTTTAAAGTAAATTGTCGGGCATTTTATTATTATTGCTTATATGTATTTTTTTGTGTGAAATAATATTTACTCATGGGTAAATATATTCAATAAAAAATAATAAAATGTATTCATTAATTTAGTTTTAAGATTTTCTAAAACGAATTTTTTAAATGTACATTATTTAATTAAAATTTCTTGGCTAATATTTTTAAATACATTGTAGTTAAACAATAATTTGTTTAGATACTACACATTTTACTTTTTAAATACATATTTCCTTAAATTTAATATATTCCAGAAGAATCTTCCTCCTACTTAAAAGGAAAAAAATCAGCAAACATAATTAATTCTTAACATTTTTAGTGTTAAATTTATTTTCCACTTTAGTGTTTTTAATTTTTCATATAATTAACAAATTTATAATTTAATTAGGAATTTTTATTGACTTTAGCGGAACAAATTTAGTTAATCCTTTTCCAGGTGCATAACTTAAATTGAAGTTGAATCCTTTAAAATTATTCGTAACATATACTCATAATTGTACATCTTGGTAATTTTATTTAGCATGATATTTTTTCTAAATATCTTTTTAAAACTTAGAGGAATATTTTGCAATAGTTATAATGTGGAGACTTCTTTTTGCGTTGCAATTTTCAGTGCTGCACTGTAGGAAAATACAGACATTTTGCAAAATACGAAAATTTATTGCAGTAAATTCCCTCTATTCCTAATCTATTGGCACCGAACACTATTTGGTTTAATAAAATTCGGAATGAGATTATTTCATTAATTATAATCAACTTATTGACTTGTTAAAGCCTAAATTCAGTGCCGGGACACAGTGTCAACTCTACAGAACATTGATAGGCTGATAGTGAAAAAGTTCATTTATTTCTAATATTATAATTTAAAACTTACTTTTAATATATAACAGTCTTTTCAAATATTCTTGTACACATAAATATTAGTCAACGATGACAAAAAAAAAAAAAAAAAAAAAAAAAAGATGTTACATAATCGATTCAGTGCTGTTCGTTAGAAAAAAAATTACCTACAGTATTCCTTAAGTGTGTGTAAATTAGTTAAAATGTTGTGTTTTAACCTTGTGTTTAGCAGTGATTAAAATGATTATACAGAATTGTACAGACTTGGATCCGAAATCTACTTTAAGTAACAAACTTTCATTCCAATTTGGTTTCAGGAGTTTTCATCAAACTTAAGTCAAAAAATTATTTTTATAAATTATTCTCTAAATTTCAAAGATTAATTCTTTTGTGAGGTTCCTAAACATAAAGGAAGGTTTTTCGAAATCGTCGGTTACGTACATGATTATAGCACATTTTTGTAAATCTAGAAAAATCTATCTTCTTTTACAGTGTTCAGCTTAAGTTTCAACATTATTCTAGGGGAAATTTTGAGAGAAGTAAAATTTTATTTTATCAATATTTATTCCAAGAAAACCGTAACTGCGACAGCTGTATTCTTTTATTTTGGCCTGGGTTTTCAGATTTTCTTTCCACTAATTTTATCTATTCTGATTTCTTGAACGGTTTCTGGTTTCTGTTGGCTTATATTTAAGCAAGAATATATGTATATCATGAATACTGTGCACAAGCTTGTAATTGTAGGTGTATCATTATATTGTTTTACATGGGGTTTTCACCATATTATTCAAGCACTATTATTATAAATCAAAATAGTAATGTTATGCAGTATTATTATATAAATTTTACAATTGCTTCAAAATTATTATTCTAAAGACTAATAATAAAAAACACATATCACATAAAATACATTTTGCAGAAAATTATGTAAAAAATATATTGTTGTTTTAAAATGATCGCCAATGCTGCCCTAAGGTAGTTTTGTTTGTAGAGTATTGAATTATTATTTTTCTTATATTAACATGTAAGTTATAGTTGAATTCCGAAGCACATAGCTTGTAATTGTAGAAGTATCATTATATTGCATTACAAGGGGTTTTCACCATATTATTCAAGTATTGTTATTATAAATCACGATAGCAATATTAATTATTATGATAAAAAAAATGCAATTGTTTCAAAATTATTATTCTAAAGACTAATAACAAAAATATGAACATATCACATGAAATACAGTTTGCGGAAAATTATGTAAAAAATACATATTGTTATTTTAAAAGGATCGCCAATGCTGCCCTGGGTTAGTTTTGTCTGTAGAGCATTGAGTTCTTATTTTTCTTATACTAACGTGTAAGTTATGTTTCATTTCCAAAAGTATATTACACAAGCACACACTTATACACGCCCTAATGCATATATATATATGTACTTTCAATGCTTTAATTAAATGTGTGTTTTTAAGTTTTCTATTTAATATATTACTTTTTATCTACATAAAAAGCATCATATATTACCGAAGCTTTAAATTATGTATTATTGCAATATAACTGTAATATATAAATATTGTTACTATATAACTATAATACTATAGAATGCTATACTATAATCATGTGATATGTTCATATTTTTGTTATTAGTCTTTATAATAATAATTTTGAAACAATTGTAAAATTTTTATAATAATACTGTATAATATTGCTATCTTGATTTATAACAACATGCTTGAATACTATGATACGTTCAATATATTTATATTATGAAAACTTGGAATAGCTGTAAATTATTTTTTTTTTTTTGCATATTTATATGATATAAAATACTCCCCAAATAATATAGAGAAACATTTAGGCATTTTAAAACTGCATAATAAAAAAAGCTTTTGAAATTTTACTCAAATAAATTGTAATTAAATAAAAAAATGAATAAAATTAAAGCTTGAAATAATATAGACATAAATATTACTGCATTCCATAACATATAAAATATGCAAATATGTAAAATATATAAATAAAAATGATTAATGCTTTCTATGAGATGAATCTGAGTGTAAAAAAAATCACAAAGATGATTTATTATATGCTATCTCTGCAAGTTTAAGATGTCGATTGAAAATAAATTGTTGGAAAAGGAATGAAAAATTTCAAAGCAAGTTTTTTTAATCTTTTTAAATGATGATTTTATGTACTATAGTAAAATTCATGCATTGCAGTAAATTTTTCTGAGTATTATTAAGCTTATAAAGATTTTCTTGTTAAAAAAAAAAAAAAAAAAAAAAAAAAGAATGTTGCTTTTTTTTTCTTTTAGTAAGAGAAAATGCATCATTTAAAAATATTGTAAAAAAAGAAATGATATATCTCACATAATACTGCGCTACAGGTTTTAGTAGCAGTGGAAGCAATAGAAAATGTATGTATTCATTTCCATAAAATGTTTTTCAAGTAAAAATAAACATAATATTAAGGGGACAGTAGACCTTCATTTGAGCAATATCATCTATAGCAAAATCGTCAGAAAAAAGGTCTATTTCTGGGGTATAATAGTACCTAAACAGTTTTTTCTTATTAAAATATCATTTATGAAGGTTTTAAGGAGTAAATAAAAAGAGATAAATATATTTATATACTTTACATCTGTTTTTCTCAAAATTAATTTTTCAGCGTTTTTTAGATTTTTGAATTGCTCCTTGCGTTTTAATTTTTGATCAATATTTATAAAATTGATAAGGAAGTATCCTGATATTATTTAAAAAGAAATTGTGTAGGCTTTTTAAAATTCGTCTTCATTAAGATAGTCAAATTTTATTTTTTACTTATTACAAGGCAAAATTTTGATCAAAATCGTTAAGGAATTTAGAAAAAAATCTGTAAAATATTAACTATTCAAGAGATTTTAAAAATCTTACACAAATTTGTTTATAATATAGTTTTAAATGATAAAAATGCAAAAGCAAGAAAATATTTCAAAAATTAAGACACAAGGAGCATTTTAAAATTTCGTTTAAAAGTTTAATTTTTTTTCAAAAAAATTACAAATTTTTTAAAGGTTGGAAATTTTTTGAAGGTATTCTATATGCTGTTGGTGAAATGTATATATGCACAAAATTTCATATTGCTATGATAAAAATGAATAAAATAAATTTTTAACGTCCACCGTCCCCTTAAGCGATATGATATTTTCTCGAAATATTGCATATTTGCCAACTACGAATTACTGTACCTTAAAAGATGGATTAATTTTACATGTGTTAAGTATTTTCTAGAAAATGTATTTGACAGACCTTTAACTATTTAAATATATGTTTCGAAAATAAACTGGAATACTTATTTATTTTTTATTGTTGTTGTTTCATAAAAATTTAACCTAATTCACATGAAAACATTTTTTACCAAATATCATTGTTACGTTCGAAAATAGATATTCTATGACATGTTCGAAACAGAAAGAAAAAAAAAACGCTTCTCTTATTTAAATAACGATATACTTAAACTACAATGGACCATATATTTCTTTTTTGTTCTTTCCAATAATCAGTAGTAACATAAAAAGCAAATGTTAAATTATTTAATTTAAAAACAAAAACATATGCCACAACACATTTTCTAATACATTTTCATGTATGCTATTATCATTTTGTATTATTAACAAAAGATGTAGGTGCCATTATTGTTACAAAAAATGTGAAAAAGTATGGTATAACACAAAAGAATTTTTCTTTAATATTATTTAAGTAATTATTGTTTTCTTGATTATAATATTATTTATATTTATATTTTTTTTCTTATGAAAAGGAGAATTATGTTGATTGTAACAAATTTATCTCTTTATAAAAACCCATGGTGATAGTTAGAAAAAAGACATTTTTTATCGGAAAAAAGAATAATGTGCTAATGACACTAAGTTAAAACAATTACATTAAGAAACTAATTGCATATTTAAGAGATGTAAATGAAAGTAATTATCGAACTAATTATTTTTCTTATGTATAAAAATTAGAAAGATGTACAGAAAAAATATTCGATAATGTCAAGCAATAGTTCAGAAAAAAGTCTAATACATGTAAATAAAATAAAAAAAATATTTGTAAAAAAATTTACAAACTATTTAGGATCAATATTTTAATAATCACATACACTAATGCAAAATAATTATTTGTAGAACAACAAATATATCTATGTATCACGCTTTTAGACTCTAGGTAACGTGCCATTTAAAAAATTATGTAATACGTGACGTATAGTATCATTATCGAATCAGTTTAAGGTGGATCGCTACTATATGATGAAAAAAAAAACAAATATAACAGAAAATATGTAAATATTGCATGGAAAATACGGAAAAAAACCTAAAAATTAATTTTAAAACTGAATACTGTCGCAATGCGATTGATTTTGCGGGAAAGAATGCGAAAAGACCTAATTTTGGGTAGATGATTGTTGACACAAGATAAACTTTAATGATAATGAAAGTCTGTCTGCATAGAAAATACCTAATATTGTATGGAGATTAGGAGAATATTAAAAAAAAAACAAATCGTCGAGGACCACTGCAATACTTAACCATCATGGATATGCATAATATGAAATATGCATGGATATGCTTTTTTCGTAATGATTAATCATGCCATTTTTAAAAAAAATCCCATGATAGAACTTCTCATACCTAAAAAAAATCTATTAAAAAAATCAGGTAATTTAAGATCATTACAATCAAAAAAATTATTCGTAGAATTTCTATTATTTTTTTGCATTTAAATAAAGATAAGCATTTAAATTTAAATTTTAATAATATACCTAAACAATTTTTTAAATCCATCGCCATTCTCAAATAAAATTTAAATGTATATTTAAATATTTTTAATACACAGTAATGCTGTATTTCTGAATTGCGGGTATTATTTGATTATCCCGAGGATCCATTTCAAAAAAATATATAAATCGCCAAACTATTTGTAAATAGTACGAATTGGCATAATTTTTATTTTTTATTTATATTACATTTGCTACAATCATTCAAAATAGAACAGGATCAGCTTGGAGTCAGACAGCGTATATTTTGGACAAAATAAATTAATTATGAACATAATAACCGATAAAATATAATTTGTTCTACGGTGTTCTACAACTCTTAAATATTTAGAAAAAATTATTTTAAAAAAAATCTTTTTTTTGTTTATTTATATGTAGTTGTGTTTAGTTATAAGCCAGTATATATATATATACATATAAAGTATTCATTTATTTTATATACATATTGAATTTTACGTTAAATAAAAATTTAAGTTTCATTAGATTAAAAATAAAATATATACATTCATATTATTAGAGAAAATTAAAAGTAGTTTTATTCATAAGCTCTAAATTTATCCATATTTTCCGTTTATTTTTATTAATTTTTATTTTATTTATTTATTTATGTATTTATTTGTGAAAAGCAATATTTTTTAATAAGTTATTACATTCTTTAAAATAATTCAGCGGTTAAAATTACATAAGTATAATTAGCTTATGCTTTTATTATATAGTTTTTTTTTCTTATTTACCTATTATTTTAAAATTTCCCCTCCAAAAATGATTATTTGACATTTCAATAAATGAATATTCAATAATATTTTTCATTTCACTGAGATTTCTTATTCATGCATAATGAATTTCAATTAATGAAAGATGTAAATGGCATTCAAACATTTGTTTTCTCTAGTATCGTTTTATAAGTATGTTTTTTTTAATCACCTTCTCTTAAAAATTATTAGAGTATTTTATAAAATTGAGAATTTGCTTAGTAAGAATTTTTCTGGTGAATAAATATTTATTTATGCACTGCATGCAGTATACTTTTGTTAAAAAATGCAGCTACATTTAATATGCTTGCCACAAAAATTGTCCATATCAGGAATATACATTAAATATTATTCCAATTTCATTTTTTATAATTATTTTGATGCAAATTTATATTATTCCTTATTCTTTTCATGTTTAATCTAGCTGAAAATTAAATGTGCTGAGTTAGATTTTTTTTTTTTTTTTTTTTTTCATGCTATAAGTTTCTGTTAAAGATATTGCATGAAAAAAATATTTTAAGCATTTTTTTAATACACTTGTATCAACTGATAGGCCTCAAAAAGTTTACATAAATATTCATATGTGTCCCTAGTTATGATTGATTCCAAGTTGATATTTTCACCAAAAAACAAGTAAACTAAGTTAGCTATAACTATAAGGACAGCCTCTAATACGAACTTTACAACATATTGAATTCAAGTTCTTTCTAATTGCAAAGCAAGAATATAACATTTCTATATCGATAGCAGTGTGTCGTAGGAGAAACATTTAATTAATAAATCATAGATGTACTTCGCTTTAGTAGTAAATGGTATAAGAGTCATTAATCAAATAGACATAAACATAATCGTCTAGGTTTGATTCCCTTATTTTTTTTAATCTGCTGCTGAAGTTAAAGTAAGCGAACTGTAAACCAAATGTAAAGTATCAGTGAGGCTGTTTGGGTAGTTAAAGCTAGTAGAGATGAACGATATTGCGAGGGAAAATACAAAAGACCAAACGTTAGATTTTGAGTGTTAAATAGAAATGAATAAACGTGTTAATTGTTAAACTAGCATAGTTATTGTAAATCTACAGGATGACGCATAAATACCCAGGTAGAAATTCATGCTGGTATTTGTTTGCTAGACAAGCACCAAGTGCTATAACCCAACAAGTAAAATAGCATAAAGTAGCATAAACTAGCATTACATATTTGCTGGTTCCAGCGGACTTTCCAGCAAATCATGATGTGTATTGGCCCACTTTGCTAGAAATAAGCATGGAATGCTTGCATATAGCTTGCCATGCTTTTGTTGTGCAAGCTAGAGATATAGCATGTGATGTTAACTAGCATTTAATAGCATGAAAATCTAGCATACATAGCAATACCTGGCAATATCTAGCATATTTTTGTTGCTGGTACAAGCATGAATTTTGACCTGGGTATTGTGACACAATTAAAAGACCATAGTTTCTAACTGAAGGGACAGAACATCTCGTTTTATTCCATCCCCGACCTTTAAAAAGAGAAGAACATTATGTACAAGAAACAATCAAAATTATTTCAAAGGCCTCTTTCGGCGACGATGCATACTCCTAGCGATTCTGGGGAACGCCTCATAATAACCGCGACAAAATAGTTTTGGTGTGATTTTGGCACAGTTTTTTTTTTTTTTTTTTTTTTTTTTTTTTTTTTTTTTTTTTTTTTTTTCCAAATTGGTGAATTTAGGGACTTGTGTTTGATTGCATACAATTTTTACTTGTAAAGTTTGTTTACGGGAAGGTGTTGCTGAAAACAAAGCTGGACTAACCTTTGCACAATCTGTTTTCCTGCCAAACAGTGAATTAATAATAATATCAACAGAAATAGGAAATATAAAACAAAAAAGAAGAAAGAACATTAAATAAAGTAGTTTGGCTCAAAAAGTGCGATTAAAATATGAACTAAAATCTCATTTTTTTCTCGTCACAGTATTTATGCGTCACAATGTACATGTATCTTTTAAAAAGATTAGAAATCGAAACTTGAATCCAGTCACTGAATGAACTTACATATGAGGGGAATCTTATTAATGGTGTCTTACATGTAAAAATAACTTTCTTCAAATGGTTTACTATACAATTGAAATAATTAATCTATCCAACTTTTACTTAAACCTGCTGCTGAGATATAACAAAATATCTTAGAGGCGTTGGAAATGCATAACTTGAAATAATGCTGAGAAAGCTTTCCAATGATATATTACATAAGGGGTGCAGTCCAAATTTAAAAAATTGCCCCTTCCCCAGAGTTCTCTCCGGTATAAAACTTTTCCCTCTTTTTGGAAATTTTCAAATATTATAAATAATATTTATCAGTGTCCCGTAAAAACATCCAATCTGTAATGATTAAATGCTACAAATCAAAAAATTTCGAAAACTGCCCCAGGGGGGGGGGGGGGAATTGGGATGCTTGGAGAAATGCTTATGAAAGAGCGATCCAAGGGCTTCAGATGACATGTCGCATGACGGCTCCAGCAAATGTTTGGGATTTTTTATCCCCACTTTAATTCCCCGGTGTGAAAATTTTAAAATAGCAGAAAAAAATATTAATTATTTCTTTAATCATTTTTTAATAGATTCATTTTCTGCCGTTTCTCGCTTCTACTTAAAACGACTGCTGAAATGTACCAAATGTTCTTATTTATTCGACCTCCTTTTTACCCCCCCCCAGGGGGGTAATTTCTAAAACTGTTGAAATACATGTTTAGTTATTTTTTGGTTGATTTATTTTCTGGAATTTCACGCTGTTACATTAAACGGCCTCTGAAATATAGAAAGATGTACCAGAATTTTCGATCCCCCCTTTTGTCCCTCTTAGAGGAGGAATTTCCAAAAATCCCATCTTAGTGCACGCTTACATCATAAGAAGTATACTTTCCACAATTTTTCTGTTTCTACGTTTAGTAGTTTGGTCTGTGCGTTGATTATCAGTAAGACAGGATAAGCAATTTTATATACGTTTAGATAAGATCTTTTATGTTTTAAATATTTTATCACGTATTAATATCTCAAATTTTGTTGTTTTATTGTGGTATAGTATTCTGTGATGTTTACAATGTGTTGTTAATTTGGTGACAAAGTAATATGTGGAACAACACCATAGTAAGAAAATATTTTTTATTTTAAACACTATTACCACAATTAGCAAAACTAAATCTGTTCTAAATATAGAATATGTGTCTAGATAGCAACACTTTTGTAATATATCAAGAACGCGTTTCTAATCAGCAACACTTTTTGCAACATTTTACAAACGTAATCACACACAAAAAACTTTTTGTATATGGAATTTTCTAATTCACAACACACAAATGTGTTTTAAACTTGGTGTTTTAAAATGTGTTTATTTCTGCGTGTTTAAAATTTGCAGTGTATTTTTCACATATTTATCATAATTTTTAGAACTTTATACTCGTGATGTAAAATTTAATCGAATTTAAATCCATGCAGTGTTTGATTATACTTTACTGCATGCTTTTTGAACTGCTCTATTTCCAATTTTTTCAATAATTGTCGAATATTTTTTTAGAAATTATTATATCTACATCTATCTGCCTACAAATTTATTTATTCTTCTAACTATAAGTATATAAATTGGTCACATCGTAAATTTGATACATAATTTATTTTGTTAAATAGGGAATTGATTATTATTTCTATCATTATGAGTATATTACTACAGCTAATAAATGCAATACATCAATGTAAGCTGAATAATTAATCGCTTATTCTTCGACATTCTCTAATTTATTAATATACGAAGTATCCATAATATGCGTACAATTCTTTTATAAATAATGAAAAAATGCACAGAAATTAATAGTTTATGCGAAACATTAAATTAAGCTTTTGAGATTTTACTAGAATTAAGCTTTATAATGTAAAATAAAATAAAATATTGCAGAATGAATTTTTAAACAAATTTAATAATTACTGATTTATGTGTTTTGTAATGCATATCATTAAGAAAAATATACAAAATATATAAGTAGAAATGATTAATGATTTTCAAGACAGAGAAATCTGCATGTAAAAGCTTTCAAAAATGATTTATTATATGTTATCTTTTATGGAACAAGACTTAATTGAGAATAAATTGTCGGAAAATGAACGAAAAATTCCATAGCAAGCATTTTACCATCATTTTAAGTTATAGAGAATTTATAGCGAAATGTATTCCTTGTGCAATAAAATTCTGCATTTTATCAAAATTTTAAATAAAAAATCTTTAAAAAATGTGTAATTATAGTATAATTTGTACAAAGTACTAAAATGCATCTTCTAAAGAAGAAGATATATTTTTTAAAATGTTGTATAACTTGCTGTTATTGAAGGGGAAAAATAGAAATATTGGGTTGGGGAAAAAGTAAGTTCGCTTTTTTTCGTGTTTTTCAAAGTGAATTTATTTATATAAATAATAAAAAATCTAATCAAAATTTATGTGCTTTTTTATGACCTTTGCCATTTTTTCTGGTAAAACAATAATTCCGTCACTGTAGAATTTCTGAGAGTTCTGGGCAAAAAACTGAACAAGGTGATTTTCACAAGCCTTTTTTGAAGCCAACTTAACACCTTCAAGAAAGTACCGCATAGGGCGGAAGAAATGGTAATCCGTCGGATCCAGGTCCGGACTATATGGTGGGTTCATCAAAACTTCCCAACAAAGCTCTTTCAACTTTTGCCGAGTGATTAAAGATGCGTGTGTTTTAGAGTTATCGTGATGGAAGACAGCGCCTTTCCTTTTGATCAATTTTGACCGGGTTTTTTAATTGCCTGCTGCAGTCGCATGAGTTGTTTACAGAAGATAGTTGAATTGATGGTTTGGCCAGGTTTGAGCAGCTCACGATGGAAAATTCCTTTCCAATCCCACCAAACACTCAGAATCACTTTCGTAGGCATCAATCCGGACTTTGCAACCGTTTGTGAAGCTTCGATCACGATCTTTTTAGCACATTGTTGTTGTACTTCATTCCTTTTTCATCACCCGTAATGATTTGTTTCAAAAATGGCTCGATTTCATACCGTTTCAGTAGCAATTCACAAATGAAAACTCTGTCCATTAAATTTTTTACTGTAAGTTTATGGGGAACCCAAGTATCGAGTTTCGTTTGGTATCCAATTTTTTGTAAATGGTTCAAAAGTGGTTTATGGTTGATGTTTAGTTCCGTAGCAATGTCGTGGGAAGGAATATGTCAGTCTACCTGGATTGTTTTTAAAATTTCATCGAATTTTTCAAGGATTGGTCGGCCATGGAAAGGTTCATTTTTAACATCGAAATTTTCGGAAGGAAAACGAGCAAACCGATTCTGACTTTGGCGCTACACAAGTAAATGCCACACAAGTTTTGATGAGCCTGCGCCAATTTTTCTCTTTTTGGAAGTAAAAAACTAAAATGTGACGAAAATGATCTTCTGAAATCTCTGTTTTTAAAACGCAATAACTTTTGACTGGTTAAACAGATGACGCTACCTTTATATCTAGAATTTTCTAGAGACTGTTACCTTTCAAACGCTGTATAGAATGACTTAATTGAGTAAGTATTACTCGAGATATGCGACTTTAAAGCTATCTATTGGGAAAAAACGAATTTACTTTTTCCCCAACCCAATAAAATCATTTTCATACTTTAATGTTTCATATTTAAAATGAGACATTTTCTAAGAACTGCATGACACATTTCTTAAAAAATGAATATATATACACTTTCAAAAACATTGCACGTCACGTTTAAATAATAATAATAATAAAAATAATAAACATGAAACGTTTATTTGCTGTTTATTTTGTGATAGTTTTTGAACATTTTACATTTGGTAACGACAATATTATTAAATAGCATTATGGTTAAAAAAATAAATATTTCGATATAGAAACGTTTATTGCAATAAGCTAATATTTTAAAGCGTATTTGGAATTCTTAATCTTAAAAAATTTAATTGAAGTATATGTCACAACATTTTAAAACCCTTCTCTTGAAACTAGTGAAATGTTAAATAACAACAAATATATAAACTGTTGCGTTCAGAAATGAATGATAAAAACATTTTTCAATGCAAGTTTTATTTGTTACATAAACATCGACCGCCACATTGTCACTTTTCTATAAATACAGAGTCTTAAAATGTATAATAACGAGCGATCTGTATTCCAGGGAATACAAAATTCCTTTTATAGCAGAACGAAGTTATTTACATTCATGACACTGGAAGACTTTTGACATATATTATGGAATATCTTTTTGGCTAATTATTGGCATCTAAAACCAAAACTAACCCCTGCTTCTTTCTTTCACATACACTTTTTAAGTTACTAGATATCCTAAAAATTATTCTTAATGTGTATACAAAGAAAAATAAAGAAGAAAATTACCAAATATTTTATTCATGAAACGGATTTATATATACTTACTATTGGCTTCATTACGTTCATACAAGAAGAAAAATTATTTCACAAAGTCCATACAATTTGTGGACAAACTCGCTTCTAGCTCCAACAGAAGTAATTCATTATCTGTTCTTCCCATTTACAGTGTTGAAAATTTTGTCCTAGTTTGAACCAAATTTTGGTGCTCAGTAGCTGCCACCATAATATGGTGAAATCTCGTACCAATATTTAAAGCTCACTATATCAACCTCGCTCCAACTTTTGAAACTATGCTAATATTGGTTCAAGATTTCACCATTTTACAGTGGCCGCTATTGAGCAACAAAATTTGGTTTAAACTAGGACAAGAATTTTAACAGTGTATCTTGCTTTTCATTTTCTCAGAGCTTCAAATCTTACTCTGCTCATCACTGACTGCATAAAGATTTTCCGAGTGTTCATGACTATGCAGAAAATGCAGAATGATGCGTAAATCAGCGAAAGTAAGTTTATGGATGTAGATTTTTTTCTTTGGAAGGGGCTTGGATTTGAAGACATTGGAATAGAATTTTTTTTTTTTTCGAAACTTTAGCAAAGAACATTATTTTAATGAGTTTTAAAATATTTTTCGATGTTTTTTTAAGGCTCATTTTCATAATTTTGGTGTTTGTTAACACTGTTATTTTATTTGGATGTATTAACAGAATCAAAATTTAGATATTAATATTGCGAAAGGACTGAACTGCGACTGGATTCAATATCAATATCTATCGTTGTATTGATATTCAGTCCAGTTCTAGTCCATCTTTATATCACACGTCGCATATACGCTCATAGTAAATTTATATTGAATTTTTATGATTACGACTAAAAAAAAATATATGCATGGATTATAAAATGCATATATATCTATTAAACGAAACATTTATTAAATCTAAAATCCGATAAGATTATCTTATTATTACTGTTATTTTTTTTACTTCCTCATCTATGTCACATTTTTTATGTATTGTGATTTTCACTTTTTCTCGATACATACGCTATAATCATCACCATTTTTTTTGTTAGATAATTGACATTAATAGAGATAGAATACAAACTAAGCAACTGAATAACCTTAAAAAAAGATTAATCATTGTTATTTTTTGTTAAAATGTCGAAGACATTGTTTTGTAACAGTACTTTTTCTTATAAGTATTTCCTAAAATTAAAAAAAAATCTAAAGTAAAATTATTTTACTTAAAACTAAATGCGAATGAAAAAGTTATATTTATGTACACGCGAACAAAAATATTATTGTATTTTTCTTTTAAGAAGCTAACATTTAGGCATAATTTATAATTCTTTCACGGAATTCTTTCATATTTTATATTTGTATTTTATACTTCATAACTGACGTAAATCATGTCAGCGTAAACCATATGTTTAAAATAAACAGCTTCCTAAAGTAATTATTTATTCCAAACAATATAAATAATCCTATTTCGAACCATTACAAAAGATAGCTTTTAATTTGAATCTCTTGCTAAATCAGAGTAATCGTTAATAGTTATATAAATAGTACTTTATTTAATGCAATACCATTTACACTCCATTAAAAAATGAGACATTAAATATTTTAAACAGCTCTTTAAAAACATCAAAAAAGTTTCCCATATAAAATAAGTTGCCGTAAAAGATCTGACAAAACTTCAAAAAGATTTTTGTTTTAAATTTGTCTTCAGCAAACCATTAAATGATGAAAAGCAAACCATTTAATAAGTACTTTTTTCCGAAGGAAATATAAAGCGGAATAATTGAGTTAATTTTCTGATTCATATTTAACTTCGATTGTTTCATGTATTATATCTCTTCAGTGCAATTACAAATTGTAAAATGAGTGTAGCCTTGCGAAGGTCATTGGAGTAAAAGAGATGTGGTAAATATAAAAATTACTATAAATCCAAAAAACATATACAAATAAAACTATTTATTAATTAATTAATATAGCCGTCATGTAAAGCTATACATGCAGCTAAACGACTAGACATACTGCCGATAAAACCATCAATAGTCGTATCATGTAAGCTAATTTTTTCAACACTATCTGCAGTAGATCACCTAACTACTATACGATAAAATACTAGTGAGCCGATGTTATCTTCATTAACTATTTCCCGTATTATGTTTAACTGGTATTTAATATGAAAAACATAAAACGTAAATATAACGAGATCTTTTGGCATGTGGTTGGATATTAGTGTGTTAGGTAAACATGTTAGGGGCAACCTGCTCCGGGAGTCCAATTATATCCACTAGTATTCCGATTCCGAACTGCATCAGTATATAATATTCGGAAAGGTGCAAAAAAGCTGTCCTTCTATTTGAAGATGAAGTCATTCAAACCGTTATACAAAGTTTAAGAGATGTAGCATTCGATGATATGATCTGCCCAAGAGCTACAAAGAAAGAAGTCGCATCTGTCCATTGCAATCATTCAGCAGAAAAGAATAGTTGAATTTGTCTGTGAATAAAATAAAGCCATTACTACTGATCAGAGGCTTTACTGATGACATCAAATTATAAGTGTAGCTCTTTACCGAATTCTTAACGATACCGCAAAGGATGGTTCCAAACCGCGTACAGATATAACGTATGCAATTCGTTGTGTTTTTCGTGACACCTTTGATGCACGCTTTATTGTAGCAGGTGGCTTCAGATGTCGCGTGTGATGAGACCAGCGACTCTTGTAGTGTCATTAAAAATGTGTCGGTTACTGCACTCTGTTGCGCGTTTGTGCTATCCATTTAGTCTTCCACGTAATTAGAAAACTTTCTGGATCCACTAGCAATTGATAGTTTTTCCTCTCAAAGCTGGTGTAGTGGATGTTCCCGGTTCAATGGAGAATGCTCCTTTGAGTATAATAATTCAGAGTTTACTATGGTTTTATTCAAATTTTCGGTATCGTGCGTGAGTACATGCAAGGCTCTGTTAACTAAAAAACTACACCAAAGGTACACATACCTTGAGTAGATAATTATTATCTATAAACAACATCAAAACCGCAGATATATTTAAGTCCATAGTGTCGTATGCTGGTGGATATCATGCATTTCGTTCAATGCACACATATCCGCACACTGACATTAATAGGTGTCCACATGGTTACCAACTGGTTAGTGCATTGGGATTAACAAATGTGCTGCTCAAAACGGTGTTACTCAAGATTTCTGACTCAGGCATGGTTATTGCAATTGGTTTGATTACACTTTAATAAACATAGGTTCCGTTCTATTAAACACTCATTTGAAAATATGACGTAATCCGAGCAGTCAAATGTCTAATTGCAGTTATAGTATCAGTATTAGATATTCTTTTACGTAAGTTAATTGTTTACATTTAGTTCCCTCACACTTCTAAGATGCGTCTTATCACTTAAATTTTTCGGGTGCTACAATTGGTTGCTTATAGTATAAACGAGTTGAGCCATGTGATGCTTTTTATAATTGTAATCTGGGTAAGTAAAGGGTGAATAAAACGCATTTAAATCTATCATTTTCGAAATTATCTAACTATCTTCAGTCTTGTAATTTACATATGGCGACACAAATTCCTTCACATTTCCTCAATTTTCGTTTTTACAAGTGTATAGTGTCTTCATCTGATTTTCTACACTCAAATGAAAACACTTTCTTTGCAACTAATTTCACTTAATCTTGAAGATGAGTGTCTGTCATCGTGAAATCTATATTTTAAAAGAAAATCCACATGTTAGTGTTTCATATGCTAACAGCGCCTGAGGTGAAATTACACATAACGATGTAATTTAAAGTAATTTTTTACTAACACATTTCCATAAGATTTTCAAAATTCGCATATGAGTTTGATTTTTTTTTCTTTCGATAAACAACTTTATATATATAATATTAATAGCGATAATATTGGGGAATAACATCTAAGTTATACTACCGTGAATAAATGTCGCTCTAATACCTAGAATGATGTTCTGTTATCAATTTTATGATTAGATTTAAATTTAATCCCTTTTTAGATTTTTTATTTTAATAGCTCTCATGGTAAGAAATCTTATATATACACAACTGTATCTACACAAATTTTGCCAAATCATACTTATTATATTCTTTATATGCATAAATCACACTCATAAATTTCAATAATTTTCTCATATTTACTATTGGTGTTGGTGATTTTTCTGTTATTATAAACAAACTCACGTGATTTGTTTTATTTATTTTAACAAAACCACTTAGGTTAAAATAAAAAACAATCCAATTTCCCCTTTTCCTGTAAATATTTTTATTGCTTAATTATTTATTTTAGTGAATTATTTATTTTCAGATTCAATCTAATAAAATTTCATTCTTATTTTTTTCATTTATATATTGAAATAAAAAAATAATACTTCTTAAGTCTAATTTATTTATCTGAGAATTTTTACGGCGTTATTTTTCTCACTTATTTTACGCTTTGCATTTATACACAATCTAAAATTTTCAGTTTGAAAATAAATTGAAAAAAATTACTCCCCATAGCTAATTCAAACAATATCTGCTTCGATTATCTTTCAAAATAGAAAATATTCTAATAAAAAGTATTAATGAAATTTTATTCGCTCTTTTATCCGCTGACACAATAAAAAATATTTAAAAAGTTTTTTTTCTAATCAATGGAAAATATATGAATTTTACGTATCAATAAGAGAAAGCTTATGTTTTATTTACTTTATAATTCGTAAATATAAAGGAAAAAAATCAGGACAGCATATTTTCAATCATACTTGTGACAAAAGACGTTTAATTGGAGTTTTCCCTTTCACAAAAAGATAATTAGAGAATTTTACGAAGAAAAGATTCACCTCACAACAAGTGCACTGAAGTTATTTCTCTTGCCTTTTATTCTTCAATATATGTATGAAAAAATATGAGTAATTGGAAGTTAATAAAGATAAATATTTTTTTCTTTTTTTAGTAATTTAAAGTAATATATTTTTTACTTGTTAGTGCGGTTTAGTCATATAAAAGTAAGATTTCTACTTATTTTCTTAATTTTCTGTTATTCCTACATTGTTAAAATTAATCTGAAAAATAATACAGTTTTCATATCTATTTAACAATAATTCATTTTATTTAACTAGAAATAAAATTATCATCAATGTCTGGTATGGTTGATCATGTAAGTTTCTTAAATTACATCATATTACATGTAATTACGGCATAATAAATACATGCACGATAATTAAATAGTTTGGTTTATTTGGTGTCGGCCAATTATCTATACTAGGGATATTGGCCCTGGGAGAAGTGCCCTTCGTGGGGGTCTTTCCAAGTGAACCTGACCCGTATTTACACAAGGTTTGAAGAAAACCACAAAAACTCCGAACGGTTAACACGACGACCGCGATTGGCTTCGAACCCAGCACCTGCCGCCTACTAGTTGAGAGGACTATACCTCTGGGCCACTGGTGGGGCCGATAATTAAATGCTATATTATATTTTTTACAGTAATGATTTTTGCACATGTCACCTATTTTGGGAAATTTTAAAAGAAGAAAATGAAAAAGTACTACCTTATTTTATATACCAGATATAATAGTATTTTTTATCAAAAAACTTATCCTAAACACAACTTGTATTAACTTATATTAAAAATTAGTATTAAACACAATATTTGATCTTGGTTGATGCCCCGTTCGTAAGAAAACAGAAAATATAACTGAATAATATTTATTTAAAAAAAAAAATGTTTGCAATAGGTTTAAAATTCTACAAACACAAAATAAAAAAGTTTTATTAAAACTATTAAATAAAAAAATTATTATTTAGTATTTATTCCACACAATATCTGAATGTATCAGCGATGGGAAGTTTCAAATCTAAATTGATGATGGCGAATTCCGGATACACAATAATGATTCATGATTTAGCAGGTTTGTGTAACAAAATCTGTACTTTTTCATTTACTCTTTACATTATTTTTGGTTTTCGTACTAGATAAGACCTAATTTAAGTTAGGTTTTTTCATAAAAAGAGTGAATGAAAAATTTTAGTTTTCTTGAAGCATCATATATTATATTGGTGTATTTCAAGGATATTGTAAAAAAAAAAAAAAAAAATTACAACTAAATACAACTAGAGGGACACTCTGTGTTGTTTCAACAATGATGTTTGACATCAACTTTGTTGGATTTAAGTTTCGTTAAGCTATAGAAAAAATATTAATTATAATAAAATATAGTTATTAAATTTTATTCATATTCCTTTATGTTTCTGAAACATACGCAGCTTTTTTATGAAAACTCTCAATATTTTCATATTTTATTCATTTCTTCAAAGGTACCCCTTACTTGTTCAAATGTACAACGCAGGTTTGAACAGAAATCTTACAGCTTTTTAAATCCTCACAACTTTTTTTTTTAATTTACATGAAAAACTTTTAATTTCTGGTTCATATGATGGAGAAATGCATTGTTTTTATTAAGTAATACATAAAATGCAAAAAATATAATTCGAAAAAGAAAAGTATTGATTTTCAAAAAAATTGTTCTAACGCGCCCCCCCCCCCTCTCTCCTTTGTGCAATTTGAAGACAATCACACAATTATAATGAAGTCTACAATTATTTAACCAACACTAAATTTAATGTAAGGATTTTATTTTCTATATACAGCACAATTTTAGAATAAGATTTTATTTCAACTAAATAAAGCATTTGTGAAAAAAGATCATCATTAAATATTGTGTAAATAATAATTAAAAACATAATTACTCAAGTCATCAATTTCTTATAAAATGTACGCATTGCAAAACTATTATTACATTTTTAATCCATTTAAAAACATAAATACAAATAATTGTTCTCAATAAAAGAAGATATAATTCGTTTCCATTTGAGTGTATTTTGTTCTTATGTTTTAAAAATCAGCACAAAAGAACATGTTTGTATCTTCCAAAATAATAATTTATTCTCGCGTAACGAAGAAAAAAAATGTGTAATATGTTTCATAAAATATTGATAAGAAAAATCTATTGGTTTATTTCCATTTTCGAGAAAATACCAGCTTTAGCTATTTTTCTTAAGCCTCGCTTATGCTATTGCCATTACCATAAAATTACTAAACTACCGGATAGCACTGCATTCACCAGATGTTTTATCTTTAATCTGTGTCATTTTTCTGGCATGGGTAATATCGACCGTTCTGAATCAGAATGGGAATATGATCACGGCATGCAATATAATTTTGCTCCAATTTGTATGCAATTTTTTGTATTTAAATTTCTGATATTTTTATCCAGTTATTTTTCGCATAAAAGTATCTTGAAGGTCGGTTTAAATTTTGTAGGTATAAGAAGTATCTTAAGATTAAGCATGAAATAATATAACGAACCGAAGAAATTTTTTCATCTAATTTTTTAAAGTATCGTGAAAGCTAATGCTTATATTGTAAGTATACCGTGTAAGATATCCATATGTAAGGGGGTAATTTTTCGCTAAATTTCTGTATTTTATTCTGTATCGTATTCTGATTTTATTATCTTGGGGAATTCTCATCCAATTAAGTGTAACTTAGCATTTGGAGTTCATAAAAATGTGCAGTGCGTGATAACGACTTTATGCAATATATCAAAAAAAAAAAAAATATGTGAACAGCAAATGCCTAGAATAAAGTTTCAAATGAGCTTTTAAATGTCAAATGAATGCAACTAATTCTTATGCTAACGGATATTTAGGATATATACATAGTTGATTGAAAGTATTTAAAAACTTATAAAATTCCTGTGATAAATACTTAAAGAAATTGCTCTATTGTGTATTGCGTTTATTACAATGTTGATATAGATACTTTATTTTGTCCATTTCTGAGAGAATTTTTAAAAGCAACATTCTGGTTTCTTCTTGTTGGTTACTCCTTAATGGAGTAACACTCTGAAACTTGTCGAATCCCGATATGTAAGAAGTTTCAAATCACTAAAATGACACAACGTTAAAAATAAATTTTGGCTCAAGTTTAAATGATTTTGAGAATTTTTTTTCTTTTTTACATTCTAGTTTCATCATTTGTTCTCTCGCGAAAAAAATGGTCGTATTGTAGCTGTACTGATGGTGGAGATTTTGACATAGCATATTAACTTTTAACTTTTATAACTATAATTAATTTTATCTCTCGGTAGTGAAATATGATTCTGATGAGTACCAAAGAGAGGCCAAAACTTCTTAGTTTTAGAATTTTAATGTTTTAAGAAGTTTTTATCTCTTGTGTCTAATATACGTCTATAAGTAAATCTTTTTACTACATATGTGATGATAAATACTGTATGTTGCCATTTTCTGTTTTTTGTTATTAAAGCATTAGCATTAATAAGTTTAATAATGTTTTTATAAATAATTCTATCCTTAAAATAAAATGAGGAATGCAAAGCCACAGGCACGCACACAAACATTTAGATCCACTGTTAAAAGCTCTCATATACTTACACACACACACACAGATATATATATATATATATATATATATATATATATATATATATATATATATACCGGGTGTCCAGTAAATGACTGACCCATTTTGAATGTAAATAAATAAAAAAAACTGTTTGAGATAAAAATGCGCGGCTTGCTGTATTGTTATTAGAATATAAATAAATTTTAAAATATGCACTTTGTTAATGTAATATAACATTTACAGTCTCAAGACTGAGGAGGGGAAATATAATACAGGGGGTTCAATTACAAATATTATTTTAAATCACTTTCCAACCAACGTACCCTATTTCTGAAGCTGATTCGAGAGTCGATTCAACATATAGATTTAGATTCGAGAACATATTGATTCAGATTTATGAAAATTAGAGTCATGTCTGTATTCAAACAGCCTGTTACCACCAGCGCGATATTTTTTTTCCGAAATTTGAACTATGTTAACAAAGTACATGTTTAAAAATTTATTGATTTTCTAATAACAATACCGCAAACCGCGCTTTATTATCTCAAACCGTTTATTTGTTGTTTAAGTTCAAAATGGGTCCGTTATTTACTGGACACCCGGTATATATATATATATATATATATATATAAATTGCACAATATGAAAAATTACACAATTTTGCACCTCACAAAATAATTATTTGCGTTAAATATTAGCCAGCATTATATTATGTATAGCAAACAAATGTATATATATATATATATATATAATGTGTTGATTTTTAAAATTCCGCGTCACAAAAGATATTGTTACATTTTATTATGAATGTAGAACATATAGAAATGGTTATCTGCTTATAACTGGAGTAATTCTCTTAAATTATATAATATAATATTTTCACATTCATTGGAATGGATTTAGACATAGTTTTCTTTTATTACAAAACAAACAAAATATCTTCAACAAAATAATGTATTTTTATGTAACTGCAATAAAAGATACACCTTGCTGATAAAATATCGATCAGGAAAAGCTGTTCTTAATTCTCATTCTATGTGGAAATATCTAGTACAATTTCCTTTATTAAACATTGCCTAAACTATTACCATTACCATCAAAGTAACAATCTGCTTTGAAGAATTGTATTTAATGGATATTGTATCTTTAATTCGGGCATATTTCTTGCATAAGCATTTTTGCACAAATCATATCAGAATAGAAATATAATTTATGCAAATAATAGAATTTCGAATAATTTTTATACGCAAGATTACACTATTGTTTCAGGATGTTTTCATTCACTATCGAATATATTTTAATCTTTATGACCCAATTAAATTTATGCTTTATCCCATGGAATATTTAAATACCAAGTACCGAAATTTTAAAGCACGGATGAGTTGAGTGTTATGCATGTATTTAAACAAATATAAACACAAAACGTTACTAAAACCATAGTACATATTTCAAAATGCATGAACTGCATTTTGAAAGTATTCTGTATTATATACTCGGATGTTTCAACGTTTATTTAAATAGAACGTAAAAGTATACAAACTAATATTGGATTTTCATCTATATAAACACCATGATTCCTTGTTTAATATTGATCTTAAATAATAATAGTTTATTTCGAACTTGCTTTAAATAATCAGAATCAATTTCATACTGTAAAAATTGCTTATACCATCACCATAATTTATTCGTAAACCAAGCAGTGAGGTGGGATTTATAGGTGGGATATATTTATATATTTTTTTTCCATAGGCAATATTTCACACTTCTTAACAGATTACAATTACAGTTTCTGCGTATAACGGAATTACGAGTAGTTTTCATAACCGATAATATACTATAATTTCAGAATGTTTTTTTTCTTTTTTGAGATACTTTATCGTGTAATTACACTGACGCTCACACTTATACTTATATATATGCATATATATATTAGTATATATATTTATATAGAATCTAAGATATGATAAACAATATAATCATTATCAGAAAATATTTTTACGTTAAATATTAGTCAGTATTACATTCATTATAGCACAACATAGTGCTAATATATATAATGCGTCGGTTGTAAAAATTCCACATTATCAAAAATGTTGTTACATTTTATTATTAATGTAGAAAATATAGAAAAGTATCTGGTCTTAACTATAATAATTCTCTTAAATTATATAATGTAATATTTTCATATACTTGGAATGACATACATATACATCCTTTTCTTGCATTATAAAATCAATAAAAAATATTCAACAAAATAATGCATTTTCGTGTAAATGGAATAAAAAATACATCTTGTTGATAAAATATCGATCAGGAAAAGCTGTAGCTGATTCTCATTCTATATGGAAATATCTAGTACAATTTCTTTTATTAAACATTGCCTAAGCTATCACCATTACCATGATAGCAACAATATACTTTGAAGTATATTCAATGGATATTTTATCTCTAATCAGGGCATTTTTCTTTGAAGTATATTCAATGGATATTTTATCTCTAATCAGGGCATTTTTCTTGCATAAGCAATTTTGCACAATTTGTATCAGAATAGAAATATAATTTTTGCAAATAATAGAATTCCGCTTAATATTTCGAAGCAAGATTACACTACTGTTTCAGAATGTTTTCCCTTACAGTCGAATATATTTTAATCTTTATAACCCAATAAAAATTACTCTTTATCCCATAGAATATTTAGATATGAAATACTGAAAATTTAATGCACTGAAGCGTTCTGTGTTTATATATTATGAGCATTTTGTGTAGGATTTAAATTTTAAGAAATTGAAAAAAAAAATGCGTCAGTATGTTTGTTGGAAGACGCGTAAAATTAATATTTTTAAAAGAGCAATATTCCTATTTTTAAAGAGTAATTTAATAAACCACTTGTTCCTAAATAGGTATCAGGTCTTCATTTGAAACTTGCAGGTTTCTCACAAAGGATGCCGTAACAAATTCAGAACAGCCGTTGCATTATTACATCACATTGTTTTAAAAGTGTGAAAGACATGAAAGTATTTACCACATAACATAAATAATTAATTTTTAATCTAGACATCATTTTTCTATAAATAAAACTTTATTCCAAATTTGTATGCAATTTCATGTTAACTCTTGATAAGGCATGCTATTTTTTGTTTCCTCATTAAGACAACCTAATTTGCATTGTTTATCTCATACATTATTTAAGTATGAATTGTTAAAAATGTTATGTAAGCACATTTCTTATTTTATGATTGATATTAAATAAGAATATTATTTCTTGGATGTACTGTTTTCCACCTTAAATAAAAATACGCATCCATAACCGGAAAACGTCTTGAAATGTAGCTATATTTTGAAATCAACTTCTATGACCTATCTTTACTTTCTGTTCCATTATTAAAATTCAACCAAGAACCTCATCAAAGAAATAATGCATTTTCTGGCAACTGAAAACAAAAAATGCATATTTTTGATGAAATATTGATCTAAAAATGCAGAAGTCGATTTTCATCCTATACTGAAAATTCCGCTTCATTTTCTTTTCTTAAACATCGTCTAAGCTATCACCATTACCATAAAAGTAGCAATCTGCTGAGAAGTATTGCATTCACCAGATGTTTTTATCTTTAATATTGGACATGTTTCTTGCATAAAGAATTTCGCACGTTCTGTATTGGAAAGGAAATATCCTCCCTGAATGTAATGAAAATCCGTTCCATTTTTGTAAAAAAGCTTTTGCTAGAGTTCGTGGATATTTTTTTTCGAAAGTATTTCATGCATTAAGTCACCTTAGTGCACCGTTTTGATTTTATTTTTATATGCAATTATATAATATTAAAGTTTATTAATTTTATATACACAAAAATGTTACAATTTTCGTCAAATTAGCTTGTTAGAAACAAAATTCGAATATCATTCCTTTCATGTTATTTCAAATATTTAACTTATTTTATAATTGTTATCTATTAAGAGGTTATTCTTAATTTTTTCCCAAATACTTATCTAATATGCTTTCAAAATCTGAAAATAAATGGTACCTAAACATTTAAAAATGGATGTTCAAAAACAATTTACAACTTTAAATTATTCTTCAATTAATGTCAAAAACTGTTTTTTTTTAAATTGTAGAATATATTATGATACTATTGTTCAGGAAATTGTAGATAACCACAATCACAAGTATAATGCCTTCATATATAATTTACTTTATTAAAAATACCAATTAGAGGCATTAGTTTTAGACCTTTTAAAAATAACTAATGCCTATAATTGGTATTTTTAATAAAGTAAAACATGATACTATTGTTTTAAAATTTATTATACCCAATAATGTTATATTTTCAACAAACTATCTTGTCAGAAACTCAACCTAATTTCTTTCTATCACAATATTTTAATTATTTTTCTTTGCTTATAATTACTATTAAAAAGTTAATTATTATTAAGAAAAGTTCAAACACTTACTTTACATGCGCATATCTTCTTTGCAATTCTAATACATGCATCATATCTAATATATTAAAAACGGAAATCCTAAAATTAAAATGGATTTAGATCATTACTTAACTAATGGCAGAAAACTTTAGATTCTTTTGATATAGTAGAATATTGTTTATGTGATTTACACTGAAAGCCATATGGACCATACACAATGTTTAGTTATCCGTTTCTTAATCTCAAATTAAATCTAAAATAAGTTATGTTCTTTATAACCTATCTTATATCATGATAGTAGATTTAAAGATATTTTTCTTTTTGTAATGCATTAAATTTGTAACAATAATGTTCACATAGTTGCAATTTTTTAAAAATTATTTGTTATATTCTAAATATCAGGGCCAATTACATCATTTTAAATAATATCTTTTATTTAATTACTATTATAAATATTTCTTTATTTTAATATTTTATAATCCTCAATTATTTTTACTTTGCTCATAGAACTGGTAGCGAAATACTACTTGATAAACATTTTCATTATATATATATATATATACAGTCGAATCTCTATACACCGAAATCCATTGTTCCAGTAAAAAATTCGTCTTATAGAGAAATTCGTTATATAGAGAATAACGTTAAAATTCTTATTTAATGTATACATTTTGAACAATTGTTATTTTTGATGTGTTTAATTAAGAATTTGAAATTGTTCATAACTCTGCTTCCCTATCAGTAAGTAATGTATCAGTACTGTGCAATAATGAGATTATAATCCACTTCCAAATAAATCAGAGCGATATTGTTGACATCTCCGCATTCCTTAATTCATTTCCATTTCTCTTTTTAAGTCTGCACAAGTCGTCTTCTCCGTCCTCAGATCCACATTATCCTCTAGTATACAGAATTCGGCCTTTTTGAAGCAATTGTAAATTGTTTTTTCTTCTATAACCCCCATTGATACCGTTCTTATATGTGTGACTATCCAATTGATACAGTTTTAAGAAGGATGTTAAAAGGTGTGTGTGTGGGGGGGGAGGTGAATTCGTTGGACTTAAAGAACAAGGAGATTCAAACAGAAAAGTAATATAAAAAAACTCAGCACTAAACGATAAATTATGAATAAGTGATAGAAAATTGATTTCATGTGATTTCGAAGTTTTTTTACAACTGAATAAAGAACATTTTATGAAAATATTCGTTATATGGAGATAGATATTTCGCTATATAGAGACTGTTTTTAATGTAATCATGGAACAAGGGGAACGTTCCTACTAAAATTCGTTATGTAGAGAAATTCGATGTATGGAGTTTCGTTATAGAGAGACTCTACTGAGAGAGACTCGTTATAGAGAGACTCGACTTATCCTAAGAGAGGTAGGGTGCATCCTGACGACTCGAAATCATATAGCAATGTGGGGTCGGAAATGTTTTCCTGGAGCGGTGATGTACACAGAAACACCATAAAGAAAAGACACCGTAAGTGAAAAATCATTTTATTATTACTTGTAAAAAAGCAAAAGGTACATGGTTCAAAGTGTAAGAGTAAGTGTTCGAAATCTCTGCCACCGACTACAATGCACACCTCACATCTCCGGCACCTCGGCATTATCAACTGGGGTGTCATAAACCAGTGTTTTCATATGACGCTAAATGCATATCGGCTAACTCTGCGTTCATATAATCAGCTATCCTACTAACTTGGCGCCCTTGTGCGAAATGAAAATTCCCTGCATAAAAGCTCGAAACTTTTGCACAACGCCATCTAGCGCGTCTGGAGAGCATTTCTCATCCCGCAATGCTATATGATTTCGAATCGTCAGGATGCTCTCTACCCCTCTTAGGAGTTCTGAAACGTTTAATTGAAACACCCTGCATATACATGTTTGACCCAAATGACACTCTACCACACCTAAATAACATACCTAATTTGTTTTATTTGAATATCCATTTTCATTATGAGAATATATAATATTTCAAATTAATATTCTGGTAAAGTATATATATATATATATATATATATATATATATAAGTAATATAGGAAGCATTCTATTATCTATGCCTACTGCATCTTTTTTTGTTGTTGTTGTTCAATATTTATTATAATTTTTTCATCCTATTTTAATTTCTAATATTTTGACCTATATATCGAAGAATAATTGAAATATTAAAGTCCAGAAAACGAGTTTTAACACGGAGCATAACATTTTTCAAACTATTTTTAAAATCCGAGCATTTATTACAATAATTTCAATTAGATTCTTTTAATCTTTTAAAAATCACAAAATCAACATTAAAAAATGGACAAACTTACGCAAATCACGCAAATATTAACTGTACGGACATTATAAACAGAAAAGTAAGCCAGTTTAATCACATATGTCTATTACCCTTTTTAAATACACAGGATTTTTCTGATTTTTCATTTCTAATATTTCATAAAAGTATTTTATTATTATTATTATTATTGTATTTTTTTTTCGCTTTTGGTCTCTCTTTAAATTTAGATCTGTTGTATTATTTTGTAATTGTTAAATTAAATACATATACATACGTACATGCACATGCATTATAAAAGAGATTTTCCTTGAAACAATAGCTCATATGTTTCGTACCACTTTATATAGATGATATTTTAAATTTCTTTTCTCCTGTCAGAAGTTTGACAGCTTCTAACACAAAAGCTTCAAAAATGGAAAATATGAACTTTTTCGAAAATATGCGGTTAAAAATGCTGTTTTGACATACGAAAGATATATATACTTTCAGAATTTTTCAACACTTTCTTTAGAAATTCTCTGAACCCTTTAAAATTCAAGAATAATATAATAAATAAAAATAAAAATACAACCTTAAATACTGAAGTATTCATGTGTATTTTACACTTTTTAAACATTTGTAATTAAACTTTCCCTTTTTATTTCTATACCTGTTTCCATTTTAAATCTTTAAACATTTTACGCTGTTAAGCCATAATTAGATTTCAAATTACATTTTTTGAGCAAAGATAAGACAAATTAGCATTTTTCAAAGACATTTGAAATTTTAATTTTTGCTAATACTACATATTAGTACGAAAAAAGAATAATTTTCATTAATCTAAACTTCGAAGCGCAGCTGTTTTTGTGTGCAGCAACAGATACGCATATTAAATGACGAAGACAATTAGCATAACGAAGACAACCTTTACTTCCCATATTCTAAATACAATTTTATTCTGCATTGAAATTATCTATATCAGTTACAATTATTATAAATTTAATATTAAAATAAATAATAATTAATTTGAATATTTTAAGAAAAAAATGAAATAAATCATATTTAATTAATCTAAAAGAGTTAATTAATTAGGTAAACTAGTCGGATGTGCCAATCCCAAAACATTCTTCGATATCATACTTACATTTTAATATTTAAAAAAAATAGTTATTCATTTTAATGCTTTCATAATTTTAATTCAATATCATACCAACTTTGATTTTCATCTTAAAATTCTGCTTCAGTCAATTAATAGGAGTAAAAATGAATTTCCGTCTCTGCACGAGCCGATAGACAATAGAATTATAAACAATTTTTTTCTTTCAAATTCAAGGAGATCCTACTTGCCTTACCAAAAAATAATCATATATATATAAAAAAAAATAGTTCAGATCTAGAATTAACTTCATACACTTTTAGGTGGTGCAATATTGAAAATGGCATAAAATTCGCTATTGAAGCTCCCCCTTGCGGCGGATTTTTTTCAAATTCAGGAAGTACCAACTAGCCATAGTCAGACACTTACACAAAGAATTTGTTTCAATTCGATACATAACTTCATATACTTTTGGCCGCTATAATATTGAAAATGTCACAAAAATGGCGATTGCAGCGCCCCCTTCAGGCGGAATATTTCAAAACTGAAGGAGGACCTGCTTGCCACAGTCAGAAACATTCACAAAAAATTTGGTTCATTTCTATGCATAACGTCATACATTTTTTGATGGTAGAATGGCGACATACACGCAGACACACAGACACACGGACAGACAGACATTTTGTAAAAACAAGTTTTTTGGAATCTCTGACCCCTAAAACGTGTAAATCCATCGAACAACGGAAGTCGAAAAAAATTTCGATTACAATACTTTCTTCTGTTGAAGATAGAAGAAAGTAAAAAAAATGGGTCAATTCGATGCGTAACTGCATATACTTTTGGTCGGTACAAAATGGAAAATTGCACAAACATCGCGATTGCAGTGCCCCGTTCCGGCGGAATAATTCAAAACTGAAGTAGGACCTGCTTGCCACAGCCAAAAGCATTCACAAAAAAATTTGGTTGAATTCTATGCATAACTTCATACACTTTTTCATGGTAGAATGGTGACACACACACAGACACACGGATAGACAGACATTTTGTAAAAACATGTTTTTTGGAATCTCTGACCCCTGAAACGTGTAAATCCGTCGAAAACCGGAAGTCAAAAAAAGGTCGATTACAATACTTTCTTCTATTAAAGATAGAAGAAAGTAAAAAAATGAAGAAATTTTTTGTACTTAAAAAAAAAAAAAAAAATACTGAATTATTTCCTCAGTTTCACAGTTTTTCAAAGACAACTAAAAATTTTAGTTTTCCTATTTATGCATGTTCGTATTAAAGAAAATTATGAACTCCTAATAATAAGAACTAAAAAATAAAAAATTTTCTTGCAGTTGAATAAAAGATTTTTTTTCTTTTGTATATGATTTATATTTTTTGGCAGAAATTCTGAAATATTGTCTTTTACACCATATTCTGACTGGTGATACCAGCAAACCCCGTTAAACAATTTTTGGCACTTCATTTACATTTACATTTACATTGCTATATACAGTGTAATAATATGTATAATTACGTATCTTTATATATAAAAATCTTCTGTGCGTGTGTATGTAATTGAACTCCTCCTAAACTACTGGACCGATTTTGATGAAATTTTGTGTGTGCATTCCAGTAGATTCGAGAATGGTTTAGATTCACATTTCGTCGAAATTGATTCAGTACTTTTAGTAATAGGGCAAAAACTAATAGTTGGTGATTTTTTGCCAATTAAAAGTGCTATATATATTAAAGAAAGTCAGGATTTCGTATAGGATTATAAAATTTAAGAAACAAACAACGTTTCCCTACTATAATTGAAGCACTCTTTTATAGCTTAACAATATTCAGGTAATTTACAGTGTACAATATTATCCTTAAACTAAAGAGCTACGTGTTAAAAAATTCACCAAATTATTGCATGTAGCATTCAGACAGTAGATTGTATATACTACGATAATTTAAATTTTCAGTTCGACAGTACACCAAATAAAGGAATAATAAATCAAAGATCATTTAAGTATGTTAATCTGGTATTTTTGTAGAACTTCTCCACCTAAGTCCATCTAAATTTCAGTAAATCTGGATGTCACACAGCAATCACAAACATAAGTGCATACAGTAGTGTATAAAAATCAGACTTTTTCTAGTATAAAATGCCGTTATTATATTCGTACTGTCTCTCTCTCTCTCTCTTTAAAAATAATTTTTAATCGCTAAATAATTTTATTAAAGGATTAAAATACTTTTTAAACTTTTTCAAAACACATAAACCATTACTATGAGATATGCATAGTTGTAATTGATGTATTAATATAATAGCAAAATTTTTTTTTTAAATATACTAGCATCTATTTTTTCTCATTAAAATATATTAATAAATATATCTATAAATAAATAAATCAATAAAAAATATTAAAAACAGAATTTTTATTTTAAGATACACATGAGAACTTGTCTGAAATTTCAATATAGCTATTTAATGTTTTACATTCCTACTGCTGGTAATATAAGGAAATATATAAGTTTAAATATTTTTCCCTATATTTTAAAGCATCATTTCAGAAACCCATATAACAATCTTTAAAATCATACATTCTCTTGTTTAAAGTGTTGAATTATATTTGTAATTTATGTATGTATATATATATATGCATGTATGTGTGTATGTATGCATACGTATATATATGTGTGTGTGTGAGGGTGCGTGTGCGTGTGTGTAAATAAAGAGCGGAAAGCAAGTATTGCTTAATCACATTTACAGAATTAAATGCGTTTTAAACCCAAAAATTAAGCTTTCAAAACACATAAATCGTTACTGTATGATATATGTACTACTAAAATATGAAACAAAATTATAGTTGGCGATACTTTTTTTTGATTGAGTGCTTGTTATCTTTAACTTTAAAGTAGATTTTATTATAAAGGAAGAATAACATCACTAAAAAAACTTATTTGAAGTACAACGTTTATCGTAAGAGATTGTCACAAATTTAAATAGTGTTGTATTTATTTCTTATTTTGCATATTCCTATTGTTATTAATATAAGGAATGTATAATTTTAAATTCATGTTTTGATATTTTAGTGTCCATTGGGAGACCTTTTATAGCCTTCCCATTTCTCGTAAAATAACAAGATTTCATTATGTAAACCTGAAAATCTATCTCCTTCAGTAGATATGTATAATAAATTTGATTTTAAGTTTACACATTAGTTTCTTTGATACATTCTAAGTAATCATAACAAAATTAATCATATTTTTGAAAATAACATTTTAAATTGTATTCTTCTTAAAATATTTACTAAGCATATAAAAGATGATCCTTTTTATTTGCAAAAACTAATATTTTCCTACATATAAACTACAAAGATAAAACATATTGAATGAAAGATTTGGACTTACGGTATGAAATATTTTTAATGAAAAGAAAACTTCAGTAATCATTAGCGTACAATATAGATAAAAAGAATACTAATCACGCGTAAAACATATTTACAACCAACGTTTCGAACTCATTCTAACGAGTCATCTTCACGGGATTTACATGACCTTAACTTAGAAAAACGTACCTACAACATATCAACACACATTAACTTGAATACAATTCTACATATTACAAAAATATCTTCTAGGTACGGTTTTCCCGTTAATGTAAGTCAGGTAAATCCTTTTAAGATGACTCGTTATAATGAATTCCAAACATTGGGTGTAAACATGTTTTATGTGTGATTAATATTGTTTTTATCTATATTATACGCTACTGAGTATATAATTTTGATTTTAATTATTAAAACAAATTCAATTATATTTATTTATAACTAGTTTTATGGAATATTTAATGCGGGATCATATTTCTAACTAAGTGTTGAACAGCAGACTGAAAAATGTCCAAGCTGAGAATCAAAATAGGAACTATTATAATAATAATAGCACACAAAATGTTCTACCATTTTAACTATGGAGGTGGCAACCAGCTTAGCATGTCTCATTCACACATGTTGGTATGTCTGCAACTACAGCACAAGTCTTCACGGAAAATATTCATTAGCATATAATTCTTCGGCGAAACATGAGACACAAATAACGCAGCATCGGTAAACACATATATAATTCTTAATAAGTTTAAAAGTATTTAAAAAAACAATAAAAATTATGTATGAGCTATATGCTTCCGGAAATGCAGTTACAGAAATAACACTTTTTTAAAAATATATTTCATTTGAAAAGTTAATGCAAAATAGCATTTATATATTATTTTTTCAGCAACAATCTTTCAATCATTAAGATCAAAGTAAAAATAACATAACTAATAAATGAAATACGTAGCTTCATAAGCTTAGAATTCAACCAGATCAAGTAAAAGCAAATATAGTATATGAAAAGCTTAATAAATGTATTCTAAATAAGTATATGACTATCATAAACACTGTTTATATATATATATATATATATATATATATATATATATATATATATATATATATATATATATATATATATATATATGTACGTTTACAAAAGGTCCCTAGAATATTTGTTAATGCCATGATCAGAATAGATATTCTCATGTGAAACAATTTTTCTAATGCTTGGTCCAAATAGGTCTATAATTCATGATCTTCATTCAGCCAACATTTTTCATTATTATTCTATTTAGTAAATAAAGTTTAACACAGATATGTATAGAGTCTTATAATTAGTTTCATATAATTATTAATTATTTCCTAGTAATAAATTTATTAACTACACATGTGGATAAAAAGTATAATAACCTGAATTTAGAATCATGTAATTATAATGTTTTTAAACATTTGCATTTATAACAACGACGTGTATAAAGGAAAATATCTGTTTTTTAGATTACTTTGAAATATCTATTATTAAAAAAGTACAATGAAACATGGAATTTTTCGAAATATTGTATATATTTTATTGAACTGGATTCCTGTTATAGATATATATATATATATTGTTAATTTTAATGTACTTTTATTAGTTTTGTTCAATATATTTTTATTTTAAATTTATAATCATATTGTACGTAGAATAATCTATCTAATATTTAGACCAGGTTAATGACTGGATGTTATTAACGAAATTAAAGGTCACACTTGATAAATTTACTGTATTATAAATTATATAAAAATAAAAATATAATTATTTATGCAAAATAATAAATAATTTAACAACAATAGTTTTTCTAAGATTTCTGATTGGAAAGTAAGAACTACATTTCGTTTATATTTTTATAAGTTAGCTTATTCCTATAACAGCCCGCTTACTTTGAATAATCAGAATTGAATAATCAGAATAAATAGATTCACTGGATGAAATGCAATTACTATAATGAAATTATACCTCTTTATCTTGCTTGAGACGCAAAATAAAACATGCATGTAGCATTATACTAACAAATGCAATAATTCTTGTTTATTGTGATTCTTGATTGAGTATTGTGTTTATTACATGTTTCTGCAACTGGCACTGTGATTTTAATCATGTGTTTTGTTACTTCGAAACATGTTATTTTACGATTGTTTAACTAATAAATTATTTAAAATTTTCTGCTTTTATATGTTTTTCAGTTTAAAATAAAAAAATATATATAATTTTGAATATAATTAAGAATGTTAAAATTATGTAATTTTGACGAATGAATCAACCTTAAAATTTAAAATGGATTGTTATGCAAATTGCTTAAATGTATTCCTCTACCATCTTGATACACATTCAGTATTCAAAACATGATATTTAAATACTCACACACACACATATATATATATATATAAAATATGTAATATTTTAACTTAAAATCCGTTAGCTAAAACACTAATATAAATAACTTCTTAAATTATTATTTTTTATTATTGTAAAAATTTTTATTTTTTATAATAATAATTTATAATAATTACTATTTATATAAATGACACCAAGGCCACAATTTTATGTACCTACTCACTCAACCGCGTACACACGTATCTATACATTTAAAAATACATACTAATACATAGCTAAGTTTAATTTCGCACATCTAAAATACATTTTTGTTGCAAAAAATGAAGATATACTTTATTTATAAAAAAAATACATATATACTGTTTCAAATATTGCTAAAAAATAAATATGTAAATGGTGGAAACAATCTTTCAAGTCTTACATCATGAAACTTTTAATTTTTTTTTCTATTTTTATCAATGCGGAGGAGGGTATCTCATTTTTTTAAATATTATAACCCTTTCAGATCTAGTGTAATATTAATGGTACATGCGTTTCCCCCAAATATTATTTTGTATTAAGAATTGTTTAGTTACTTTCGACATATAGAAATGATAATATTTTTGCAATTTAATATTGTGCCTTTATTATTATGACTTCATTTTTGTTTGGTATTTGGTAATAATAATAAAAATTATAAATCACTTATTTCTCTTTACACTGTTGGAGAATCCCTTTTTTGTAGATTTATTTCAAACTTCAAATTTAAAATCTGAACCAGTAACGTGTAATAAAGTGAAAAAAAAAACATGAGAAATGTGCAATACCCTCTCCATTCCTGCTGTAATACGTTATTTTCCGAACGTCTTCGAAATTTCTTCCTCACACTAATTTCACATTAATACATATGAATTGAATAATATACAAAATAAATATATATTCTTTAGATTTAAAGCGGTGGGATAGTCTTTAAACATTAGTAGGTTTCTGTTCTGTACATGTATCATTAAAGGTTAAATATGTATGTAGCATACACTATATATCATTCTGTTAATTAACCTAGAGAAGCTAGGAAATAATGCAAAAGTTTTCGTATTGTTCCTTTTAAATTTTTTGAACCCTTCACAAATTGAGAATTACTTTATGTTTAATAATATAAAAAAAATTAAAAAACATTCGGTAAATATGTAAAGTAAATGTATTATTAAATATCAATCAAATCTTAATTCGCGAATTTAGAGTTTTCCGAATTAAAGATTTTAAGCACAGAGTCAAATAAACGCAATGAAATCAATGATGAATAAGTTTTTGATCCACCGCTTTTTCATGTCTACTGACCGACAAAATATATTCATGTGTGAAATTGTAGAAATCATTATCCCTCACTAAATGTTTTACATACGACATACACAGACATAGAGAAATACACATAAACGCAAATACACAAAAGAATTGTCCATATATTATGAAACAACCTCGAGCAAATCTTCGAAAATCTATCGCGAACTCTCACCTTTTGTATCCTACATCTTTAAGACTTTATAAAATCGGAAATTTTCTCGACCGAACGATATGAAATCAATTTTATATAGCTGCTGATTTCTAAAACTCACCAGCGTATCGTTTCTTTCTTTCTTTTTTCGCCCCGATATTTCTTATGCTTCCAGAACATTTTATAAATACATTGTAATCCTTTATAATTACTTCATTAATAATTATTAGCTGATTATTTTATCATTTTCTGTGTACATTATTCAACATTTATAAAAATGATAGAGAAAAAATCATACTAATGAACAAAATAACTATATACAGAATATATATTGGCAGCTTTATGTGTTTCTTACCTCGATATATCGCTTACATAAATAGTATTTTTTTTTTTACAATCAATAAGATAAATAGAAATTAAAAAAGATTTTCAAATGACAGCTTGAAAATATTACGAAGTTTTCTTATTATTCTAATTTTAGTATAAATGGTTTATTACATTTGACCTAATGACCAGTTCATAATTCAAAACTGTATTTAAAAAAAAAGTTTAAGAAAGGTATATTTATATACGGTTATTCTATATAAGTTAAAAAAATAAATAAATGTGTTTCAAATACGTATCAGGCGGAGAAAATTAATGCGCATAAATTTAATATGACTAATATTTAAATAACACTTCTTCTAAAAATCCATAGCGAAAAAAAATATATATTAAATAGAAAAAACATCAAGCGTTTGTAAACATTACCTATTGTCCCACTGTATCCGTACTCTAACAACCATGAAATTACAGTCAAAACTTCAGCAATAATCCTAAACTGCAGTATTCCTAGTTTAGCACACATTACCAAAAGCTTTATGAAACAATTCCAGAGCACCTTATTATTATTTTTTTTTGTTCAATTACGACAAATGCTCTTTAAAACAAGCCATCAGAGTCATTTCAGTTCAAAATCCTTTACGAAATTCTTCGCATGAAAAGACAGTAATGAGCTGATGTCATAATTATTGAAAGAAAGATACTATTTTTTTTCCTACCGGATATTTTTATTCTCGTACGGGACAGGTCAGGCCATTTGTCTGTTTTGCAGAGACTCCACGCGGCTTCTGGGAGAGACTGGAGACTGCTATCGGACTTGCAGGTTTCGAAAGGAAGAGGGCGCAAGTAGAGGCGAATTATAGATCGATTTTTGGGTTTGAGTATAGGGATTAAACTTGCCCTGGGATTTCTATACTTCTTCCAGAATCTTTGTGGCAATCACATGGTGGTTTTAAGCATATTACGTGGAAAGGAAAATGTAGATTTTTGGGATTTTTATGCTTTAAAGTGCTGAAATACTTTAACTATCAGAAATGCCTGAAAGAAAATATGAGTGATTTTTCTCTTATCCGACTTTGAATGCGATTTGATCAAACATGAGATAGAAAATGTGAATTCTTTCGCTTCTTTCCTATATATAAAAAAATGAACACTGTAATTATGGTTACAGAATCTTTTTATTTATTTCTTTTTTCGGTCGAAAGAGAACCTGTGTTTATATATATTTTATTATATATTAAAGGTTTGAAAAATTTTAATATTTTGAAATTTGTAGAAGAAAATATAAATTGCTAATTGCTTTGCACGTTAAAAGAATTGCATGCCATTTTAAAAATATGAGGTATGTGTTCTTTATAATGGTATACAGACTGTTAAGTATTTTATTAATTTTCTTTTGAATGTCGCCCTCTTTTTTATGTTGTTCCTAAAGTTAATAATAATGAAAACTCATTTCGTCATATAATACATTGAAAAGAATATATAAATTTTTATCTTTTAAAATTTTTGGACAATATTTATTTCAATATAAAAATTCGAATTTAAATTTGAAAATATTAATTAAAATTTTCCTATGATTTCGACAGATATTTAACATTTTATGTGGCAGGTCGATAGTAGTTTTATGGATATAGATGGATAGATGGATAGTAGAAATAATTTTTTTCAGAAATTTATGTTTAAAATATTAAAATAATTTAACTATTCGAGAAACTTTAATAAAAACATGTGATTCTATTTTTCACTTTCATATAATAAAATTTGGTCAAATACAATAAAATGTAATTACTAGCAGTTTTTTTAAGCATGAATATGAAACGTAACATACACGTATTCGAACAGTATATTTTTGTTTTTATTTGAAGGAAATTTGTAGAGTTCAGAAATATTTAAACTTTAAATTCTAGGATGAAAATGAACTTTTTTCAATCACTAGTAAATACTTTAAAGAGAAACTTTAAACATAAGTATGATTTTGTATACATTTTGAAGTAAGTATCATTCTTAAAAGAAGAAAAAAAAATGCATATTTAAATTATCTAATTTCTTCGTCATATCAACGTTTTAGATAGTTGAGCACTTAACTTTGAGGAAAATTCAGGCTTCAGATATTTTATAGTTAATTTTATTACTATTATAGTTATTATTATTATCATTATTATCATCATCATTAATTATTTATTTTATTTTATTATCGAGCTTTAGATGTGATGCAAATGCAATTATAGTGCACTATATTAATAAAATGCGATACTTTCTTTAATTAGCGATATCTTGATACTTTTGCTACATTACTTTGTCTTGGTCTCTTTTTTTTAATCATATTTCTTTTTGCAGTTTTTGTTTCAATATGTGATATTAGTTCCAAAAATATATATAAACAGTAATGAAAAAATAAAAACATTTGAATGTTTATGCTTATTTTTATAAATAAAAATGGCGCATATGTCTTATACGTAGAAAGATTCCTAATTTCGCCAAAATTGAGTTAATTTGCCTGACAGTGTAACCATATAAGTCTTTTTATAAATTGTACTGAACTATATTTATTTTCATTTATTGATTATTATTCCTTTTTTAATCATAAAAAATGCTTCGTTTATTGCTTTTTTTATATATATTGAGATAAAAAATAGCGTACTATATAGGTATTCATGTTCCCGGGACGGTGCAATGGTTCCAAATTTTCTAAGGGGTCGGTCCAAGCCAATAAAAAAATAGGGGCCTACTATCCCATTATAAAAGTTTAAGCATAAATGATAAAATATAAGGCATTTTTAATGAATATGGCTTTAAAGAGAATAAGTATTAAAGTGCGCAACGAGCCGATACTAGTTTGAAAATATCAATACAGAAATGTAATTTGTACAATGTTGAAATCGGCATTCGACAGTTAAATTTTGTGTAACCCTAGCTGTAAAAAAAAATCTGTGAAGGTACTAAATATTTTGTAGAAATCTGGGATTCCAAGAACTTTTCATGTAACATAACAGGAAAAATTCATGCAATCGATTCTGAAACTTGAATTTTTGCTTACAGGAAAAATTCTTGGATTCCCAGTTTCCTAGAAAAGGTTTAATACATTTGCAGAATTTTTTTTACAGTGCAGCCTTCATATTTTTTTAGCAGACTCGGTCCAGATCTGGCTTGCATTTTTTTCTACATTCAGACAATCCGGGCCGAAACTAGACATAATTGTTCGTAATATGTGTAGGGCAGACAACATGATTTGTAAAATTGTTAATTTCGATAACGAACTTATGTTAACGTAATCTTTGGATATATATTTCTTGGTGGTTTTTTAATTTATCTCTCAACAACGCGAAAGTTTGACACTGACTAATTTTTAACTGTGAAAGTTTAAAATTGGCAAGCTTGACTATTGAAGCGTCGTATTAGTGCCTATATTTCATAACTGAAATCACCCCAATTTAATTACAATTTCGTGCATTTAAGAGTTTTTTAAGAGTTATTCTAGTTTTTAGATCATTTTAAAAACATATATATTATCTTATACAGTGGGTAATCTGTTATGATCACTTTTCAACAATTACTAATCGAATAGCGTTTTTCACTTTTGGTAAATAAGATACTTGTATAACCTTGTTCATATTTACGAGTTCCTTTTCTCCGTTCTCATTTTTTTTTCGCTTTTGAATGTCGACTCAAATTGGAAACTTTGAGAATATTTTCTTAATTTTTTGTATAAAAAAAGAGATAACGAGATTCTATTACATAATTTCTGAATAAAAATACTTGCTAATCTTATGCATTTCCAATTTAAAAAAAAATCTGAAATGTGTCAGTGCTCCTTTGTGTTTGAGAATGAATTTCGATTTGGAATCTTTAATAAAATAGTATATAAATATTTTCATAAATCTACTTTTATTATACAACTTCAAAAGTTACGATGTTTTTACTTTTTTCTCCTTTTATTATACATCTTTATTTAAATGTTCAAAGTCTAAGAATCTAAGTATTCAATAATGTTGCTAAAGTGTATTTCCGGTAAAATAATCTCTAAAATCATCCCATAGATATACATGCAGTATTCTTTAAAGAAATCTTAATTATGTCATTAAATCTGTTTTTTTTTTAGAAATACAAAGAAAACTCCGAATAAGGGACCTCTATAAGACCGGAAATTTTGTCCCTTAAATAGAGGTGTCCCTTATTCAAAGTTTTTATTACAGTGAATCCTCTAAATAAGGGACAGCTATGCGACCGGAACTTTTATCCTTAAATAGAGGTGTTCCTTATTCAGAGTGTTCTATATTTGGAAGTTTCACTGTAGTAGAAATTGTATCGGGCCAGAAGGAGACATGCCGGGACTGTTTTCACTGATTTCTGTACGGGACGAGCCGTGCCTAGAGATGTAAAGTATATAGAGCCCGGGCAGGACTCGGGAAGATCTTTTGAGTTTTACAACAGCCCTTTTCGGGCCCAGTCCTTAAAATTCTGACCCGAGCAGACATCTAGGTGCTCTGTAGCACTTATATGTGACTGTAATTGATAAAGATGCTTTCGCCAAATTAGCTTTCAATAGCTCTCCAAATCAGGTATCTATATTGTATCCGTGCCGTAAATATATATTTGAATTTATATGCAATAATATCATTCTTTGTTATATGCAATTTACATCTGTTAATGTATAGAAATAGGTAAGGGGCTCGTTTACGCAAAATAAATTGTATAATTCATTAAAAAATTCCTTCGGTGTAGGAGACAATGAATTGAATACATGAAATATTTACAACTGTATTACTAATGTTACTACAATATTACACACTTATTTCCTTGAAATATTTCCTTGTATTTAATTTTATTAAAATTCATAAAAGTGAAGAAAATGTTTTATAAATGCACTAAAAAGCCAATAAAGGCTTTTAAAGGCTGAAAAAACTCTTAAATGCACGAAATTTTAATTGAATTGTGGTGATTTCAGTCTTAAAAATTACACGAATTTTATTGAGAACTAGCTGACCCGCCCGGCGTTACCCGATTCCGTATTAACAATATTAAACGAACTTGAAATTTCAATGATTTTATCATTAACTCGAAGCATGCAGAAATGCATTGTCTGAAATACATGGCATCTGACTTTGTGAAAAATCGGTTTAATGAACAACAACTAATATTACGCTCTAAAAATACTTAAAAAAGCAATGAGAAATGCGGGAGGGAACATGTATCCAACGATTGCGTTATTTTCGTGTTAAAGTGTTGATATTTACCCGTAAAAATCACTGTTAAGTCACGTAACTGATTATTTTTTTCATATAGAAATCCCAAGCGAAATATTTTGAATTTCAAACTAATTATAACACTTTTAAATCCGACTACACCGTGAATGAATCGATACTCGATGATAAAAGGTTGGTATACAGTATTATAATTTCAGAGCCATTTAACAAAAGTAAGTGTATATTTTTAATCAAAGCATGCGTAATAGGATGGATCGAAAAATCGAAATTCAGATAATCAAATCGGCGCGGGGTGCAAAAGTTGCCTTTTATGCATACTAATTCACATATGTTTTTTTAATTGAAATCCATTCATATCTTCCGGTGCCCCAAACGCCTCAAAAATAGTTAAAAATTGAAATTTTTATAAATTTTATCATTTTTTTTTTTTGCTTCTTAATATTTTTAAAATTATTTTTGGAGCGGGTTGCGGAAGTTGCCTTATATATATATTAGTTCAATCTTTTTTTTTTATTATTTAAATCCATCAATATCTTCCGGTGCCCCCAAGCGCCCTCAAAATAGTAAAAAAATTGAAATTTTTATGAAAATTTATAATTTTAGTTTTTTTAAATTTCTTTTAAATTATTTTATCAGCGGGATAAAAAAGATGCATTTTATAGTATATTAGCATGCATCCAAATAATTTTCGACTTTGATAAATTTCTTCCAATGCCCCAAAACTTTTAATTATTTGCCGAAAATCGAGTTTCATGCAAATTTTGAGCTAAAAAATACAAGTAAAATTAACAGTTAAAGAATAATTTATCTAACGTAAAACGCAGATCGAGAGGATCAGAAATCGTTTATCGTATTTTATTAAATGTATAAAATAAACTTTTTGTACTTTATTATTTGGAAGACAACATAGATAGAAGAGTTCTCAGCAATGACCAGCAATATTTATATAATATTTACATAGCAACATCACGTGGTGAATGCGGTTCTGATCTAACATTAATGAAACCTGGTTTATCACTCAAGATGGCTAACAACTGCGTGTAGAATTTTAAGGTTATAAGTGGCTACAGAAAATCCTTTTGATAATCTCATTATTCTTACAACATATATTATGAAGGTATATGCACCAGTATGGTTCCAAATCAAAACAAAGCCATCCATAACTGAAGGAGCGCGTCGTATTTGGAAACTTATCATATATTCCAGATATTTGGAACCCAATTTAATAAAGATCGTAACTGCTGTTATTCAACGAAATAGTTTTTTTTTTTTTTTTTTTTTTTTTTTTTTTTTTTTTTTTGCCACCCTGAAAATTTGCTATTGCCAATGCTCACAGATAACAGACAGCATATCAGATCTTCAGCAATGTGAAAGCTAATTTACGCTAGAAATAAAAAGAGAAAATCACCAGAAGTGAGAACTTTGAGAACTTTCAAAGTACCCCAAATAAACTTCAAAGCGAAGGATTACTTTGAACTTATTGACTTCCAACGAGTTGGACGTTTTGAACCACCTCTTTTGATGAATGTGCCTTGCGAAGAAATTGAGAATATGATAAAAGTCGTAAAGACGAATGAATGGTCAAAATATCCATGCCATACCCAAGCGGTTGAAAGATGCGTTCGACTAGTGTGTGAGGCATCAGAAACTGTATCTGGTCAAGAAAAGAGACACGGTTTTATATTGAATAGAATAATATCAAGAAGCCATATAAAACACTATGATACCAACAAATATTACAAACTTTAAAAATATGTAAATTTCCAAATTGAAGGATGTAAAACTTTTCTCTACGTAAATTCAATTTTTGTAATTTTTATGATTTAATGCTCTGATTTTTAAATTTATCTGTCGCTTATTATTGTAAAATTAATCTATACTAATATTATAAAGAGGAAAGATTTGTTTGTTTGTTTGAATTGAATAGGCTCCGAAACTATTTGACGGATTTGAAAAAATCTTTCACCGTTGGAAAGCTACGCTATTTCCGGTGAACATAGACTAATTTTTAATTGATTTATTCAAATATTTTCCTTAATAATTCAAAATTTCCTTATTTTTCATACAGAATCAATAAAATTTTCCCGATAAAAAATAACCATTTTTCTTTCCCGTTACCAAGAAAATCAAAATTTGGAGTAATAATTTCTCCCCGGCAATTAATGATCAGTTGAACAGTATCCACGTGAAAAATTAAAATAAAAAGAATTCAAAGGAAAATAAATATGACGTCATACTTGGAAAAAAAAGTGTTTTATTATATAAGACACACGAATATCGGCTAAGTTAAGAGGTTCTCTGAGAAAAATGGCGACATAATTAGAAGTAAAGTGAACGAGAAAGAATTAAATTATTAATAAAATATTTGATTTGGAAAAATATGACGTCACACTTTAAATAAAATAGGAATCTTGAAGTATTTGTTAAAGGAACAAGAGGCATGGATATATGTAACTAATAAAAATCGGTAAATAATGACGTCACATCTATCAATATTATAAAGAGGAAATAGTTGATTGTTTGTTTGAATTGAATAGGCTCCGAAAGTACTTGACGGATTTGAAAAATTCTTTCCCCGTTGGAAAGCTACACTATTTCCGGTGAACATAGACTCTTTTATATTAAAAAAAAGGATCGGTACTACTAGGTTATCCTGTCGGCCGAAAATCTATCGCCAAACTAGAAGATTAAATGCCAATAATGTATGATCGTGAATGTCACATTCAGTGAAATTAAATACGACACACGTTTTTAAAATGCAATTAAGTTATTTTTATTTTCACTTTTTAATTGTATTATTATAAATATTTCACTAATTATTTGTTTCTTTTGTTATTTAAAATTAAAATTATGTCAATATGTATAGTTTGGCAATGAGTTTGGCGATTTGTATAATTTGGCGAAATTGGTCGACGGGATAACCTAGAAGTACCAAAGGATCTTTATTAAAATGCCAATAATGTAACCCAAGGGGTAGAAAAATAACCTTAAAAAATCCGGTACTTTTAGGTTATCCCGTCGACCAAAACATTATCGCCAAACTATAAGATTAAATGCCAATAATGGATGATCGTGAATGTCACATTCAATGACATTAAATGCAATTCACGTGTTTAAAATGTCATTAAGTGATTTTTGTTTCGACTTTTTATTAATATTTTTATTAATATTCTATTAATTATTTGTTTTTTCGTTATTTAAAATAAAAATTATGTCAACATGTATAATTTGGCTATTAGTTTGGCGATTTGTATAATTTGGCGAAATTGGTCGACGGGATAACGTAGAAGTACCAAAAATCCTTATATCGCGTGCACTGCGAATACTATCTATACTAATATTTTAAAGAGGAAAGATTTGATTGTTTGTTTGAATTCAATATGCTCCGAAACTACTTGACGGATTCGAAAAATTCATTCACCGTTGGAAAGCTACACTATTTCCGGTGAACAGAGGCTGTAGTCACCGCTTAAAAGGATAAAAATAAAACGCCGGATAAACGGATCAAAAGCAATTTGAGAAATTAAAAGTTACCTGACACCCTAGACACATGGCAATCACTGAAACACAATTATTAAAAAAGGAAAAGAAATGCTGAAACGCGAATTAATTAAAATTTAAAAAAATCACAAAACGATTGTTTTGCAGTTTTCAAAAAAGTTGTAAGAGATAGTAAATATTTTAAAGAGTAGTGAGCATCAAATATGAGGCGGAAGGATTTTTTTTTCAGGGGGAGCGGTCAAATATTTAAAATTGTAACGTTTCTACCATTTCAAATGCGGACTTTTCACTAAGCCCAGTGATAAATATTACTTATTTAATTAATATAAAATTATAACGAGGAAAGATTTGATTGTTTCTTTGAATTGAATAGGCTCCGAAACTACTTGGCGGATGTGAAAAATTCTTTCACCATTGGAAAACTACACTATTTCCGGTGAGCATAGACTATATTATATACATTTTTTAAAAATAAGGATCCTTGCTAAAATGGCAATAATGTAACCCAAGGTGTAGAAAAATGACCTTAGAAAATTCTTACATCGCGTGCGCTGCGAATACTATTGATTATAGAACAAAATAATGTACTATGACTTTGCAGAACACATAATTATCTACAAAAAATGTCACGACAGCATATGTCTAACTGTTATAGTTACGTCACAATAAGTGTTTTTTTTTATTTTAAAAAAATAATTAAAATGCCGTCTCTGTAAAAGCTCTTTATTTTTACCATGGTATTAATCCTTATCAAAATAAATTACTTCATAATCAAGACTGTTTTAATACCTTTATATAACTTTTTGATTTATTCGATTCGGATATTCCGTTCGAAAGATATCACGAATTTAAAAATATAAGTATTAGAAAAAAGTCGCGTGGTAGCCGTTCAATCCCGCTCGGTTAGCCTGCAACATAATATGTGAAGTAGGCGCCAATGTAGCACGGGAGAGGAGTAAATGTCAGAGACGGCATTTTAATTATTAGATTATGAGTGTGTGTGTAAAAATTTATAACTTGAAATTTTTCTTTAATACCCGTAAGAAGCCGGGGCGGGCTACTATAACTTATATACATAAAACAAAGTCGTGTTAGTTACATCATTTATAACTCAAGAAAGGATGGATCGATTTTTATGAAAATTTATATGGAGGTATCTGACACCTTAGATTAAAATATAGGCTACTTTTTATCCAACCTTTACTTAAAGGAGAGTAATGTTTTTAGTAGTTGAATTTTTAATGGGAAGAAGTGGTAGTAATAATTTGCGGTGTCAGTAGTGGCACAGACTGGGCTCTACCCGAAGCAAAGCGAGGGCGGGCCGCTTGTGTTATCTATAACCTTATACGTTATTAATTAAACTGTTTTCAAAATTTGTAAGTATTTTTCGTAAATTATAATTTTTAATACATTTTTGTAAAAATTTCAGTTTTTAATTATAATTGGTGCATCAAAGATGAGAATGGATTTTGATTAAAAAAATATATGGGAACTGCAGAGTTATGTAGTGCTGTAATAACAACTTTCCAACCCAGTGCCAAATGCATTTCAAAAAGTAAAATAAAATAAAATAAAATAGAATAAAACAAAACAAAAAAACTTTTTTTTCCAAGAAAATTTCAATTTTAAACTATTTTTGGGGCACTTGTGGCACAGAAAGATATGAATGATATTTATTTAAAAAAAATATGTAAGCTAAGATAGATAAAAGATAGCTTTTGCACCCCGCGCCAAAAGTAATTAAGAAAAAATAAATAAACAAAAAAATATAAAAAAAAATCATAAAAAACTCAATTTTTAATTATTTTTGAGGCGCTTGGGGCACCGGAAGATATGAATGGATTTTAATAAAAAAATCCTGTAAACTAGTATGCATAAAAGGCGACTTTTGCACTCCGCGCCGATAGAGATTTCTAATTTTTTTTCCTATACTTTTCGATCCACCCTAATGCGTAATTTTCACTCTGTGGACAAATTCCTAACCGTAAACTTTTGTACTGTAACCATAACCTGTCTGTAACCTAACTCCTACTTAACATTACCCTACCGTAACTTAAATATAACATAAATGTAACCTAGTCGTCACTTTATTGTAACCTATCCTTATTCAACGATAAAATAAATGCAATTTAACTTTAACTTAACTTTAAATTAACCGTGATCTAACCTAACGTGAAATAAAATAAAATCAAAGACTTACCATAACGTAATTGTAACATAATCGCAACCCAAATGTTATCTAACCATATATTGGTTTCATGTCCATGGAAATTATTTTGTCTTGTTCGGATCTTGGTTATGATTCATTAGAATATTTTCGTCGGGTTCAGATTTCGTTCTATTCAGAATTCAGGTATTTTTTAAAATTCGATTTAAATGTTCTGGTCGGATTCATGTCCATGGAAATTACTTTGCCTTGCTCGGATCCAGTTATGGTTCTGTGAAATATATTTCTCGGGAACAGATTTGGAGATTTGGTTCAATTACGATTTCGGCGTTTTCTTCAAATGGAATTTTTGGGTTCAGGTTTTCCTGCGTGTCCACGGAAATTTCTATGTCTGATTCGAATAAAGACATGCTTCACTGGAATATTTTTGTCCAAGTTCAGACTTGGTTTAATTCAGATTTCGGCTTTTTCTTCAAATGGAATTTTTGCTCTCGGGTTTTCTTGCGTGTTCACGGAAATTATTCTGCCTTGTTCAAAATAGAACATGCTTCACTGGAATACTTTTCTCAAGTTCAGATTTGGTTCATATCAGATTTCGAGATTTTTTCAAAGAAATTTTTTAGGTTCAGATTCGGTTCATGTGCATGAATTTTTTTTGTCTTATTCGGATCCGCTTACGGTTCTTTGGAATATTTTTGTCAGGTTCAGATTTGGTTCGATTCAAATTTCCGGTATTTTTTCAAATAGAATTTTTAGGTTGAGATCTCGTTCATGTCCACTAAAATTATTTTATTATACTCGAGACCGGTTATGATTTTTTCGAATATTTTGGTCAGATTCAGATGTGGATTTGGTCAATTTTCTGGTTTTTTCAAATCGGATTTTTTAGATTCGAGTCGGGTTTATATCCGTGGAAATTATTTCGTCTTGCTCGGATCGGGTTATAGTCTTTGGAATATTTTTATCGGGTTCAGATTCGGTTCAATTTAGATTTCGGGTTTTTCTTTAAATAGAACTTTTGGGTTCGGGTCTTCTTGCGTGTTCAGGAAAATTATTCTATCTTGTTCGAATACGGACATGTGCTTCACAGGAATATTTTTGCCAACTTCAGATTTGGTTCAGTTCAGATTTCGCAATTTTTTCAAAGAAAGTTTTTGGGGTCGAACTGGGTTCATATGCATGGAAATATTTTGTCTTCTGCGGCTCCGGTTGCGGTTCTTTGAAATACTTTTGTCAGATTCAGATTTGGTTCGATTCAAATTTTAGATATTTTTTCGAATGGAAGTTTTAGGTTCGTATCAAATTCATGTCCCGGAAATTATTTTGTCTTACTCAAATCCGATTATGGTACTTTCGAATATTTTGGTCGGGTTTAAATGTGGTTTGGGTCAAATTTCAGGATTTTTCAAATGGAATTTTTTAGGTTTAAGTCGGGTATATGACCACGGTAAGTATTTGGTCTTGCTGAGATCGGCTTATAGTTCTCTGGAATATTTTTATCAGTTTCAGATTTTGTTCGGGTGATATTTAGAGTTTTTTTAAAAGAAAATATTTAGGTTCGGGTCCGGTTTCATGCCCACCAAAATTACTTTTCTTTGTTTGGATCGGGTTTTGCTTCACTTGAACATTTTTATGGGATTGAGATTTGGTTCGGGTCAGTTATCAAATCCATAGTTTTTTTTCAAACAGAATTTTTAGGTTCGGGTCGGGTTTATACTCACGGAAATTTTGTCTATCACGGATCGGAGTGTGGTCTGTTTTTTCTAGTCGGAATCGGGTTATGTGTTAATTAGTCTAAACTTTAAGGTTATAATCAGTTTTGCTACTATTCTTTTTTATGGTTATTTCCGATAAATAATTTATTTTGCTATTTGATAATTTATTATGGTGCGTTAATCGTTTGCGGATTCGAACAATTGTACTCCAAACAGCTATTTTATTTTGGTTTTAAAAGAAATTAAAGCCATAATACAATTTTAAATTGAATAGAATGCATTTAAATTTTATAAATGATAAAAAAATAAACACCTAGAAAACTGTTGTGTGATTTTTTTACTGAAACAGCGCTAATGACTCATACATTCTGATGGTCGAAATGACAAAAATCTGCATACAACCATACAGTAAAAAGAAATAAATTGAATGGAAGTATAATGTCTTGGAGTGACGCCAAAAATGTAACCCTAAAATCTGCTACATTAAGGCCAAATAAACACCAACAAAATCATGTGCTTTGACACACCGATCAATTCAAACTGGTTTAAACCCGTATTTCTTTGTTTTTATTTTTTAACTTTTAAACTGTTATTGAATAAATGACTAAAATTTCGTTTAAAAAATAGCGTTTTGTGCCATTATTGGTTGTAATACACGATCGGAATGCATAAAAGATACAAATATATCAATCATAGGCAAGAATTATTTGATCATTTTTATCATATGACTTTGAAATATCAATATAGAAGCATCATTTAAGATTTTGCTTGAAAAGTTAACATTCTTTCGTTAATGTCTTAAAATCGTCTGCACTTTGAAATCTAGATTTTAGATTAATATTTGTTATTTAAGTTTCCATGCATGCTTTTAAAAGAATGTTTTCATCAATATATTTTATAAATTGACATAGAATTATTAATATGTTGTTAAATCATAAACATTTTTCATCTACGTTATAAAGTATTAAAAAGTTCTGAAAAAAAGAAAACTTTTAGTAATACAATTTTTCGTTCAAATCGAATGCTTTCAATATTTTATTTAATTTTATTTTGACATTTAATTATTTCTAATTTTCCAATTTCAATTAATTTAAAAGCAAACATTTTTTTTTAAAAATAATATAATAGAAATTCAATATTTTAATTAATTTTATTTTGACATTTAATTATTTCTAATTTTTCGATTTCAATTATTTTAAATGCAAACATTTTTTTTAAAAATAATATAATAGAAAAAAAGACCATTTTAAAAACTTACTATTTCTTCGTAAAATATGCTTCAGCTGTAATTCATTTCCTTCAATTCGTCTTATTAATACAAAATCCCTGCTACATGCTTTTTTGCATAAAACATTAAAAGTCGCAATATTGTTTGCGACATTAAAATTTGAGCGATATTGAGCGAAATGATTTCCATGGAGGAATGAGATAGGTGGAGGTGAAGTAAGGCTCAAAAAAGGTTTGCAGTGTGAATCCATTTATCTCTCAAATTTTAATGTTCCAAACAAAAGGACGTGGAAGGAATTTTGTATTATAATACAAATTGAAAGATATGAATTACAACTAAAGCATATTTTAAGAAGCAATAGTAAATTTTAAAAATTTTAAATTTCTATTATTATTTATTAAAATAAATGTTCGCTTTTGAAATGCTCGCTCGCTAATTGAAATTGGAAAATTAGCAATAATTCAATGTCAAATTGAAATTAAATCAGATATTGAAAACATTTGATGCGAACAAAAAATTGTATTACTAAAAGTTTCCTAATTTAATGTAATTTTAAATACTTAAACGTAGATGAAAAATGTTTATGACTTAATAATTGCATGTAAATCAATATTTAAAATATAATGATGAAAACATTCTTTTAAAATCATATATGAAAACTTAAGTAATAAATATTAATCTAAAATATAGATTTCTGACTGCAGACAATTTTAAGATATTAACAAAAGAATGTTATATTTTCAAGCAAAACGTTAAAATAATATTCTATATTGATATTTAAAACACATATGATAAAATAATTAATAAATTCTTACCGGTGAAGCGACAGATTAGGTCTTAAGAAAAAAAAACAATAGCAAAAAATACGGGTTTACACCCGTTTCAATTGATAGGCGTGTCAAAGCACGTGGTTTTGTTTGTAGTTAATGTGGCTTAATGTAGGGTTACATTTTTAGCATCACCCCCAGAGATAATACTTCCCCTCCACCTATCTTATTCCTCCATGAATGATTTCATATTGCAAACCTTTTTTGCGGTTTACTTCAGCTGTGTGTGTTTGTGAATTGAGAAGCTCGATTTCCTCCATGGTGTACAACATCTGTGATAAAAAATCATCATTTAAACCGACAGTTTGCCAATCTATGAATTTTAAAGGTCTGTCCCAGCTTTTTTATTTATTTCTGCGAAAATTTTATGCAACCAACCAACCATAAGCAAATGAAATGAAAAGAAGGAAAAAGGCGATTTTTTATAAGAGTGAGCTTTGGAATTTAATTAATTACTCTGTTAATAAATAGAATTTCGAAATTCTGAAGCTCAGGTACATCAGGAGAGAATTGGGGCTACTCTGAAAAAATTTTGAGCCTCGTACATGCTGTAGATTTTGCTAGCCATCGCAGACACACACACAGACAGAGCGTTTTGTTCTTTTATTAGTATAGATTTTACCAAATTTTGCCAATTTCGCTTCATACATGGTGTTATTTTATATATATATATTTCTGTCGCGAAATTCTGTAATAATTTGCCAAGTTTAGCAATACCTCGTGATGTTTCGCGATCTTAGCTCAAAATTTGTTTTTTAAATGGGGACCTTGTTACGATTACTTTTCTACAATTACTAATTGCCAATTAACACATTCTACAATTAACCTTCTGCCCGACAGCCCCATATATTAAACCAATGGAGACAGATGCGGTTCTTCACCGTTAGAGGGCGCAATTGTTTTCTACCTTGTTTAGAGCAAAAGCAAACTTTACCGTAAAGTAATGTATTTATTATTCTATATTTATTAATTCTGGTTTTCTCCAAAAGAAATAACACATAATCATTACATAAATTGAACTCGTTTGTCCCTCTATAGGGCTAAAATCCTACAAAAATGTAATTGTCCATTTTA